>CM057225.1:51945735-53180735 GCA_029891385.1 Erythroxylum novogranatense | reverse complement strand
AATGATACCCACGACCTGTTGTCGGGGTCATTACTTAAAAATCTCTGGCTAGAGTATATGTGTTATAAAGAATGTCTTCATTGACATATAGAGTAATGAGTCCCAGGATGAGAACTAATTTCACTTGGACTAGATTTGACGTAGTCAGTCTAGTGAGAGTTGACACTTTGCCTATACTCATAATCAAGTGGGGTATAGCATGGTGAAAGGATAAATTGCGCAACAATTATTTATGGGAGGGTCGTGAGATGGTTCGTGATGAGCATGAGTTCATTCGTCAAACCACTTACTTTTCGGTTAATTGGGTGTCATGATGTGTTGTTAGATGTTGCTCATGACTTGCTTGGATTAAGTGTTAATCTAAGTGGCCAATATAATTGGGATAAAGGGTCACATGCATAAGAGTGACTCGGAGGATTCATAAAATGGTTTTGGAAAGAGATCTAATATATGGAGAGCAATATAACAAAATAGATTCTGATGAGATCGGGATATGTCTTGATGAAATCGTGACAATGATATTACTAAAATAGGTCTCCAGTGTTTTTCCACACCTGAAGCTCGGTAGGATCGATATATATATTACTGAAACATGTCTACGGTGTTTTTCCACACCTAGAACCCGGTAGGACTGACTCGAGTGTGACTGGACCACCTCAGCATTTATGTGTATATATATAAGGTATGTGCAACGTGGAAGATGAAAGCCTTCTTTCATAAGTTGCATTTATTGTCTTTAAATGGTACAAGACAAAAACACTAAAAGAAAAAAACAAAAAGCTGGAAAGGAAGGATGATGATCGTGAGATAAATGGTTTTTAACAAGTTTAGAAACAATTTTCAAGCCATTCTCTTAAGTTTCATCACCTTCTCCTCTCCTTCACGTTGCTCTTGTTGGATCGGAAAAAGAAAGCATGCTTAGTTTGGAGAAATGATAGATTTCAAAACTTTTTAAGAAATCATCTTGCAGCGGAAGCAATATATCCAAATCAACATGCTAATCCATACATGATATGGTATAAGGATAATAAAACCAAGAACAAGATAAAAGGAATTACCGACTCTTTCGCTACAGCTTTAAATCCTCGCTGCGCTATCCTCTCCTTCTTGTATCCAAATCCTTTGCCTTTGAGTCTTTTCCTTTAGCAATCTATCTTCTTCCTTGTAGTAGTATCATCTACCAATTAGATTTACCACTTGTTCTTCAAGGACAACTAGGTTAACAAAATCCAAGAAATATTTGGAGGAGATTTTCTTAGAAGAAGAAGAACCAAAATTGAAACTCTTTCAATTCTTTTCACTTAGAATTTCGGTTCTCTCTTGCATGAAAAAGAGAATGTCTAAAAACATGCAAGAAACCTTTCTTACATCTCAATTTGAAATATGCATGAAATGGAAAGAGTGAGTGGCATCCAATGCATCACTTCTTACATTAATCACTCATCAAATAGCCAATAAATGAGACTTACTTCATTTATCTTTAAAATGGCTATTTGAAAAGACCATAACCTATAATTGAATACCCATTTCGGTTTTGGCAAGAAGAAAGAAGGAAGATGGTCCATCTAATGCACATCTTTCATCTTTAATCTAATGAATGCAAATAGGTTACATGCCAACATTAAAAGCCAACCATTAAACCATTTAATGGTAAGTTCATAACTCCATTTAATAATGATGAACCATAATAAAGACCATCTTTATTTAGTATTTTAATGTCAAATGTGTGGTTACACATCTAACCTAACGCAATTTCGAAATTGCTTCTTCTCTATTTAAAAAAAATTGTTTTAATATAATTAATCTAACCAATTACATTAAACCAAAACAAGCCCATTTCTAAATGAACATATGGGCTTCCAATTAACCATTAATTAGTATAAGCCCATCATTCAATTATGGACTTCTAAAGCCTCCAAACTACTTCTTACTTAGCTTGATAACCTTCCTTAAAGCCAATTGGGGAATCTTATTGGACTTTGATAATTCAAGCTCAATAAGCCGAAATAATTCAATCTCATTGGAATTAATTCTAGCTTATTAACTAAATGTCATTCCACTAAAGACAATTAGTTGAACTCTTGAATTATTAAATATTATGAGAATATGTCCAATTGCAAACCCTATTTAGAACCTTATTATAGCCATCCGCACAACAAAGGGTAAAATTATTGTTTTGCCCTTATGTTGGTTTTTCCTTCTAGATCTCTCATTTTACTTTATATGGTGATTAACACATAAGATCTCATCTTAGTGTTAAGACTTGATGGGTAGCTAGTCCATCAAACTACTGGCGCTATTTTAATCACTAAATCTCCTTAAAACATCTAGAAGAGATGATAACACTATAAACTCTTTATTTGAGTGAATGTTCCCTGATACATGTTTCAATTAATAATTCCAACATGCATGAACCGGATTAATACCTGTAAAAATCCATTCCGATCATATCAAGAATTATAATGAAACACATATGAGTTCACCACTCATCAAGATTGTGGTTCATAATAGCGAATGCTTAAGTTGTATGTTTTAAGATTAAAGTAACGCCCACTTTATTCTTGAAAACATACTTGATTCCAGATTCATTTAATAGTGCCATTATCGATAGTCTACTACTATCATGATATGAAACTCATCATTCCCTTTAAGTAAACTCCTTTACTTATATGGAGATAAATCACAACACTACAGTCTAAACCATAATCAAGCGACCAACTTGATTATTCAACTGTGAATCAATTAATTCAGATTCTAATAATATACATGTTTCCCATACATCTCTATGTATATGTATATTACTTACAAATGAATCTTGGTACCTTATGACCAGATATATAATGCTCATACAGATAAAACCAAACTCTTTTGTTTTATTAATAATAAATATTTTCATTACAAAGCATGGCAGAAGAAGAAGATAAAGTTACATGTAAATACACTTGCTTTCTAGGGCACTATATTTACATAACTCCAACAATCTCCCACTTTCCCTAAAGCAAGTTTGACATATCCTTCATTACCATCCCTTCTAGGTGACCCTCAAAGCTCTTTTGAGTCAATGTCTTTGTGAGCGGATCGTGAGGTTTTGCTCTGTAGGAATCTTTACCACATCCACTTCTCCACGTTGTATTATCTCCCTTATGAGATGATACTTTATTTCAATGTGTTTGGCGACTTTGTGGTTCCGAGGTTCTTTAGAATTAGCCACGCCCCACTATTATCACAATAAAGTGTAATGGCTTTTTCGCCTCTGGAACTACCTCCAAATCATTTAGGAACTTAGAGCGATTGCTTCCTTTCTTTGCTTCCTGAAGCAACATACTCACCTCCATAGTCGAATCAGCAATACAAGATTGCTTGACACTCCTCCAAACTATGGCTCCACCTCCAAAGTAAATATAGAACCGAAGTTGATTTCCTTGAATCAACATCGATTGGAAATCGAATCCGTATATCCTGCCGGAATAAGATTACTTCGAGTAAACAAGCATTAAGTTCTTCGTCCCCACGAAGATACTTAAATATACACTTAACCGCACCCAATGTTCCATTCTGGATTGGTGAAATCGCTTACCGGTCCCCTGCGTATGAGATATCCGGTCTAGTGCTGCGACATTGCATACATCAAACTACCAAGCGCCAAGCATATGGAATGTTACGCATCGTTCAACCTCTTCTTGGGTTTTAGGTGCTTGTTCCTTTGAAAGTTTGATTCCATGTCTAGTAGGAGTGAAACCCTCTTGGAATCTTGCATGGCGAACTTATTGAGCATATTCTCAATGTAAGTTAGTTGAGACAAAACTATCTTCTTGTTCTTACGATCCCTTATAAGTTTGATCCCTAGAACATAGGTAGCCTCTCCCAAATCCTTCATTGAAAGCTGTTCATTCAGCCATCCTTAACCGCAGATAACATTCCCACATCATTCCTAATGAGCGAATGTCATCAACATACTGAGGATTAGGAAAGTAACCTTACCTTCTTGTATTCTTTTGTAAACACAAGGCCCATCTAGGTTTTGTATGAACCCATAGGTTTTGATAGCCTTATCAAACCTAATGTTCCAAGACCTAGATGTTTGCTTAAGTCCATAAATGGACCTTTGCAACTTGCAAACCTTATGCTCATTACCTAGCTCAATGAATCCTACGGTTGTGCCATATAAATGGTCTCCTCAAGATCTCCATTGAAATGCGATCTTGACATCCATTTGCCATATTTCATAATTGAAATAGTGCTATGGCCAAAAGAATCTTGATGAACTTAAGCATGGGCCGGAGAAAAAGTCTCCTCGTAGTCTATACCCTCCTTTTGAGTATAGCCTTTAGCTACCAATCTAACTTTAAAGGTCTCTACCTTTCCATCCGATCCCCTTTTCCTTTTGTAGATCCATTTACACCCTATGATTTTTAGACCTGGTGGTAGATCTACAAGGACCCAGACTTCATTAGTATACATAGAATCTATTTCGATTCCATTGCCTTGAGCCATTTTCTGCATCAACATCATTAATAGCACTGTGTATACGTAACGGATCTGTTTCTTCTTGTTACGAGATGGCAATTAAGCCTTCTCCTAAACCTAGATACCTATCGGTTGTCTCACAACCCTCCCACTACGTCTAGGCACATCTTGATGTTCGGGTTGCACTTCGATTCAACTCTTGAATCCATTTCGACATCTTGTTACTGTCATATCCAAAACAACTCTTGGTTTGGATGAAATTACTAACTCCTTTAGTACTACTTCACTTCTTCCTTTGTGATTTCTCACAAACTCTTCCTTTAAGAAGTTTGCATTTGTCGACATAAATACCTTCCTATCATGAGGATTTGTAAAAATAGTACCCTCGAGTTCTCGTAGGATATCCTACAAACAAACATACTTGACCTTGGTTCCATCTTAGTGGATTCGGGCTTTAGAACATGGGCTGGACAGCCCCAGTCCTCAGTGCCTCAATGAAGGCACTCGGCCGATCCACAACTCTCTAGGTGTTTTAGGCACCGATTTGGATGGAGCAAAGTTAAGAAGATATGTTGCCGTTTGTATGGCATATCCCGTAACGATTTTGGAAGGCTAGCATAGGACATCATTGATCTTACCATTTCTAATAGAGTTCTATTTCTCTCTCGCTACACCATTACATTGAGGTGTACGAGGAGTCGACAAATTGAAACAATTCCATTGTCAATTAAATATTCTGGAACTCTCCAAATAAATACTCACCACCTCGATCGATCGAAGTTGTTTTAATGGCTTGCCAAGTTGCTTCTCGACTTGACTTTGAATTCTTTGAACTTTTCAAAAGATTCACTCTTTTATGCATCAAATACAAATAGCCATGTCTTAAGTAATCATCTATAAAAGTTATGAAATATTCATAACCTCCTCTAGCTTTTACATTCATGGCCCCACACATCGGTATGTACCATGTCTAATGTGGATTCAAATCTGTTTCCTTTAGAAGGAAATGAGGCTTTTGTCATTTTCCTTCAATACAAGATTCACAGTGGGTAATGGATCACTATCCAAGCCCATAAGGATCCCATCCTTTACTAGCCTATCAAGTCTTTTTCGATTGATATGACCCATCCTTAGATGCCACAGATACTTTGAATTAATGCTAGAGATATTGGATTGTCTTGGTTTTATCAATTACGTGGTGTTTAGTGAGCCTTTCATAGGTTCTATAAAAACAATCCTCGTTTAATTATCGCTTCACAAATAAAATCCTTATTCTCATATATTGAAACAACCTTTTCAAAATATAAGGAATAGCCAGATTTTATTAGACAAAAAGTAAATCATGTTCCTTACAATCATTGGCATGTAATAAACATCTTCCAAATATAACCTATGACCACTAGGAAAGTCCAAGATAACTACTCCCACTGATTCTGCTGAAACATGGGAACCATACGCTATCTTAACGTGGCGGCCTTTAGGAAGTCTTTTCCTTTCTTTGAACCCTGCAAAGAATTACAAACATGGTTAGTGGCTCCGAATCTAATATCCAAGAAGTAGATAAATCTGCCACATTTCTAGTTCCTAACAAACTTAGGAAGCCCATACCTTGTTTGCTTTTGAGGGACTCTAGGTAGGCTGGGCGGTTTCTTTTCTAGTGGCCCATCTCATCACAAGTGGAAACACTTTCCTTTGATGTTCTCTTTGGCCTTCTTTTTCATGGGTTTGGCCTTGACCCCTATTTGGGCCTTCTTTTCATTGGACCCTTCTTCTTTCCTTGCCCTTACCTTGGGCTTAGAAGAAGAAGCTACATTAACTTATGGCCCATGAGCCTTAATATTCAATATTTCCTCCGTGCTCTGGAGGTATTCATCAACTCACTCAAGGTGTAATCCTTCTTTGTTGAGCTCATAGTCCAACTTAAACTGTTGAAAAGAAGAGTTTAAGCTATTGATGATCATAATCATCTGCGTGTCCGCATCCATATTCGCCCCAAGCATCTCAGCCTCAGTGACCGCAGAGATTACCTTCATCATGTCATCCCGCACCGGTTCACGTGTTTACATGCGAGATTATGAAAGGTTTGGATAGCTTTCACTCTTGCAGACCTAGTCCTCACACCAAACATCTCATATAGGTGATGGACCATTGCCTAGCAGTTTTCATACAAGCAATTTGCTTTTTGCAACATGCCACGACGAAGCCACAATATAACACTTAGTAGTCTTGTCGACGATTACGCCAGCGCTCATGTTGTTGGACTTGCTCGGGAGTTGCATCTCCACTTAGAGGTGTAGGCTCATTTTCAGTTAACACCCATGAAATACGTTCATATTGAAGAACAATGTCAAGGTTCGTCTCCATTCATTAAACTTGTCTCCATTTTCCAATTTGTTATTAGTCAAGAGCGGGGTGAGTGGATTCATTTGTGGTTGATTATGTCGAAAATATAAATTATTAAAACATGAGCATACTAGTCAACAATTTATGGAACTTTGTATAAAATCATGATGCATGTATGCATGATGATAGATTTAACAAAACTTAAAAATTAAAACATTATCTGACGGTTATTTTTCTTATCTATAACGAGACTAAGTGACGGTGGGCCATCTTATCTATTAAAAGAAAAATTGGGACCCTCCCACTCAAAAACTACCAAGCATCTCATGCTCAATTTTTAAGAAGCGTCTTAATTTGGTCCATACTTTTACCAATGAGCTACGGTGGGCGGTTTATTAATAAAAATGTTGAGTGTATAACCATTTGATTCATTCACTAAAGATACCTACAAATCATGCCTCGGTGGGAGGTCATATTTGCTATCATTAAGTGGACTTATCCTTAAGGAGACCCAAACCATGCAAGATCTAGGATCCATGCCCTCCGATGGGGAGTAACACTTCACCACATGCAAACGGGCCATCATTTGGAGACCGTGGACTCTCGAGAGCATCCTCTCCCACTCAATCTTTTGGACTTTAAGTTTTAAATACCATCTTGTCTAGATGCAATTTATTATCCATCCTATATTGTTTCATTATATATCTCATACATAATGAATGCATGGCAAGGCCTAGGGTTGGCAATTTTCTAAATGACATGCAATCACATAATATCACATATTACAAGCATTCATTTCTCCATTCATCACATGAACTAATAAAGCCACTTTTGATTGTCCATCCTAGAAACATAAAATAATTACAAGCCTTTAAGGCCCAAAATATGCTTCTTCATCTTGGATCTTCCGCTTTGAACTCTTCGCTAACATGATCCGGCCCATTCGGTAAACAAAATGTAATGGCATTTATGAAATTAGAATTTTTCATTTTGAAAATAAAATTCCAGCCCTAGATTTTAGAAAACCAAATCTTTGTTTTGACAAAAATTCCAGCACTTGTTTTATTAAACCGAAACTCATTTCATGAAAATTAAACACAGCACTTAGTATTTTAGCAAAACCGAAATTGGATTCTTTGAAACAAAAACCAGCACTTGTTTTCCAATCATAACTGAAATATGATTCATTGAAACAAAAATTCCAGCAACTTAGTTTTCACAAAACTTATGCCAAAACACAAAAGGATACACGAAAATTTTACCTTTCCATTTCTTCAATCCATGGCTGCTCCTTCTTCATCATTACATTAATTTGTACATTACAAAATAAAAAAATAGAAAAAGAAACCAAGGAGGAAACATGGTGATGATAGACCACCCTCCTTGTTACTGACCAAATGAAGAAATCTTACAAGATAAAATTTAACTTCTATGGACAACCAAAGAGCAACATACACCATATATATTTCTATCACATAAAAATATGTAGTATACATAAAAAGATTGCCAACCCATGCATCCACCATATAGGAACCGAAATCATGCATCAAAAACCGGCTCTGATACTAATTGTTGGATCGGAAAAAGAAAGCATGCTTAGTTTGGAGAAACGATAGATTTCAAAACTTTTTAAGAAATCATCTTGCAGCGGAAGCAATATATCCAAATCAACATGCTAATCCATACATGATATGGTATAAGGATAATAAAACCAAGAACAAGATAAAAGGAATTACCGACTCCTTCGCTATAGCTTTAAATCCTCGCTGCGCTATCCTCTCCTTCTTGTATCCAAATCCTTTGCCTTTGAGTCTTTTCCTTTAGAAATCTATCTTCTTCCTTGTAGTAGTATCCTCTACCAATTAGATTTACCACTTGTTCTTCAAGGACAACTAGGTTAACAAAATCCAAGAAATATTTGGAGGAGATTTTCTTAGAAGAAGAAGAACCAAAATTGAAACTCTTTCAATTCTTTTCACTTAGGAATTTCGGTTCTCTCTTGCATGAAAAGAGAGAATGTCTAAAAAACATGCGAGAACCCTTTCTTACATCTCAATTTCGAAATATGCATGAAATGGAAAGAGTGAGAGGCATCCAATGCATCACTTCTTACATTAATCACTCATCAAATAGCCAATAAATGAGACTTACTTCATTTATCTTTAAAATGGTTATTTGAAAAGACCATAACCTATAATTGAATACCCATTTCGGTTTTGGCAAGAAGAAAGAAGGAAGATGGTCCATCTAATGCACATCTTTCATATTTAATCTAATGAATGCAAATAGGTTACATGCCAATATTAAAAGCCAACCATTAAACCATTTAATGGTAAGTTCATAAATCCATTTAATAATGATGAACCATAATAAAGACCATCTTTATTTAGTATTTTAATGTCAAATGTGTGGTTACGCATCTAACCTAACACAATTTCGAAATTGCTTCTTCTCCATTTAAAAAAAATTGTTTTAATATAATTAAGCTAATCAATTACATTAAACCAAAACAAGCCCATTTCTAAATAAACATATGGGCTTCCAATTAACCATTAATTAGTATAAGCCCATCATTCAATTATGGACTTCTAAAGCCTCCAAACTACTTCTTACTTAGCTTGATAACTTTCCTTAAAGCCAAGTGGGGAATCTTATTGGACTTTGATAATTCAAGCTCCAATAAGCCCAGAAATAATTCAATCTCATTGGAATTAATTCTAGCTTATTAACTAAATGTCATTCCACTAAAGACAATTACTTGAACTCTTAAATTATTAAATATTATGAGAATATGTCCAATTGCAAACCCTATTTAGAACCTTATTATAGCCATCCGCACAACAAAGGGTAAAATTATCGTTTTGCCCTTATGTTGGTTTTTCCTTCTAGATCTCTCATTTTACTTTATATGGTGATTAACACATAAGATCTCATCTTAGTGTTAAGACTTGATGGGTAGCTAGTCTATCAAACTACTGGCGCCAGTTTAATCACCAAATCTCCTTAAAACATCTAGAAGAGATGATAACACTATAAACTCTTTATTTGAGTGAATGTTCCCTGATACATGTTTCAATTAATAATTCCAACATGCGGAACCTTTGGATTAATACCTGTAAAAATCCATTCCGATCATATCAAGAATTATAATGAAACACATATGAGTTCACCACTCATCAAGATTGTGGTTCATAATAGCGAATGCTTAAGTTGTATATTTTAAGATTAAAGTAACTACCACTTTATTCTTGAAAACATACTTGATTCGATTCATTTAATAGTGCCATTATCGATAGTCTACTACTATCATGATATGAAACTCATCATTACCTTTAAGTAAACTTCTTTACTTATATGGAGATAAATCACAACACTACGATCTAAACCATAATCAAACGACCAACTTGATTATTCAACTGTGAATCAATTAATTCAGATTCTAATAATATACATGTTTCCCATACATCTCTATGTATATGTATATTACTTACAAATAAATCTTGGTACCTTATGACCAGATATATAATGCTCATACAGATAAAACCAAACTCTTTTGTTTTATTAATAATAAATATTTTCATTACAAAACTGTAACTGAAGAAGATAAAGTTACATGTAAATACACTTGCTTTCTAGGGCACTATATTTACATAACTCCAACAGCTCTCCATAGAACAAAGGTGAGAGCTAGCAATCTTGTCTTTATTCTAGCCATTTTTGGATCAAAGAGTTTGATTCAGTTAGTTTCTCCAATTTCTACATGGATATCGTTGGAGACGGTCTGTTTTGGTCATTGTGGTTTGCAACAAACCGATGAGTAGAAGATCAAAAAATAAAGGATACTATACACAAGGTACATAATTATTACATGAATGACTAATTTATGTAAATGCCATGGATTCCTATATATATATATATATATATAACATGTATGTGAATTGGGAATATTCAACTAAGTTTTATGGTATTTCCATGTATAGGCTCATAGATTTTGGACTTTGGAAAAGTATTGAAACAATTTTTTTTTGTTCTCCACACCATGTGTATATGATGCATGCATTGGGATTTTCCTACAGTGGTATTAGAACCTCTCGTGTCCCGTATAAAGGAGAAACCATAACATGTGTGATGTTGCCGATTGGTTGTGACAATTATGCATTCTAATTATGTTGAATTCGAAATCAATATAGAGATATTGTTTTCAAAATTTTCTTTCCTAGATTGGCTCATGAGATGTTGTTGAATACATCTGTGGAAGAAAAAATTTATCAATGTGATTTGTATGTATTTGCTAATTAATTCACTATTGTTCTGGTTGCTATATTTATGCACATTACATGAATATGCATGCTTGCAAATTCGAAAATAAATTCTAGAAAAATTCTTTTTGGAATTTTCTTTCAAAACCTCTTTCTAAAATGATTATATACTTTTGTGAATATGGAAAATGTTTTCAAGGTGACTGAGTATTTATTTGAGATCTTCTTTTGTGTTGTTGAGACGTGTTAAGGAACATACATTCTGGATTGGCTTGGTTGTTAAGGTTGGTTGATTTTTTCTTGGAAATAAATTCTAAAAACATTCATGGAATATGTTGTGAACATTTTATAGCCTCTTCAATTTTCTAAAAATTTATTGAAATTGTTTCAATGATTTTTTCAAGCAAAAGATAGAGCAGGACAATTTGAGAAAACTGTTGGACCTGGTTTGTTTGAAATGTTGATTGTGTGTTTTTTGGTTTCAATGCCTCGGATCATTTTTTATGTGATCAGAAATATGTTACTTTGATGTTGTATGCATGCCAAACTGATTTTCTTGAAATTAGGTTTTCAAAAATTTTTGGATGTCCAATATGTCATATTAGCGTCTCGTTGGTATATTCAGTAGTCTTGATTGTTTTGACCGTCACAAGTTATGTGACAAGTGCCTAAGTAGTATTGATGAAGTGGAGACTACTTAGAGATACTTAGGGTGATAGTTTGATGTTCTCAAATTATGTAGAAATATAAGAGAATAATATTGTATTAATCTATTTCGAGTATTTCATGTCTAGTATGATTAGAAATGGCAAGCATGATACAATTAAAGTGTTTAATTGGTACATCAGAGTAGAGGGTATTACACTTGATATATTGGTATTTTGAATTGGAATTCAAAACATACGAATTGAGAAATTAGGTGATGCCTGTAACATCCCGTTACCTATGCTAGAGCTAAAATTGTGAATTTTGAGAATTTGTGAGAAATTAGGAAAAATGCACATCATGCATTATTAATTGTGACATGCACATTTTTTCACATTTATATGATTGTACATGCATTCCCTGACATTTCCGGGTACAATTGAATTATTAATTGTGATTAAAATGTGTTTTGGTGATTTTGATATTATTTAAGACATTTTGGGATTTTTAGTGAATTTTAGAAAAATATTTATTTTTTGGACCAATCCTATTGCGACACATGGACTTATTATTGTGAGACAAATGGCTTATGTTAGTGATGATGTGTAAGACATGCATAGCCGAGTATGAGTTTGAGTTAGGAAAAGGTATTGCAAGTGTTCTCGGTGAAGAAACACTTGACATCCGAATGAAAACTTTGGGACTTTAGCTGTTGTTAATCTGTTCTCTTTGCTGGAGTTCATAGCCGATTCAGGTAAGTTATGTTTAAGTTGGGCGTTGTTGTTGTTAAATGATGTTTTTCAGTGGAAATGTATGCATGCATGCGAGGTTAGTGAAGTTGGTTTCGGTGTTGAATGAACTCTAGTTTGGAAGATGTATATACTCTGTTCGAAATGGTACATGCATGCATTGTGTTCGTTGTTTATCAGTAGAAGTGAAGTTGATGTTTAAGAATGAATCTTGAATTTGATCTTATGTAAATGATTCGAACCGGATTAGGAGTTAATTGGAGTGAAGTTTTAGAGATTATTTTGGGTATAGAAGTGAAAAATCTAGAAAAAGGAATCGGGGAAGACGAGTTTCAGAACCAGACGTCGCAACGTGTAGCTTATTTTGTTTATTCGTTGCGGCGTCCATTTTCTTCCTCGCCGCCACGTCCATTTTCTTCCTCACCGTGACGTAGGAGACCCCCCCCCTTGAACTCGTCGCAGCGAACATTGCAAAAATCCCGAGAAAACTGATTTTTTGGGCTGTTCGTCGCGACCTAATATTTTCTCCACGTCGCGACGAGCACCCATCCTTTGACTGCTCGAACATGCTTTCGTATTTTGACCATAACTTTCTCTATACTGATCCAATTTGGGTGATTCTTGATTCCCTGTAAACTAGAGACATAAGGCTATAACTTTTATGATGAAATTGAGTTTTAATTCTGTCTTTAAGAATTTAAAGTTTTGGTTGGAAGTTGACGTATGAATTTTTCTAGAACTTATGAACCATATAGAGGTTTTTACGGATATCTCTTGGTACACTGATCCAAATTAAATGATTTTGGTGTCTTTAGAAAGCTAAGAAATGGTAGAAAAACTTTACAGAAGGAAGTTTTATCTAATTTGGTCATTTACTTGATCTAATTTAGTATGGAATGTTGACCCGAAAATGTTCTATAGGAAAAATCTGAAGTGGTCAATGAAGCTATGAAATTATTTGACATTGTTTGGTCCAATTCAATTGTAAGAATACATGGTATTAATGAGGGATTTGATTCCTAAATGATTTTTGATAAGGATCGCATTATTGCACCCCAGAATTGTCATTGAACATGCATTGTGCATACATTCTATACATTGATATTTTTATGAAAGAACATTTGTGCAATTGTGATATTTGTGAATGTGTTTTGCCTATTTTAGAGGAGCATATCGGACGCCAATCGGACATTGCCAGACCATCCAGGAAATAGTTTATTGGAGCGTATTGTGAGTCAACCTAGATGATTTCCTAGGATTGATTTAATTTGATTGTTTAAGCTTCCAATATTGTTTTATTGCTTGCGATTTAATTATGAATTTCGGACTTCAATTGTCCGAGGAGATCAATATTTGGGAATGTATTAGAAGTGCTCTGATTGTGACTTTGTTTGCTATGGAATTCTGACCGTGATTATGAATGTTATGTGAATCCTCAACGAAAGTTGAATGCCGGATTTAGATCCGATGAATATGAGTTCTATTGAATATATGATTGTCATACATGCCATACTCAGATTGATGCATTTCATAAAATGCATGCTCAGATAAAGGTGTTGTGACTTGAATTGCCCCTATGAAGCGCTTCCACGTAGAGCTTTGCTCCGTGATATATGTGTGTGCACGTAGAGCTATGCTCCGTGATTCTGTTCTGATTGAGCCCTACGGGCCAGCAATTGTATAAGCATGTGATAGGCATTCAGTCACAACAATAAGAACGAATGTGAGTCTCATATGCATATGTATTTGTTCATATTTGATCTGTTTGGCAATGATTGAATGTTATACTCTATTGTATGAGTTTTGAATCATATATGTATCTGTTTATGAATGTTTGTGTAATATGTGATGTGTGCTTATGATCCGGTGAATTCATCGATAATGGTTCACTCATGGAGTTTGCAAAACTCATCAAAATTTGCAATGTGGCTTTTCAGGTACGAGTCAGGAGACCTAGTTCCTTAGTCAGGAGTTAAGGAATCTTTTGGTTAGAGATATGGCTCAGAGGTCTATCAGCTGACACCAGAAGTGTTCTAGCCTTATTTTTGTCGTTTTGTTGGATATTGTATAAGCTTTTATGCTTAGTCTTTTGGTGGTATCAGTGTAAGCTTTATGAATGAAAGGATTTGAATGGTTTTTAAAATTTAGTGACTTTGAGTGTGTTAGATGATGCCATGTGTTGGTTGGATTGCCATATGTAAGTCGGATATGTTTTGCTCCAACATACCATTATCATAAGGTATGTACTTGAATGTCCTTCGGGTGTTCAGGTATTTGCCTTATGGTAGTGGGATGTTGCATTTTTGGTATCAGAGCATGGTTTGACATCTTTAGGGAAATAATATGATTCATAGTGAAAGATTCGGACAGTAATTGCAGCTTTTGTTTGTTATAGGTCATCTTCCATAGGGGATCAAATTGGTGAGTCAGCTGACATGGAGTCTATAGGAGCCAATTTAGGGGCTTATGTACATGAAATTTCTGAAATGCCTCTAAGAATTCCCGTGAACCAGGAAAGGAGATATGATAAGTTGAGAAAGCAAGGGGCTGTGGACTTCTACGGAAGTACAGATCCGGCTGAAGCAAAAGGTTGGCTTGAGAGAACTGAAACAGTGTTCGATCATATGAATATATAGAGGAGAAATATGATTATGCGTCTCTCACTATCTGCAGGTCCCGATACCGATGGTGGAAGACCGTCGGGTAGTACCACCGGACCTTGTAGCTTGACACAGGAGGATTTTCTCGATAACATTTTGAGAGAATTACATGCCAAAGATTTACATGGATCGAAAAATGAAAGAATTCTTAGATTTGAAGCAAGGCAAGCTCTCGATGGATATGAGATAAGGTTCAATGAGTTAATGGGGTATGCGACCAAGACCGATTTCGATCGAGCAAGATAAATGTAGGCGGTTTGAGGATGGTGCGAATATGGAAATCGAGGATGAGGCTTGCCATCTCTAACAAGCGCTTTTCTGTAACTCCGAGCGACCTCGATCAGAATAGAGCAATTATTGAAGGATAGTCAAAGAGAGCTCAGGCAGGAGGATAGAGGAAAGAGGCAGAATGAACCTCATGCGATTACGGCGAAGCTTTTAAAGCGCGAGCAGATCGTCTAGATTCCAGTCTAGATCGAGACAATCTAGATTCCATGGAAGAGGTAGATTTGTTTAGTCTGGAGGAGGCAGAGAACATATGTCGGCCAGTCAGTCGCAACAATTTCCTGAATGTGAGCATTGTGGTAAAAGACATGGTGGTGAGTGCTGGAGGATATCAGGAGCATGTTTTCGATGTGGCTCTTATGAGCATCAGATTAGGGATTGCCCTGAGTTGTTGGAATCACAGTCTGGAGCTAGAGGAGGAACTATGACCGAGGTCTCAGTTCAACAGAGCAGAGCTGGAAGATCTGTACAAAGAGGCAGAGGTAGAGGTCGGACTCAGTCAGCAGGGCCCAGTGTCAGGACTGAGGTGCGGAGCAATCAACCGCAAACTCAGGCCAGGGTCTATGCCATCACCAGATAGGAGGCACAAGACTCCCCAGATGTGGTAGCAGGTGTGTTGAATGTTTTTAATTTTGAAGCTTATGAACTGGTAGATCCAGGATCTACCTATTCATTCATCACCCCGCATCTGGCATCTAACTTGCATTGTGAGCGAGAGGTACTGAAATGTGGGTTAGTAGTGAGCACTCCAGTGGGTAGCACAACTGTTGGAACCCCTCCCTGGTGCGACACATGTCTGACGTCCTGCGTGACATCTGAACACGCATCCTACGAGGAAGGGATTCCTCACCACGAAAGAAACCTCGAATTGAACTTAAGTGCATGTCATCAGAATAAACTTGATAATTTGACCCTAATTATCCTCCAATAAAAAAATAATCTGCTTAGGGCTCATAATTAAAGCTGATTCCTAATCTAATTCCATATTTCTAGGTCAAATGAAAACTGAAAACACCTCAATCGGATCTTTATATCTCACAAAAACGCAATTTCGCACAAAACCGACACACATCGGCCATAAAGTCCAATGAAGACCCGACACTTTCATTTTACCAAAGAGGGATTGAAAATGTTTGAAGGATTTAACGCATACATCCGTTAAGAAGGTCATAAATGGTTTTCAAATTTTAGCCCAACTCAAATTCGCCTACACCATGCCAAAAGTTTGAAAATTCATATCTTTTGATATCAAAAGAGGAAAATGTCATATTTTACCTTCGGAAAGATTTAAAAAATGTTCTACAACTTTCATGAAGAAAACAAAAGTCATTTCAATCATTAAAAGAAGTAGAAACTTGATTAAAGATATTGTCTAGCTAATTACCATATGAATAGTAAAAATGACCAAATGAATAGTAATCAGAAATTTTCAAACGCCCATAATTTTTTCATCCTAAGTCGGAAATTAACCCATTTTATACCGTTTTAAAGATCTTGACAAGCTCTACAAACTTTAAGAAATACCTCTCACTCAAATTCCTACTCTAACATGCTCTAAAAGCCAAAGCAAGGTGGCTGCCCATTTTTAAAAAAAATGGACAGCACCTCCCCTAAAAATGCTCTAGCCAAAATCTTCAATTTTCCAACCTAACTTCCACCTACACAAAAACACTTCAATCTCCCAAATTCTCACACATATCCAACAACCAAACCACATCAACTCCAAATGGCAACAACACAATCTTAGGTATCTAGCATTTCATCATTTCAATTTCCTAAAGAACTACCATCTCATCTTTGCTTTTATCAATTTTAACCATACATCCATACATGCTTAGGAAACATATACAATATACAATGAAAACTTCAAAACCTTAATATTTACATGAAATAAGCAAATACAATGCTTTAAAGAGCATTTTAGCCCGAATACAAAAATTCCAAAGAAAGTTTACAAAATCCAATCTTTGTCTAAAATGCTAGCCAAAGCATTGTTTTCAAAAGTATGACTTCAAAAACAAAAGCATCGGAGTAATGCCTCAATCCCGATGCGACGACCCGATTTCTCGCTCAATACCTGTGGAGGGAGGAAGGGGGTGAGCACGACGGCTCCGTGGGTAACAGGTTAATAGTCAAGCATAAGCTAAAGCATGCATCAACAATTAAATTTCAAGTCAATATTCAACAACTTCAGTTTCTAATACAATAAAACATTTACAAAAAATCAACAAATGTCATATAATAACACAAAATCACATATCGATGGTTTGAGTGATCCTAACGGGACGTACTACACATGTCCGATAAGCGACCATGTGTCAGCCGTGAGTAGGGGAGTCCGATTTGAACTCCTATGCCACTAGCAAGGGCGAAGGGAGAAGCCTAATAGACAAGTGCGACTTGCTAACATGAGAGGGATCACTACAAACCCAAGTAATCATGCAATTTCACCTTAGGCATTCATCCAAAATCACATATTCAAATCTTTTCACTTTCAATCAATTTTCCAAACATTACACTATTCATAAAGATTGGCCACAATTGGCCATTACAACAATTCACTTCATATAATCTTGACAAACAATTTATACATAGTTACACAATGTATTTACATAAAAGGCACATAATACATATTTACGCTATCACAAACAATAATGCATTCAAAAATTGAAAGTCATAGGAAAACATTCAAGAGACATTTAAGTAGCTTATTACTCAATTATTAAAAAGTTACCCACCTTGACTTCTTTGTCTTGGAAATTGATTAACTTGTCCCAATTGATTATCTTGACCCTCCTCAATCTCCAAACGCCTTAAATGACCTTAATCAAAGCATAACAAGTCTAATTAATCACAAAGCACAATGCTGGAATTAAAAAAAAAATGCCGAAACTTGAATTTAAACCTACTGAACCTTACCTACACCTTTCCTATACCTTTCCTATGCTATATTAACTAAAACCTCTCTCAATTGATTCCATTATTTTCGAAAATTCTCAACCCTAGAGCCATCCATGCATGCTAATTTTTTTCACTAAGCTTCCCTAACTTTTCTTCTTTCATTTTTCCTTCACAACACACTCTCCAAACCACCATTAGACAAACCCTAACAATAAAGCCATGAAATTTCAACTTCTTCTTCCCCTAGGACACCCACGGCATCACCTTACTAGTTTCTAATGATAGGAAACTCTTTCCTTTCTCATTCTTTCTCTAAAACCTCTTCCAATCATCCATTTAAAGCATGAAAAACAAAACTCTAACAAATCAATTCATAAATTTCGAAAACCCTAACCTACACAATCTGATTTTTCTCCTCTCCTCCAACAACAAATCCTTCTAATCACTCTTTTAATCACCAATATGAAACAAGAAAGATAAAATCCTAACAATATAACCAAGAAATTCGAATTTCTCTTACCTTGTAGTGACCTACGAAATCTTCTTTTGCTTCTAAAGATGGAGAACCTCTTTCTTTGTCCTTCCTTCTTACTTAAAACACATGAACCAACCTTCCTAAAGCTTGAAAACCTTGAAAACCTACCTTCTTCTTCTTCTTACTTGATGGCCGAACCTCTCCCTTCTATTTCTCTTCAGAATTTTCGAAACCTTCTCTCTCCTCTCTTTGTGATTTTCGGATGGCTTTTGCTTCTTTCTCACTTATTTCCTAAGCAAAAACGACGTCACTTCACTAAGCCTCCCTCCATGCATTTTCGTTAGTCATTTTTGCCTTAGGAAACTTCCTACATTAACCTAACCCTAAACTAAAAACCTAAGCCCAAAAGTCCAACTTTCCCTCCTTTTAGCTTAAACTTTCCCAAAATTTTATCTTTCCCTCCAACCATTTAATAATTTCGTGGGCTCCCACTTAAAAGCCCACTTGCTTCCTTTCTTTTTCATTTACTTCATCTTAAAAACCCTAGCCCACTTATTTGCTTTCCCCATCATTTAAAAGATATGCCAAAGGGCTAAAAGCCCACTTAAGTAACCTAAAGCCTTAAAACCTTATAAACACTTCTTAATTTATCCTAACACTATTTTATGGCCTCATTACCATTTTCTTATTCTTTTAAAAATCTAGCACCAAAATTAAAAATTCTAATTTAACTAAATTCCTTCAATTAATAATTATTGCACTAAAATCCCAATTTATTCTAACCAAAAGACAATTTAAATTGCAAACCTATTTAATAGGGAAAAAGGGATCGGGGTCTAACAACAACAGTGATCGGTGAGGTATGTAAGAGGTGTATAATTCAGATTGATCAGGCAGAATTAGAAGCTGATTTGATCATATTGCAGTTGAGAGAGATAGACCTCATGTTAGGCATGGATTGGCTCACTGCTCATAGGGCAGTGATTAATTGTTATACTAAAGAGGTAGTCTTGAATCTCCAAATCGGTAGAGAGTGGTGTTTGAGGAGTTAGTCGAGCGATGCCCACTGACTAATTTCTTTTCTAAGTGTTTTGAGATTGATCCGAGGTGGATGTGAGGCTTATCTGGCCCATATAGTTGACACTCGGAATGAACAAACCATTCGGGATATTCCAATTGTCAGAGAATTTTTGGATGTGTTTCCTACTAAACTACCAGGATTACCCCCAGATAGGGAGACGGAGTTCACTATTGACATTATCCCAGGTACCGCTCCTATATCAATTCCTCCATATAGGATGGCACCTGTAGAACTGAAGGAATTGAAAACTCAGCTACAAGAACTGTTAGATAAGGGGTTTATCAGGCCTAGTGTGTCACCTTGGGGAAATCCGGTTTTATTTGTAAAGAAGAAGGATGGAACTCTGAGATTATGCATTGATTACCGACAGTTGAATCGGATAACAGTTAAGAATAAATATCCATTTCTGAGGATTGATGATTTGTTTGATCAGTTACAAGGAGCTCAGGTGTTCACAAAGTTAGACTTGAGATCGAGATATTACCAGCTGATGATAGCTGAGGCGGATGTTCCCAAGAGTGCATTTAGAACCAGATATGGGCACTTCGAGTTTTTGGTGATGCCATTTGGTTTGACTAATGCTCCGGCAACATTTATGGCTTTGATGAATAAGGTATTCCAACCTTATTTAGATCAGTTTGTATTTGTCTTTATTGATGACATTTTGGTGTACTCAAAGTGTAGAGAAGATCATATGGCACATCTGAGAATGCTTTTTCAGATTGATGAGGAGAAGCGATTATATGCCAAGTTCACTAAGTGTGAATTTTGGCTTGATCAAATAATATTTTTGGGTCACATAGTGTCCGGACAAGGCATTGTGTAGACCAAAAGAAAATTGAAGCGATAATGAAGTGGGAGGCTCCAAGAATGTATGCGAGATTGGAGTTTTCTTGGATTATTTGGGTATTACTGAAGGTTTGTCGAGGGTTTTCACCGATTTGACCCTTTGACAAAACTTCGAGAAAGAATGTGCCGTTCAGATGGAGTGATGATTTTCAGAAGACTTTTGAGGAGCTTAAGCATCGGTTGACTGCGGCACCAGTGTTAGCTATTTCGTCTAGCTCGGGAGGTTATGTTGTATACAGCGATGCATCACATCAGGGACTAGGATGTGTTCTAATGCAGCATAGTAAAGTAATAGCTTATGCATCGAGGCAGTTGAGGTCTCATGAACTTAATTATCCGATTCATGATCCGGAACTTCTTTGCGATTGTTTTTGCTTTGAAAATTTGGAACACTATCTATATGGAGAGACATTTCGGTGTTCACCGATCACAAAGTTTGAAGTATCTGTTGAGCGGAAGAAGTTAAATATGAGACAGAGGAGATGGTTAGAATTGTTGAAAGATTATGATTGCGATTGAGTATCATCCTGGCAAAGCTAATGTTGTGGCGATGCTTTGGTAGGAAATCATATAGCGATGTGGCACAAGTGCGGTATCGAGGTTACCTAGCCTAGTTCGATTGAGGACCTTTGAATGTTGATTTGATTACGAGCGAATGATACATTGATAGCTACTTTGAAGTTGAGACCTGTTTTGGTTGAACGTATCAAAGAGGCTCAGACCAGGATCCAGATTTAGTGAAGTTAATTGAGAAGCTGAAAGTGAATCTAGATTCTGAGTTTGAAGTGAGAGATGATACCTTGAGGTTAAAGCAGAGATTATGTGTGCCAAATGTTGATAATCTGAGGAAAGAGATTTTAAAGGAAGCTCATTTAGTAGCTTATGCTATGCATCCTGGTACTACCAAGATGTATAACACGCTGAAACAACATTACTGGTGGCCGGGCATGAAAAAGCAAGTAGCAGAATTTGTTTCTAAGTGTTTAACTTGTCAGGAGGTCAAGGCTAAGCATCAGGCTCCGGCAGGAAAATTGCATTCGTTACCCATTTCGGAGTGGAAATGGGAACACATCACGATGGATTTCATTATGGGTTTGCCTAGGACTCCAAGGCAACATGATGCCATTTGGGTCATTGTGGATAGACTGACCAAATCGACTCATTTCTTACCAGTGAGGGAGAATTATTCTTTGGATCAGTTGGCTCAAAGATATGTGGATGAAGTTGTGAGGTTACACGGGGTTCCAGTGTCTATAGTATCGGACAGGGATCCTAGATTTACCTCGAGATTTTGGGGTAGTCTACAGACAGCTTTAGGTACCAAGTTGAGTTTCAGTACAACCTTTCATCCTCAGACAGATGGTCAGAGCGAGAGAATGATCAAGATTGTTGAGGATATGCTCAAAGCTTGTGTTTTGGAGTTTCAGGGAGCATGGGATAAGTATATAGCTTTGATTGAGTTCGCCTACAATAATCAGTATCACAGCAGTATTGGTATGGCTCCATATGAGGCGTTGTACGACAGAAAGTGTCGTTCGCCTATATATTGGGATGAAGAGGGTCTATGAATTATCGAGGGCCCAGAATTGATTCAAGATATAGTTGATAAGGTGAAATTGATCCGTAGCATAATTAAAATGGCACAAGATAGACAGAAAAGCTATGTGGATCATGTAGGAAAATCCCGTTGTGACCAGAGCAGCCAACGAGAGCTTTAAGCTCAACGTGATTGGGCCTTGAGCCCATAGTGATTCAGAGCCTATGGCTCACCGTTTAATCGCCTTAATGGGGACGATTTGAGCAGCTCGATCACAACAACGTAATAAATTGGAAAAGCGTCTCATACACATTCCATATGCATTTGAATTGATTCTTTGGATTGGTATGACAATTATGTGGTACTACTAAATGTGATTTGGTGAGATAATTGTGCGTAGCTGTGTTATGTTTGTGTATATGCATGAATTGGGTGAACCATCGATGATGGTTCCTCACCGAGTTCGCAAACTCACCCAAAATTGCAAATTATTTTTCGGGACCGAGAGAGTAGACTTATAGCTCAGAGGACTTTTCTGCCGTGTAGATTGAGTTGGCAAGAGAAGTCATGGCACTGTGGTCGGTCGGTGGCACTTTTGAGGATGACCTAGTTAGCCTTTTGTTTGATTTTCTTTTGGAGTATTATACAGAACACATCGGTTGTGTAAATTTACTCGCTTTGAGGTTATGAAATGAGAATTTATGGTTTTAAAATTAGTGGATTTCATATAAATGCTTTATGATTTTGATGCCATGTGGAGTGTTAGTGGTTGTTAAGTAGCGCACTCTTATCGTAGGGTATGTGTCGGAATGACCTACAGGCGTCCCAATACATATCCTATGGTATGGGGTGCTACATTAGGTGGTATCGAGCATGGTTTGGCATCTGTTGGGACTAGTCTGTAATTAGGCTTGAATTATTGTGAGAAATGCAAACCGATCGAGTTCTTGTTTTGTTTTAGGTCATCCGTATTTGGTGATCGATTGATCAACCGGTGACGAGGATCTGTTGGAGCTAGTAGAGAGTCCTCGGTGCCTCGATCCGAGGTACCTCCTAGAGTCCCGTGAGGCGGAGAGGAGATACGATTTCTTTGCGTGGCGAGGTACATGAACTTCATGGCGATGCAGACCCCGAGGTGAGGATGGTTGGAGAGGGGAGAGAGTCCTTGATCGGATGGATTGCGAACTCGATGAGAGGTTCGATTCTGTGATATCTCTTCTGCGGGGCCCCGCTTATACATGGTGGAAGGCTGTTCCGGCAAGTACCACGGACCTTGCTTCTTGACATGGGCAGATTTTACGAGGGCTTTAGAGACAATTATATGCCCAAGGTGTATTTGGAAATGAAGATGCAGAATTTTTGAGTCGAGGCGGTAGGATGACAAGATGGCGAGTACGAGGTTAGGTTTAATGAGTTGATGGGATATCTTGCTCTTGTGGTTTCTCTTGAGGAGATAGGTGCGGAGGTTTGAGATGGGGCTGAATTTGGAGATCCGTGCAGATTGGCCCGATCGATATGGGCTCCTTTATAGAGTTGAGAGCTGCTGCTTTGTGAGAGTGGAGCAGATTGTGAGATGAGACAGCGAGAGATGGGTCAAGGTCTAGAGGAAGAGAGTTAGTGATAGTCGAGGCTCTGGTAAGAGTTTTAGCGGCGCCAGCAGAGGCCTTCAGATCTTGGGAGGATCGAGACGGTCGGGTTTTGGACGAGAGGAGATTTATGCGGGTGGCGTGGCGATGGCGAGGTTTGGGGTGATTCCTCCATTCGTGAGCACCTTTGTGAGAAGAGGCACTTTGAGAGTGTTGGCGATTGATTTGGAGCTTGCCTTAAATGCGGCTCCATGGATCATCAGTTCGGGATTGCCCGGTACATTGGGAGCTCGATCTGCTTGGTAGTGGTAGGAGCGGAGTAGTACTCTGAAGATGAGTAGAGTGGGTGGATCCGGCGTGGATCAATCTGAGGGGCGAGGTAGAGTGAGGATCCTTTAGGCGGACCGAGGGTCGAGGCGATCGACCACGCCCCCGAGCGAGTATATGCCATGACGAGGCGGGAGGCCCAGATTCCCCGATGTAGTAGGTGGTATGCTCCTTATTTACGATTTTGAGGCGTTTGCATTCTTTGGATCTGGATCCACACATTCTTTATTGCACCTCATATGGCATGTAGATTGCATGGGGATCGGAGATATTCTTGTATGGGCTAGAGGTGAGTACACCGTTAGGTACTACTCTTGCATTGGGAGAGGTGCGAGGGATGCTTGATCGAGATTGATCAAGCGGTGTTGAGGGCGAACCTTATAGTGTTGCCTCGAGAGAGATCGATGTGATTACGGGATGGGTGGTGACGGCCCATAGGGCTATTATGGACTGCTATACAAGGAGGTTGTTTTAGAGTCTCTGGTCGACTAGAAGCGAGATTTAGAGGAGTTAGTCAGCGATACCAGCCGGATGATCTCTTTCCTTAGTGCCACGAGATTGATGCGAGGGAGGCTGTGAAGCATATCGGCTCATGTGGTTGACACGAGTTGGAAAGAGGCTTGGGATATTCCGTGGTTAGGAAATTTCAGATGTGTTTCTGATGAGTTCTGGGTTTGCCGCCGGATCGGAGGCGAGTTCACTATTGACCTCGTTCAGTCTTGCTCTATATCTATACCTCCATATAGGATGGCTTTGTGGGCGAGGGAGCTTAAGGCTCGATTCAGGAGTTGTTGGAGAAGGGTTTTATTAGACCTAGTGTTTCACCACGGGAGCTCCGGTTTTGTTTGTGAAGAAAAGGATGGGACTTTGAGGTACGTGCATCGATTCTGAGCGGTTGAATCGGGTGACGATGAAGAATAAGTATCCTTGCCTAGGATCGATGACTTATTTGATCGATTCTGGGAGCTCGGTGTTCACTAAGTTAGATCTCGAGGTCGGTACTATCGATTGAAGATTGCGAGGCCGATGTGCCTAAGAGTGCCTTTGAGGTGTACGGGCATTTTGAGTTTTAGTGATGCCGTTTGGGTTGACTAATGCCGGCGAGCCTTCATGGCCTTGATGAATAAGGTATTTCAGCCTACGGATCGGTTTGTTATTGTGTTTATTGATGACATTTTAGTGTATTCGAGGAACTGACAGGAGCATAGTGAGCATTTGAGGATTGTGTTGCAGACCATGAGGGAGAGACAGTTGTATGCCAAATTCAGTAAATGTGAATTTTGGTGGATCAGTGATATTTTGGGCCATATAGTGACTGGAGAGGGTATTCAGGTGGATCCGAGTAAGGTGGAGGCAGTGCTGAAGTGGGAAGCTCCTAGGAATGTTTCAGAGATTCGGAGTTTCCTCGGATTGGCCGGTTATTACCGGAGGTTTGTCGAGGGGTTTTCATTGATCTCAGCCCCTCTGACAAAACTTCTGAGGAAGAATGTGCCATTCAGATGGAGTGAGGAGTGTCAGAAGAGCTTTGAGGAGTGAAACATCGGTTGACTCTTGCCGGTGTTGACTATTCCATCTGGGATTGGAGGATTTGAGGTATACAGTGATGCATCGCATCAGGGATTGGGGTGTGTTCTGATGCAGCACGGTAGAGTCATTGCCTATGCCTCGAGACAGCTGAGGTCTCACGAGGTAAACTATCCTGTTCATGATTTGGAGTTAGCTGCAGTAGTGTTTTCTTTGAAGATTTGGAGGCATTACCTGTATGGTGAGACTTTCCAAATCTTCACTGACCATAAGAGTTTGAAATATTTACTGAGCCAGAGAGAGTTGAATTTGAGACAGAGGAGATGGCTTGAGTTGTTGAAGGACTATGACTGTATTTATCGAGTATCACCACAGGAAAGCTAATGTGGTGGCGGATGCTCCGGTAGGAAGTCACATACTAGTACACTTGAGTTAAGCAATGAGGTTGCCTAATTTGATTCGATTGAGGGCTTTGAATGTTGGATGACTCTGGAGCGGGATGGAGTCTTATTGGCTACTTTGACACCGAGACCGATGCTACTAGGCAGGATCGGGAGAGTTCAAGACAAGGATTACATTATGGTGAGGCTGATTGAGAAGGTAAAAGGCGATTTGAGTTACGAGTTTGATGTGAGAGATGAGACTTTGTGGTTGAGACAGAGGCTTTGTGTGCACGATGTGGATGACTTGAGGAGAGAGATATTGGAGGAGGCTCATATGGCCACATATGCTATGCATCTGGTACTACCAAGATGTATAACACTCTTAAGCAACATTTACGGTGGCTGGCATGAAAAAGCAAGTAGCGAATTTGTATCTAGATGTTTGGCGTGCCGGCGAGTTAAAATTTGAGCACCGAGCTCCGAAGAGAAGCTTCATTCGTTGCCCATTCGGGTGGAAATGGGAGCAATTACCATGGATTTCATTATGGGTTTGCCTGGGGCGCCAAGGCAAAGATGATGCTATCTCGGGTCGTAGTGGATCGATTATTCATCGGCCCATTTTTGCCGATGAGGAGAACAATACCATGGATCAGTTGGCCCGAAGTATGTGGCGGAGATAGTGAGGCTGCATGGGGTCCCGATGTCGATAGTGTCGACGAGGATCCCAGATTTACTTCGAGGTGTTACAGCGAGTTTGCGATCACTATGGGTACTAGTGAACTTGAGATGCGTTTCATCCTCGCACAGATGGGCGAGTGAGAGGGCGATTAAGGCTGTTGAGGATATGCTTCGGCTTGTGTGTTGGAGTTGAGAGGAGCATGGGATCGATTTAGCTCGATTGAGTTTGCATACAACAATCATTATCATAGTAGCATCGGGATGGCACCATATGAGGCCATTGTATGGGCGATCGTGTAGATCGCCTTTGTATTGGGATGAAGAGGGTGTGAGGATGATTGAGGTCTGAGCTGATTCAGGATCTTGTAGATAAGGTGAAGCGTCTGAGTCGCATCAAAGCGGCTCGGGATGATGTAAGAGCTATGTGGATCAAGATAGGAGGGACATTGAGTACAATGTAGGCGATAGAGTGTTCTTCGGGTGTCACCTTGGCGTGGTGTCTTGAGATTTGGGAAAAGGGTAAGTTAAGCCCTAGGTACATTGGTCCATATGAGATCCTTGAGAGGATAGGACCTTTGGCCTCTGGCTAGCTTTTACCGAGTGAGATGTCTCGATTGCATGAGCGTCTTCCATGTGAGTATGCTCCGTAGATATCGGTCGGATCCGACACATGTGATACCAGCTCAGGAGATTGAGGTATCGAGTAATTTGAGTTATGTAGAGGAGCCGATTCAGATTGTCGGGACACAGGTGAAACAGTTGAGGAATAAGAGTATTCCATTGGTGAAGGTTCTCTGGAGGAACCACTCATTGAGGAGGCTACAGGAGACCGAGGAGCATATGAGAGACAGTATCCTCATCTTTTCGATCAACCAGGTAAGAATTTCGGGGACGAAATTTTTATTAGGAGGGGAGAATTGTAACATCCCATCTCCCATAGAAAAGGTTTATTGGTAATTTGGGACGGGTTAGGAGATTTGAATTTTAACTCGGCATGCACATCCATTATATAGCCTCTATAACTGATGATAGTTTTGCACATGCACACGGTATACATGCATTCGTGACATTTTCCGGCTTAGGTTTCTAATTGCGATTCTTTGTGAAATTTATGGGATCATTGTATTTGAAAAATTATTTTGAGTGCGCCATAAATTGTTTTATATTTTTAGGGATTTATGGAAATTTTTCTGGAATTTTTCGGTTCTCTTGCGGATAGGAAAATTCAACCGACTGGTCGAGTGAGCCTTTTGTACTAAAAGGGGCTGCATAATGGTATGAGATTAGTGAATAAATAATTGTGGGACTTATGTTAGTGCCATGTTTAGAGCTTAAGTAGAATTAGTGCTTAATTAATTGGGATTAACTCATTTTGTCTTTTCTCCATTTCAAAAGCCAAGTGTCCCATTTCATTAATTAGCTTTGTCTTATTTCTTCCTCTCATCGACCTTCTCCTTGTTTCTTTTAACATTTGAAGCACTTAAAAAACCAATTCTCCTTGTCATACGGCTATGCTTCTTTAGTGTATAAGTTTATCTCCTTGAAAGTTGAAAAGAGTCATTTTAAAAGTGCCAAACTTCATCATCCGAAGGTGCTTTGTTCACCTCTTCGATTTTTCCTTTTACCTATCCCATATAAGAATTGTCTCCTTGGTTCTTTGCTTACTCTTCTTCACACACAAACCAAGTTGAAGCCTTGAATTGATGAGACTCTTTGTTATGCTTATGAAAACCGTGGGTGAAGTAAGTTAGGAAGTGTGGGAGAGGTGTGTGTGAACTTGGAGAATTGATAGCTTGAACTTGTTTAAGGTGAGTATTGATGTTTGTTTTTATGCTTTTGGTAGTTAGAAGCATGCATGGAGATCCTTTATACATTTACTTGATCATCATAGTAGAAGGTTTGAATGGGTTTAAATGTATACTTAGTTATGGATGAATGAATGACTATACTTCTTATTGATTTTAGCTTGGTTTTGGATTGAGTTTGTAAGGATAGATGAATGGAAAATTTAGGAAGATCATTTGTGTAGGTGCTGCCAAATTTTGTGTCATAATAGAAGTTTATGTTGTGATGAATTTGTGGTTGAATTAGAGGTAGGAATGGATGCTTAGTGATGTGTTATTGATGTTAGAAGTGATAGGAGTTAGGGTAATGTTGAAATCTGGAAAATTGGTGTTTGACCAGTTGGAATGTTTTGATCATAACTTATTGTGTAGGTGTGCAAATGAGGTGAAGTTTGTTCCCAATTAAACTTTGGGATGTTGGCTTCAATTTAGTGTGAAATAGGTGTTGTTAAATTGTAATGCTAGAAGGGCGAAAATTTGCATGGAAAGTTACTGTTTTATTGCCTGTAAACAGTAACCGCAAGTATGAGTAATGTGTTTTGTTGATTTTTTCTAAATTAATTGGTATGGAACTAGGAAAAAGGGTCTTTAATAAAGTTGAGGCATATTGAGTTAGCTTTCCATTGCCACTGATCTTGCTAATTTTCGAGTTGTATATTGGGAGATATGAACTGATTACTATTGATTGGTTTTATGCTTTTTGGAGAAACCTAGTGAAAGTGTTGATTTTGTGAGCTTTCTGCTTGGGAGCAATTTTAGAAATTTTTGTGGACTGAATTGGTGTGAGTGATCTTCTGAAAAGTTGTAGAGGAAGACATTATCTTGAAAATGATTTATGGTGTGTAATTTTTAGAGGTCAGAGTTGGGAGTTATGATTTTGCAAAAACTGATCCTGCATTAGGTTAGGAATTGCTGATCATGGCAGTAACTTGCATGACAGTTTTGAAATGGTTAGAAATTAAATTGGAAATTGAGTTCTTCATGAAAATTGAAGTTCAAGGATTTATCTTTTCAGGGATATAAAGTTCAGATTTTTCTGACTTGTGTACAGGGAGTTATGCTTGTTATAAGTTTCCTGCTCAAATTGAATGATTTCAGGGACAGCAACATTGACTGAATTAATTGACTTGTTTAGCAATAGAATTTGATTTTGAGTTGTTCATGAAAGTTGTAGATGACATTGTGAACTTATTGAGCATATTTATGTGGTAATTTTTGGCTGAAGAATCAGAGAGTTAAGGAATTTGAAATGTACTGTTCTGTTTTAATGGGATTTGAGTAGGCAGTAGCTTTGAAGGGATTTTTGACACCATTAAGAGTGAAATTGATTTTTATGGTCTTCATGAGAATGGTAGAGCTTTTCATTATCTTTCCAACAAGCTATGGTTTGTATTTTTCCGATTTGTGTGCTAAGAGTTATTGTTGTTGGAAATTTGGATTGGAAATAGGAAAAAAAAAAAAGGAATGAAGTGAGGTTGAACCTCGCCGGATCGCGAGGGCGACTCCTCGCCCTCGCGAGGCGAGGTAGATCGGCCCTCTCGCGAGGGCGACTCCTCGCCCTCATGACGAAGGCGAGAGTCGGCCTCATGAGGCGACATGTCGCCCCATGAGGTGAGCTCTTATATATATTTATATTTTTATTTTTTTATTAGTTGGCCCTAATTGTTTCTTTTGTCAATTTCTTTTCCGTCCGACATCCGATTGACCTGATTCTTGAGGCATCGGATTCGTAGAATATTTAATTTCATTTTGTGAGAAATTGGGAATTTTGGACGAGAAATTGACGCGTGCCCCGGTAACGGAGCCTTTAATCACTGTTTTTTTAATTGGGGACCTATAGAGGTCCGAATTGCGCACCGTCAGCGCCAATAGGTTTCTAATTTTTAGACGGATTTTTTTAATGGGAAAATTTTGGATTAGGGCCGGGAATGCCATGAGCATGCATTATACACGTTTTACTTATTCCATGTGCATTGTTTAGTATTTTTATCTATTAGATTGGTAATGTTTACTTATTTTAATTGTTATAGAGGCTCGGTTGGAGCGTCATCCTGTGGGCGTTGCGAGACTTCCGCACGTGCTTCGGAAGTTATTAGGTGAGTAACCTAGATGGTTCCTCGGTTAGTAAGTGTTTATAATTACGCACTTAGAACCACATGGAGAATAATGGTGGGAAAATTGTGTTTGTTTGTGCACGGATTGCGGACCGAAGGTCCGATGGATTGGAAAATTTGACATAGAAGTGTCATATGTGATTACTGTACAAGATTTATGTGTACATATTGAATTGGGATCGATATGATGTTGGTGTTGTTTTATTTGGACATATGCACTTCATGCATAATTGCATGATCGATAATTGGCGATTGTGACGGAAGCGATAGAGAGCTTTAAGCTCAGCGTGATTGGGCCTTGAGCCCATAGTGATTCAGAGCCTATGGCTCACCGTTTAATGCTCCCTTAATGGGACAGTTTCAGGCGCTCAGTCACAACAACGTAATAAATTGGAAAAGCGTCTCATACACATTCCATATGCATTTGAATTGATTCTTTGGATTGGTATGACAATTATGTGGTACTACTAAATGTGATTTGGTGAGATAATTGTGCGTAGCTGTGTTATGTTTGTGTATATGCATGAATTGGGTGAACCATCGATGATGGTTCCTCACTGAGTTCGTAAACTCACCCAAAATTGCAAATTATTTTTCAGGACCGAGAGAGTAGACTTATAGCTCCAGAGGGACTTTTCCTGCCGTGTAGATTGAGTTGGCAAGAGAAGTCATGGCACACAGGTCGGTCAGCTGGCACTTTTTGAGGGATGACCTAGTTAGCCTTTTTGTTTGATTTTCTTTTGGAGTATTGTACAGAACACATCAGTTGTGTAAATTTACTGCTTTGAGGTTATGAAATGAGAATTTATGGTTTTAAAAATTAGTGGATTTCATATAAATGCTTTATGATTTTGATGCCATGTGGAGTGTTAGTGGTTGTTCGTAGCGCACTCTTATCGTAGGGTATGTGTCGGAATGACCTACGGGCGTCCCAATACATATCCTATGGTATGGGGGTGCTACATAATCAATATTCCTTAGGCCCTCTTCATCATAATATAAGGGTGGTACCACTTAATTTCATAAACATATTCTCTTGCTCTATATCATTGCTAACATTTTCAAAAGTTATACCACACATACAATAACCACACATTTTGGACTTATTCTCTTCTTCAAAAAAAATTTCAAGCTATATTTTGCAACTCTCAAACTAAACTTTACAAGTGTTCACCAATTTCTATTATAGAGTAGTCAATTATAAGATAAATGTTTTTAATATGCAATTTCTATACAACTACATTTCATTTATCATACCTTAATTTTTGTAACATGAGCTATCTCAATTACATATGCTAATCATTAAATATTTCATAATATCAAGTATGGCAAGTATCTCAATTCTAGTCTTCAATCATCTATAGCAGGTAGATATAGTTGATCTCATATGTAAAGGTATCAATGTGCAATAACAACTTAACACTCTATCTTTGCAAGATAATACCATCGAATTCATGCACTTAAAGATCTCAGTATTAAACAAGACAAATCCATTCATACAAAACAATCAATATATAACAATAGCACCAAACAAGACAACATATCAATGTTTATAACTTATATTTCCAATTTGACAAAATCATATATCACATCTATTTAATTTCTAGTAATACATTTCGCATGATATATAATGCGGATATTTTCTAGCATTTCTCAGTCTTGGATTTCAAATCATCCAATAACTTAACCCACAAAAATCAACAACTATTAATATGTCTGATCCTCTATACAAGGTTTTGAAGTCCTTTAAGTAATAACAATAACATCATCTCGAATTCAAGGACTTAGTAACGTAATTCGAATACTTTACAAAAAAAAAAAATACAATCTATATTATGTTCAACTCCTCTTCCTTGAGTATTATAATTATCCAACTCTAATATTCACCTTTAATATGTTCAATATTCACCAATTCCTAAAATGGAACATTTGGTCTACTTGACATATTCTGTGAAAGTCTTTATAAAAAAATTATCTCCAAAGTTACTTGTATTATGTATAAAATCTTTCTTAGACAACTATATTCATCATTGCTTTTCAAACATTCCTAATATCTCAACAAAATCAATTTCTCTCATATCTTATATAATCAAAATATTTTATATACTAAAGCTCGGTGACGCTATAAGTATGCACATTTACTCTTATACTTTGGTATATACCATTAAGATCATTACATCTTATCTAGAGATTTATTTTCAAAAGGTCACCAGTTAATATCTCAAGCTGATGATACCTCGATCTCAAATGATTCTGGATAACATTTGGGAATCTTATGACTATACAAAAGTTACCTATCCTTAGTGGTCACCATTTCAATATATCCACATAAATCCACGCTTCCACTACGTTACTCTGAGTCATCTCAGAATTTTTTTAATGGGGACTAGGGCTTAAAAGCATTCAATATGCCACAGATCACTCTTTATACAATATCCAAACATGTAATACATATATGCTCAGTAGCATCATTCATCAAGGTAACCATATTATCATATATGCACTCACAATAACTGGTCAACTTAACCTTAAGGACTGCTACATATGTCGCTATGTTGGACCCCGCTGCCAGAGCCCAACATCGGACATGAGAGCGTGATACTGTATGCGTAGGACGAAACCTGTTAATTAAACAATTTCAGAAAATGACCCTCGGAAACTCGATGGGCCCACATGAAACAAACTTGAAACAAAGCTAATTATACATTTAAGGCAAAGACCCGCGGAAGATTAATGGGCCTACTGGAAAACAAACTTGAAACCTACTTTCATGTGATTTAAACAAACAAATCCATAATTCATGCTCCAAAAGATGAGTTTCATAAAGCTGTAAGATTATCTCAAACCAAATTACAACTTTGAGTTCAGGAGCCAAAAATACAAAATACTCTTGAACCAATAATACTTGAAGTGTAACCAAAGTCTTGAATTCTAAGATATAGTATTGAAATTAAATAAACATAACAAAAATGGAGTGCTGCCGTAACTCGTGACTCACTCGGTCTCTTGCTCGTCACCTGAACGGGGGAGATTAGAGGGGGTGAGCTATAAAGCTCGTGGGAACATATTTATAATATAGCAATAAGCAAAAGTATTCAAAAATAACTCATTGCCGTGGTACTTGCTGAAATCATAGTAATTGAACATGCATGAGTCATTATCTTGAAAATGCTTGATTCTTAAACAATTCGTGATGCATAACACATAACAACAAATCATAGACACATAACATAACATAATGGTTTGGGTTGTCCCTGGTTCGTGACGTACTACACATGCCATCGAAATGTTGATGTGTAGACGTAGTTTCGTGAGGGAATCCTTGTGAGAAACCCTGTGCCACTAGCGGGCAGGCGGGGGAAGCCTTTTCGTGAGTCAATGTGCACTTGACTATTCGTGAGGGACACCGCAAACCCACATAAATATGCATGATTCATGTTCTTGTAAACTTGTTTGCCAATCTGGCACTTGCTTGTAAACTTGCTTGTCATATATTTCGTAAAACTTGATTTCATGTACTTGTGTTCGTGAAAGGAGAAAAACCCCTTTTGGAATCCTTTTCATAATTCATGAATGCAAATCATAATTCAGCCTATAATCATTCATAATAGTATGTAATGCAATCGTGGATGATGCAATTTAAATGCATTAAATCTTTCTTGATTTGAACAAAACAATGAGTGACTTATTTACTCTATTATAAACATGAACCTACCTGATTTCCTTGCTTAAAACTTGCTTAGGAATGCCTTTCCTCTTGTTCCTCTTGCCTCACTTGATCTCCTAAAAAAAAGAACCAAAATTCCATTCAATAACTCATACTGAAACAATAGTTCCATTCTTAACTTCCATCTAAAATTTCATATTCTTAGAAACTGATTCAGAACTTCATCACTTCACAAGACTTGTAGCTCTATGTCTCCAGTTTACAACGCCTCAAAAATCACCCCAAAAGGACTTCTATAGCAAAATATATGTTCAAAACACTAAAAATCATCTTTTTGAAAAGCGGCCTCGCCCATGACGAAGGGCTGACCGGCGCGTCATGGCGTCTTGACTGGTGCGATCGACGTGCGGCCCTCTATCGCACGTCGCGGCGTGCGGCTCGACACGTCGTGACGTGTGACCTTCTGCACTCCGCGGCGTGCGGCCTCACGCACGTCGCGACGTGCGGACGGGAGAGACGACTCCCGAACCCAGATTTCTGCCATTTTCAACCTTAAATCCTTCCATTTCTCAACTACAACACATCTAACCCTTGAATGAAATCATATACTTCCATTCTACACTTATTCTAACACCAAAAACATCAAAAACACAACAACCCATGCATTTCTACAAATCTTTCCCATAAACCCTAACTCCAAAGATTTCTACTCAATCCATGCAAATCTAGGGTTTGATTCAACCCAAACAAGAGTAGAAGAGTTTCACTTACCTGAAGAATGCTTCTAATCTGTCGGAAAACGGCAAAACCCGAGCTTTTCCCTTTTCTCTTCTTCTTCCTCTCTTCCCACGATACTTCTTCTTCTTCTTTCTTCTTATTTTTCCTTTCTTTTCTTTTCCTCTTTTCCTTTAACTCCTTAAACCTACAAGGAAGAGCAATGACTAAAATGCCCCTCTTAGTTAAGCCTTAAACCTCTTACCCTTAGGTGATCTTCCATATATGCCCTCAAATATTTTTACTCTTCCATAACCATTTATTCCATACTAAACTCAATTAAATCCAAAATTTCCATTAATATTTCCAATTAATCAAACTATGCCATAAATAACACAATCAAATTAATTCATGCTTAATAACATCAAGAAAAATAAATTTGGGGCCCAACATTTCTCCCCCTCTTAAAAGAAATTTCGTCCTCAAAATTTACTTGAATCATCGAAAAGACTGGGATACTTCTCTTTCATAGCGTCCAATGGCTCCCATGTGGCTTCTTCCACTGAATGGTTCCTCCACAGAACCTTAACTAGCTGAACTGTCTTATTCCTGAGGACCTTTTCCTTGGTGTCCAAGATTACCACTGGAATTTTCTCATAACTCAAGTCATATCTCAGCTGAACCTCTGAAACCTGAATGACATGAGAAGGATCTGATCTGTACCTTCTCAGCATGGAAACATGAAAGACATCATAAATCTGAGACAACTCTGGCGGCAACGCTAACCTGTAAGCTAGAGGTCCGATCCTCTCAAGAATCTCACAAGGACCTACATATCTTGGACTCAACTTGCCTTTCTTGCCAAACCTCAATACTCCTTTCCAAGGAGACGTCTTAAGAAACACTTTTTCACCGACTTCATACTCCATCTCCTTCCGATGAGCATCAGTGTAACTCTTCATCCTATCCTGGGCTGCCTTAAGCTGCTGTTTAACCAGATTGACTTTATCAACAGTCATCTGGATCAACTCTGGTCCGACCAGTTTCCTCTCTCCTTCCTCATCCCAACATATCGGAGTTCTACACCTCCTTCCATACAAAGCCTCATATGGAGCCATCTGAATGCTCGAATGGTACGAATTATTATAAGCAAATTTGACCAATGGCAAATGCTCATCCCAAGCTCCCTTGAAATCCATCGCACATGCCCTGAGCATTCCCTCAAGTATCCGAATGGTCCTCTCAGATTGACCATCCGTCTGAGGGTGAAATGCCATACTAAAATGCAGCTTAGTACCTAAAGCTTCCCCAAAATCTCGAAGTGAACCGAGGATCCTTGTCAGAAACTATAGAATCTGGAATCCCATGCAATCTCACTACCTCATCAATGTACTTCCTGGCTAGCACATGTAACGAATCAGTCTGCTTGATTGCCAGAAAATGGGCTGACTTCGTCAACCTATCCACAATAACCCAAATGGCATCATGCTTCCTACTGGTCTTGGGCAAACCCATCAGAAAATCCATGGTTACTCTTTGCCACTTCCACTCAGGAATGGACAATGGCCTTAACTTGCCTGAAGGCGCCTGGTGTTCAGCCTTGACTTGCTGACACACGAGACACTTACTGACATACTCTGCTACATCCCTCTTCATGACCTTCCACCAGAATTGCTCTCTCAAATCTTTGTACATCTGGTGCTACTGGTGCATGGCATAAGCGCGATTGTGTGCCTCATCCAAAATCTCATCCTTAACTTCCCTGCCATGCGGAATGCAAAGTCATCCCCATTTGTCATGAGTCCATCCTCTCTCACTACTACCTCAGAAACCTTACCATTCTGAATTTCCTCCCTAAGCTTGCTCAACTCTGCATCCTGTGCCTGCAACTCCCTAACCTTCTCCCGGAGTATAGGCCTCACTCTGAAATTAGCTAGGAGGCAATTTGGTTCCTCCTGCTTCAAGCTTATCTTAAGCTTGGCCATCTCTTCCAATAGGGGAAGATAAACTGTCTGAATGTGAGCAATAGAAGACTTCCTGCTCAAAGCATCCGCCACTACATTCGCTTTGCCTGGATGGTACTCAATCAACAAATCATAGTCCTTGAGTAACTCAATCCACCTTCTCTGCCTTAAATTCAACTCCTTCTGGCTCAGTAAGTACTTGAGGCTCTTGTGATCGATAAAGATCCTTGTCTGAACCCCATACAGATAATGCCTCCAAATCTTCAAGGCAAAGATCACTGCTGCCAACTCCAAATTATGAGTCGGATAATTCAACTCATACTGCTTCAGTTGCCTGGAAGCATAAGCTATCACCCTGTTTCCTTGCATCAATACACAACCTAGACCCTTCCTCAAGGCATCACTATATACTGTATAGCCCTCATCACCAGAAGGCAAAATCAACACTGGAGCGCTTGTCAGCCTGTGCTTAAGCTCCTCAAAGCTCTTCTGGCACTCATCAGTCCAGTCAAACTTCTGATTCTTTCTCAATAGCTTGGTCATTGGAGCAGCTATCATGGAGAATCGTTCTATAAACCTCCTGTAGTAACCTGCCAGACCCAGAAAACTCCTTACCTCTGTCACTGTCTTGGGTGCATGCCAACTCACTATTGCTTCAACTTTCCTCGGATCAACATGTACACCATCCTGCGAAATCACATGTCCAAGGAATGTCACCTCATGAAGCCAAACTCACACTTGCTGAACTTGGCATAAAGCTCTCTCTCCCTAAGAGTCCGCAATACAATCCTGAGATGCTCCTCATGTTCTTCTTCACTCTTAGAATACACCAAAATGTCATCTATAAACACTATGAAAAACTGATCCAGAAACTCCTTGAAGACCCTATTCATGAGATCCATGAAAGCAGCTGGAGCATTGGTCAAGCCGAATGGCATAACCAAAAACTCATAATGCCCATAACGGGTCCTGAATGCTGTCTTGCTCACATCAGACTCCTTGATTCTGAGCTGATGATAGCCTAACCTGAGATCGATCTTGGAGAAAACCCTTGCTCCCTGCAGCTGGTCAAACAGATCATCAATCCGTGGCAATGGATACTTGTTCTTAACTGTCACCTTGTTGAGTCTCCGATAGTCAATGCACATCCGCCATGATCCATCCTTCTTCTTAACAAACAGAACCGGTGCTCCCCAAGGAGACAAACTCGTCCTGACATATCCCTTCTCTAACAGTTCCTCCAACTGTTCCTTAAGCTCCCTCAACTCAGCTGGAGCCATCCTGTATGGCGGTATAGAAATAGGCGCAGTTCTGGGAATCAAGTCAATGGCAAACTCGATCTCCCTCACCGGCGGCAAACCTGGTAACTCATCTGGGAACACATCTGGAAACTCCCTCACAATCGGGAAGTCCTCTAACTTCCCTTCATGCACATCGGCATCTACAACATGTGCCCAGAAAGCTTCACACCCTTGGCCCATCATCCTTTCAGCTAACATAGCTGAAATCAATCTTGGTGATGGTATCTTCCTGTCCCCTCTGAAGATCACCTTCTCACCATTGCCCAGATCAAACTCTACCTCTTTCCGACCACAATCCAGCTTGGCTAGATACTTCTCCATGGTATCCATCCCTAGAATAACATCTAATCCTCTAAGGTCTAGCGGTAGTAAGTCCACTACCAATCTAGCACCCTCAATGAAGAGCTCACACTGCTCATACACCTGACTGATCACCACATTCCTCCCTAGAGGAGTACTAACAACCAAAGGCCTATCCAAAGGCACAGAACTCACACCATGCAATGCTATGCTCGCAGAAAAAAAAGAGTGCATGGAACCAGAATTAATCAAAACAAAGACTGCTGAATCAAATAACTGAGCCATACCTGTGACAACCTCAGGTGCTGCTGCAGCTTCCTCCCTGGTCATGGCAAACACTCTTGTCGGTGCCTGACCCCTTGGCCTTCCTAGAGGAATAGCCTGCCTTGCAGTCCCAGAGCTACCTACCTCAGTAACTGGCCTTGTTCCCACTGTCTCTGCACGCCTTGGAGCTTGAAACTACGACCCCTCTTGTCTTGGTGCCTGTGAACAATGCTTGGCTATATGCCCCTTCTCTCCGCATCTGAAACAAACTCTAAGTGACCTGAGGCACTCTCCCTGGTGATGTTTCCCAAACTGATCACATAAGGGGCGGGTGAACCAGCTCCTTCCTGCTCTACCGGCGCCTCCCACATTAGAGGCTTGCCCTGATACTGCCCTCACCTGCTTGTTCCTGGTAGCCCCATTGCTACCCACTTCACTCTGACTGTGAGAGCCCCTCGTATTCCTCTCAGGCAATGGAACACTAGAACCCTTCCTGAAAGTCTGCTCCCTGTTCTTCCTCTTCTTGTTCGCTTCATTCCTGATATTCTCCAGCTTCTCAGCCTGGAGAGCAGCATCCACCAATTGCTGGTAGTCACAGAAATTATGGATCAGGACTTTCTCCCTGATCCCCAAGTGAAGACCTCCTTCAAACTTGCGGCACTTGTCTTCCTCTGTTGCCACAATATTGGCTGCATAACGGGAAAGCTGTGTGAACTTCAGCTCATACTCGCTCACACTCATGTCCTTTTGCATAAGATTCAGAAATTCCCTGGCCTTATCTTGCACATAGACCCTGGAGAGATACTTCTTTCTGAACACTTCTACAAAATCCCTCCATGTCAGCGCCGAAGGAACAACCTGACTGTGAGGCACTGACTCCCACCAATCCAGTGCGTCACCCTGCAACAAACTGACTGCATAATCTAGCTTGTCCTCATCTGAGCATCTCATCTGAACTAGAACCCTCTTGGTCCTCTTCAACCAAGCTTCAGCCTCTTCTGGATTAGTAGTCCCACTGAAATCCACAGCCCCAAACTTCCGGAGCTTATCATACTGCCCACTCCTGTCTACTGGAGCTTGCATCGGCATCTGAGATCTCTGTCCCATGGCATACGTGAAAGTCTGAGCAAAGGCTTGAAAGAAACTCGGATCCATAGGAGTTCCCTGAGGCATAGGAGGAGGCGGTGGAGGCACTTCTTGTTGCAAACTAGGTGCCTCTGAAATCGGAACAGAATGTGTCCCGGCATCCTGAGGAATATGGGATTCATCCGTACTCCCCTGACGAGAATGAGACCGAGTCGTAGCTCCCCGAGTTCTCCTTCGAGGTGGCATGTTCACTCCTTGAATATAAAACCATTGAAAACTTTAGTTCAAGTAAGACAAGTTTCAAAGTATGCAAAAACAGTTCCAATCGTGTAAAACAATGCAAGTTATTTCTATCGGGTAAAACAATGCAAGTTATGTCTTGAAAGCCATGTCATGCAGCCCTAGATCAAAAACCTAGGCGCTCTGATACCACAACATGTTGGACCCCGTTGACGGAGCCCAACATCGGACATGAGAGCGTGATACTGTATGCGTGGGATGAAACCTGTTAATTAAACAATTTCAAAAAACGACCCTCGGAAACTCGATGGGCCTACATGAAACAAACTTGAAACAAAGCTAATTATACATTTAAGGCAAAGACCCGCGGAAGATTAATGGGCCTACTGGAAAACAAACTTGAAACCTGCTTTCATGTGATTTAAACAAACAAATCCATAATTCATGCTCCAAAAGATGAGTTTCATAAAGCTGTAAGATTATCTCAAACCAAATTACAACTTTGAGTTCAGGAGCCAAAAATACAAAATACTCTTGAACCAATAATACTTGAAGTGTAACCAAAGTCTTGAATTCCAAGATATAGTATTGAAATTAAATAAACATAATAAAAATGGAGTGCTGCCGTAACTCGTGACTGAATCGGTCTCCTGCTCGTCACCTGAATGGGGGAGATTAGAGGGGGTGAGCTATAAAGCTCGTGGGAACATATTTATAATATAGCAATAAGCAAAAGTATTCAAAAATAACTCATTGTCGTGGTACTTGCTGAAATCATAGTAATTGAACATGCATGAGTCATTATCTTGAAAATGCTTGATTCTTAAACAATTCGTGATGCATGACACATAACAACAAATCATAAACACATATCATAACATAATGGTTTGGGTTGTCCCTGGTTCGTGACGTACTACACATGCCATCGAAATGTTGATGTGTAGACGTAGTTTCATGAGGGAATCCTTGTGAAAAACCCTGTGCCACTAGCGGGCAGGGGGGAGAAGCCTTTTCGTGAGTCAATGTGCACTTGACTATTCGTGAGGGAAACCGCAAACCCATATAAATATGCATGATTCATGTTCTTGTAAACTTGTTTTCCAATCTGGCACTTGCTTTTAAACTTGCTTGTCATATATTTCGTAAAACTTGATTTCATGTACTTGTGTTCGTGAAAGGAGAGAAACCCCTTTTGGAATCCTTTTCATAATTCATGAATGCAAATCATAATTCAGCCTATAATCATTCATAATAGTATGTAATGCAATCGTGGATGATGCAATTTAAATGCATTAAATCTTTCTTGATTTGAACAAAACAATGAGTGACTTATTTACTCTATTATAAACATGAACCTACCTGATTTCCTTGCTTAAAACTTGCTTAGGAATGCCTTTCCTCTTGTTCCTCTTGCCTCACTTGATCTCCTATAAAAAAGAACCAAAATTCCATTCAATAACTCATACTGAAACAATAGTTCCATTCTTAACTTCCATCTAAAATTTCATATTCTTAAAAACTGATTCAGAACTTCATCACTTCACAAGACTTGTAGCTCTATGTCTCCAGTTTACAACGCCTAAAAATCACCCCAAAAGGACTTCTGTAGCAAAAGATATGTTCAAAACACTAAAAATCATCTTTGCTGGAAAACTGGCCTCGCCGCGACGAGGCTCGCTTCAGAAGAACGAAGCGGCTGCACGCCTTGCTGCGGCGTCTTGACTGTCGTCGTCATGGCGTCTGACCCTCTATCGCACGTCGGGCGTCTTGCTCAAGACGATCGCCACGTGTGGCCTTCGCACGTCATGGCGTCTTGACCTCATCTGCGTCATGACGTCGGACGGGAGAGACGACTCCCGAACCCAGATTTCTGCCATTTTCAACCTTAAACCCTTCCATTTCTCAACTACAACACATCTAACCCTTGAATCAAATCATATACTTCCATTCTACATTTATTCTAACACCAAAAACATCAAAAACACAACAACCCATGCATTTCTACAAATCTTTCCCATAAACCCTAACTCCAACAATTTCTACTTAATCCATGCAAATCTAGGGTTTGATTCAACCCAAACAAGAGTAAAAGAGTTTCACTTACCTGAAGAATGCTGCTAATCTGTCGAAAAATGGCAAAACCCGAGCTTTTCCCTTTTCTCTTCTTCTTCCTCTCTTCCCACGATACATCAAGAAAAATAAATTTGGGGCCCAACACGCTATCATTTATTTCATCTCCCAGTTATCATTTATTTCATGTTACATAAGTATGTTCTCAATTAATTCAAAAATATAAGGTACATAGCCATCATAAAATTTTGATATCAGATCCAATGATATAACCTTATACTAAATCATAAACTCTTAACACAATAATTAAACAACCATTTCACTTCCAAATTGAACCTCTTAAAGTAATAGAAATTTTGGTTTTCTTTCAACTTTCTTTATACATTTTAAATCTTATCATTTCCACCAGCATCTCTAGTTTTCTCAATCAAAACCATGAAAATGTATTCATATTCACATCAATTCAAATGTGTACAACCAAAACTTAAGACTGATGTCATATTTGATAATATGACCATGAATATAAATTCATTGAAACTAGGTCTACCTTCCCAAACCATGGAAGATATCCGATACCTATGTAATGAATATCCAACCATATGATCGATACAACACTTCTACTACCCCTTTTTGTTTTTTAACCCGTTTTCAATCTTTACTAAATCTGCTATGTCACAATATTAGCAAATTTTCATTTTCTCACATTCTAATAGATCGTCATTCGTCTCATTGCTTCTAACAGTCTAAACTCTTAATGAATGTTCACGCATATGACTTCTTTAAATGCAACTAAGACTGGGGATCAGGTGCCACTGAGTGTTATGACATGTTCAAGATGCATGTATCTTGACATATTGGGATAGATGCCTATGTAAGATGTTAAACCTAAGCTTTGATACCAAAATGTAACAGACCACTCCCATAGAGGATATACTCGACATATCGAAGGAGATTTGCGGACGTAATCTATGAAAATGACAAGTTAAGACAGTTAAATCAATTCATTTTACATTTTAATCCATCACACATAACATAAAACATTTCAATAATCATGTTATTTCATTTTTATTCGTAAACATATATAGTCTCAAATGTCATTATATTTCCAAAATTCACAAGTACAATATACAACAGTTGAAAGATACAATTATTGATACAATATAATTAAGACATTTACAGGTACAACTGATCCTAACACTGACCCATATCCAAATGTAGAAGTTACTTTAACTAAACTAGCTAGGTCTCCTCTAAACTTGAAAATCAACGTTGGAATTTTAAAAAGTTTGCGAACTCAGTGAGTGAACCATCATTGATGTGCTCACTCAAACAGACATACATTACAAGTATATAACATAGTTCAATTAGTATCTCACATCATTCAGAATCAAATCCCATATATCATATCATTCGGAATTTAGTACCTGCTTGCAGTATTCACCATATTTCAACAAGCTCATTATGAATACAAATGTTTCATAAAATCATTTTAAGATAATCTAATCATTCATTTCATCTCATTCATATCATCAACATGTACATAAACATAGCATATCATTATTCACTCAATTCAGTCATTTTCTGCAAATATGCACATGGTACGTGTAAAGTTATGGATGTAAATGCACATGAGACTCCACTTTCATTTTTATTTTATTGTGACCAAGGGCCTATTTAATTGTCCCATATCCATTGTGGATATCTGGATCATTTTAGATACTGTCTCGTACCTATTGTAGATACCAAGCTCATTTTATATACTTTCTTATATCGATTGTGGATACTGGGCTCGTTAATCGTTGAGTTTGTGACTTTGTGCGCATATTTCTAGGCTTTAAGCTCTTTTTCACGTTGGCCACCTCAGTCATAACTCCTTTATCAGATCATGTATATCAATTTCAAGACATGCATAATTTCATATAATGTGCTATCAGTCACTTTCATTCAGTGTGCACAATCATTTATCATAATCATTGGATCGAAGTCCGGCATTCAACATTTAATTGAGTACACATTTTCTGAAATTCACATACAATCATTAACCATTTCCTACACAATCCCAAATAATGATCTGCTTGGATAATTGATGGTTTAGAATCATCACAATCATACCAGTGATAGTTCAATATATAAAAATTAATCAAGCTCAAACAGAAACACCCATATGATTAAGTTTACACATCTAAGTTACTCACAGTATACTCCAGAATAGCTATTGTCTTGACAATCGAGCAATGTTTGGATGTTTTTGGTGTACTTGTCCATCTATTTTCATGCTATACACATATAATTCACACATTACTAAATTGTTCAATCAAATGAATATCCAATCATGCATATGTAGATGTGTCAGGTTTAATGCATGCTCAATTGATTACTCCGGGTATGTATCCTAATTCATAATTCTTGACCATTCATTCATTATAACTTGTCCATAACTTGTTTGCAATTACACCTTAAGCAAGTTTGATCACTCTCAATTCATCAATCATATGATCACTAATCCTTTTATAATGTTTTATATTCACACAATTTCCCAATTCTCATTCATTTATAGATAATTCACATTGTTCATATCCTTTGAATCATATTTGCATTTATGGGAACATCCTTATAGTATTAACAATTCATACTTCCCAAATTCATATGCATTGATATCAAACAATCCATTCCTTAAATTATAACATCAATTAATAACCTAAACTCATCAAACACTTAACCAATTGATTCATCATCAAACTAAGTTCATTTTAAGCCTTAATCAAGTCCAAATAAACCTATGTATAGTGCCTTATCCTTATGTGATTCAACTAGAATACAAAACACAATTCTTTCTCACTGCCAAGCATTTCCACGATCATGGAAAGGAACCAATACAATTCCCATGATCGTGGGAAGGGTGAACCGAATTAACACCTTCAAGATAGTTCATCAATTATACCTTAAAGATGTTTCAATTCCTCATTAATTCATCTCTAATTCCAATTCAAATCATTCATCTGGTAGTTCACAAATTATGGTCTTTCAAGTATTGAAATCAAAACAGAACATAACCAATCCATTCATTAAATTCCCAACACACATTCAATACTAACACCACAACCAAATTAATCCCTAATCAGTCATCATAAATTTTATTCTAACATATGTCAATAAGCCATTAATTCACTTCCTAGTCCAGCTCAATGTTTCCTCAACCATCAAGCTAGCCTATCCTTATATGCAATGTTTACATCCTTTTCTTCCTAATGTTCCTTTATGAACAAGCTATCTTCTTTTAATCATAACTCTCTATACAAAGGTCCAAATGCCATGATTCTTATGCCCCTAAAAACTAGAATTTCTTTAGTTTTAATATATCTAAAATTACATAAACAACATCTTCATTCAAATTCTATCCTATTTTTGGTAAGAAACAGACTGGCAACCAAAACTTAACCCTCAGTAAATCAGGAAATAATACAAGGTTCCTATACAGGGGGTCCATTACATATAGTATTAGGGAAACAACCATAACTCGGGCTCTAGTCACTATTTTATTAAGCCACTTTCATAGAGGTTAAGTTAAGACCTACATCTACAACTTTCATTCTTTAAGTTTCTTCAAATTCGTGCTCTAAGGATATGAAAGATAGAACGAATGCATTTCCCTCTCTCTTCTAACCTTATGGCCGTCCTCCACTCTCACTGTTATTGCCTTTTAAATCCATTTTCTCTAGAAAATTCAAGAAGTTCAAACTAATCCATGTGTTACCATTCCATTGGTCCATGTGCCACCCTTTTATTGGTATATTTGTTATCCTTCTATTGGTCCATATATCACTATTCTGTTGGTCCATGTGTCACCCTTTTATAGGTATTATATGTTATCCTTCTATTGATCAGTATGTCACTATTCTATTAGTCCATATGTCACCCTTCTATGGGTACATATGTTATCCTTCTATTAGTCCATATATCACCATTATATTGGTCCATATGTCACTTACTTTAGGCTCCACATGTCCCTCATTTAAGTCTACATATGTCACTACTTGTAAGGCTACATATATCACTAATTATAAGGCTACATATGTCATCATTTGTAAAGCTACATATGTCACTAATTCTAAAGCTCTACATATCATAAGCTCAAAGTGCCATTTGTATCAAATTTAAAGGTCCACTTGTCCCTCACATACTCAAGCCACTTGTCATCCAATTAATTGATCCATTTGTCACTTATTTCTAATGCCACTTGCCATCATTTCATAGGCCTAATCAATTTAAATTCCCAAGTATCAATTTGTCTTACTCTTTAACATTTTTCTTAGACTAGATTCACATATCACCTCATCAATTACTCAATTGCAACAATAAATTTCCAATTTCCAATTTCCAATTCACTAACTATAATCCATCAATTCATGATATGGGTTAAAAAAATGTAAAACATTAGAAATGCATATTTATATCACATTCATTTTTGTTCCATACCCCAGAATATGTCAATTGAGTGCATATACTATCTTGCAATGTTTTCTAAATCATGACTCACATATGTATACGAATATTATGCAGGTGGATGAAATGCACCTCATAAATTCTTAAATAAAATAACTTATGTGACTTAATCTAATAGTTTAATCTCTTAACAATTTTAGGAGGCAGTATATTAGAAAGATACTCTTGGCCATTGCCACTCATAATGATTATGAGATATGGAAAATGAATGTGAATGTTAGACCCCAATTTCTTTTTTATTAGTATTTATTTATTTATTTTTATAATTGAGTCATTAAATTAGTGATCATAAGTAGAAACTAGAAATCAGAATGGAAATGTTAGAATTAAATTAGAGTATAGTATGGTGTTTAAATAGCCTAGGGAGTAAGTAGTCTTTTGATTAAATAAAGGAGGGGTATTTTTGGAAGACCAAGACAAATTATTGTCTTGTGACAAATAGAAGAAGAGAGAATTGTGAGAAGAGAGAAAATAAGAGAAGAAAATGTAGAGAAGAAAGAAAAGAAGAGAAGAAATCATGGAAGCTAGGGAAGGAAGAAGAGAAAAATGTGGGGAAGCTAGGAAAGAGGAAGAATCAACTTGTTAAGGTAAGTTCATCTTTCCTTCTATCTTAGGTAGAGAAAGAAGTAGATAAATGGGTGTGTGTTGGAAGAAAGAAGAGAAACCATATTGATTTTTCATCGATTTCTAAACTAAAATTTGGTTTTTCTAACCTAAATAGACTATGGGTAGGTTAAGTTTAAACTTAATTTTACCCTTTTTGATTGTTGAAATTTTATGAATTTTCATTGAATGTTGTTTTGAATGGAAACTTAGTTTAATTGAAGGGAATCAAGGAAACCTTACCCAAGAGCAAGAGGAAAGGCAATCTTGAGCTTGAATTCACAAGAAATTAGGTGGGTAATGTGTTTATAGTTATTGTGTGAATAGACAATTGTTTACTTGTATGTGTATATGTTTATTTGTTTGAAATGGAATTGTTGTGAATGTGGAAAATGCATTATGATTGTTACCATGTTATGTCATAAATGATGTTATGACATTTTGTATAACGAAAAGAGGAATGGCTTAAAAAACATGAAAATGTGAATATGTGATGAATTGAATTGAGCATGAATTTTTGCTTGTGTTTGGGCAAGAGATAAATCATTTCGTTAGTCACGTGCACATTGACCTAAAGCCTTATCCTAGCTATCTGCTTGTGGCATATGACATCCTAAGAATGGACTCATTTTGTTCATGGTGTAAACTTCAGTTTGGCCATTTCAATCCATAGAACTCTCAAGCCATTTGGTTGTGCATTTCATTTGATTTGTTGCGTATGATTGAGTGTTATGTTTTGATGGAATGTTTATACATGATATGTTTATGTGATAGCATCCTTAGCTTTGAAGTCTTAAGTTAGAATTGTTGATGATTAATTGCTAGATTAAAATGAATATATATAAAGATGTATATATATTTATATGTTTGATTGTGTGGCCTATTTCCAATGGTCATAAATATATTAGCCATTGAGCTTTGTAGCTTAACCCACTATTTTCTCCTCAAATGCAAAACGAGAAGGTTGGCACCTTGCAAGGCTTTTGGAAACTCTGAGATAGCTACATTTAGTAACTAAGTTAGTTTGATTACTTTTGAGTAGCTTTAGCAGCATATCAAACATGAGCATCCTTTGTATTTTGTTGTTAAGCTAATGATGTAGTTGGTGATATGTAACTAAAGCTACGTTCAAACTCTATTTTGTTCTAGTAATGAGAATGAGAATTGAAGAAGTTCCTTTCTGTATGTTTATGTTTATCTTATGGTTGAGTTATGATGGTTGTGGAAATGGTATATGTATGGATGTAGAATTGTTTGTTGAATGATGGATTTCTGGGTTGTGAACCTTTCTCGAAGGATAATTTTATTTGATTTTTTCGCAACTTTGCCACGACAAAGTCAGCCTTTCACCACAGCATATTTGTCCTAAAGAGGTTCTTGGATTTAATCTAGGGACTTCACTGGGATGAAGCTAGACTTTCGCTACAGCGTATTTGTCCCAAAGAGTCTGGTCACTCAACCTTGAGACTTTGTCGTGGTGAACTTATCCTAAAAGGTCCTTGGGATTTTTCCCATATCTTTTCCACAGCGAACATATACTTTGCTATGGCGAACCCACCATTACTGACAGCAAAATTTTCTTTTCAATGGAACTTTTCAACTTTTCTTTCGAACGATCCTTACCCGACCACCTTAAATGGTCACCTTGAGATAGGTAAAAGGACCTGGCCCTAATAGTGAAGACAACTTTCCTTAATGGAAACCTAACCGAGGATGTGTATATGACATAACCTAATGGTTTCATATCCACTTATGGATTAAAGCAAGCATCCAAGAGTTGGAATATCTAATTTGATGAGACCATCAAAGAGTTTAGTTTCTCACAAAATTTGGTTGAGCCATGTGTGTATAAGAAGGTTAGTGAGAGTGCAATCATGTTCCTTGTACTATATGTAGATGACATCTTTCTAATTGGAAACGATGTCTCAACTTTTCAATCAATAAAAATTCGGTCAGCTAAGAACTTCTCTATAAAAGTCCTTGGAAAAGCAATTTACATTTTTGGGATAAGGATCTATAGAGATAGATCTAAGAGGTTGCTTGGTCTTTCTCAGTCTACATACATAGATAAGACGCTAAAGAGTTTTACTATGGAGTAGTGCAAGAGAAGTTATCTTCCTATGGTATATGGGATTACACTCTCTAAATCATGTGTCCAAAGACACAAGATGAGAGGACTCACATGAGTTTGATTCCTTAGGCTTTGGCCGTAGGATCAATCATTTACGCTATGTTATGTACTAGACTTGATGTATCATATCCTCTAAGTATTACGAGCAGATACAAGTCAGATCCTGGTGAGGGTCATTGGATGGCCGTGAAGAATATCCTGTTGGATCGGAAAAAGAAAACATGCTATATTTGGAGAAACGGTAGATTTCAAAACTTTTATGAAATCATTTTTCCAGCAAAAGTAACAAATCCAAATCATCATGCTAATCCATACATGATATGGTATAAGGATAATAAAAACATAAACTAGATGAGGAGTATTACCGACTCCTTGGCTACAGCTTTAAATCCTCACTGCGCTATCCTCTCCTTCTTCTTGTATCCAAATCTTTTGCCTTTGAATCTTTACCTTTAGCAATCTATCTTCTCCTTGTTGTTGTATCCTCAATCTATTTGATTTACCACTTGTTCTTCAAGGACAACTAGGTTAAAAAATTCCTTTGGTGGGAAAGGAGAGGAAATGTTTGGAGGAGATTTTCTTAGAAGAAGATGAACCAAAAATGAAACTCTTTCACTTGGTAATTTCGGTTCACCCTTGCATGAAAGGAGAGAGTGACTAAAAACATACAAGAAGTCTTTCTTACACTATCAAATTTGGTTATGCATGGAATGGAAGAAGAGAGAGGCATCCAATGCATCACTTCTTTCATTAATCAATCATAAAGCAACCAATAAATGAGACTCTCTTCATTTATCTTTAAAATGACTATATGAAAAGACCATAACCGAAAATTGAATTATCAATTTCGATTTTTGTAAGAAAAAAGAAGGAAGATGGTCCATCCAATGTACATCTTTCTTCTTTAATCTAATGAATGCAAATAAGTTATATGCTAACATTAAAAGATAATTGTTACACCACTTAATGGTAAGTTCATAACTCCATTTAATGATGATAAACCATAATAAAGACCATCTTTTTTTAGCATTTAATGTAAAATGTCCAGTTGCATATTTAACATAAGAAAACTGAAATTGGTACTTCTCTCTTTAAAAAAATTTGTTTTAATATAATTAATCTAATTAATTACATTAAACCAAAATCTAGCCCATTTCTAAATGTACATTTGGGCTTCTAATTAATCATTAATTAGAGCAAGCCCAATATTCAATTATGGGCTTCTAAAACCTCCATTTATATTTCTTACTTAGCTTGGTAACCTTTCTTAAAGCCAAGTGGGAAAATCTTATTGAACTTTGATAATTCAAGCTCCAATAAGCCCATAATTAATTTAATTTCATTAGAATTAATTCTAACTTATTAACTAAATGTCATTCCACTAAAGACAATTAGTTGAACTCTTGAATTATTAAATATTATGAGAACACATATTTCATGTGCAATTGCAAACCCTATTTAGAACCTTATTATAACCTCCGCACAACAAAGGATAAAATTACCGTTTTGCCCTTACGTTGGTTTTTTCTTCTAGATCTCCTGTTTTACATTATATGCTGATTAACACACAAGATCTCATCTTGGTGTCAAGACTTGATGGGTAGCTAGTCCATCAAACTACTGGCGCCAGTTTAATCACCAAATCTCCTTAAAAGATCTAGAAGTGATGATAGCACTATAAACTCTTTATTTGAGTGAATGTTCCCTGATACTTGTTTCAATTAATAATTCCAACATGCAGACATTGGATTAATACTCTGTAAAAATCCATTATGATCATATCAAGAATTATAAAAAAACATATATTGAGTTCACCACTCATCAAGATTATGGTTCATAATAAGCGAATGCTTAAGTTGTATGTTTTAAGATTAAGGTAGCGCCCACTTTATTCTTAAAAACATACTTGATTCCATATTCATTTAATAGTGCCATTATCGATAGTCTAATACTATCATGATATGAAACTCATCATTCCCTTTAAATAGCCTCCTTTACTTATATGGAGATAAATCGCAACACTACAGTCTAAACCATAATCAAGCGACCAACTTGATTATTCAATTGTGAATCAATTAATTTAGATTCTTATTGTAACATCCCACCCCCGACGGGAAGGGTGGACTAGTAATTTGGAAAAGGATGAGAGTGATTGAGACTAATTAGGATTGTTCATGCATACTGGTAGTTATGAACAGTGAATTTATGCACATGAAAAATATCTGTACATGCATTCATGACATTCCCGGTATTTGTGCCTAATGACATTGTCTTGTGAATAATGTGGAAATTGTGTTTGAAAAAATTTTATTGGAGTGAGTTTCTGTGTGTTTTATATTTTTAGGAAATTTTAGAAATTTTTCTGGACTTTTCCGGAGAAAATTTCCGGACCGGACAAATCGCCAAGTGGCGAACCGGTTGATTTTCGGTATCAAAAATTGCTGTCCAATGGCACTACAATATTGAGTATATTATTTTGGGATTGAAATTAGGGCCATTGGACTTGGATGGGTCAAATTTTACATTAGAGTTCTTAATAATCCTATTACATGTTTTTGTCCTTTTCTTGTTTTGTATTTTCCTACAAATGCCAAGTGTCCTAAAGAGCTTTAATGCTTTTGTCTTGTTCCTAGCTATTGAATTCGGCAACTTCATTGATAAAAGATCAAGTTTCCTGCTTATTTCTTCATCCCATCCGAAAACCTTCTTTTCTTTTTACCTCTCCATTGATTTTCTCCTTCTTAAAGTGTCACTTCCTCCAACCTTAAGAGCCTTCCTTCATGCATCCAAGCTACCTTCTTATCATGGTAATTGTGTATGTGGAGTGAAGTAAGAAAGTGAGGTGGAGAAGTTGTTGGTAGTTGAAGCCTTTAAGAGGAAGCTTTAATTAGGTAAGTTTTATTTTAAGCTTTAATTATGCATGTCATGGTTGTTAGATGCATTCAATGGGAGTTATGGTGCCTTTTTGTGATTATTTATGCATTAATTTCATGAAGATAGGGGTAGGATTGTTTGGGTATAAGAGTAAGTTTGTGTGAGGGTGAATGATGAATATGTTGTGGATTGGTTTTTGATTGGTTTTGATGTTTGAATGAGGTTAGATAAATGGGAATTTAGTAAGAAAATGTGTATCGTAAGTGCTGCCAACTTGTGGCTATTGGTCTAAGTGAAAGTAGTGATGAGCAAGTGGCTGATGTCTTGTCCATTTGGTATGCTTATTGAAGTAGAATTGGACTTGGCATGATAGGAAGTGAATGGAGTATTAAAGCTGGAAAATTGATTTTTGTACCTATTGCAATGTTTTGATCATAACTAATTGTGTGGTTAAGCAAATGAGGTACGGTTTGAACCAAATGAAACTTTAGTTGATTGGCTAAGATTTCTTGTGAAATAGGTGTTGTCTAATTGTAGCCTTAGGAGGTTGAATTTTGGCTTTGAAAGTTCTTGTTGTGGGCTGTGTGAACAGTACCCGAATTAAGTGACCTAAACTTTTGATGATTTTTCTAGATTGATTTAGGAGAAATTGGTGAAAATGGTCTTCATGAAAGTTGAAGCCTATCTTGTTAGCTTTCCATTGCCACTGATTTTACAATTTTTATATGTGTATGTTGGGAGTTATGAATTGTTGACTATTGACTGGTTATGTGCATTTTGGTGAAACCTAGCCATAAATGTAGGTTTTGTGAGTATTGTAATTGGAAGCAAATTTAGAGATTGCTGTGATTTGAATTGGCTCAAGTGATCTTCTGGAAAGTTGTATAGGAAGCAATTATCTTGAAAATTAGATATACTATACTATTTTTGGATATCCGAATTGCGAGTTATGAAATTTCAAAGATTGGACCTAATTTAGGTCATTGACTAGTAATCCGGGTAGTCACTTGCATGACAGTTTTGAGTTTCTTAGAGATGGAATTGGCTGTTAACCCTTCATGATAAGTGTATTATGTTGTTTGATCTTTTCATGGGTATAAAGTATGCAATTTTTTGACATTTTTGCAAGGAGTTATGATTTTTAGAAAATTGGTGTTCTGTCAGGTCAAATGTAGAGGCAGCATCATTCAATGAATTTTTTTGACCTACTTAGCAATTGAATTTGATTTCATGTTGTCATGAAAGTTGTAGGTCACATTCTGATCTTTCATTCGGCATAAATCTTGTAATTTTTAGCAAAGGTAATGAGAAATTATGGATTTTACAAAATATTGCACTGTTTTGACAAAATGTTGCACTGTTTTGAGAGGCATTGTGAAGGCAGTAACTTTGATTGCATTTTTGACACCCTTAAAGGTGAAATTGGCTTTTGTGTCCTTCATAAAACTTGTAGAGATCTCTTTTCTCTATGAAATAGACACCAATTGTGTCTAAATTGGAGTTCAGAGTAGGGAGTTATGACCTAGACAAGTTGGCATGTCGGAGGCAATTGTTTCAGATCTGTCATTTTAATAGGGCTAGTTGACTAGGATTCTTAGACCAGTCGACTAGGACATTATAGTAGGGCTAGTCGACTAGGATTCTCAGACCAGTCAACTAGGACATGCATTTCTCCACTATTTTACCTATATCTTTGTCATCCGACCTTCGATTGACCTGATTCTTGAGGCATCGGATTCGTAGAATATTGAATTTCATTTACTGAGAAATTGGGAATTTTTGGACGGGAAATTGACGTGTGTCCTGGTGATGGTTCTTTGGTCACTATTATGTGTGTTTGCTTATGATTGATTTCGGACCACAGGTGTCCAAAGTATTGGGAACTTGATATCGAAGTGTCATTTGTGTGTGAATTGTAAGTACTTGGTTTTAATGCGATTTGAGACATATGCATTCATGCATAAAGGCATGTTTAGACAATGAAAGTCGTGACCGGAGCAGCCACCGTATTTCAGAGCTTAAAGCTCAACGCAACAGGGCCTCGAGCCCAACGTAATTCAGAGCCACAGGCTCACCATTAATGAGCCCATTTTTGGGACAGATCAGGCGCACGGTCACAACACCGTAATAAAATAGAAAGTGTCACATGTGCATTGCGTATACGAATGATTAAATGTGGACTGTGTGAAAGGCAAAACGCCTTATATTTGTGAAATGATAACGCATGTGATATTTCCGAATGTGTTACTATGTGATATTCTGTGAATTGGTTGTATATGCTTGAGTTGAGTGAACCATCGATGATGGTTTCTCGTTGAGTTCGCAAACTCACCCAACATTGCAAATATTTTTTAGGACTTAGAAGAATACCTCGTTAGGCAACGGGGGTATGGCACTTCTGGTTAATGAAATAGAGAAGTGGTCGAGATCAGTTCGCGTCTGCATTAGTTTATTTTTATTTTCTGCAATTTTTGTACTAATAATTAGGTCAATTTGTATAGTTAACAGACTGAAATAATTGGTATTTATAAAAGGGCCCCCGTGGCTAATGTAATTACTAATGATTGTGTATGTTCATTATTTCCGCATTTTGCATGTTTGTGTTTAAAAAAAAATTGATATTGAGTTTTGACTGAGTGATGTAACACGCCACCCTCACAGGGCACGGACTCGGATATCATCGTCGATGTCAGGTTCGGGTCATGTGGGAGTGGGGTGTTACACTTATAATATACATGTTTCCCATACATCTCTATGTATATGTATATTACTTACAAAAGAATCTTAGTACCTTTTGACAAGACATATAACGCTCACACAGATAAAACCAACCTCTTTTGTTTTATTAATAATAAATATTTTCATTACAAAACTGTAACTGAAGAAGATAAAGTTACATATAAATACACTTGCTTTCCAGGGCACTATATTTACATAACTCCAACAATCTCCCACTTACCCTAAAGCAAGTTTGACATATCCCTCATTCCCATCTCTTTTAGATGACCCTCAAAACTCTTTTAAGTCAATGTCTTTGTGAACGGATTAGCAAGGTTTTTCTCTGTGGGAATCTTTACCACATCCACTTCTCCACTTGTATTATCTCCCTTATGAGATGATAGTTTCACTCAATATGTTTGCCAACATTGTGGTTTCAATGATTTTAGAATTAGCCACTGCCCCACTATTATCACAATAAAGTGTAATGGCTTTGTCTGCCTCTGGAACTAATTCCAAATCATTTAGGAACTTCCGAAGCTAGACTGCTTCCTTTGTTGCTTCATAAACAACAACATACTCAGCCTCCATAGTTGAATCAGCAATACAAGATTGATTGACACTCCTCCAAACTATGGCTCCACCTCCCAAAGTAAATATAGAACCAGAAGTTGATTTCCTTAAATCAACATCTGATTGGAAATCAAAATCTGTATATCCTGTCAGAATAAGATTGCTTCCAGAGTAAACAAGCATTAATTTTTTTGTCCTACGAAGATACTTAAGTATACACTTAACTGCAGTCCAATGTTCCATTCCTGGATTGGACTGAAATCTACTTATTAGTCCCACTGCGTAACAGATATCCGGTCTAGTGCAAAGCATTGCATACACCAAACTTCCAACTGCCGAAGCATATGGGATGTTACACATGCGTTCAACCTCCTTTTGGGTTTTAGGTGCTTGTTCCATTGAAAGTTTGATTCCATATCTAGTAGGAGTGAAACCCCTCTTAGAATCTTGTATGGCGAACTTATTAAGCATATTCTCAATGTAGGTTAATTGAGACAAAGTTATCTGTTTGTTCTTACGATCCCTTATAAGTTTGATCTCTAGAACATAGTTAGCCTCTCTCAAATCCTTCATTGAAAACTGTTCATTCAGCCATCCTTTAACTGCAGATAACATTCCCACATCATTCCCAATGAGTAGATTGTCATTAACATATAAGATTAGGAAAGTAACCTTACCTTCTTGTATTCTTTTATAAACACAAGGCTAATCTAGGTTTTGTATGAACCCATAGGTTTTGATAGACTTATCAAACCTAATGTTCCAAGACCTAGATGCTTGTGTAAGTCCATAAATGGACTTTTGTAACTTGCAAACCTTATGCTCATTACTTGGCTCAATGAATCCTTTTGGTTGGGCCATATAAATGGCCTCCTCAAGATCCCCATTAAAAATGTGATCTTGACATCAATTTACCATATTTTATAATCGAAATAGGCTGCTATGGCCAAAAGAATCCTGATGGACTTAAACATGGCAACCGGAGAAAAAGTCTCCTCATAGTCTATACCCTATTTTTGAGTATAGCCTTTAGCTACCAATCTATCTTTAAAAGTCTCTACCTTTCCATCCGATCCCCTTTTCCTTTTGTAGATCCATTTACACCCTATGGCTTTTAGACCTAGTGGTAGATCTACAAGGACCTAGACTTCATTAGTATACATGGAGTCTATTTTTGATTCCATCGCCTTAAGTCATTTTCCTCCATCAACATCATTAATAGCCTGTGTATACGTAATGGGATCTATTTCTTCTTGGTATGAGATGACAATTAAGCCTTCTCCTAGACCTAGATACCTATTTGGCTGTCTCACAACCCTACCACTACATCAAGGCACAACTTGATGTTCAAGTTGCACTTTCGATTCAACTCTTGAATGCATTTCGACATCTTGTTCTGTCATATCCAAAACAACTTTTGGTTTGGATGAAATAGCTAACTCCTTGAGTACTACTTCACTTCTTCCTTTGTGATTTCTCGCAAACTCTTCCTCTAAGAAGGTCACATTTTTCGACACAGATGCCCTCCTATCCTGAGGATTGTAAAAATAGTACCCTCGAGTTCTAATAGGATATCCTACAAATAAACATACTTCTAACCTTGGTTCTATCTTTGTGGATTCAGGCTTTAGAACATAGGTTGGGCAGCCCCAAGTCCTCAAGTGCCTCAATGAAGGCACTCAACTAGTCCACAACTCCCTAGGTATTTTAGGCACCGATTTGGATGGAACAAAGTTAAGAAGATATATTGTCGTTTGTATGGCATATCTCCAGAACGATTCTAGAAGGCTAGTGTAGGACATCATTGATCTTATCATTTCCAATAGAGTTCTATTTATCCTTTCTACTATACCATTCTGTTGAGGTGTTCGAGGAACTAACAAATTGGAAACAATTCCATTATCAATTAAAAATTGTTGCAACTCTCCAGGTAAGTACTCACCACCTCGATCCGATCGAAGTTTTTTTAATGGCTTGCCTAGTTGCTTCTTAGATTCAGCTTTGAATTCTTTGAAATTTTCAAGGGATTCACTCCTTTTATGAATCAAATACAAATAGCCATGTCTTGAGTAATCATCTATAAAAGTTATGAAATATTCATAACCTCCTCTAGCTTGTACGTTCATGGGCCCACACATATTAGTATGTACCAGGTCCAAAGTGGATTCAGATCTGTTTCCTTTAGAAGGAAATGTGGCTTTGGTCATTTTTCCTTCAATACAAGATTCACAGGTGGGTAATGGATCACTATCGAAGCCCATAAGGATCCCATCCTTTACTAACCTATCAAGTCTTTTCTGATTGATATGACCCATTCTTAAGTGCCACAGATATTTTGAATTAATGCTAGAAACATTGGATTGTCTTGGTTTTATCAATTCTGTGGTGTATAGTGAGCTTGTCATAGGTTTTATAAAGAACAGTCCCTGTTTAATTATCGCATCATAAATAAAATCCTTATTCTCATATATTGAAACAACTTTTTCAAAATATAAAAAAATAACCAGATTTTATTAGACAAAAAACAGAAACCATGTTCCTTACAATCATAGGCATGTAATAAACATCCTCCAAATATAACCTATGACCACTAGGAAAATCCAAGATAACTACTTCCACTGATTCTGCTGAAACATAGGAGCCATCTGCTATCTTGACTTAAAACTGGCCTTTAGGCAGTCTTCTCCTTTACTGGAATCCCTGCAACGAATTACAAACATGGTTAGTGGCTCCTGAATCTGATATCTAAGAAATAGATAAATTTGCTACATTTCTAGTTCCTAACAAAATTAGGAAACCCATACCTTGTTTATTTTTTAGGGACTTTAGGTAGACTGGATAATTTCTTTTTCAGTGGCCCATCTCATCACAGTGGAAGCACTTTCCTTTGATGTTCTCTTTGGCCTTCTTTTTTAGAAGTTTGGCCTTGACCCCTGTTTGGGCCTTCTTTTTCATTGGACACTTCTTTTTTTCCTTGCCCTTACCCTTAGGCTTAGAAGAAGAAGAAGCTACATTAGCTTCTGGCCCATGAGCCATAATATTCAATATCTCCTCCGTGCTCTGGAGGGTATTCATCAACTCACTCAAGGTATAATCCTTGCTATTAAGCTCATAGTCTAACTTAAATTGCTGAAAAGAAGAGTTTAAGCTATTGATGATCATAATAATTGCGTGTCTGCATCCATATCCGCTCCGAGCATCTCAGCCTCAGTGACAACAAAGATTACCTTCATCATACTATCCCGCACCGGTTCACCAAGTTTTTGTTTGAGATTATGAAAGGTTTGGATAGCTTTCGCTCTTGCAGACCTAATCCTCACACCAAACATCTCATGAAGTGATGGACCATTGCACTAGCAGTTTTCATACAAACAATTTGCTTTTGCAACATGCCGCTGACAGAAACCAGAATATAACACTTAATAGTCTTGTCATCATTTTGCTAACGCTCATGTTGTTGGACTTGCTCAGGAGTTGAAGCTTCATCCGGAGGTGTAGGCTCACTTTCAAATAACACCCATGAAATACGTTCATATTGAAGAACAATGTCAAGGTTACGTCTCCATTCATTAAAATTGTCTCCGTTTTTTAATTTGTTATTAGTCAAGAGCAGTATGAGAGGATTCATTTTGTGGTTGATTATGTCTAAAAATATAAATTATTAAAACATGAGCATATTAGTCAACAATTAATGGAAATTTGTATAAATTCATGATGCATGTATGCAAGATGATAGATTTAACAAAACTTAATAAATTAAAACATTATACAACGGTTATTTTTCTTATTTATAACGGACTAAGTGACGGTGGGTGGCCATCTTATCCTTTAAAATAAAAACTAGGACCCTCCCAATAAAAAAACTACCAAGCATCTCATACTCAACTTTTTGAGAAACGTCTTAATTTGGTCCATACTTTTACCAACAGAGCTACGGTAGGCAGTTTATTGATAAAAAAATGTTGAGTATTTAACCATTTGATTCATACACTAAAGATATTTGCAAACCATGCCTCAATGGGAGGTCACATTTGCTATCAATAAATGGACTTATCCCTAAGGAGACCCAAACCATGCAAGATCTAGGATCCATGCCCCCCGATGGGGAGTAACACTTCACCACATGTAAATGGGCCATCATTTGGAGACCGTAGACTCTCACATGAACTGTATCGCCCCCTTACCGTAGGCCACGCACCAGGACACCCGTGGGTCATTCCGATGCATATCCCACAGTAAGGGAGGGCTACGAGCAGTCAGTTACTACAATACTCTTATGGCATAACAATCATATAATCATAATATAAATATTACTATGTTTTTTAAATCCAAAAGCTTCTTCATTTCATTTCATCGAAACAAAAATTCACATGACTATCAGTTTTCCACTGTCTATATACAATACTAAAAAAGGAAACTGATACAAAAATCTAACTAGGTCATCCCCAAAACAATCCCAGCTGACCGACCTGTGTGCCATGACTTCTCTTGCTAACCAGATCCACACGATAGGAAAAGTCTTACTCACTCGAGCTAGGATTCTACTCTATCGATCCTGAAAAATATAATGCAATTTTGGGTGAGTTTGCGAACTCAATGAGAAACCATCATCGATGGTTCACTCAATTCATGCATTACGTAAATAGCGTACAACATATTACAATAACACATTCAGAATACCATATAGCAATTTATAGCTTCTCATGAAATCACCGAACGTAGAAATTTCGCAAATCACTTAACACAATTGTATCATGCACTCTTGACTATTTCCCATTCACTGTATTCAATCCATCAAAATGAGTATGCAATGCATATGTGACTCTTTCCCATTTTATTACAGTGTTGTGACCGAGCGCTTAAACAAAGTGAGCGATTGATTCGATGAGCGCGTCAGGGAGTAGGAGAGCCCTCTAGGTATGCACTAACTCCCTTCGAGCTTGAGGCTCTTTTCAGTATCAGTGGCGACTCAGGTCACAAATATTATTATTATTATTATCCGTTCATGCATTTGTGTATAAAATGCAAAATGCCCAATAAAATCACAGTCACATTGTCATTAAAACCCATTTATCACAATTCTTCAAAATCACATGGCAGTCGAATACGATTTATCAAAAGCAGACATATCGATCTTAATCATTTACATAATCACAAAATTCCCATTCACAAATGGTTTATAGAGCATTTAAAAATCAAAAATTGAGGAACCAACTAGGTTACTCTCCTGTAACTTCCGAGCTACTGCCTGGAAGTCCCAGCAATATCCGTAGAATGTCGATCCAACGGTGCCTCTATAACAGTCAAATAATTCCCCATTACTAAATGCATAGTCAGAACAATTCAATGATGCACATGTCTTTAATAAAAGATGTACGATGCATGTTCATGACCTTCCCGACGTTATATCCCAATTTCATGATCTTTCACCTCAAAACCAACTTTTCACCCATTTCATCAAAAATGACACATTCACTTTCAATATACTGACCTGGAACTTCACAAGTCTCATTTCTATTTTTTTCAGTTCCCTTTGCCAAATCATATACACTAAACTAATCTCAAGAAAACCTCAAAACCAATTCTATCTTGAACTAGATCAAATTCACCTATTGAAGACTCCGATAGCATTGAATTTAATTTCAGAAATCTCACAATAATACCCCAATTATCAAGAAACTATCCTTAGGTTGAAATAGGAAACCTTACTGAACTTTCTTTCAATAATAGCAATCCTACTAATTTAAATTCAAACTTTCATTCTTTACATCAATTGTAGACCTCTTTCTCTAGTTCATAAAGAATCAAGAATCACCTCAATTGGAGGTTTACGCCATTAGTTATGCCACAAAAACTAAAATACCTCACTTCAGAAAAATGGAGCTCGCCGCGGCCAAAAAACTCACGCCGCGTGGGAGTAGCTCGCCGCGACGCACGGAAAGGGCTCATTGCGGCGTAAAAAAACTCGGGTTCACTGCGACGTCGAAGGGAGCTAGCCGCGGCGTAGCCTTTCGGGCTCACCGCGGTGACCTTCTCTGTGCTCGTCGCGGCGAATTAACTTTAATTCGCCATGATGAGGCCTCAGCAGCCATGGCGTGGACATTTTTCCTCATTGTCGTGGCAAGCGCACGCCGCGACCTGCCCTTCTTCTCCGACCATTTATCGCGTTTTACCTCTAAAACCAGTCATAACTTGTAACATCCCATCTTCGATGGGAAGGGTATTTTAGTAAATTGGGACGGGGACGGGTTAGGAGTATTAAATTATAACTCGGCATGAACATATTTCATGCAGCCTCTATAAATGGTGAGTTTTGCACAGGCATATAGTCATACATGCATTCATGACATTTCCCGACATAAGTGTCTAATTGTGATCTTTTGTGAAATTGGTGTGATAATGGGGGATTTGGAAAATTATTTGGAGTGCGCCATAGAGTGTTTTACATTTTTAGGGATTTATGGAAATTTTTCTGGAATTATCCGGAGAAACTTCCCGGACCGGCAAAATCGTCGGTAAATGGCCTAAATGTGTTTTTGTAGTGGAAAAGGTGGTTTTCGTGTTTGAAAAATTATTGGGAGTGGACTATCTTATGTTTTACAATTTTGGACAATTTAGGTATTTTTCAAACAAATGATTCGGGGGAAATTCTAGAAATTTCCGGATCGGATAAATCGCCAAGTGGCGAACCGGTTGATTTTCGGTATCGAAAATTTTTATCCAATGGCACTATAATATTGGATACATTATTTTGTGATTGAAATTGGGGTCAATTGAGTTGATTGAGTTAGTTTTTGATCTGGATTAAAGAATTAATACTTTGACTTTTCTTTAAACTTTTGAACCAATCATATTTTGCCACCAAATGCCATCATTTAAGACTCCAAGTGGTTCCTATCGTTTTGCATTGAAAAAGTGAATAAAAAGACCAAAGGTGGAGAGGTTTAGGCATCATCCGAAACTAGCTTCAAGTCTTCTCCTCCTTCATCGATTTTCTTCTTCTCTTTTCTCTTATCAAACCTTCCTTCACTTTCTTCATACACTTAACTTACTTGCTTGCCTACCATGAAGACCACTCTCTTGCATGAGGTGAGAAGAAGGGGTTAGCAATTGTTAGGAAAGAATTGAAAAGAATTCAAGGTTGGAAAAGCTAATTAGGTAAGTTAGTTTAATTAAGCTTGATTGTAATTGCATGTTGATGATGAATTGTGCATAGGAATTGAGGAATTATTGCTGCCAACTTTTGTGTAAGAATACAGATAAATATTGTGTTGAGTTTGTGGCTGAATTGGAGGTGTAAATGAATGTATATTAATGTAGGTAAAGTGATAGAATGGAAGAGGATGAGGTATAGGTGAAATCTGGAAATTTTGGTGTTGAGCCTATTGTAATGTTTTGAGCATAACTAACTGTGTAGGTGTGTAAATGAGGTGAAGTTTGTGCCCAATGAAACTTTCATATGTTAGCTACATTTTTGTGTGAAATAGGTGTTGTCAAATTGTAACTCCAATAGGTTGAAATTTGGCATGGAAAGTTACTGTTTTATTGCCTGTGAACAGTAACCGAAACCTTAACCTATGAGCTTTACTGATTTTTATAAATTAATTGAGATGGAATTAGGGAGAATGGACTTTATGAAAGTAGAGGCATATTGAGTTAGCTTTCCATTGCCACTGACCTTGTTAATTTTCGAGTTGTATATTGGGAGATATGAACTGATTACTATTGATTGGTTTTATGCTTTTTGGAGAAACCTAGTCAAAGTGTTGATTTTGTGAGCTTTCTATTTGGGAGCAATTTTAGCAATTTTTGTGGACTGAATTGGTGTGAGTGATCTTCTGCAAAGTTGAAGAGGAAGAAATTATCTTGAAAATGAGATATGGCATATAATTTTTAGAGGTCAGAGTTGGGAGTTATGATTTTGCAAAAACTGATCCTGCATTAGGTTAGGAATTGCTGATCATGGCAGTAACTTGCATGACAGTTTTGAAATGGTTAGAAATTAAATTGGAAATTGAGTTCTTCATGAAAATTGAAGTTTGAGGATTTATCTTTTCAGGGATATAAAGTTCTGATTTTTCTGACTTGTGTACAGGGAGTTATGCTTGTTATAAGTTTACTGCTCAAATTGAATGATTTCAGGGACAGCAACGTTGAGTGAATTAATTGACTTGTTTCGCAATGGAATTTGATTTTGGGTTGTTCATGAAAGTTGTAGATGACATTGTGAACTTATTGAGCCTATTTATGTGGTAATTTTTGGCTGAAGAATCAGAGAGTTAAGGAATTTGTAATGTACTGTTCTGTTTTAATGAGATTTGAGTAGGCAGTAGCTTTGAAGGGATTTTTGACACCCTTAAGGGTGAAATTGATTTTTATGGTCTTCTTGAGAATTGTAGAGGGTTTCCTGAGCTTTCCAACGAGATATAGTTGGAAATTTTCTGAATTGTGTGCAACGAATTATTGGTGTTGAAAATTGGATTGGAAATAAAAAAAAAAAAAAAGAATGGAAATGGAGTCACGCCCGGTCACTAGGGCGACGCCTCGCCCTAGTGACGAGGCGTAAAGGGGCCGCGTCGCTAGGGCGACGCCTCGCCCTAGCGACGAGGCTGTTTAAGTCAGCCCCGCTGGGGCGAGTCGTCGCCCCCAGCGAGGCTGGTCTTAGTTAATTTTTTTTTTTTTTATTTTATTATTTTTATTTGTTAATTGGTAATTGGTGATTTCATGCTTCTTTTGTCAATTTCTTTTCCGTCCGACGTCCGATTGAGCTGATTCTTGAGGCATCGGATTCGTAGAAAATTTAATTTCATTTTGTGAGAAATTGGAAATTTTTGGACGAGAAATTGACTTGGCCCCGGGTAGCGGAGCCTTTAATCACTGTTTTGTTTAATTGGGGACCTATAGAGGTCCGAATTGCGCACCGTCAGCACCAATAGGTTTCTAATTTTTAGACGGATTTTGTTATGGGGAAATTTGGATTTAGGGCCAGAAAATTCATGAACATGCATATTTCACCTACATGTGCACAAATTGCATCTGTAGTGACTCGTTCTTTCTCTGTTTCTTATAGAGGCCCAAGTGGAGCGTCGTCCGACCGACGGGGTGAAAACTTTCCGGCGTTAGCTCGGAAGTAATAGATGAGTAACCTAGTTGGTTTCTCAACCTTATGTGTTTCTTAATTATATGCATTGATTGCCATGAGGAAGCAAGGATGGATATATGTAATTGATTGATTTGATTGATTTCGGACCATGGGTGTTCGAAATATTGGATTGTGATATTGAAGTGCAAATGAGAATAAGTGCGTGAGAATGCATTAGTAAATTGGATTGTAAATGTGGTAGTGAAGCGAAAGGTAAATGCATGGAATGAAATACGGACTGAAAGTCCGAGAACATTGGAAAATGATGGAAATAGTAATTAATTGGAATTGGAAATAGAAATGCGATAATTGGAAATTGGAAAATGACATGTGCATTCATGCATAGTAAATGATCGATAATGGCGATTGTGACCGGTGTCGCCACCGATTTGAGCTTTAAGCTCAACATACAGGCCTCGTGCTCAACGTATTCGAGCCTCGACTCGATGATCGTGGCTATGCCCAACGTTTTAGGGCTTTAAGCCCAATGTTTGAGCCAATGGCTCAACGTATATGAGCTCAAAGCACGGTCACAACAACGAAAGAAAATGAAAGAGTCACATGCACCTGCATAAATGAATGTTTAATGTGAATTATGTGAAAGGTTTATTGCCTTATCAATTGTGAAATTGAGTGCTGTGATTTCTTATTTATGATATATATACAATATTGTGTGATTGTGTGGATATGCATGAGTTGGGTGAACCATCGATGATGGTTTCTCACCGAGTTCATAAACTCACCCAACATTGCATCTATTTTTCAAGAAATGGAGAGTACCCGTTGGACACGCTGGAGTACGTCTCATCGCTAGCAAGCAGAGTATCGTGTCGGGATCGATCGTGATCAGATATCTGCATTAGTGTATTAATTTGGTATTTAGTAGGCCCAATTGTTTACATGTAATTGTATAGAGTGGTGAGCACTAATGAGTGCTAATAATGATTGAAATTGTTTTATCGGTGAAATGGTTTAATCTTTGAAAGTGTTTTGTTATAATTGGGCCAAGTCAATGTTTGTTTTGCGCACTCTAATATTTTTGAAAGAAAAAAAATGTCATACAATTTTTGTTAATAAGGTAAGGAATGTTCTAGTACGTCACCCTCGCGGGTCACGGGCTCGGATATCACCATGGATATCGGGTTCGGGTCTTGTCGGGAGTGGGGTGCTACATTTGTGGTATCAGAGCCCAGAAGTACAATCTTACATGGGCTTTCTGAAAAAAAAATGTGTGTCAAGTTTTGTGCATTTAAGTTGTGTCTCGGCAGACAGTGACAACTGATCCCCAGTGTAGTATGTGAGTCGTATGCATAAATATGTCTCAGTCGTGTAAGCGGTTAGAAAAAAGTGAGAAAAAGGATAATGTGTTAGAATGTGATAAAAGGAAGTAATTGATATCGCAAAATAGGAAAAAAAAAGTGTATGGTTCGACCAGACAGACGAATATTTCGTGCTGGTAGTGACGGGTATATTGTGAAGCACAATATTGGAGTTAGATTGGGTATATCCTTGAATAGGAATTTGAATAAAGATTATAGTTGGGAATGAATAGAAAAAAAAATATAGAGTTGTGATAATGGGAAGATTTCCAGTGTATAAGGTAAATGAAAATAAAGTGTTCTATGATATAGAAAAGTTACAATTGGGATTGATTACCGTGATGAGAGTTATATATAAGGATTGGTGATTTGGAGTCAAAATATATTAAGGGCAAAATCAAGAATGATTTCACATCTGTGATATTGATTTGAGTACGGAAATATATGGGTAGAATGCCATAATGAAAAGATTGAAATGTAAGACAATGAAATGGATAGATGAAAAAGTTGTTGGGTTTAATTGATCGCTAAGTAAATGCACACCGCTATGGGAGCCCTATGGTAAGTGAAAATGTTGAGTTGCAATTCTTTGAGTTAATGGATAATTGCTAGCAAGAATTCTTGTAAAATAATAATAATTTGTTATGAGTTAGAATAAGAAGCGAAAGTGCTTATCTTGATCAGTTGTATAGGAATAGAGATTGTATATGATCCTCACGAAGCGAGGACGGTGTAAGCAGGAAGGTTCTTTGAGTTAGAATATATTGTCCTTTGTAAGTGTATATCTGATAGTGGGATTACAATCACGGGTGAAATGATTAAGCATAAATGAATAATTTGCGTGAATATGATATAGGACGTAATCGGTGGTCTATTACATAAGCTCCGATTATAATGTCGGTAGCTCAAGTTCAAAATGAGTGAGAGTAAGACATGAGAATGCTCAGAATGATCAATTGAGAAAGAAGTGATACAGTTAAAGATGTTAGCATCGGTAATGAGCTTGAGAGAATAAAATGAGGGACATGAATAGAGTACGGTCCCCATGATCGAGAATTGGTACCAAAAAGAGAATGGTTATCGAGAATTAAATGTAATTAAGGTATTCTTAGCAGTATGATCTATTAATGGGCAAATTGATGGGACTATAGAGATATATTGTCTGATAGGATGTGATGATTATGGTGATGTATGGCGAGATAGTAGAGGAAAAGAAATTGTTTAAGTGCTCTTGAGATTTATCTTCGTGATGTATCAAGAGTGGCGATTTGTATTACATCTGGTAGAGACTCTAGCGTAAGAGCTAAACTAAGCTACTGAAAGAGTGTACATTATATTAATGAGATGGTTCTGATTATGTAAGAGAAGTACTGCATATTAAGGAAATATTTATTTGTGAATTTGAGGGGATTAAAAAAAAAACAAATTCGTGTATATTTTGTGTAATTATGTTTTGAAAGCACGAGATCGATATAACGATTGTTTATTCAAGTCAATGAGTGATCTATCGTGAATAAATTAAGTTATGTGTGGAGAAATGAAGGTAAGGAACATGTGCAAAAATATGTTATGATGAGACAAATTATACAAAATTGTTCCTCATTGGAGACGTTCGATAATTACCAAGTTACATGAATCAACTATGGGTGCGGAAAAGAACATGTCTCAATTGTGTTGCAGTGGATAATGGATATAAGCATAAGAAATAGATACATTGGTATAGGTGAGGAGATTGGTTATCATGCAAGTTTCATAAGAGTGAAATAAGGGATGAATTAGGATGCGAACATGGGATATTGGGAGAATAAATTAAGATATAGGTATTGATAAAATGCGAAAGTTCAAAGGATATGTGTAGGCGGAATTTGGAATTAATGGGAACTAATGGAATGCTGGATGCGTTCATAAATTGTCAAAGATTTTCTAGTTTTAGCAAATCGACAAGAATAATTGAGGAAAACATGTGAATGTTATGACTAATGATCATAAAATGAAGTGTTCCAGTAAAGGTTCTAATGTGATCTATGGAAATTGGATAAAGTGATTTTATGCACCTTGGGACAAATATGATTCCATGGGCGGTATTATGATTGATGATTTGAAATTTGTTATATTAAGTGTGGCCTAAAAGCTTGAAGACATATATCGTACTGAAATAGTTTGGAAATGTCTATGAATATGCAAATCGATAACTATTGAGTTATTTCATGCATCTGAATGATTTGAAAAGGATTCAGTGGCTGATTACTCCAAACTAAGCTAATGGTGCAATTCAAGGAATTGAACAAAGAAATAAAAAAAAAATTTCAATTGCAGAAAAATCAAAAGTTGGGCAATAAAGTTATCAAATCTGGTGTATTATTGCGTATAAATAGTCGAACTGGAAAAAAAAAGGGGGGCAAAAGAAAGTATTATTAGCTATGGGAATTTCAAAGTTGGTGTGCATCAAAACGGATTGGCAAAACCCGAAGTGAGGATGTATTTGTTGAGGAAAGTGATAGGTATAGTTCGAATTAAGAAATATGGGTGATATTCATTACGGGAACTGTTAGTGAAAACGTAAGGAATGATCGAAGCTTTATGTTATAGTATGAGCATATTGGAAGAGTAATTGAAAGGTTAGAATGGGAAAATCAAATGATCATAAGTAAATGGTTCGAGAAAGCATAAGAAATAATCGAAGCGTTATGTTCTAGTAAAAGTATTGTGGAAAAGCAATTGATGGTAAAGTCTGTCAAAGTGAACGATGACATGTGTGATTAACCAACAGGTGTTTTTGGATTTCATTGGGATATGAGATTGATCTATAGTGCAAAGTGATTGTGGTATGACAATCATTATATTGGTGTCACCATTCGAAAAGTGTATAAGGGGTCCTTATTATGTGATCAGGGCGTTAATCAATTTAAGATGGTGACATTGAGTTGAATTGCTTCACACCGAGGTTATAAATCTCATGAGATTTGTGTTTTGATAATAACGGAATCTGATAAGCGATAAAGGAAATATTTTGAAAGGTATGGCCTCGGCTAAAATGTACTTAGATGGAAATAAAGGTGTAATTAAGAGAAATTGAATTCGTGAGGAGTGGCCTTCATGTGATTGTGGTGTGAATAGAATTATGGATTGGCAAGTTAGGCTAAAACTTAAAAGATGATTCGGATTCACAAAGTGTGTCATAGATATTGTTCGGAGCCGATATATATGTTATTGAGATTGAAAGTGGCGAATTGCGCGTAAGCCTGAGAAAGCAGTAAAATCATGTAAAGTTGAGAAAGGAAAAGAGTCATTGATGGTTTTGATTTCCGTTCATGGACAGAATTTGGTCGTGTAGTGAAATCAGTGGAAAACAGAGGGTATTAATCAAAAAGACTCCCCTGCCTTCCTGATAAATCGTATATGAAATTTCGAGGACGAAATTTTTATTAGGAGGGGAGAATTGTAACATCCCATCTTCGATGGGAAGGGTATTTTAGTAAATTGGGACGGGGACGGGTTAGGAGTATTAAATTATAACTCGGCATGAACATATGTCATGCAGCCTCTATAAATGGTGAGTTTTGCACAGGCATATAGTCATACATGCATTCATGACATTTTCCGGCATAAGTGTCTAATTGTGATCTTTTGTGAAATTGGTGTGATAATGGGGGATTTGGAAAATTATTTGGAGTGCGCCATAGAGTGTTTTACATTTTTAGAAATTTATGGGAATTTTTCTGGAATTATCCGGAGAAACTTCCCGGATCGGCAAAATCACCGGTAAATGGCCTAAATGTGTTTTTGTAGTGGAAAAGGTGGTTTTCGTGTTTGAAAAATTATTGGGAGTGGACTATCTTATGTTTTACAATTTTGGGCAATTTAGGTATTTTTCAAAAAAATGATTCGGGAAATTTCGGAAATTTCGGACGGATAAATCGCCAAGTGGCGAACCGGTTGATTTTCGGTATCGAAAATTTTTATCCAATGGCACTATAATATTGGATACATTATTTTGGGATTGAAATTGGGGTCAATTGAGTTGATTGAGTTAGTTTTTGATCTGGATTAAAGAATTAATACTTTGACTTTTCTTTAAACTTTTGAACCAATCATATTTTGCCACCAAATGCCATCATTTAAGACTCCAGTGGTTCCTATCGTTTTGCATTGAAAAGTGAATAAAAGACCAAAGGTGGAGAGGTTTAGGCATCATCGAAACTAGCTTCAAGTCTTCTCCTCCTTCATCGATTTTCTTCTTCTCTTTTCTCTTATCAAACCTTCCTTCACTTTCTTCATACACTTAACTTACTTGCTTGCCTACCATGAAGACCACTCTCTTGCATGAGGTGAGAAGAAGGGGTTAGCAATTGTTAGGAAAGAATTGAAAAGAATTCAAGGTTGGAAAAGCTAATTAGGTAAGTTAGTTTAATTAAGCTTGATTGTAATTGCATGTTGATGATGAATTGTGCATAGGAATTGAGGAATTATTGCTGCCAACTTTTGTGTAAGAATACAGATAAATATTGTGTTGAGTTTGTGGCTGAATTGGAGGTGTAAATGAATGTATATTAATGTAGGTAAAGTGATAGAATGGAAGAGGATGAGGTATAGGTGAAATCTGGAAATTTTGGTGTTGAGCCTATTGTAATGTTTTGAGCATAACTAACTGTGTAGGTGTGTAAATGAGGTGAAGTTTGTGCCCAATGAAACTTTCATATGTTAGCTACATTTTTGTGTGAAATAGGTGTTGTCAAATTGTAACTCCAATAGGTTGAAATTTGGCATGGAAAGTTACCGTTTTATTGCCTGTGAACAGTAACCGAAACCTTAACCTATGAGCTTTACTGATTTTTATAAATTAATTGAGATGGAATTAGGGAGAATGGACTTTATGAAAGTAGAGGCATATTGAGTTAGCTTTCCATTGCCACTGACCTTGTTAATTTTCGAGTTGTATATTGGGAGATATGAACTGATTACTATTGATTGGTTTTATGCTTTTTGGAGAAACCTAGTCAAAGTGTTGATTTTGTGAGCTTTCTATTTGGGAGCAATTTTAGCAATTTTTGTGGACTGAATTGGTGTGAGTGATCTTCTGCAAAGTTGAAGAGGAAGAAATTATCTTGAAAATGAGATATGGCATATAATTTTTAGAGGTCAGAGTTGGGAGTTATGATTTTGCAAAAACTGATCCTGCATTAGGTTAGGAATTGCTGATCATGGCAGTAACTTGCATGACAGTTTTGAAATGGTTAGAAATTAAATTGGAAATTGAGTTCTTCATGAAAATTGAAGTTTGAGGATTTATCTTTTCAGGGATATAAAGTTCTGATTTTCTGACTTGTGTACAGGGAGTTATGCTTGTTATAAGTTTACTGCTCAAATTGAATGATTTCAGGGACAGCAACGTTGAGTGAATTAATTGACTTGTTTCGCAATGGAATTTGATTTTGGGTTGTTCATGAAAGTTGTAGATGACATTGTGAACTTATTGAGCCTATTTATGTGGTAATTTTTGGCTGAAGAATCAGAGAGTTAAGGAATTTGTAATGTACTGTTCTGTTTTAATGAGATTTGAGTAGGCAGTAGCTTTGAAGGGATTTTTGACACCCTTAAGGGTGAAATTGATTTTTATGGTCTTCTTGAGAATTGTAGAGGGTTTCCTGAGCTTTCCAACGAGATATAGTTGGAAATTTTCTGAATTGTGTGCAATGAATTATTGGTGTTGAAAATTGGATTGGAAATCAAAAAAAAAAAAAAAGAAAAAAAGAATGGAAATGGAATCACTTGGGTTACTAGAGGCGACGCCGCCTAGTGACGAGGCGTAAAGAACAGCGTCGCTAGGCGGCTTACGCCGCCTATGACGAGGCTGTTTAAGTCAGCCCGCTGGTGAAGATCGTCGCTCAATGAGGCTGGTCTTAGTTAATTTTTTTTTTATTATTTTATTATTTTTATTTGTTAATTGGTAATTGGTGATTTCATGCTTCTTTTGTCAATTTCTTTTTCGTTCGACGTCCGATTGAGCTGATTCTTGAGGCATCGGATTCGTAGAACATTTAATTTCATTTTGTGAGAAATTGGGAATTTTTGGACGGGAAATTGACTTGGCCCCGGGTAGCGGAGCCTTTAATCACTGTTTTGTTTAATTGGGGACCTATAGAGGTCCGAATTGCGCACCGTCAGCGCCAATAGGTTTCTAATTTTTAGACGGATTTTGTTATGGGGAAATTTGGATTTAGGGCCGAAAAATTCATGAACATGCATATTTCACCTACATGTGCACAAATTGCATCTGTAGTGACTCGTTCTTTCTCTGTTTCTTATAGAGGCCCAAGTGGAGCGTCGTCCGACCGACGGGGCGAAAACTTCTCGGCATTAGCTCGGAAGTAATAGGTGAGTAACCTAGTTGGTTTCTCAACCTTATGTGTTTCTTAATTATATGCATTGATTGCCATGAGGAAGCAAGGATGGATATATGTAATTGATTGATTTGATTGATTTCGGACCATGGGTGTTGAAATATTGGATTAATGATATTGAAGTGCAAATGAGAATAAGTGCGTGAGAATGCATTAGTAAATTGGATTGTAAATGTGGTAGTGAAACGAAAGGTAAATGCATGGGAATGAAATACCGGACTGAAAGTCCGAGAACATTAGAAAATGATCGGAAATAGTAATTAATTGGAATTGGAAATAGAAATGCGATAATTGGAAATTGGAAAATGACATGTGCATTCATGCATAGTAAATGATCGATAATGGCGGTTGTGACCGGTGTCGCCACCGATTTGAGCTTTAAGCTCAACGCACGAGGCCTCGTGCCCAACGTATTCGAGCCTCGACTCGATTATCGAGGCTATGCCCAATGTTTGTGGCTTTAAGCCCGATGTTTGAGCCAATGGCTCAACGTATATGAGCTCAGGCGCACGGTCACAACAACGAAAGAAAATGAAAGAGTCACATGCACACTGCATAAATGAATGTTTAATGTGAATTATGTGAAAGGTTTATTGCCTTATCAAATGTGAAATTGAGTGCCTGTGATTTCTTGTTTATGATATATATACAATATTGTGTGATTGTGTGGATATGCATGAGTTGGGTGAACCATCGATGATGGTTTCTCACTGAGTTCGCAAACTCACCCAACATTGCATCTATTTTTCAGGAAATGGAGAGTACCCCGTTGGACACGCGGGAGTACGTCTACTGCTAGCAAGACAGAGTATCGGGTCGGGATCAGTGTCGTCCGTATCTGCATTAGTGTATTAATTTGGTATTTAGTAGGCCCAATTGTTTACATGTAATTGTATAGAGTGACTGAGCACTAATGAGTGCTAATAATGATTGAAATTGTTTTATCAGTGAAATTGTTTAATCTTTGAAAGTGTTTTGTTATAATTGGGCCAAGTCAATGTTTGTTTTGCGCACTCTAATGTTTTTGAAAGAAAAAAAATGTCATACGATTTTTGTTAATAAGGTAAGGAATGTTCTAGTACGTCACCCTCGTGGGTCACGGGCTCGGATATCACCATGGATATCGGGTTCGGATCTTGTCGGGAGTGGGGTGCTACATAACTCCCCTCAACTACCCCAAATCTTTCACATTAAAACCCATTAATTCATTGCAACAACAATAAAACCACATTAAAGCCAATTTACTTACCAATCATGCTCTCAAATCTTCAAATCTTTCGAAATCTTCTCCAACCCTAACACCCACGATTATCTCCCATAGCCACACAAAACATCATCATCTCCAAGATTTAAGCTTGGTCTTACACAAGGAAGAAGAAACAAGCAGCAAGCCAAAGATTAAGCAAGGGTTGAATAAGTAGGATCGAAAATCGTCGAAGGGAGAAGAGAAGGTATGCCCTAAGATGGAGAAATGAGTTTACTGCTAAAAGAATTTCGATAACTCTCAAGGGTAAAAGTCAAATCTAAAGGCATTAAGGGTTAATTTTAAACCTAAGGCTAAAAAGGCATAAGTCCTCAAATTCTTTTAAATCTCATTCACTTTTCAAAACAATTCTAGTCCAATTCGTCTTTAAATTCCAATGGCTCGACAAATCCAAATTCCTAAAATCACATATCTAATTTTTCCCATTGCCATTAAACAATCATTTCAGTACCATTTAGACAACCAGTCCATCACTCAAAAATTTCAGTCCGGACATAAACTCCCAAATTTCCTATGGGTCGCTATCAACTGACAATTTCTCTTAAGACATTCTAATTCAACTATTCAAACCCAATTATTCCATAATTCATAAACAAATCAAAATCAAACATAATTATCTCAAATTTCACAAATCATATCATATTCACAATTGAATGCCGGGAAATGTCATGAATGCATGTACCTATATGCGCATGTGCAAAATGACTCATTCCTCTAAAATTAGAGGCCAAAAGTATGCTCAATCAATAATATGCAATAAAAATCCTAAACCGACCCAATTTACCAATGTAACCCTCCCATCGGTGATGGGATGTTACAAATCTCCCTCCTAATAAAAATTTCGTCCTCGAAATTTCATACCTGTCTGATCAAATTGATGAGGATACTGCCTCCTCATATGCTCCTCAGTCTCTCAAGTTGCTTCCTCAGTTAAGTGGTTCTTCCATAGGACTTTTACCAGTGGAATCACCCTGTTTCTCAACTGCTTGACCCGCGATCCCACAATCTGAACCGGCTCCTCAATATAACTCAAATTACTGGCTACCTCAATCTCCTGAGCAAGAATCACATGGGTCGGATCTGATCGATACCGTCGGAGCATACTCACATGAAACACATCGTGCAACTGGGACATCTCACTCGGCAATACCAATCTATATGCCAATGGTCCTATCCTCTCGACAATCTCATATGGACCAATATACCGAGGGCTTAACTTGCCCTTCTTGCCAAATCTCAACACTCCTCTCCAAGGTGACACTCGGAGGAAAACTCTGTCTCCCACACTATACTCCATCTTTCGCCAATGCTGATCCACATAACTCTTCTGTCTATCCTGAGCCACCTTGATGCGACTCCGAATCAGTTTTACCTTATCCACTGTATCCTGAATCAATTCAGGACCCACAATCTTCCTCACACCCTCTTCATCCCAATACAGAGGCGATCGACAATATCGCCCATACAAAGCCTCATACGGTGCCATCCTAATACTATTGTGATAATGATTGTTGTATGTAAACTCAATTAGGGCCAAATACTGATCCCATGCTCCTCTGAACTCCAATACACAAGCCCAAAGCATATCCTCAGCAGTCTTAATCGTCCTCTCACTCTGCCCATCAGTCTGAGGATGAAAAGCTATACTAAAGTTCAACCTAGTACCCATAGCAGTCTGCAGGCTCTTCCAGAACCTCGAAGTAAATCTAAGATCCCTGTCCGAGACTATAGACACCGGGACCCTATGCAGTCGCACAATCTCTGCAACATACTTCTGGGCCAACTGATCGAGAGTATTGTTCTCCCTTACTGGCAAGAAGTGGGCTGATTTAGTCAATAGGTCCACTATGACCCAGATAGCATCATGCTGCTTCGGCGTCCTAGGCAGCCCCATAATAAAATCCATGGTAATACGTTCCCATTTTCACTCCGGAATAGGCAACGAATGCAATTTTCCCACTGGAACCTGGTGCTCAGCCTTTACTTGCTGGCACGTCAAACATCTGGAAACATACTCTGCCACCTGTCTCTTCATGCCAAGCCACCAGAAATGTGGCTTAAGAGTATTATACATCTTGGTAGAACCAGGATACATAGCATAGGCGGCCATGTTCGCCTCCTCTAGAATCTCAAGCCTCAGATCATCTACATCTGGCACACACAGTCTCTGACCCATCCATAATGTCCCATCTCTCAACTCAAAATCAGAAGTCAGATCAGATCTCGCTCTCTCAATCAGTCTCACCAAGGTAGGATCCTCGTCCTGAACTCGTCTGATCCTGTCATGCAACAACGACCTAATCCTCAAAGTGGCTATCAAAGCCCCATCCTGATCCAAACCCATCTGCACATTCAGAGCTCTCAACTGAATCAAACTAGGCAATCTCCCAATCTGAATCTCAGCTGCACTGATGTGAGGCCTCCTGCTCAACGCATCTGTCACCACATTAGCCTTCCCTAGGTGGTACTCAATCGTACAATCATAGTCCTTAAACAGCTCTATCCATCTCCTCTGTCTCAGATTCAGCTCTCTCTGACTCAACGGATACCTCAAGCTCTTGTGATCAGTATAAATCTAGAATGTCTCACCATATAAATAATGTCTCTAAATCTTCAGGGAAAACACAACTGCAGCTAACTCCAAATCATGCACTGGATAATTTGCCTAATGAGATCTCAATTGTCTCGAGGCATAAGCTATCACTCTACCATGCTGCATCAGAACGTACCCCAGTCCCTGATGCGAAGCATCGCTATATACCTTATAGCCTCCATTCCCAGATGGAATACTTAACACCGGTGCAGTAGTCAACCGATGTTTCAGCTCCTCAAAGCTCTCCTGGCACTCCTCAGTCCATCTGAATGGTACATTCTTCCTCAGAAGTTTTGTCATAGGGGTTGAGATCAGCAAGAAACCCTCAAAAAATCTCCGGTAATAACCGGTCAATCCTAGGAAACTCCAAACCTCAGACACATTCCTAGATGCCTCCCAATTCAACACTACCTTAATCTTGTGAGGATCCACCTGAATACCCTCACCAGTCACAATGTGCCCCAGAAATACCACCTCATCCAACCAAAATTTACATTTATTGAATTTGGTATACAACTACTTCTCTCTCATGATCTGCAAAACTATCCTCAAATGCTCAGCGTGCTCCTGCCTACTCCTCGAATACACCAATATGTCATCAATGAATACTATCACAAATTGATCCAGGAAGGGCTGAAAAACCTTATTCATCAAGGCCATAAAAGATGTCGGGGCATTAGTCAACCCAAACGGCATCACTAGGAACTCGAAATGCCCATACCTGCTCCTAAAAGCACTGTTAGGCACATCGGCCTCTGCTATCTTCAACTGATAATAACCAGATCGTAGATCCAACTTAGTGAACACCTGAGCCCCCTGCAATTGATCAAACAAATCATCGATCCTAGGCAGTGGATACCTATTCTTCACTGTCACCCGATTCAACTGCCTATAGTCGATGTACAGTCTCAAAGTCCCATCCTTCTTCTTCACAAACAGAACTGGAGCTCCCCACGGCGAAACACTGGGCCTGATAAATCCCTTATCCAGAAGCTCCTGCAGCTGAGCCTTAAACTCCCTCAGTTCCACCGGTGCCATCCTATATGGAGGTATGGATATAGGAGCGGTACCTAGAACGAGGTCAATCGTAAACTCCGTCTTTCGATCCGGCGGTAAACCCGGTAACTCATCGGAGAACACATCCGGGAATTCCCTAACCACGGGAATATCCCACTGCCTCTGCCCTACTCTAGTATCAATAACGTGGGCCAGATAGGCCTCACATCCTCCCTACATCAACCTCAGGGCGCTTAGAAAAGAAATCATGCAGGCTGGCACTGCCTGACTAACTCCTCGAAATACTGCTCTAGGCTGACCAGGAGACTCCAAAACGACCTCCTTGGTATAGCATTCCATGACGACCCTATGTACAGTAAGCCAATCCATCCCCAAAATCACATCAATATCTCACAGAGGCAAAACAATCAAGTCTGCACTCAATACTGCTCGATCAATCTCAATCGGGCACACCCCTTGCAGACCTCTCTCAATACAGTCGTACTACATAGAGGCGTACTCACCTCTAGCCCATACTGTAATCTCTCCCTATCCCCATGCATTTTACATGCCAAATGCGGTGCAATAAATGAATGCGTGGATCTAGGATCCAACAATGCATAAGCCTCAAAATCAAAAATCAGAAGCGTACTCGCTACCACATCTGGAGAATCCTGAGCCTCCTGTCGAGTCATGACATAGACTCTAGCCTGGGACTGCTGTGGGCTGCTCAGTCCCTCTGTCCTCACAATGGACCCCTCAGCTCGGCCTCGGTCTCTATCTCGGCCCCTCAGTCCAGATCCACCTCCCCGACTCTGCTGTACTGTGGTGTTACTGCCAGATCTCCCAGTCATAGAGGACTGAGCTCCCACAGTAGCTGGACAGTCCCTGATCTGATGCTCCATGGAGCCGCACCTGAGGCAGACTCCAGTTAGCCACCGACACTCCCACTGTGTCTCCTCTCACAATGCTCACACACTGAACCTCTGCCACCACCACTGCCAGTCTGTACAAATCTTCCTCTCTTCCCAAAGCTAGACTGTCTAGATCCTCCCGGAGACCTGAAGGTCCTACTCTGGCGTTTACTGAAACTCCTTCCAGAACTGCCCCGGCTATCACTCACTCTCTTTCCTCTGGAACCCATCTCAGTCTGGCTCTGTCTCATTAGCAGCTCCACTCGCACTGCAGCAGCCCTCAACTCAATAAAAGTGCCCATGTCTGATCTGGCTAGTCGAGTACGGATCTCCATATTGAGGCCATTCTCGAACATCCGGCACTTATCAGCCTCAGTAGGGATCATAACAGTGGCATAATCCATCAACTCATTAAATTTTACTTCATATTCTGCCACAGACATCCTAGCCTGATTCAACTCCAGAAATTCCTGCATCTTCATATCCAGGTAGACTTTGGGCATTAAATTACCCCTGAAAGCCCTCAAATAGTCATCCCAAGTCAATAAGCAAGGCCTGGTGGTACTGCCAGGAACAGTCTTCCACCACTTATAAGCTGGCCCCTGCAGGAGAGAAACTGCGTAATCAAAACGCTCATCAGAGTCGCAATCCATCTAGTCGAGGACTCTCTCAGTCCTCTCCAACCATCCCTCAGCCTCAGCGGGGTTTGTACTGCCATAGAAGTCTATAGCCCCCTGCTTACGCAGCAAATCATATCTCCTCTCCCGTCTCACGGGGACTCTAGGAGGTAGCTCCTCAGAACGAGATATAGAGGACTCCCTACTAGCTCCTACTGATCCTTGGTCAGCTGGTTGATCTATCTGATCCCCGAGAACGGATGACCTATAGCAAAACAAGAATTCTGATCAATTTCTACCTTTCTCACTGGAATTCAAGCCTAAATATGCACTATGCCCAACAGATGTCAAACCATGCTCTGATACCACCTAAATGTAGCGCCCCCTTACCGTAGGGCACGCACCGGGATGCCCGTGGTTCATTCCGATGCATATCCCACAGTAAGGGAGGGCTACGAGCAGTCAATCACTACAATACTCTTATGGCATCAAAATCATATAATCATAATATAAATATCACTATGTTTTTTAAATCCAAAAGCTTCTTCATTTCATTTCATCGAAACAAAAATTCACATGACTATCAGTTTTCCACTGTCTATATACAATACTAAAAAAGGAAACTGATACAAAAATCTAACTAGGTCATCCCCAAAACAATCCTAGCAGACCGACCTGTGTGCCATGACTTCTCTTGCCAACCAGATCCGCACGACAGGAAAAGTCTTACTCATTGGAGCTAGGATTCTACTCTATTGATCCTGAAAAATATAATGCAATTTTGGGTGAGTTTGCGAACTCAATGAGAAACCATCATCGATGGTTCACTCAATTCATGCATTACGTAAATAGCGTACAACATATTACAATAACACATTCAGAATACCATATAGCAATTTACAGCTTCTCATGAAATCACCGAACTTAGAAATTTCGCAAATCAGTTAACATAATTGTATCATGCACTCTTGACTATTTCCCATTCACTGTATTCAATCCATCACAATGAGTATGCAATGCATATGTGACTCTTTCCCATTTTATTACAGTGTTGTGATCGAGCGCTTAAACAGTGAACAGTATTCAGTAGACGCGTCTAGGGAGTAGGAGAGCCCTCTAGGTATGCACTAACTCCCTTCGAGCTCGAGGCTCTTTACAGTATCAATGGCGACTCAGGTCACAAATATTATTATTATTATCCGTTCATGCATTTGTGTATAAAATGCAAAATGCCCAATAAAATCACAGTCACATTGTCATTAAAACCCATTTATCACAATTCTTCAAAATCACATGGCAGTAGAATCCGATTTATCAAAAGCAGACATATTGATCTTAAACATTTACATAATCACAAAATTCCCATTCTCAAACGGTTTATAGAGCATTTAAAAATCAAAAATTGAGGAACCATCTAGGTTACTCTCCTGTAACTTCCGAGCTACTGCCTGGAAGTCCCAGCAATATCCGTAGAATGTCGATCCAACGGTGCCTCTATAACAGTCAAATAATTCCACATTACTAAATGCATAGTCAGAACAATTCAATGATGCACATGTCTTTAATAAAAGATGTACGATGCATGTTCATGACCTTCCCGGCGCTATATCCCAATTTCATGATCTTTCGCCTCAAAACCAACTTTTCACCCATTTCATCAAAAATGACACATTCGCTTTCAATATACTGACCTGGAACTTCACAAGTCTCATTTCTATTTTTTTCAGTTCCCTTTGCCAAAACATATACACTAAACTAATCTCAAGAAAACCTCAAAACCAATTCTATCTTGAACTAGATCAAATTCACCTATTGAAGACTCCGATAGCATTGAATTTAATTTCAGAAATCACACAATAATACCCCAATTATCAAGAAACTATCCTTAGGTTGAAATAGGAAACCTTACTCAACTTTCTTTCAATAATAGCAATCCTACTAATTTAAATTCGAACTTTCATTCCTTACATCAATTGTAGACCTCTTTCTCTAGTTCATAAAGAATCAAGAATTACCTCAATTCGAGGTCTACGCCATTAGTTATGCCACAAAAACTAAAATACCTCACTTCAGAAAAATGGAGCTCGCCGCGGCCAAAAAACTCACGCCGCGTGGGAGTAGCTCGCCGCGACGCACGAAAAGGGCTCATTGCGGCGTAAAAAAAAGTCAGGTTTGCCGTGACGATGAAGGGAGCTCGCCGCGGTGTAGCCTTTCGGGCTCGTCACGGCGAATTAACTTTAATTCGCAGGGGTGACGTCCTCGCGCACGCCGCGACGAGGACATTTTTCCTCGCCGCGTCGCGGTGCAGGCACGTCGCGACCTGCCCTTCTTCTCTGACCATTTACCGCATTTTACCTCTAAAACCAGTCATAACTCCCCTCAACTACCACAAATCTTTCACATTAAAACCCATTAATGCATTGCAACAACAATAAAACCACATTAAAGCCAATTTACTTACCAATCAAGCTCTCAAATCTTCAAATCTTCCGAAATCTTCTCCATCCCTAACACCCACGATTATCTCTCATAGCCACACAAAACATCATCATCTCCAAGATTTAAGCTTGGTCTTACACAAGGAAGAAGAAACAAGCAGCAAGCCAAAGATTAAGCAAGGGTTGAATAAGGAGGATCGAAAATCGTTTAAGGGAGAAGAGAAGGTATGCCCTAAGATGGATAAATGAGTTTATTGTTAAAAGAATTTTGGTAACTCTCAAGGGCAAAAGTCAAAACTAAAGGCATTAATGGTTAATTTTAAACCTAAGGCTAAAAAGGCATAAGTCCTCAAATTCTTTTAAATCTCATTCACTTTTCAAAACAATTCTAGTCTAATTCGTCTTTAAATTCCAATGGTTCGACATATCCAAATTCCTAAAATCACATATCTAATTTGTTCCATTTCCATTAAACAATCATTTCAGTACCATTTAGACAACCAGTCCATCACTCAAAAATTTCGGTCCGGACATAAACTCCCAAATTTCCAGAAAATTTCCTATGGGTCGCTATCAACTGACAATTTCTCTTAAGACATTCTAATTCAACTATTCAAACCCAATTATTCCATAATTCATAAACAAATCAAAATCAAACATAATTATCTCAAATTTCGCAAATCATATCATATTCACAACTGAATGCCGGAAAATGTCATGAATGCATGTACCTATATGTGCATGTGCAAAATGACTCATTCCTCTAAAATTAGAGGCCAAAAGTATGCTCAATCAATAATATGCAATAAAAATCCTAAACTGACCTAATTTACCAATATAACCCTCCTATCGGTGATGGGATGTTATATGAACATCCTCTCCCACTCAATCTTTTTGGGCTTTAAGTTTTAATTACCATCTTATCTAGATGCAATTTATTATCCATCCTATATTGTTTCGTTATATATCTCATATATAATGAATGCATGGCAAGGCCTAGGGTTGGCAATTTTCTAAATGACATGCAATCACATAATATCACATATAAAAAGCATTCATTTCTTCATTCATCACATGAACTAATAAAGCCACTTTTGATTGTCCATCCTAGAAACATAAAATAATTACAAGCCTTTTAGGCCCAAAGTATTCTTTTTGGACTTAGATCTTCCGCTTCAAACTCTTCGCTCACATGATCTGGCCCATTCGGTAAACAAAATATAATGGCATATATAAAAATCAAAATTTGTCACTTTGAAAAACAAAATTCCAGCACTAGATTTTTAGAAAATTGAATCTTTGTTATGACAAAAAATTCCAGCATTTGTTTTCATTAAAACCGAAACTCATTTCATGAAAATAAAAACCAACACTTAATATTTTATCAAAACTGAAATTTTATTCTTTGAAACAAAAATCCAGCACTTGTTTTTACAATAAAAACCGAAATGTGATCCATTGAAACAAAATTCCAACATCTTTGTTTTCACAAAACTTATGCCAATACACAAAAGGATACATCGAAATGTTTTACCTCTCCATTTCTTCAATCCATGGTTACTCCATCTTCATCATTACATCAATTTGTACATTACAAAATCAAAGAAAACAGAAAAATGAAGACAAGGAGGAAACATGGTGATGATAGACCACCCTCCTTGTTACAACCAAAAGAAGAAATCTTACAAGGCAATTGTAACTTCTATGGACAACCAAAAAAGCAACACATACAACATATATATTTCTATCACATAAAAATATGCAACATACACATAAAAATTTCCAACCCATGCATCAAATATATAGGAACCGAAATCATGCATTAGAAACTGGCATTGATAGCAATTGTTGGATCAGAATAAGAAAGCATGCTATATTTGGAGAAACGATAAATTTCAAAACTTTTATGAAATCATTTTTCCAACGGAAGCAACAAATCCAAATCATCATGCTAATCCATACATGATATGGTATAAGGATAATAAAAACATAAACTAGATGACGAGTATTACCGACTCCTTTGCTACAACTTTAAATCCTCGCTGCGCTATCCTCTCCTTCTTCTTGTATCCAAATCCTTTGCCTTTGAATCTTTTCCTTTAGCAATCTATCTTCTCCTTGTTGTTGTATCCTCAACCAATTTGATTTACCACTTGTTCTTCAAGGACAACTAGGTTAACAAAATCCTTTGGTGGGAAAGGAGAAGAAATGTTTGGAGGAGATTTTCTTAGAAGAAGATGAACCAAAAATGAAACTCTTTCACTTGGTAATTTTGGTTCACCCTTGCATGAAAGGAGAGAGTGACTAAAAACATGGAAGAAGACTTTCTTACACTATCAAATTTGGTTATGCATGGAATGGAAGAAGAGAGAGGCATCCAACGCATCACTTCTTTCATTAATCAATCATAAAGCAACCAATAAATGAGACTCTCTTCATTTATCTTTAAAATGGCTATATGAAAAGACCATAGCCTAAAATTGAATTATCAATTTCGGTTTTTGTAAGAAGAAAGAAGGAAGATGGTCCAACAATGTACATATTTCTTCCTTTTTTAATCTAATGAATGCAAATAGGTTACATGCTAACATTAAAAGATAACCATTAAATCATTTAATGGTAAGTTCATAACTCTATTTAATGATGATAAACCATGATAAAGACCATCTTTATTTTAGCATTTTAATGTAAAATGTGCAGCTGCACATTCAACCTAATAAAACTGAAATTGCTACTTCTCTTTTAAAAAAATTGTTTTAATATAATTAATTTAATTAATTACATTAAACCAAAATCTAGCCCATTTCTAAATGTACATTTAGGCTTCTAATTAACCATTAATTAGAGCAAGCCCAATATTGAATTATGGGCTTCTAAAACCTCCATTTATATTTCTTACTTAGCTTGATAACTTTCCTTAAGGTCAAATGGAGAATCTTATTGGACTTTGATAATTCAAGCTCCAATAAGCCCATAATTAATTTAATCTCATTAACATTAATTCTAGCTTATTAACTAAATGTCATTCCACTAAAGACAATTAGTTAACTCTTGAATTATTAAATATTTTGAGAACACATATTTCATGCTCAATTGCAAACCCTATTTAGAATCTTATTATAGCCATCCACACAACAAAGGGTAAAATTACCGTTTTACTCTTATGTTGGTTTTTCCTTCTAGATCTTCCGTTTTACATTATATGTGATTAACACACAAGATCTCATCTTGGTGTCAAGACTTGATGGGTAGCTAGTTCATCAAACTACTGGCGCCAGTTTAATCACCAAATCTCCTTAAAATATCTAGAAGTGATGATAGCACTATAAACTATTTATTTGAGTGAATGTTCCCTGATACATGTTTCAATTAATAATTCCAACATGCAGACACTGGATTAATACTTTGTAAAAATCCATTTTGATCATATCAAGAATTACAATGAAACACATATGAGTTCACCACTCATCAAGATTATGGTTCATAATAAGGGAATGCTTAAGTTGTATTTTTTAAGATTAAAGTAACAGCCCACTTTATTCTTAAAAACATACTTGATTCCAGATTTATTTAATAGTGCCATTATCGATAGTCTACTGCTATCATGATATGAAACTCATCATTCCTTTTAAATAAACTCCTTTACTTATATCGAGATAAATCGCAACACTACAGTCTAAACCATAATCAAGCGATCAACTTGATTATTCAACTGTGAATCAATTAATTTAGATTCTTATAATATACATGTTTTCCATACATCTCTATGTACATGTATATTACTTACAAAAGAATCACTACAAGAAATTGTATTTTTAGTGAAAGTAAAAGTTGTCACTAAAAGCAGTAATATTTGTCACTATTATTAATAGTGACCAATATTTGAAGTCGTCACCTCCCGTCACAAATACCTCCGTCACTACTAAAATTGTGACGAATTTAAACAATGGTCATAATTATGCAAAGCTTTTGTGACACTTATATTGACACTAAAACTTGTTAAATGTGTGACAAAGGTGTATGGTCACAATAACTTCTAATATTTATGACAAATTTATCGTCACAAATAATATAAAGCAGTGACGAGTTAAGTCGTAGCAAAACGTCAAATTATTGTGACAAAAGTGCCGACACTAAAAGTTGTTAAATGTGTGACAAAGGTGTATGGTCACAATAACTTCTAATATTTATGTCAAGTTTATAAATCACGAGATAATATAGAAGCGATGGCGAGTTAAGTCGAATAAAACGTAAAGTTAGTGTGACAAAATTGTCGACACTAAAACTTGTTTTAGTGTGACAACACTATATGTCACAACAATTGTATTTATTTATGACAAGGTTTTGGACACAAATAATGTGAAATAGTGACAAATAAAGTTGTAACAATTCGTCATCATATTGTGACAAAATTTTCGAAACTAAAACATTTGAAATGTGTGACAACACTATATGGTCACAGAAACTTCATATATATATGACAATTTTGTTGACACAAACAATATAGAAACAAATGGAATTTGTGACAACACTATATGATCACAGTAACTTCATATATTTATGACAAGTTTGTTGACACAAATAATATAAAGTAGTGAAAAATAAATTCGTTACATAACTTTATTTTATTGTGACAACATTGTCGCCACTAAAATAATTACAAATGTTGACAAAGTATTTGTCACTATTTTTTTTGTTATCAGCGTCCATTGATTCTTGTTCATTAATATTTTGATAAAATGGTGTCAACGTCAGTTCGTCACAAAAATAAGAATTGGTTCTTACAAAAAGTATTGTCACTAATGTGTTTGTGTTTGTCGCAAATAATATAGTTAAATTTAACAATTTAATTACTTAATTGATATAAAATTTTGCATTGGTGGCCATAAAATAGAAGTTGTCATAAATGATCTGATTTTTATTGCTAAGATATTATCGAGAAGTAAATAAAATTATTAGTATATATAAAATATATTAAAATAACCAAAATGTATAAAATTCTAATTTCCAATATATAAAATTAGAAATTTTAATATCCAATAAAATTATTTATTACAATTATCTCAAACTACTACGTATTACTTTAAGATAAAACTCTCTAAGGTAAAATTTCTTGGTTATTCTTCAGGATGCGAAGTTCACTGTTGATTTGTTTCCTACAAAGCAAATAAAAATAAAATTAGTTAATTAGTTTATAAAATATTAAGCTATAAATTTAGTGCTAACATTTATAATAATACAATGATAATGATAAGAAATGATATTAACTATTAAAGATTTTATAAATTTATAAACTTACATGAGTAGTTGGGGTATTTGATGTTGTGGCACCTGATAGATCTTCAATTAAGGTAGAAGAATTGAGTAACAAAGTAGGAATTACTCCAGTATTTGCCAAATGTGCAAAAACAGCTGAAATTTGTTTCATTTCTGTGGCTTGCTTCTCAATAGCTGCATCCTGAGCTTGAATCTTCTTATTTTGAGCTTGAATCTTTTCATTTTGTGTTTTTGTGATTTCAGTAAGTCTTGCAACTTCATTGTCTAAATCACTTGCATGTTTCTTTTTTGACCTCGACTTTTTAGAATTTCACCTTTTCTCGGGACTTAGATGTTATCCCTTTAACACCTAACCCGCGTGAATAACTTGACTTTCTTTCTAGGACAAGACCAAAATGCTCAACGAGTGGTAGAGGTGCAGATGAAATCTTTTCTTTATTTTTCTCACCCTCTTCTTGAAGCTTATTCTGCATATTTAGATAGAATTTGAAAATCTAGTAAAGTAATTTTTAAAATTATTTTTAAAAAAAAATCTAATTTGACTATACTTTCATACCATTATTTCTTCTCCATTTGGAACAGACCAAATTCCATTTGGCTTTTGTCGCGATACCTTCCAAACTTTAACAGCGTCGGGCCACTCATCAGAATCTTTATCTTTCTCAAAAAGAAAAAGAAAAGACAAAGAAAATTAATGATTAATTGGAACTTATTTTGTAAGAAAAATAGAATTATAATTTTAAGTAAATAAAATTTCACTTTACCATCCCATATGCAATTTGTACAATTGACTTTGTACCAGAAATTGATTTCATCTCTTGATTTCCCCTATTACTTATGTTTCTTTCACTTTTTTCCTATAAATTCATAAATAATTTGTTTTTAATAAAAGAAAACCAATAACAAAATAAATTAAAGTTCTTAAACTTTAAAATTACCTTAAAATTTGGAGTCTCCCATTTATTCTTAATCAACCAATGCCAATCACCTTCCTCTACATCATTTGGGCAATCTTTACTCTTCAGATAGCTTTTGCGCAAATGATAATGTCGATTTTTATATTGTACATGCACTTGTTGCATCACATAAGATTGCACCTGATTTGAGAAATTGAATTTATCCTAAAATTCATAAAAAATATATTTAGGAAAATTATGAAGTAAATTCAATGCAACAACAAAATTAAACTCTATTGCAATTAAAAAAAGTGTCATACCTTTAAAAATAACCACATTGCCTTCTTATCATCCTCAGAAATCTCTTTCCAACTAGAGACACGAAGTGGCGCAAGTTGCCGAATGCATATAGTAACTTCCGACTTAAAAAGGCTAGCATGCTTACCACATACCTTAAAATATGGAGGAGGAAATTGAACATCAATGTGTTTTCCTTCAGCTTTCTTCTTGGCAAGTCTAGCATTAATTGTTAGTCCTCATCCACGTTTTTTAGAATTTACATTTCCTATTTAAAAAACTAAAATTAATATATATATATAATATTATATTAAAAATTTAAATGTACAATGAAATAATTTCGAAGATCACATTACCGGTACTAATAACTTGTCCTTCTAGGCTAGGTGCATTATTTGAAGTTTCAATTGCAACGTCAGACTGTTGATTAAGAGCCTCTATAGCTTCTGACTCCTCTACCATACTACGTTCATTTTGTTCATTATCCATATTTGATAAAGATATACCATTGTTAACCATCTTGCTGTTTTGCATATAATTACCAATTTTAACCATCTTGCACTTTAAAAATAAACACATATTAGTAACAAGCAACATAAGTACTTAAAACAGATTGTAAGAGAACACTTGTTCTTCTGTAAGTTTCCTAGTATGCTATGACCAAGTGTAATTTCATAGGGATAAAAATAATTAACAGAAATTGAAATATTGAAGAGCTAATGGACAGATATTAAAAGTGCAACTTTCTTAACAGTGCAATTTCATAGGGATAAAAAAACGAAATATGAAATATATTACTACACAGTTGAGGGAATAAGTCTGCCATGATATAGCCTCATGATGTGAAAATGTAATTAGATACAAATTCGTAACTCAGTTTAGGAAAAGTTGTCCAACCTCCAAACTCCAAACATAACTAGTGATATCTAACAGATGCTGCAACTAGCAAGTGTATAAAGATATGAACTAACAGATGCTGCAACCTTCTATCTATTGTAGATACCAACAATTGAGAATTTAGCTAAAAATAGCTACCAACAATTAAAGATAACGACATAATTTTCATGAAGGCATGTAGTCAGATTAATTGCAACGATACAGTATACTCACGAAATAAGGACAAATTGTGCAGTATTTGAGCTGAGGAATTGGAATGAAGCAGACTGGAGAGGTGCGCAGATTACTGTAGTAAAGATATGGGAAGCACTGAACCAAAGTGACAACTGCGAATATATTTATTCACAGACGACCGTTCACGATTCATCTTCTTCCACCATCTTTACTGTTTAGTTATTACTAATAATTCATTTGAGCTGTCACTATTAAATGCAACAAAAACACGCAGGAACGCTGGAAGCATGAAGGCAGCGAAAAAATGACGTAGCTGAGGAGAGGAGAAACGACGTAGCAGCACGTGGCTCAGTTACTGACGCACAATGGACAAGAAAAACGCAGGCATTTAGTTGCGTGTCAGTTATGTAGAGGTGGAGCAAAAATTAAACAAGGAAGAGAGGGGGCGATCTGTTGAGCGACCAGCTGAGAACCTGAGCACCGGAGGAGTGGAGACAGGCGTTAATTAATTCACGAAAACGCAGAAGTTTGGTGAGGCTGCTGTGACAGAGGCTAGATTATTCATGGGTGACAGTCACGAAAAAGACACAAGGTATTTTCCCTCTCTCCCTCTGTCTCTCTCTCTCTATATATATATACATCGTCTTCTCCATTTTGCGCTTGTTGGGTTATTCTTGGTCAGATTTGTTGAAGTATAGAAATTCGAACTCTGTTTTTTAGCTCATAATACTACATATGTAAATGTTATAAATAATATAGGTATTTCGCCTAAATTAAGTTATGTAAAAGTTAATTCTTTTTTCCTGCTACAATTCCCTTTCCTTTAACTATGATTTGTTTACCATTACCAATTCTGACTTCGATATTTGTTATCTGTCCAGATCTCTGACAGATATACATACTGAGAAGTTTATATGCAAATGACCTTATTTTGTTGACAAGTCTGAGAAGTTTATATGCAAATGACCTTTATGCATACTGAGAAGTTTATATGCAAATGACCTTTTACTGAGAAGTTTATATGCAAATTCCAAATTTCAAATGACCTTATACTAAGAAGTTTATATGCAAATGACCTTAAACTGAGAAATAACCTTATGCAAATGACCTTATACTGAGAAGTTTATATGCAAATGACCTTTATGCATACTGAGAAGTTTATATGCAAATTACCTTAAACTGAGAAGTTTATATGCAAATGACCTTTATGCATACTGAGAAGTTTATATACAAATGACCCTATACTGAGAAGTTTATATGCAAATTCCAAATGATGAATGTTGATTTCAAGTTTATGATTAGGAAAAAATTTCTGGTGAGATAGCAACAAGCTGATAACAAACTGTAATGATGTTATCCCATTAAGAGTGAATCTTTGAATTAACGTGGGGGAAAATAAGATCCTATAAAGATAGAGAAGTCACAAAGTTTCTGAATAAACATAATGTGAGTAGAGATGCAAAAACAGAAGGTACTAAATGGGGCAACATGAAAGCTACCAATTGGTGAGATAAGTGAATGTATGGAGGGGTTGTAGGCAAACTTTTATTAAAAAAATTGAAATTCATAAGTTGCTGCTTATCTAATCTCTTAAGGCTAGTATTTGTTTAAGTTCCCTATCTTATAGAGTTCCCTATCCTAGCAAGTTCTGTGTCATAGTTTGCTAAACCCATTCAATTAATTTGTATTGTAGGACAATGATGATTGACAAAACTTGGATGGAAATTTCTAATAGAGCATTGCCACAATATGAAAAAGGAGTTAATGAATTTCTAGATTTTATATGTAGACATTGTGATGAAGGAAGAGCAGTTCGGTGTCCTTGTAAAAAATGCAACAATAATTTATTTAGGACAACTCAATCGATTTATGAACATCTTATGTTAAATGGGATAAACAGAAGCTACAAGCAGTGGTACCATCATGGAGAGGTTCTACAATATTTTTCTGATGACGAAAATGATAGTAATCAGAGTAATAAAAGTGAAAATGATGATGGAATGCGTGATATGTTACATGATATTGCGAGGGATAGTTCTTATGATCTAAATAAAGGAGTTGATGATCATATCAGAGGTGACCCCACTAGTCCAAATAAGGAAGCTGCAAAGTTTTATAGATTATTGAGAGAATTGGAGCAAGACTTATATCCTGGTTGTGAGGAATCTTCCACGCTATCATTCATTGTTGAATTATTGAATTGGAAATGTCTTTACAGGATCAGTGCAAATGCAGTTGATGGAATGCTTCAAATAATGAAAAGATGGTTTCCTAAAGGTAATAAAGTTCCTAGCTCATATATTGATTGTAAGAAAGTTTCTCGTGATATAGGGCTTTCATATGAGAAAATAGATGCTTGTTTAAATGATTGCATACTTTACAGAAATAACTATGAGAATGCTCAATCTTGTCCAACATGTGGAGAATACAGATGGAAGAATAATGGGAATATTGGGAACATGATTAATGAGTATGACCGTAGGAAAAAGATTCCGCAAAAAGTGTTGCGATATTTTTCGTTAACTCCTCGCTTGCAAAGATTATACATGTCATCTAAGTTTGCTAAAGATATGAGATGGCATAAGGAAAAATAGTCTAATAATGAGTTTATGGGACATCCAGCGGATTCACCAGCTTGGAAAAATTTTGATAACGTTCACCCTTTTTTTGCAGTAGATCCACGTAATGTTAGACTTGGTTTAGCAAGTGATGGTTTTAACCCATTTGGGAATATGAACACTTCTTATAGTGTATGGCCAGTTGTGTTAGTTCCTTATAACCTTCCACCATGGCTCTGCATGAAAGATCCTTATTTTATGATTTCACTTTTGATTCCTGGTCCGAAAGCTCCTGGAAATGATATTGATGTATACTTAGAGCCGTTGATTGAAGAGTTGAAATTCCTTTGGGAGATAGGTGTAGAGACATATGATGCTTTTTCAGAGAGTAATTTTCAATTACGAGAAGCTCTATTATGGACCATAAATGACTTTCCAACTTACAGTAATTTATCAGGATGGAGCACCAAAGGCAAGTTAGCATGTCCTGTTTGCAATCTTCAAACATCTTCTCGTAGGCTTCAAAATGGACGTAAAACATGCTATCTTGGCCATCGTCGCTTCTTACCAACTAATCATTCGTGGAGGAAAAATGCTAAAGCATTTGATGGTACCAAAGAAAATCGAAGCGCGCCAAAACAGTTATCAGGGGATGATGTTGTTGAACATTATAATCAATTTTCTCAGGTGATGTTTGATTGATTTTAATTTATGTGTATATTTTATTTGTATTATTTTTTCTTATTAAACTATTTTCATTAAACAGGTGGATTTTGGAAAGACTGTAAGGAAAAGAAAGCATAGAGATGCTCTATTGCTCAGAAATTGGAGAAAAAAGAGTATTTTCTTTGAACTCTCATATTGGAGAACACTTAAGTTGCGACATAATCTTGATGTCATGCATATCGAGAAAAATGTATGTGATAACATAATTGGGACTTTGTTGAACATTGAGGGGAAAACAAAGGATACTATAAATACACGTTTTGATTTAGAATCTATGGGTATACGTCCTGAGCTTTATGCAACTCCGAAAACTGATGGTAGATTTGCATTTTGCCCTGTATGTTATACACTATCAAAAGGTGAAAAAAGAGCATTTTGTCAGTTCTTAATTGATCTAAAAGTCCCAGATGGCTATTCTTCCAATATTTCTCGATGTGTTAGTCTTATTGAATGCAAAGTTTTTGGCATGAAATGTCATGATTGTCATATATTTCTTCATTGATATCTCCCTTTGGCTATACGTGGATTGTTGGGTAAAGAGGTGTGTGAAGCATTACTTGAGTGGTGTACTTATTTAAGAGAGTTATGTGCTAAAGTTTTGCATTTTGATGATTTGGAGAGACTTGAAAAATCAATTCCTTTTACACTTTGTAAATTAGAGAAAATATTTCCTCCATCATTTTTTGACATAATGGTGCATTTAACCATTCATCTTGTGAGTGAGGCTAAACTTCTTTGGGCGATTACAATATCGATGGCTGTATCCTATAGAACGATATTTGCGTAGGCTTAAATCATATGTGAGAAATAAGGCGCGTCCAGAAGGATCAATCGCTGAGGCATATATTGTGCAAGAATGCATGCATTTCTGTTCAAGGTATTTGCATGGAACTGAAACTCAGTTGAATCGTGTTGGAAGAAATGATGAGGGAAGTGATGCCAATTCTCATTATGGGTTTCAAGTTTTCTCACAAGATGGTAGGCCTTTGCTTGGGAAAAAATATGATGAGTTGAGCTTAGCTGAATGGGCTCAAGCTAGAATGTATGTACTAGACAATTGTGAAGAAATCAGAGAGTTTGTGGAGTAAGTTCTCTTAACTCTTGAAGTTAGTTATTTTTCATAATTTGTTTTATGGTTTATATATTCTTAAAGTAACTACTAATATTTTACTTATTTTTAATGTGAAGCATGTATAAAGAAAAACTCAAGAGGGAGGATCCTAGAAATGTAGAAAGGAGATATCAAAAAGAATTCCATCAGTGGTTCAAGAAACATGTAAGTACTATATATATATTTTCAACTATAACTTTTTATAAATTATAATTTATATAATATAAATATTTAGTGCTCATTACTTATGATAGGTGACCGAATTGCATGAAAAAGGAAGTGAAATGGTTAGTGATGAATTATTGCATTTAGCTTATGGGCCAGACAAGCGAGTTTATCGTTATAAAAGCTTCCTTATCAACGGTTGGAAGTTTAACATAAAGGACAGAGATTTGCAATTGAAATCACAAAATAGTGGAATTTTTGTAAAAGGTGATGTGAATACAGGCAATTTGGATTATTTTGGTGTTTTAATAGATATCATACAATTAAATTATCATGGGGGAAATAGTACCATTTTATTTAAGGCTGACTGGTGGGATGTGTATCATAAAGGTGGATATAAGGTTGACAAGTTTGGGTTTCCTATGGTAAATGTCACACGCAAGTTGAAAACTAATGAACCATATGTTTTAGCTTCTCAAGCCGAACAAGTTTACTACGTAAGAGATATTAAGGAGCTCAATTGGCAGGTTGTTGTCAAGACTAAGCCTCGTGATTTGTATGATCTTCCTGATGATGATATAGGAGATGAGCCATGCCAAGAAAATGAAGATTTTGGCTTTACACTTCACGAATCTACATTAGAAGATGATAATAATACAATATCTTTGGATAGATCTGATGTAGATGTTGCAACTGTTGAAGCAAATTCGTTAAATGTTGATATTATGAGTGCTGGGAAAGATGAAGAAACTGATTGTGATGAAGATACTTTTATGGTTGATGATGAAACAAATTTAGTAAGTGAAGATGAGGAAGGCGACGATGACAATGATTGAACATTGGCAACAACTTTGTTTTTTATTTTCAATAGGGCTACTTTCAGGTATACCTTGCAGTTTCGTAATCATTTTACTCACTTCAATTAAGAGACTTGATGTTTCTTAATGATACTTTAGTTGACTTACTTGCAGGCAATAGGACATGGGGTTTCAAGCTCATTACTTTGCAGATTATGTGATGTTACAAAGCAATTTTTTGCACTTCCGCTTAAAGAAAAACAGAAATCTGATCAAGGAGAATCGAAATATCGACATGGATACTTACCTGTTTTGTTGTTGAAGCCACCAAAAAATGCTCTACTTTGGTAGGTATAACCATCATAATACTTATCTTTTATGTATCTTGAGAATTTTGTAAATTAGTTGTCCATGTACTTGAATTGTGTAAAGTAGTTGTCATAATAATAATCTTTGAGTCTGGTTTTAGTGCATGGACATTGCAATTATGATGGGTTACATGATATTATATTAGATTTCATTTGTCTTGAACTTGACTTGAAATGATATCACTTCCATATCATTTTGTACTGGTAAATTTTGTATTGCTGTTGAAGTATTATTATTAAATTCTGCATACATTGACTCAAATGGCTAATTTTTTTTGTTTTTCAGGTTGTGATTTTCAGATGCAATTTTTTCAAATGGCTGATTCAAATTATGCTTTTCAGATGCAATTTTTTGTTTCAATGATTCAAATGATTTAAAGGTGCTATTATTCTCAAGTGTTTAACGAATATGATGAAGAGTTGGTTGTTGTGCGATGTGTGAATCCAGTGGCACTAGTTGTTATACATCATAATGCTCTATTTTATTATCATTATCGTGTCCATGAGTTTCTACTATTTGGCTTCCAGCTCTCTTTTTAGGAATTTTGCTGCACAATAACCACAGGTGACTTTGACTTATACCTGTATAGTAACTGCAAGTTGATTAGGCCTCCCATACTCAGTGTATAGTAACTGCAAGTTGATTATGCCTCCCATACTAGAAATAAATCTTAGAAAGTAAAAACGAATCAATATGGTAAAAAAGATTTAAGAGACAAATAAAAGAAAAAAATGTTGATAGAATTCGTTAGTATTGATATAATTTTAATAGCAATTAAACAATTTCTTAATTAAAAAAAATGGATTTAAAGTATGAAAGATGTTAGTATATATTAATTAAAATGTTTTATACTAATTATTTTGTTATTATATATTTTTAAAATTTAAAGGTGCTATTAGTAATGTATACTTGTCAAATTAAAAAATATAAAGGTGTTTTTATTTTCAAGATCTCTTGTTGGTTCCCATTGTGTAGCAAAGGACTTTGTCCATTCTAACTCTTCTGAATTGGTAGAGCTCAAAGAGACTTGACTATAGTTGTATTCCAATGTTGTACATAACTTTATATTTGTATAAAATCTTCTGACTTAATACGGAAGGACAAAAACTATAAAGCATTGGTCATGGAGTGTCGGCAAAAAGGAACACAACCACCGGACGCTATAAAAATATACTTTCCTACCAATGATTTAAATAGTACTTACATCACTGCTGCATCAATATTATGTTTTAGTTTCAAACTTAAGAATTGAATCAATCAAAAGACTTCAATGCCTCCTTTTCATCACCCACGAAAAACCCTTTCGTCACAACAAGAAAAAAATATTAGCGATCAAACTATATTTTGTTTCAACAAATAGAAAATAGTAGTTACCAACATATTTTTTGTTACAATTACGATTAATTCCCTCCAAAATTAGAGTGGCTCCAAATTTCATAGGATTTTAGTGACAAAACTTAGTGATAAAATAAAATTTAACACTATTAATATATTAATAGTGGCAATTTACTTGTGAAAGATAAAAAATTGCCACAATTACTAATATATTAGTGAAAAAAATATAAATCATCACAGATATCGAAACAATAGTGTCAACCAATTGTCTTGACATTAAAATATCATATTTGTGATGAAAAATAGTTAGTCACAAAAATATTGTCACTAAATTTCGAATAGTTGTGATCATAGTTATAGTACAGTTATTGTGACAATATGAAGTAGACACAAATTAATTGAATATTTATTGACAAACTTTTTTGTCACAATATGTAAAATATTGTGTGACGATTTACTGTTTCATAACAAAAAAACAAATTATTTGTGACCACATTATTTTTTGTCACAAAAAATAGAAAAATATTAGCTACAAACATATGTTTTCTCACAAATATAATTTATTCCCGCCAAAATCATTTTGGCGCCAAAACTTAGTGACAAAACTTAGTGATAAAAGAAAAGTGGTCACTGTAAACATATTTATAGTGACAACTTAATTGTGAATGATACTAAATGGTCACAAGTACTATTGTATTAGTGACAAACAAATAACTCGTCACAGTTAAGCCAACCAATAGTGACCATCCGTTGTTTTGTCACAAAAAAACCTTGTATTTGTGACGAAATAATAGCTAGTCACAAAAAATTGTCACTAAATGTCTTAACTCTTGTCACAAAAAAATTGTCACTAAATGTCACAAAAAATTGTCACTAAATGTCTTAACTCTAAACAAATTTAATAAATTAAATATAAATCATCACAGATATCGAAACAATAGTGTCAACCAATTGTCTTGACACTAAAATATCGTATTTGTGATGAAAAATAGTTAGTCACAAAAATATTGTCACTAAATTTTGAATAGTTGTGATCATAGTTATAGTACAGTTATTGTGACAATATGAAGTAGACACTAATTAATTGAATATTTATTGACAAACTTTTTTGTCACAATAAGTAAAATATTGTGTGACGATTTACTGTTTCGTAACAAACAAAAAAAATTATTTGTGACCACATTATTTTGTCACAAAAATAGAAAAATATTAGCTACAAACATATGTTTTCTCACAAATATAATTTATTCCCGCCAAAATCATTTTGGCGCCAAAACTTAGTGACAAAACTTAGTGATAAAAGAAAAGTGGTCACTGTAAACATATTTATAGTGACAACTTAATTGTGAATGATACTAAATGGTCACAAGTACTATTGTATTAGTGACAAACAAATAACTTGTCACAGTTAAGCCAAACAATAGTGACCATCCATTGTTTTGTCACAAAAAACCTTGTATCTGTGACGAAATAATAGCTAGTCACAAAAAAATTGTCACTAAATGTCTTAACTCTTGTAGTGAATGTTGGTACCTTTTGATCAGATATATAACGCTCACACAGATAAAACCAAACTCTTTTGTTTTATTAATAATAAATATTTTCATTACAAAACTGTAACTGAAGAAGATAAAGTTACATGTAAATACACTCGCTTTCCAGGGCACTATATTTACATAACTCCAATATATCTTTAAGTACTTAATAAAAACTAAAGATGTATTCTTGGTATATGGAGAAAGTGATCTTGTGGTAAGCAGGTATACTAATGCTAGCTTCTAATATGATAAAGATGACTCTAGATTTTAGTCTAGATATGTATTCACATTGAATGGTGGTGCAGTCAGTTGGAAAAGTTTCAAAAAATAGGTGACTACTGATTTGACGACAAAGGCAGAGAACACTACAGCTTTAAAAGCGACAAAGGAAGTGGTTTGGATTAAGAAGTTCATCATAGAACTTGGTGTGGTTTCGAGCATCGCTAACCTAGTGCAGTTGTATTGTGACAACATTAGGGCTATAGCATAGGCGAAGGAACCGAGATATCATTAGAAGTCCAAACATGTACTCATGTGCTACTATTTGATTAGAGAGATCATTGGTAGAAATGATGTCAAGATAGAGAGAGTTGAGTTCCTACCGATCATAATATAACTGATCCCTTCACTAAGCCTACTTCCCAAAAGAGTTTTGTGTTATATGTACATGCCTTTGGTGTTAGATATCAAGGCGCTTGGCTTTAGTGCAAACAAGAGTTTGTTAGAGAAGTGCTCTAAATGCAATCATCTTTAACACTTATTTTACAAATCATTTTATGATTAATAAAGGCATTTTTCATTATTTCGATGTTCATGCATTTATGGATTTGATGTTGATCTTAAATTGATTTAATGAAGTCCTTGATATAAAACATAACATAGAGGAAATCATATTGAGATCATGATAATGAGATTCCTATCATGTGTAATTATGTTAGTATCTAAACTTTCCCTAGTCATAGGATTAATGAGATGGGATATCATTAGTTCGGATAGACTAGCGCATATTATACTCCTTGATTAGATCAAATAGTAGATCTCATAAGCTGTAGACATGAGTTGTTTAGAGTTAACACATGGATGGTTAGTATAGGTAGTAAGTACATTGGATTGACCTACTATAAGACAATCATATGAATATTCTATTCTAGTGTCAATGATAGTCTCATCATAGCAAGGGTGCAAGTATCATTTGACTTCAGGTGGTCAAGGATACCTCAGATGCTAATCTTGTGCTTTGACTCCATTAATTAGTGTTGGAACCCGAACCTTTCTATTAAATGAGAGATTGTTGGCAATTATTCATGTGTATAGAAAAGGAAAAATTTTGAATTTGAAATAAATGGCAAAAATGGTTTAGGTACAAGATGGGGTATATATGATATGTGGAAGTTAAAAGCTGGAAAATGTATATGTTCGTTGCGTATGCTTTGGTGTTTTAGCCATAACGTTTCCTCTAGTTATCCAAATGAGATAATTCTTGATTCAGATTAAATTAGAGAGGTAAGGCTACAAATTATCTGATGAAATAAAGTTCTAATTCGGTCCCTAAGAAAGTCAATTTTTGGATGGAATTTGAGCATAGAACATTATTATTGTATAAGAACAGTTCGAAAATGTTTGGTGTATAACTTTCAAGGTACTGAACTAAATTGAATGATTTTAGTGTCATTGGAAAATTGAGACAATGAGGAACATTTTTCTAGAAGGAAGTGCTATCAAATTCCTTCAATTACATGATTAGCAAAAAGGTCTTGATTTTTGAAGGAGTTAAGCATGATTTTAATAATCTTGAGATTTTGCTAGATTAATTATTTTATTTGGAGTTAATTGTTGTGTTAATGTTGGTTGGATTTTAAGATATGGATTGGTTGAATTAAGTAGCAAGAGCATGCATGTATGAGGGCATTTTGGGAAGAACACTTAAGCATTAAGGTTATAAGGCTTTGAAGGAGGGGCAAAGAGGTCATTTCTCACTCATTAATGGCAAACTTGTAAATAAAAGGTGGTCTTGTTCTTTTAGGAAGAGGGGAGCACGAAAATTAGAAGGAGAAGAACCAAAATTAAGATAGAAAGAGTGAGGGTTCGGTGGAGAGAGGAGAGAAAGAAGAAAGAAGAAACAAAAGTTAGGTCTTTATTTTTCTAAGTTTCAAGAGGGATTTTGAAGTTGCTCAAGAAGGGAAAAGAGAAGAGGAGGATGAGATCTTCGTTTCAAGCCAAGAAACTTCTCATTTGATGAAGAATCAAGGTAAGAGTATGTTTGATTTGTTGGATTTTTAAAAAAGGTTTTGGTTTAGATAACATAAGAAATGTATGGGTTTAAGCTTTCTAAGATCAATTTTGTGATTATGTATTGTGAATTGCCCAATTTGAATCCATTGTGATTTGGGAATTTTTCCTTTGTGAAGAAAATTAAGAGAGAGAGAGAGAAGAGGAGCAAGGGGAGTAGATGCATTTTGAACAAGTATTGATAAGGAAATAAGGTGGGTTTCATGTTTATAATTTGAGTAATGAGCCACTAATGTTTGCTTTTGAACCAAGAGAATAAAATGATTTCAATGATTTCAATAAATGTTGCTTTATTGTTTTTGATTGATTTGAGAAATTGCTACATGTTGTAATGTATGACTTTGCGATAAAACAATTGAATTGTATATGATCATGTTATGCCATTGAATTAATTCATGACATTTTGTATAAAGAAAAAGCATGAGCATATGAGATTGTGAATGATTATTTGATTGTGTTTGGATGAGAGAGGAACCGTTTCGCAGTCACGTGCATGTCGACGTTTAGCCTTCTTCTGACTGCCCACTTGTGGCCCACGAGATCCGACAGTGGACTCGTTTCGTTAACAAAGTAAACTTCGGTTTCTCTGTTTTGTTCACGGAACCCTCGAGCCAAATTATGTGTGCATTTGCATTATGATGTGCTAAGATATGATGAAATTGAGTAGTATGCTTTGAAGAAACAATCTCATCAAATGTGTTTTGATGCATTGAATTATGATTTATGAAGTTTATGAATTTGCTTGATAAGTTGTCAATTTGGGAAATATGTGTTACATGGATTTCAATGTGAGTTTTACAATGGAAATAACTATTTCAATGGTTTTGGTTATTTCTTGGTTATAAACGTGTTACCCACGAGCTGTAAGCTCACCCTCCTTTTATTCCCATCTCCAGGTGATGAGAAAGAGATCGGGTGAAAGAAAGTGAAGGCATTCGTTTGATTATGCATGTTTTGTATTTTCAGTTGTATTGGTGCAAAAATGAGACATTAGACATATGTTGAGAATTATGAGATTTTGTATCTTTGGTTGTATTTTAGATTTTGAGATTGATGATATCATGTGGCTTGGAATGCCATTAAAGTTTTGTAAACTCTTAATTTATGATGTAAATGAAATATGGATATGTGTATGGATTTCGAAATGCAAATTTGTGTATGGTTGAGTTAGAATTAGATGTATTTGAAGAAGTCATCACTTAAGTTGATGAACTTTGAATATGAGCCATTGTTATATACATAAGTGAGATATTATGGAAAGGAAAGATAGGAATGTTATGAAGCATGAAATGTTGTTGAATATGAAGGGTCATATGAATTGAGGTTGAGAGTTGAAGAATTCCCATTTGTAGTTGAATGGTTATGTTCGGGATAATCCAAGTTTGTATAGTGCAAAATTCCAAAGTTTTTCAGAAGGGCAAATTGTATGTTCTGACTTCCCATAAAACTGTATCGATCTATGTAGAATTAGCCAAAGTTGCCTTCATAAAACTTGTAGTTCATCTTTATGGCTTTCCAACGCTATAAAGTATGCAATTTTTCGATATCGGAATTGCAAGTTATGATCATTACAAGTTACGATGTCGTAGGAGATATAATTCTCGAATCATAAGAGTTTATGAAGTGATATCGGACTAGAAAAAGTTGAATTTGGCAAGATTATGTTGGAACCCCGCCTCGGTGGATCACGTGTCCGACGTCTTACGTGACATCTGGATGTGCATTCCACGAGGGAGGAATTCCTCACCAGGTCAAACCTTAAACACGAACCCATTTCACTTACTACTGAACAGATCTTGAAAATTTTGCCTTAATTTCCCTCTGAAACCTAAACTCTTAGGGCCCAAATTGAAATCCTATTCCTAAGCTAAAATGAAAAATTTATGACTATTGAATATTTAAAACCAAAAATCACCTCAATCGGATCTCTCTAGATTGAAAAATCACCAAAGTACGGAAGCATGTTCAATATTTCCATCCAAATGTCTCACTTTGATTTAATATATAAATTTCAACTTAATCCCGAAAGCTCTAGATTTTGCATGAAAAGGGACAGAATTTTTTTAGAAAACCAATGCTTCAAAAATCAAGTAAATCAGAGGTCAAACGAAAAAGTTATAAGCTAAGAAGTGGGAGGTTGAATTTGGAAAGAAAAGAAAATCACAAAATAAATTAAAAAATAATAATTAAAAAAATTTCGCGGGTGCGAGGCGAGCGGTCGCACCGCGAACCCTTGCGGTCGCGAGGCGCGCGCTTCATCGCGACTTTTGGACATCTGAACTTTAAAAATTCATAACTTTTTGCACAAAATTCCAAATTTGAAAATTTGATATCAATAAAAAGATAAAAGGAAATTTTACAACTTTCATGAAGGATTGAAAAACCAAAATGGCCTCTAAGGGAGTCAAAAACTACTTCAAATTGACTGCTAAAAAAAATCATCCTACACAGCAACAAAACTTCTTAAAATCATATCTTTCAACCCAATGGTCCAAAAATGTCACATTTTAGATCATTGGAAAGATAAGAAGACGATCTACAACTTTTATGAAGGGTGGAAACACTAATTTGGTCTCTAAGGGAGGTAAAAACTCTTTCAAACCTACTGCCTACAAAATGACATATCAAACAGTAACTGCATTCTTTCAAACCTTATAATTTCTTAATCCTAAGTCCAAAAGTGACATATTATATACCAATGGAAAGCTCTAAACATGAAATACAATCTTCAAGAAGATCTTCCAATCTAATTCAAACTCTAAGAGGGTCAAAAACTCAGTCAAAGTTTTCTGCCCATAATGTAAATTTTGACAACATCTCCCCTAAATTTACACTAGCCAGATTCTTCAACCTTCAACCCATTTTTTCCAGCACCTGCATCACCACTTCAATATCTACTTTCTCCAACTCCCTCAATCAAACCTAACAAGCAATACATTGTACACATTTTTCATATTCATCAAGAAGGCCAAAAGAGCCATAACCAACCACATCAACCCACTATTGTCTCCAAAATTTCAGCAACCACAAACCTACTCATCTAGCCATTTTCAAACCATACAACAACACATTTGAGCAACATACACAAAATACATTAAAACCCAAATCTCTTTCATTTACATGAAAACATAAGTTATTACAATGCTTTAGAGGGCATTTTAGCCCTAATTACACCCACAAGTTTTAAAAGTCAAAGATACAATGAAATAGTTACATGCACAGTAACTTTTCTCCTAAATGCAATCTAAAGCCTTGTTTCCCAAAAGATGACTTCAAAAGTTAAAACAAACAGGAGTGTTGCCTGGTCCCGGAGTAGTTACTCATTTTCTCGCTCGTCGCCTGTGGAGAGGAAAACGGGGGTGAGCTCGACGGCTCAGTAGGTAACAGTTTAATAACCAAGAACAAGCAAGCAAAACTCTTTAACAATAAATTTCAAAACAAACTTTACAATAACCATTTTTGCGATAAATAAATTCCCAACATTCCCAATTGATCAAAACATTCACAATATCAACATAGATAAAGCAATATCACATAAGCACATAGAAGATGGTTTGGGTGGATCAAAACGAAACGTACTACACATTCGCACGAAACGGTCATGTATAGCCGTGAACTTATGGGAGTCCGTGAGGAGCTCCAATGCCACTAGCGGGCAGGCGGGAGAAGCCTATGAATAGACAAGTGCACTTGAGTCTTAAGGGACCACTACAAACCATAAAATCATACATTTCACAAAATACACATAATTCACACATATTAGCCACAAATGGCTCTCTTCCGAAAGCAAATTTATAATATCACCTTCTTTACAAAATTCCACTTTCACATTTTTCTGAAATCCCATTTCTCATTCTTTTTCACTCGTCAAACAACTTTGCAAATATTTACACAATATATTAACATACAAAAGATACATAATACAATTTCCCATCATCCCAAAAAGTAATACATGCAAAATTTGAAAGTTATTGGAAAGCATTAAATGGCATTTATTGAAGGAAAATTAAATAGCTCATTAACTCAATTATTAAAATGTCACCCACCTTAAATCCTTTTGCTTTAAGCTTGGTCAATTTGCCTTCCCTCTAACTCCTCTTGCCTCTCTTGTCCTTTATTAAAACACAAAAATCCCTACATTACATGAGATGACAAAATTGACAAATCTAAGGAAGTAAAAGCATGAAATAGATCCCATATAACTATACCCATGCTTTTCTTAAGCCAAAAGAACCAAAACCCATCAAAAATTCCAAAAGATTTTCCATATACTTACCTTAAAACTCCACCCACGAAATTCACTTCTTGCCTCTAATGGAAGATTAAACCTTCCCCTTTCTTTTTCCTTCTTAAAGAACTCTCAAAATCTCTTTTCTAAAGCAAGAAATGACAAAACCTTAACCTCTTCTTCTTCTTCTCTTCTTTTCTCCACCGAAAGCTCACTCTCCCCTTTTTACTTGAAATTTTCGTAACTCTTCCTTCACTTAAACGACCACAAGCCTTTTGTTTCCTTCTTTCATGTTTTAATGAATCTAAAAAGACTAAAGTACCCCTCCTTATAAGCCTTAAACCTTAAGAACTTAAGTAAACTTCCCAAATTGACCTTATATCATCTTATTCCTTTACTTTTACTAACAACATTTAAAACTCTAATTTAATCTTAATTCCTTCATTTAATTTCCATTAACCTAAGCAATAGAACCTCAAATTATTTTAACCAAAAGCAATAAATCAAACTCAACCTCAAAATGAATTTGTACAAGCTTATTTAATAAGAAAAAGGGATCGGGGCCCAACATTTCTCCCCCTCTTAAAAAAATTTCATCCTCGAAATACTTACCTGAGTCAATGAAGAGATGAGGATACTTCTCTTTCATAGCTTCCAGTGGCTCCCACGTTGTAACATCCCGTTACCCATGTGAGGGATATAATTGTGAATTACAAGAATTATTGAGAAATTAGAAAGTGTAATTCATGTTTATGCTAAATTTGATATGCACAATTTTTGCACATTCATATAATTGTACATGCAATCTTTGACATTTCCGGGTACAATTGAGTTGTTAAATGTGATTAAGTTGTGATTTGGCAATTTTGGTATTATTTAGGATATTTTGGAAATTTTAGTGAATTTTGTGAAAAATCTTGATTTTCGGGCCAATTATAGAGTGACAAGTGGATAAAATTATGTGTGACATTTGGACCTATATCTATGAGACCAATGGTAGTTTTTTTTTAGTGGAAAAATGGAAGACACTCAATGGAGACAAGTGTCGGACATGCAAGAATATACTCGTAGCATTATGTTTTGAGTTAGGAATGTGTATCTGTATTTTGTGTTCTTCGTTGTTCTTCTTCACCGAGCAATCTGGTAGTCTCTTACTTCGGATTCGATTTCATTGCTAGAGATAAAAGCTGAAACAAGTAAGTAACATGACGACACTTTATGGTGTAGGAATTTACATGCATGCATGTGAGGTTAGAGAAATGGGTTTCGGTGTCGAATAGAGTAGACGATTGATTGACAGTAGGAAATTGTTATTATGGTGTTGATTGGAAGATTTGTAAACACTCTGTTCGGGTTTTGGGATAGTCGAAATGAACATGCAAACACTCTTGCCCGATGTTTATCAGTAGAAGTGGAACTGCATGTGTGAGGATCGGATTTTGATGTTTAAGAATGAATCTTGAGTTTGATCTTATGTAAATGTTTCGAACTGGGTTAGGAGTTTATTGGAGTGAAGTTTTAGAGATTGTTTTGGGTATAGAAGTGAGAAGTTTGGAAAAAGAAATCGGGAAGACGAAGTTCTGAGAACCGCACGTCATGACGTGTTTTAATTTATTCGTCGCGACGTGTAGCTTATTTTGTTTATTCGTCGCGACGTCCATTTTTTCCTCGCCGCGACGTTCATTTTCTTCCTCGCCACGACTTAGGTGACCCTCCCTTGATCTCGTCGCGGCGAACGCTGTAAAAATCCCGAGAAAATCAATTTTTTGGGCTGTTCGTCGCGACCTCATATTTTCTCCACGTCGCGACGAGCACCCATCTTTTGATAGCTCGAACATGCTTTCGTAGTTTGACCATAACTTTCTCTATACTGATCCAATTTGGGTGATTATTGATTCCCTGTAAACTAGAGACATAGGGATACAACCTTTATGAAGAAATGGAGTTTTAATTCTGTCTCTAGGAGTTTCAAATTTTGGTTGGAAGTTGAGGTATAAATTTTTCTGGAACTTTTGAACCGTCTGGAATATTTTGAGGATATCTCTTGGTATACTGATCCAAATTAAACTATTTTGGTGTCCTTAGAAATCTAAGAAATGGGGGAACAACTTTACAGAAGGAAGTTTTGTCTAATTTGGTCATTTACCTGATCTAATTTAGTATGGAAAGTTGATCCGAATATGTTCTATAGGAAAAATCTGAAGTGGTCAATGAAGCTATGAGATTATTTGACATTGTTTGGTCCAATTCAATTGTAAGAATACATGGTATTAATGAGGGATTTGATTCCTAAATGATTTTTGATAAGGATCGCATTATTGCACCCCGGAATTGTCATTGAACATGCATTGTGCGTACATTCTATACATTGATATTTTTATGAAAGAACATTTGTGCAATTGTGCAAAGTGTGATATTTGTGAATGTGTTTTGCCTATTTTAGAGGAGCATATCGGACGCCAATCGGACATTGCCGGACCATCCAGGCAATAGCTTATTGGAGCGTACTGTGAGTCAACCTAGATGTTTTCCTAGGATTGATTTAATTTGATTTGTTTAAGCTTCCAATATTGTTTTATTGCTTGCGATTTAATTATGAATTCCGGACTTAAATTGCCCGAGGAGATCAATATTTGGAAATATATTAGAAGTGCTTTGATTGTGACTTTGTTTGCGATGGAATTCTGAACGTGATTATAAATGTTATGTGAATCCTCAACGAAAGTTGAATGCCGGATTTAGGTCCGATGATTATGAGATTTGTTGAACATGTAATTGTGATACATGCGATATTCAGATTGATGCATCTCATAAAATGCATGCTCAGATAAAGGCGTTGTGACTTGAATTGCCCGTATGAAGTGCTTCCACGTAGAGCTTTGCTCCGTGATATATGTGTGTGCACATAGAGCTATACTCCGTGATTCTATTATGATTGAGCCCTACGGGCCAGCAACTGTATAAGTATGTGATAGGCACTCAGTCACAACAATAAGAACGAATGTGAGTCTCATATGCATATGTTTTTGTTTATATATGATCTGTTTGGCAATAATTAAATGTTACACCTGATTGTGTGAGTTTTGAATTATAAATGTATCTGCTTATGAATGTTTGTGAATTATGTAATGTGTGCTTATGATCCGGTGAATTCATCAATGATGGTTCACTCATGGAGTTTGCAAAACTCATCAAAAATTGCAATGTGGCTTTTTAGGCTCTGAGGAATTATTTCAGCTAGGCTAAATGGAGTATAGCCACTGAGGTCTGTTATGGACTAGGGGTCGAGATCAGTTTGCACCTGCACATGTCTTCATTGATTTTTATTTTTGAATTATGTTCTGTAAGAATTGTACAAAGTGTATATAAACGATTTGGTAATGAAATGACTTTATGGTTTCAAGTGTTTTGTATCTGAAATGGGCCCAATTTTAAGGTTGAATACTAATGTTTGTAAAGATTGTAGCTTGGAAATGGAAATGTTTTCAAATGACATGGGCCCAATTTGATGAGTAAATTCCGCTTGCATGTATTTTGTTTTAAAGAAACAAAAGTTTTGTAATGAATTTTGACTGAATGATCGTTCTAGCATGCCACCCTTGCGGGGTACAAACTCGGATATCACCATAGATGTCGGGTATGTGTCTTGTGAGAGTGGGATGTTACACACGTGGCCTCTTCGATCGAATGGTTCCGCCACAAGACTTTTACTAGCTAAACTGTTTTGTTTATGAGAACTTTTTCTTTAGTATCCAAAATATGCACTAGAAGCTCCTCATTACTCAAATCATCACTCAACTGAACTTTAGTGGATTGAATAACATGCTAAGGATCTGATCGGTATCTCCTCAACATAGAAACATGAAAGACATCATGAATCTGTGATAGCTCAGGAGGTAATGCTAACTTGTAAGCCAACGGACCAATCCTCTCCAGAATCTCATAAGGCCCTACATGTCTTGGACTTAGCTTACCGTTCTTACCAAATCTCAGAATCCCTTTCTAAGGAGATGTCTTAAGGAAAACTTTATCGCCGACATTATACTCCATTTCCCTTCAGTGAGCATCTTCATAACTTTTCATCCTGTCCTGAGCTGCTTTTAGTCTGTGCTTAATCAAGTTGACCTTATCAACTATCACCTGAATCACTCTGGACCCAAAAGTTTCGTGTTTCCTTCTTCATCCCAACATACCTGAGTCCTACATCTCCTCCCATACAGAGCTTCATCAGCAGCCATCTGAATACTTGAATGATACGAATTATTGTAAGCAAATTCGATCAATGGCAAGTGTTCATCCCATGCTCCCTTAAAATCCATCACACAGGCCCTGAGCATCCCCTCAAGGGTCCGAATGGTCCTCTCAGATTGTCCATCTGTCTGAGGATGAAAAGCAGTGCTAAAACTCAATTTAGTGCCCAAAGCTTCTTGTAAACTCCCCCAAAATCTTGAAGTAAATCGAGGATCCCTATCAGACACTATCGAATTCTGGATCCCATGCAATCTCACAATCTCATCAATGTACTTCTTGGCCAGCACATGTAGATAATTGGTCTGTTTGATTGCCAGAAAATGGGCTAACTTTGTCAATCTATCCACAATCACCCATATGGCATCATGCCTCCTACTAGTATTGGGCAACCCCATCAGAAAGTCCATAGTTACTCTCTGCCACTTCCACTCAGGAATGGATAATGGCCTTAACTTGCCTGAAGGTGCCTGGTGTTCAACCTTGACTTGCTGACACACTAGACACTTACTTGCATACTCAGCCACATCTTTTTTCATACCTCCCCACCAAAAATGCTCCTTAAGATCCCTGTACGTCCTGGTGCTACCTGGGTGCATAGCATAAGGCGCATTGTGCGTCTCATCTAGAATCTCATCCTTCACCTCCTTGACATCTGGAATACAGAGCCTATTCCCGACTGTCAGGAGTCCATCATCATTCACTACTACTTTAGACTTCTTGCCCTGCTAAACCTCTTCTCGCAGTTTACTCAGTTCTGCATCCTGAACTTGTAATTCTCTCACCTTTTCTCTGAGGATCGGCCTCACCCTAAAAGTAGCAACCACACAATCAGACTCCTCCTGCTTTAAATTGATTTTGAGCTTAGCCATCTCTTCCAATAGCGATAGATAAACTGTTTGAGCATGTGCTATGGAATATGTTGGGACCCGATCTGGAAACCGGATCCCAATCGAAAAATAGGAACGGATACGAAGACCGAGGCGAATTCAAATTGAATAAATTGAATTCGATAACGACAAACAAAGCGAAAGCGGAAGCAAAGCGAATGCAAATCGAATACAGAATCGAAAGAAACAAATCGGGACGGTTACAATCAAAGGCGCAACAGAGACGGATCGAATTCAAACTTACAATCAAAGCATACAAATGAAGCCAAATCGAATAGCATAACAAATGTCCGACATCCATGAATACAATACAAAGACAACAACAATCGCGTTGGAAACCTAGACTAAGACATATCCGAAATCCGGTATAATTCTTTTTTCTTTCTTTCTTTTTCTTATAACCATTTTTACTCAAACTCATGCAATTCATGCAATTTCCTTTTTCTTGGAATTTATTAATTTCATAATCTCACTCAAATCATAACAAACTTCTTAACATTAATACCAATCTCATAAATCCATCTTTCATACATCTAAATCTTATTTTTATTCATTTTCGATTTCTCTAATGAAATTTCGGCAATGTAACGGCTGCCTTTGACCTAATCCAAAACCTGCAAAGGTTCAAAATACACTTCTAAAATTCCCAATCAAATATACAAACATCAAAATCCACTGGACCTTCCGTCCGGGATCTCAGCACACACAAACGCAAACCTAATTCTAAAACACTTTCATAACTGTAATTCAATCTACTAGTCTGATAACTCAATCTTCCAAATTCATACACAATTTCACACTCTCATACTTTAATTCATAATCTTCATACCTTCTGAAATACATGCTCGAAATATATCATAATGAACAATATTAATATCCAAATCTCCATTCACACACAAATACAGATGACGCAAAATTGAACTTGACGCTCTTTCATCCGATCTCCTGTTCGAATACCTGGAGATTGGGGATGAAAGGGGGGTGAGCTCGGAAGCTCGTGGATAACACATTTATAAATTGACAAATAAGCAGAAATCATTTTTCATAAGTGTTTTGCCAAAAGGACTAATTTTTCAAACTTTGTAACTTTTTAAATAGTTTCCTCATACCTTTCAATTTTTCAAACTTTTCATAATAAATTTATATAATTTTAGGGTTGAAAACTCTTTTTCTCATTTATCAAAATTCTCAAAATTTTCATAAACATGAATGCAATCACATCAAATCACAAAATACATAAAATCATAAATCAAACACATAAGACACATCAAACGGTTTGGGTCGGTCATAACGAAACGTACTACACATTCTCAAGATAAGCGTTCATGCAGGTAAAGTGAACGGAGGGGAGTCCGTAATCGGTACTCCTAAGCCACTTGCGGGCAGCCGAGAGAAGGCTATAAACAAATAGAGACAGTGCACTGACTCACAAGGGACTTAACCAAACCCACTTAATCACATAATTCACACTTGAAAACGGATTGCCCGAAGGCACATTTTGAAACTTTATTTTCACACATTCACATAATGCATACAATTCAATCACTACAATCCATTCAATCAATTCAATCAATTCAACAATTTTGCATAATTTATCAATGCATACACAACAAATGAATTTTTCAGAAATTTCTACTGAATTCATAAAATCATTTGAAAACAATGAATTTAAACTTGTACTAATTTCTCAGAAATCATTCGGAAATCATATTTTCAAACATTAATCAACATTGTTTTCAAACATTTACAAAAACAATAATTTATCAAAAACTCCAATTTTTTTGCTTTCTTTAATTTTTTCAAAATTGCATGCATAGCTTACAAATCAAAATATAAATATGCTACCCACCTTGAATTATTGCCAAAAACTTGTTCCATGCTCCAAATTGACTACTTCTTCTTCCTTCCTTCAAAATTAAAATAACCTAAGCCATACATATCCAAATTCAACATCATAAAAATCATAATCTTCAAAATTAACTATAGGAAACCCAAATTCATCACTTTTCCAAGCTTTCTAAAACAAGAATTTCTAGAATCCCCAAATTCAAAATTTTACCTAAACCAATTCACTCAAATTCAATCTCATTAATAACTTAATTTTCAAAATTGATGTCATAATTCATCAATTCATACTAATTTCAAGATATTTAAATCACCAATTTCAAAAATCCCCAAATCTCAAAATTGGCCTAAACCAATTTATCTAAATTCAATATCATAAATCACAATTTCTTCAAAATTGATTTCATATTTCACCAATCCATAATATTTTCCATGATTCTACACTAATAATTTCCAACAACCCCAAATTATGAAATTTGGGCATAATCCCTAATTAATCAATCATCCAAAATTAAACTTCTTCTTAGCATAATCACTTAAATCAAACATAGGAAACTCAATCCCATAGCATCCTTAACCTATTTAAACCAAGAACTTATCAAAAGATTCAAAATCACAAAACTTCTCTCTTACCTTTTTCCTCTCCATTTTCGGATTTATGCAAAGCCCAAGGGAAGCTTTTCTTCTTTTCTATCTTCTCCCCTTAGAAACAACTTAAAATCACCTTGAAAACTCCCAAAAATTCGAAAATCCTAAGCTAGCTTCCTCTCTCTTCTTTCTCCATCCAAAGCTTCTTTCTCCATTCTCTTCTTATTTTCTTTCCTTTCTTCTAGAATTATCGTGCTTCTTCCTCTTCAAATGACAGCCACCTCTTTTGTCTTATTGACAAGTCATTAAATAAGGGTAAAATGACCCTTTTGTCCCTCTCTTTAAGTGAACTACCCAAAATGCCCCTATACTTTCCTTTAAGTTATTCTCACTTATGGGTTTGATTCGACTATCAAGTTGAAGGAATTTGTCAAAACTTCCTTCTAGAGAAATGTTCCTCTATTTCTTAATTTCATAATGCCACAAGAATCATCCAATTCGGAGCACTACATCGAAAGTTATGCTCAAAACATTTCGGATATGTTCATGTTCTAACACATTTTCCAGCACGTTAATTCCATCCAGAAATTAACATTCTTAATCCCAAAATTGACATTTGATGTCTTCATAACAATTGTAGCCCTATTTCTATAGTTTAATTCAAATTAAGAATCACCTCATTTCGATTACTAGAGAAAACGTTATGCCCAATATACTTTCAGATGTTCTTAATCCAAAACTGCACACTAATCCGAACTTCCATTCATAAATTAAAAATCTTAGGGGCAAAATTGAGATTTACTTTCTGCATATGACTTGTAGCCCCATGTCTTAACTTTATTTCTCCTCAAGAATCACTTCAATCGGATCTCCACAGATCCCGAATTTCTCGAAATACTGAGCCATGTTCAGAAAATTTGTCCACTCACTTTGATTAAATTAATCACCATTAATTTAATCTCATAAAATTACAAATTTCCCATGAAGATGTAGGGAATTGTCTTAGGAATCCAACGCTTCAAGAATCAACTCAATCGGATGTCGGACGAAAAAGATATAAGCAAAATAGTGAACAAAGGTCAGATTGGAGGGAAAAACAAGCAAGAAAATCAAAACGGCGCCGTGCGGAGTCGAAACGCGCTTGTACTGAAGGGGCGAAGGGCAAAACGACGTCGCGTGGAGAAACAGAAATGGCGTTGCATCAGCGAAAATGCCAGCGCCAAGAAGCGCCACGCCTCATGGGCATTCGCAGGCGAGCCTTCACCTGGCGAGGGCCTCGCCTCGAGGCGCTTCAAGGCTCACCGCCCTCGCTAGGGAGCGCCTGAACCAAATTTTTTTTAAATAAAACTGAATATTTTCAAAAAACATATCTCTTGATCCCGAACTCCAAATTTAACAAACTTGGTCTCTATGAAAAGCTTAAAGGAAGCTCTACAACTTCCATGAATGACATAAAAATCAATTTGACCTCTAAGGAGGTAAATTTTCCAATCAAAAGTTCTATCCTCTAATAATCATACTAAAATCATAACAAAAACTTGTAAAAACCATAGCTTATTATTCCTTAATCGAAAACTTCTATACTTTATATCAAAATAAAGATAAAATCAAAATCTTCAACTTTCATGAATAACTCCAAGGCTAAATTAACCTTTAACTAGGTAAATTTTTCCAGTCAAAGCTTTAGTCATAACATAAGTCAACCCTAACACACATAAACTTTGACTGATCATAACTTCCACTCCCGATATCAAAAAATTGCAAACTTTATGGCTACAGAAAACTCTTAACATAATCTACAAGTTTCATATAGGTCATTTTCTCAAATTTTGCCTAAACCAAAAGTCAACCCTCAAAGGCCAAAAAGTCAAACTTTTCACAATTTTCCATTTTCTCACACTTTCTCTCTTTATTTCATGATTTTCAACTTAATTTCAATCAACTCATCCACTTAATTTCATAAACCATACCAATCCACTCAAAACCCCAAAGATATCAAAATCAAATCATTTCTTTTCTTATCAATATCCTTTAAATTTTTAATTCATTTATTATACAATACATACACAAAGCACTCCTTAAATTTCATTTTCATAATTCAAATTTTCACTCAAAGATCGGGATCCAACATTTTAATGGCTCAATGGTGAGAGGCGTCCATTTAAAGTGGAACAAAACCTTGAGATCTTGGGTTTGAGTCGTGGCTCACCCTTGACCAAAGAGGACAGTACTGATTAAGGTTGGGAGGTGCAGGTGGTACTCACTCGGGGACCTAAGCCCGAGTGTGGCAACCTGGGCCCAACAGAAGACTTCCTACTTAAGGCATCTGCTACGACATTTGCCTTGCCTAGATGGTAATCAATCAGCAAGTCATAATCCTTAAGCAGTTCAATCCACCTTCTCTGTCTCAAATTCAGCTCCTTCTAACTCAATAGATACTTGAGACTCTTATGATCAGTAAAGATCCTAGTCTGAACCCCATATAAATAATGTCTCCAGATCTTCAAGGCAAAAATCACCGCTGCCAACTCCAAGTCATGGGTCGGATAGTTCAACTCATAAGGCTTTACCTGCCGTAAGGCATATGCTATTACCTTATCTCCCTGCATCAGTACACAACCCAACCCCTTTCTAGAAGCATCACTATACACTGTATAGCTTCCCTCTCCTGTGGGCAAAGACAAAACTGGAGCACTCGTCAATCTGTGCGTAAGCTCCTCAAAACTTTTCTAGCATTCATCACTCTAGACAAACTTCTGATTCTTTCTTAATAACTTGGTCAATGGAGCAGCAATCATGGAAAATCCCTCCACGAATCTCCTATAATAGCCTGCTAAACCCAGAAAGCTCCTCACTTCTGTCACTATCGTCGTAGCATGCCAGTTCACTACTGCTTCAACTTTCTTTGGGTCCACATGCACCCCAATTTCAGAAATAATGTGACCAAGGAAGAACACTTCATGTAGCCAAAATTCACATTTGCTAAATTTGGCATAAAGCTCTCTCTCCCTCAATCTCTGCAATACAATCCTTAAGTGCTCCTCATGCTCTCTTACATTCTTCGAATACACCAGAATGTCATCAATGAACACTATAACAAATTGATCCAAGTACTCCTTAAAGACCCTATTCATAAGATCCATGAAAGCAGCTGGAGCATTGGTCAGTTCAAATGGCATAACTAAAAATTCATAATGCCCATACCGTGTTCTGAAGGCTGTCTTGCTTACATCAGACTCCTTAATTCTGAGTTGATGATAGCCAGACCTGAGATCAATTTTAGAGAAGACAGTTGCTACCTACAGCTGATCAAACAAATCATCTATCCGGGGCAAAGGATACTTGTTCTTCAACAGTCATCTTGTTGAGTCTCTGATAATTGAAACACATCCTCCAAGTCCCATCCTTTTTCTTAACCAATAGGACCAGTGCTCCCTACGGTGATGAACTCGGCCTGATGAACCCCTTCTCTAACAACTCTTCCAATTGCTCCTTAAGCTCTTTCAATTCAGCTGGAGCTATTCTGTATGGTGGAATAGAAATAGGAGCTGCTCTGGGAATCAAGTAAATAGCAAACTCGATCTCCCTCTCTGGTGGCAAACCGGGTAACTCCTCTGGGAACACATCAGGAAATTCCCTCACAATTGGGAAATCCTCTAACCTACTGTCACTCACACCTGTGTCTACAACATACACCAAGAAAGCTTCACACCCCTTCACCATCATCCTGTCAGCTAACAAGGTCGAATAATCCTTGGGGATGGTATCTTTATGTCCCCTTTGAAATTAACCTTCTTCCCGTTTCCCAGATCAAATTCCACCTCCTTTAGGCCACAATCTAGCTTCGCCCAATACTTCTCCATTACATCCATTCCCACAATGACATCCAACCCCTTCAGATCTAGAGGTAGTAGATCTACTACCAAAATAGATCCCTCGATAATGAGCTCACAGTCTCTAAAGATTCGGCTTACAATTACATTCCTCCCTAACAGAGTGCTAACAAGTAAGAAATTTTCCAACATCACAGAAGTCACACCAGGTAAGATCATACTTGCATAAACAAATGAATGTGTGGAACTAGAGTCAAATAAAACATAAACATCAGACTGAAATAGTTGAGCCATACCAATAACAACTTTCGGTGTGGCTGCGGCTTCCTCACACATCATAGAAAACACCCTAGCTTGTGCTTGCCCTCTCGGTCTCCCTAGAGGAATAGGCTTCTTAGCTGATCTAGAAATGCTCACCCCAGTAGTTGGCCTGATTCCCACTGTTTCAGCTCTCCTTGGTGCCTGAGGCTGAGATCCTTCCCCTCTAGTCATCTGAGGACAGTCTTTAATCCTATGTCCCTTCTCTCCACACTTGAAGCATGCACCCAGTAACTTATAACACTCACCCCTGTGCAACTTCCCACAATGTTCACATTGGGGATTCTGGTTTCTGCTCCTTTCTACCTTGCTACTCCCTCCCACTGAGGAAGCCTGCACTGACATTGCCCTGGACTGCTTGCCTGGATTAATGGCACTACTGCCACCCTGACTCGAAGTACGGAAACTCTTCTCACCCCTGTCAACTGTCGGAGCACTCCCCCCTTTTCTGGAAGATTGCTCTCTACTCTTTCTCTTCCTGCTCACCTCCTGTTTAATATTCTCCAGCTTTTCAGCCTAGAGTGCAGCATCCACCAGCTGTTAATAATCAGAGAAATTGTGAATCAGTAACTTCTCCTTAATCCCCAGATGGAGACCTCCCTCAAACTTGTGGCACTTGTCTTCTTCATTGGCCACAATGTGAGCTACATATCTGGATAGCTGAGTGAACTTCAGCTCATACTCACTTACGCTCATATCCCTCTGAGTCAGATTCAAGAACTCCCTAACCTTCTCTTGAATATACACCCGGGAGAGGTACTTTTTCCTGAATACTTCTCCAAAATCCTTCCATGTCAGCACTGGAGGCACAGCCTGACTCTAAGGCACTGATTCCCACCAGCTATGTTTTAAAACCCGGACCGGTCATCGAACCGGTGGCCTTATTGGTTACTGGTTTGATCGGTTCGACCGGTTCAATCACCGGTCGAATCGGTGTGACGTAATAATTATGCAATAATTATATTTAATTATATATAATATTAAAAAAAAATTCAAAAATTCAAAAATTCAAAAAAAATATATATATATATCGAACCGGTCGGACCGGACCGGTCCGATCGGTCAATTGACCAATTTTGACCGGTTCAGACTGGGTCAATTGGAGACCGGTTTTGAAGCATCAACCAGACCGGACCACCGACCGGTCACCGGTCGGACCGGCCGGTCCGGTCCGGGTTTTAAAACCCAGCCCACCAGTGAAGAGCATCCCCCTACAGTAAGCTCACTGCATAATCCAGTTTCTCTTCATCCATGCACTTCATCTGTACTAAAACCCTCTCAGTTCTCTTCATTCATGCTTTAGCTTCTTCTGGATTGGTGGTGCCATGAAAATCCACCGCTCCATACTTGCGCAGCTTATCATATTGCCCGCCTCTCACCACTGGAGCTGGCTCCGGAGCCTGAGACCCTTGGCCCATGGCATAACTGAAAGCCTGGGCAAAGGCCTGGAAGAACTGCGGATCCATCGCAGGCATAGAAGGAGAAGGAGGCGGCGACGCCTCAGGCTGCACATTAGGTGCCTCTAAGCCAGGAACAGAGTGTATCCCCGCATCTTGTGGGACATGCGACTCATTCGTGCTCCCCTTGTGAGAGCTAGAGCGAGGCAAAGCTCCTCGAGTTCTACTCCGAGGCGGCATATTCACTCCTTCAAGCTAAAACCAGTGAAAATATTTAGTTCATCCAAAAACAATTTTCAAAGTGTATAGAACGATTCAAATAATGCAAAATCAACATTTAGTTATGTAAAACAATTTAAAACAATGCAAATAATTCAATTTTTAAAAGAATGCATCACAGGCCATGATAACCCTAAATCTCTCCTTACACCCGAACCTAAACCGGAACGCTCTGATACCATAAGTGTTGGAACCCCACCCCGGTGGATCACATGTTCGACGTCCTACGTGACATCTGGATGTGCATCCCACGAGGGAGGAATTCCTCACCAGGTCAAACCTTAAATACGAATCCATTTCACTTACTTCCGAACAGATCTTGAAAAATTCGCCCTAATTTCCCTCCTAAAACTTAAACTTTTAGGGCCCAAATTGAAATCTGATTCCTAAGCTAAAATGAAAAATTTATTACTCTTGATTATTTAAAACCAAAAATCACCTCAATCGGATCTCTCTAGATTGAAAAATCACCAAAGTACCGAAGCATGTTCAATATTTCCATCCAAATGTCTCACTTTGATTTAATCCATAAATTTCAACTTAATACCAAAAGCTCTAGAGTTTAAATGAAAGGGGATATAATTTTCTTAGAAAACCAATGCTTCAAAAATCAAGTAACTCAGAGGTCAAACGAAAAAGTTATAAGCTAAGAAGTGGAAGGAGGTTGAATTTGGAAAGAAAAGAAAATCAGAAAATGAATTTTAAAAAAAAATCGAAGGTGCCAGGAGAGTGCAGCGCTTCCAGCACTCGCTCTCGACTGCAAGCCCTCGCTGTCACGACGAGCACGCTTCGCTATCGCGAGTGGCTTGGTTTTTTGGACATCTGAACTTTAAAAATTCATAACATTTTGTACAAAATTCCAAAATTTGGTATCAATAAAAAGATAAAAGGAAATTTTACAACTTTCATGAGTATTGAAAAACCAAAATGGCCTCTAAGGGAGTCAAAAACTACTTCAAAGTGACAGCTAAAAAAAAACATCCTACACAGAAACAGAACTTCTTAAAATCATATCTTTCAACCCAATGGTCCAAAAATGTCACATTTTAGATCATTGGAAAGATAAGAAGACGATCTACAACTTTTATGAAGGGTGGAAAAACTAATTTGGTCTCTAAGGGAGGTAGAAACTCTGTCAAACCTACTGCCTATAAAATGACATATCAAACAGTAACTGCATTCTTTCAAACCTTATAACTTCTTAATCCTAAGTCCAAAAGTGACATATTATACACCAATGGAAAGATATAAACATGAAATACAATCTTAAAGAAGATCTTCCAATCCAATTCAAACTCTAAGAGGGTCAAAAATTCAGTCAAAGTTTCTGCCCATAATGTAAATTTTGACAGCATCTCCCCTAAACTTACACTAGCCAGATTATTCAACCTTCAACCCATTTTTTCCAGCACCTGCATCACCACTTCAATATCTACTTTCTCCAACTCCCTCAATCAAACCTAACAAGGAATACATCATACACATTCTTCATATTCATGAAGAAGGCCAAAAGAGCCATAACCAACCACATCAACCCACTATTGTCTCCAAAATTTCAGCAACCACAAACCTACTCATCTAGCCATTTTCAAACCATACAACAACACATTTGAGAAACATACACAAAATATATTAAAACCCAAATCTCTTTCATTTACATGAAAACAGAAGTTATTACAAACCTTTAGAGGGCATTTTAGCCCTAATTACATCCAAAAGTTTTAAAAGTCAAAGATACAATGAAATAGTTACATCCACTGTAAATTTTCTCCAAAATGCAATCTAAAGCGTTGTTTCCCAAAAGATGACTTCAAAAGTTAAAACAAACAGGAGTGTTGCCTGGTCCCGGTGCAGTTATTCATTTTCTCGCTCGTCGTCTGTGGAGGGAAAAAGGGGGGTGAGCTCGACTGTTGGACCCTGAACCTTTCTGTAAGCTAGGACTATTAAATGGGAAATTATTGGCAATTAGTTATGTGTAAAGCAAAGGAGAATCCTTGAAATTTAAAAGGAATAGAAAAGATGGTTTAGATACAAGATGAGTTATATGTGAAATTTTGGAAGTTAAAAGTTGGAGAGTGCAGTTGAAAAATGTTCTTTGAGCATGCTATAGTATTTTGGCTATAACTTGATGTCTAGTTATCCAAAAGAGATGATTCTTGATTTGGAGTAAACTATAGATATAGAGCTATAAATTGTATGATGAAATCAAGTTCTGATTCAATCTCTAAGAAAGTAAATTTTTAGAAGGAATTCATGCGTAGGATAATGTTTTAGTATAAGAACAGTCCGAAATGTTTGGTGTATAAATTTTAGACTATGGTACCAAATTAAATGATTTTGGTGTAATTATAAACTTAAGACAATGAGGACCAATTTTCTAGAAGGAAGTGCAAGCAAATTCCTTCAATTACATGATTAGAAAAGGTATTGATTTTGGGAAGAAGCTAAGTATGATTTAAGTGAATTTTGAGGTATTGATAAATTAATTATTCTATTTTGAGGACTTAATTGGCATGTTAATGTGATTAATTAGCATGTAAAATTGAGTAAGAGCATATGGGATATATTGTTGGAATTGAATTAAATTAAAGTGTTAGAAATTAAAATGTTAGAAATGTATGAGGGCAAAATTGTAAGAATGTGTAAGTGTTTTAAGTTGGAAGGCTAACATGGAGGGGCATAAGGGTCCTTTACCATTCATTTAATGACATGGCATGTGGGTTAGTATATAAGGAAGAGTTACCCACGAAATTAGAAGAAAAGAACAAAGAAAGAGGAGAGAAGAGATGTACCCACGGTGGAGAAGAAGGAAAAAGAAAAAAGAAGAGCTAGGGTTCGATTTTTCAAGATCTTCAAGGGTGATTTTTCAAGTTATTCATGAAGGAAAAAGGTGGAAGAGCTTGCGAGCTTCCTAAAGAATCCAAAAATGTCGATTTTGGGTGAAGATTAAGGTAAGAGTGTTTTTGGGTTTATTGGATTTTTGGAAAGGTCTTGGTTTAGATAGTCTAAGAATGATATGGGTTTGTGTTTCCTAAGTTAAATTTTGGTGATTATATGTTATAGGTTGTTCAATTTGAATCACCATTGATTTGGGGATCTTGTGAATATTGATGAAGGACATGAAGGTAAGCTAGAGAGGGAAGAGGAGCAAAAGGGGAAGCATGTTGAACAAGTTTATAAGCAAGGAATTAAGGTGGGTATCTTGTTTATAACGGAATTTACGAGCCATAAATGTTTCCTTTTAAAGCTAGAGAAGAAAATGATTTCAAATTGTGTCATATTTGTTGCATTATTGCTGTGAATGCATTGTGAAATTGCTACATGTTGCTATGTGAAATTTGTGATGATTTATGAAAAACATTCCTTTTGAAAAGATTGCAAGTTTATGATTTTATGTTTTCGAACATGGTTTTTGGAATATATCAAGTGCATGGAATCAAGTTTTGCGAAAAGTGCCATTTGTGGCAACAAGCTTTAAATTACATGTTATGTGGGTTTTGGTAGTCCATCCAAGAACCGTCACGTGCATGTTGACCCAAGAATAGGCTTATCCCGCCTGCCCGCTAGTGGCACGGAGCTCCTTCAAGGACTTCCCAAGTTTACGACTACACAAGACCATTATATGAAATTGTGTAGTTTGTCATGTTTATGGATCTACCTAAACCATTTATGTGCTTATGTGTTCATGATTTGTGAATAAGTTGATGCATTCATGCTTTGTGATTTATGAATTTGAATACATGATGAGAATTTGAGAAAAAAATGTTTTATGGATTTCAACAAGAATTTTTCCATGATTAAGAACTTTTGAAAGGTTTTGCTTGTTATTTTGTTATAAGCATGTTACCCACAGGCTTTTAAAGCTCACCCCCACTCTCTTTCCGCAATTCAGGTGTTGACCAAGAAACAGAGAGAGAACCAAGGCATTATTTTGGACTTTGTATGTTTTATATTGTTTTGGAATAATTGATGTAAATACAAAGCTGTAATTGCATTTTTGAGCAATTGAATGATGTAATTTGTGATTTTGTGAAATATTGTAACATGGCTTGGAAATGCCATTGGAGCTTGTAATCTCTTACATATGATGTTAATGAAATATGGAATTGCGTATGGATATAAATTATGGAATTGTGTATGATGATAATGAAATGTGAAATTGTGTATGGATGGTTGTCACTGTTGAATGCGAAATTGGGTATGGATCAAAGTGGAGTTAAAATATGGATTAATTGAGGATGAGGTTAAATGGGAATTAAGTACATTTGAAGAAGCGATCTATGTGAGTTAATGAACTTTGCATATGAATTGACATATGTATAAGTGAGGCAATATGGACAAGAAAGATAGGAATGTTATGATGATAATCATGAGATGTTTTGAATAAAGTGAAGTGATGATTTGATGAACTTCTATTGGTAGTTGAAATTAAGTACGCTTAAAGAAGTAATCCAATTGAATTGATGGAATTTGAATAAGAGTTGCCATTACTCATAATTGAAAGGTTATGGAAAAGAAGAATTAGTATTTGAATGGATAAGAATGATGGTGTATTAGCTAAGGAAGTGAATTTGGGGCAAAGTTCAAGTTTTTCATAAGGGTACGATTTGGGTTCAGGATTCAAGGGAAATTCTGGAAAAATCTGGGTAGAATTAGTAAAAATGGTCTTCTTTGAGGTTGTAGATGATCTTCCTATCTTTCCTACACTATAAGGCTTGTAATTTTTAGATATCGGAATGAAAAGATATGATTGTTACAAGTTGGGATACTACTTAGGATTTTGTGTGTATGACAACTATCGTTATTGTTGGGAATTGTGGTTTTGATGAACCAAATGAATTAAGAATTGAGAGTTTGATGAGATAAATATGTAGTTTGAGTTGTTATGAAGTGTTTTGGCATTGGAATAAGTAAAATTGTGAAGATTATAAGTGTATATGATGTTAGATTGGAGGTAGGAAGTTTTGGAGAGGATTTGGAGGGGTTTTGGAAACCCCCATGTCCGTTTAACGGACTTTAGGTCCATTTAATGGACATTTAAGGGTCAAAAAGGACCCTTTGCACTGCCCATGTCGGATGTCCGGTTAACGGACATTCTCGGGTGAAATGGTGCAGTTTGGAAAAGATTGTGAATGTTGGCCCTTTTAGAGGGAGAATCTGATTTTGTGGTATTCATAAAAGTTTTATATCTAGAAGTCTAATGTCTAATGTTCCAAGAACGAAACTAATCCAAAGTTTGTGGTGAAACTTATGACAATCGCGCCAAGACATGTAACTGCATGATTGAGGTTATGAACATGTTAGGTTCTTTCAATTATAACTCCCTCATCCGACCTCCGAATGAAGTGATTCTTAAGGCGATAGATTTCTAAGACATGTATCTTTCTCAACATGAAAATTTGTATCATTTGGAGTTAAATTGAAAATTTTTTATTGTAATAAAGTGTGAGGTCAGTTTAAAGAGCATGATTGAGGTATAAAGACTCTTTGGAATTTTAAGCATATCTTGAGCTATAGAGCTCCGATTGAGGTGATTCTTGCTTCAAAACAAGATAGAGGCTTAGAGCTATGATTTATTTGAAGAAGCCAAATTGAAATTCCGGTTTGATGATTTTCAAATTCTGCTCACAAGCAGGAAAATTTGAGTTTGAGCATGGTGACTGATTTGTATGGGCACACCATGGAACAATTTATGAGGAAATTATTGGGATTTTATGAGAATGAAGATGAACCGATGATGGTCAAGATTTAAGACATTCGATGTTGGACTCTGCAAATGAGGTCCAACATTTGTGGTATCAGAGCAAGAAAATGAAGAGCATATATAAGTGTCATGGTTTTGTTAAGCGGTTGGGTTTAGGGTCCCAACATTTGTGGTATCAGAGCCCAATAATAGGATCTTACATGGGCAATCTTCGGATAAGTGTCAGAGTGCCAGGTTAGGATCTTACATGGGCATGTGTGTATATGTTACACGCGTGAGAAATTGTTAAGAGTTCGAGCTAATAGAGTTAGTGAGAAAAAATGATACTTTTTTATGATATGAGAAAATGAAAGTTGTGGATACGTGGAAAAGCGAAATGGCATATGGGTAATATGACAGATAATGATTCAATGCATTTGTAGTGGGGGATGCAGTGTATGGCATTATGGTGATGTATCCCCGAATGTGATATAGATGTAAATGTATAATCATGGCTTGTTTGAGGAATATAAGGATATAAGTGGAAAGGTTGAGCTTAAAGTGAACAAGCAGAATGTATTGAAAACAGAAATTCTTATGGTCTTAAGAAGATGAAATCAGAACCTAAGCGGGCACTTGTTTATAATTGAGTAAATAAGCCACTTTTGTTTTCTTCAAATCAAGGAAATTTTAATGATTTCAATTGCATCATAATTGTTGCATAAATTGTGCCTAAAATGAATTGAGAAATTGCTACATGTTTTATATGTGAATTGTGTGATGATTTTACATTTATAAATTTGAATCAATGGCGAATATGCATATGTGTAAGATGTAATATGAAGGATATTTGAAAGATGAGATGAAAGATAGAGGCATATGGTCCATATAAAGTTGCTAAGAATTGGACCATTGATTTATGAGTTAATACTGCTATCAAAGATGTCATAGATCCATAATGTGTTATATGAGAGTATGCTAAGAAATATAGACATGATTTGATATTGGTGCTATCGATGCAAGAAGTGAAAAATGGTGAGTAATCTGAGATATATATATATTTAGGAATTAGTTAAGAAAGTGAATGAAGAAATAAGTGACTGGAAAAAAAAAGTGAGTCTATTGACTATGGTCATTTGAAAGAAATTATTGTGTGAATCGGTTATTTGTTTGATCGCTCAGGTAAGAATTTCGAGGACGAAATTCTTTAAGAGGGGGAGAATTGTTGGACCCTGAACCTTTCTGTAAGCTAGGACTATTAAATGAGAAATTATTGGAAATTAGTTATGTGTAAAACAAAGGAGAATCCTTGAAATTTAAAAGGAATAGAAAAGATGGTTTAGATACAAGATGAGTTATATGTGAAATTTTAGAAGTTAAAAGTTGGAGAGTGCAGTTGAAAAATGTTCTTTGAGCATGCTATGGTATTTTGGCCATAACTTGATGTCTAGTTATCCAAATGAGATTATTCTTGATTTGGAGTAAACTAGAGATATAGGACTATAAATTGTCTAATGAAATCAAGTTCTGATTCAATCTCTAAGAAAGTAAAATTTTAGAAGGAAGTCATGCGCAGGATAATGTTTTAGTATAAGAACAGTACGAAATGTTTGGTGTATAAATTTTAGACTATGGAACCAAATTGAATGCTTTTGGTGTCATTATAAACTTAAGACAATGAGGACCAATTTTCTAGAAGGAAGTACAAGCAAATTCCTTCAATTACATGATTAGAAAAGGTCTTGATTTTGGGAAGAAGCTAAGTATGATTTAAATGAATTTTGAGTTATTGATAGATTAATTATTCTATTTTGAGTACTTAATTGGCATGTTAATGTGATTAATTAGCATGTAAAATTGAGTAATAGCATATGGGATATATTGTTTGAATTGAATTAAATTAAAGTGTTAGAAATTAAAATGTTAGAAATGTATGAGGGCAAAATTGGAAGAATGCTTAGGTGTTTTAAGTTGGAAGGCTAACATGGAGGGGCATAAGGGTCCTTTACCATTCATTTAATGACATGACATGTGGGTTAGTATATAAGGAAGAGTGACCCACGAAATTAGAAGGAAAAGAACAAAGAAAGAGGAGAGAAGAGATGTACCCACGGTGGAGAAGAAGGAGAAAGAAGAAAGAAGAGTTAGGGTTCGATTTTTCAAGGACTTCAACGGTGATTTTTCAAGTTGTTCATGAAGGAAAAAGGTGGAAGAGCTTGAGAGTTTCCTAAAGAATCCAAAATTGTCAATTTTGGGTGAAGATTGAGGTAAGAGTGTTTTTGGGTTTGTTGGATTTTTGGAAAGGTCTTGGTTTAGATAGTCTAAGAATGATATGGGTTTGTGTTTCCTAAGTTAAATTTTGGTGATTATATGTTATGGGTTGTTCAATTGGAATCACCATTGATTTGGGGATCTTGTGAATATTGATGAAGGACAAGAAGGTAAGTTAGAGAGGGAAGAGAAGCAAAAGGGGAAGCATGTTGATCAAGTTTATAAGCAAGGAATTAAGGTGGGAATCTTGTTTATAGCGAAATTTATGAGCCATAAATGTTTCTTTTTAAAGCTAGAGAAGAAAATGATTTCAAATTGCGTCATATTTGTTGCATTATTGCTATGAATGCATTGTGAAATTGCTACATGTTGCTATGTGAAATTTGTGATGATTTATGAAAAACATTTCTTTTGAAAAGATTGCAAGATTATGATTTTATGTTTCGAACATGGTTTTTGGAATATATCAAGTGCATGGAATAAAGTTTTTTGAAAAGTGCCATTTGTGGCAACAAGCTTTGAATTACATGTTATGTGGGTTTTGGTAGTCCATCCAATAACTATCACGTGCACGTTGACCCAAGAATAGGCTTATCCCCACTTTGCATAAAGGGCACGGAGCTCCTTCAAGGACTCCCCAAGTTTACGACTACACAAGACCATTATATGGAATTATGTAGCTCGTCATGTTTATGGATCTACCTAAACCATTCATGTGCTTATGTGTTCATGATTTGTGAATAAGTTGATACATTCATGCTTTGTGATTTATGAATTTGAATACATGATAAGAATTTGAGAAATAAATGTTTTATGAATTTCAACAAGAATTTTTCCATGATTAAGTACTTTTGAAAGGTTTTGCTTGTTATTTTGTTATAAGCATGTTACCCACGGGCTTTTAAAGCTCACTCCCACTCTCTTTCCCCAATTCAGGTGTTGACCAAGAAACAGGGAGAGAACCAAGGCATTATTTTGGACTTTGTATGTTTTGTATTGTTTTGGAATAATTGATGTAAATACAAAGCTGTAATTGCATTTTTGAGCAATTGAATGATGTAATTTGTGATTTTGTGAAATATTGTAATATGGCTTGGAAATGCCATTGGAGCTTGTAAACTCTTATGTATGATGTTAATGAAATATGGAATTGCGTATGGATATGAATTATGGAATTGTGTATGATGATAATGAAATGTGAAATTGTGTATGGATGGTTGTCACTGTTGAATGCGAAATTGGGTATGGATCAAAGTGGAGTTAAAGTTGGATTATTTAAGGATGAGGTTAAATGGGAATTTAGTACATTTGAAGAAGCGATCCATGTGAGTTAATGAACTTTGCATATGAATTGATATATGTATAAGTGAGGCAATATGGACAAGAAAGATAGGAATGTTATGATGATAATCATGAGATGTTTTGAATAAAGTGAAGTGATGATTTGATGAACTTCTATTGGTAGTTGAAATTATGTAAAAGAAGTAATCCAATTGAATTGATGGACTTTGAATAAGAGTTTCCATTACTCATAATTGAAATGTTATGGAAAAGAAGAATTAGTATTTGAATGGATAAGAATGATGGTGTATTAGCTAAGGAAGTGAATTTGGGGCAAAGTTCAAGTTTTTCATAAGGGCAAGATTTATGTTCATGATTCAAGGGAAATTGTCGAAAAATCTAGGTAGAATTAGTAAAAATGGTCTTCTTTGAGGTTGTAGATGATCTTCTTACCTTTCTGACGCTATAAGGCTTGTAATGTTTGGATATCAGAATAAAAATGTAGCACCCTCTTACCATAGGGTACACATCGGGATGCCCGTAGGTCATTCCGATACATATCCTACGATAAGAGTGAACTACGAACAATCACTACTGTACCTCATATGGCATCAAAACATAAAGCATCAACATTGAAAACCACTAATTTTTAAAACCATAAACTTTCTCATTTTATATCATCAAACAGTAATTACACATCTGCCTGTTTTTCATTATCTATACAATACTCCCAAGAAATCTAGTACAAAATGCCTAACTAGGTCATCCACAAAAGATCCCAGCTGACCGACCTGTGTGCCATGACTCTCTTGCCAACACGATCTACACGGCAGGAAAAGTTTCTTTCTGGAGCTAGGAGTCTACTCTCTCGATCCTGAAAAATAATTTGCAATTTTGGGTGAGTTTGCGAACTTAGTGAGGAACCATCATCGATGGTTCACTCAATTCATGCATTGACAAGTATAACACAATTATCACATAATAGCCCGTTCAGGAATATCACAGAATCATTCGCATAATAACAAGGCGATTTGCCTTTCACATAATCAAAGTATTCAAGCAAGTGCACATGTAATGCGTATATGACCCATTTTCCAATTTATTTCGTTTTTGTGACCGAGTGCCTAAACTGTCCCAATAAGGGCGCATTTTTCGTTGAGCCTAAGGCTCTGGATCACTGTGGGCTCAAGGCCCAATTACGTTGAGCTTTAAGCTCTCGGTGGCTGCTTCGGTCACAACTGCCAATTACTGATCATGCATTATGCATGGAATGCATATGGCAATACCAAACAAAGCTCACATTACATTCGGTTCCAAATTTATCACATTCACACACATAGTCACAATTAATCACGTTACAAATCACATATACACTTCTATGTCAAAAACTCCCAATACATCGGACACCTTCGGTCCGGAACCAGGCACAAACAACGCAAAGCCCACCATTATTCGCCACAATGTCATAAGTGCAAAATATAAGCAATTAAAAATCGAGAAACCACCTAGGTTGCTCACCAAATAACTTCCGAGCTAATGTCGGGAAGTCTCAGCAACGTCAGTGGGGCGATGTTCCAACTGTGCCTCTATAAGAATCACAATAATCACACATTACCAATTGCACAATCAGAAACATTAAATAATGCACATGTAGCAATTTAGATATGTACAATGCATGTTCATGACATTCCCGATACTATTTCATAATTTTCCATCACAACAATTTCCTTTAATCATTAGAAACTTATTGACACTAAAATCACTCAATTCGGACCTCCATAGGTCCAATTATTAAGAAAACATGGATCGGAAAAATCATTACCCGATCCCCTCACTTCGACCTAACCTAATCCCGTCAATTTCCACTTTAAAATTTTCCAATTTCACAAATAAATGAAATTAAATATTTCATGAATCCGATGCCTCGAGAATCGGGTTAATCGAACGTCGGATGGAAAAGTTATTCCCAAAAACAATTTCAAATCAACACTCCATAAAACTTCACTCAGGAAAATGAAAATCTTAATGGCTAAATTGAAAACCGACCTCTTCATAACAATTGTAGATCTATGTCTCTAGTTTACTTAGGAAAAAGAATCAGCTCGATCCGAGCTCTCTAGCTTAAGATATCCACAAATTACTAAAACATGTTCAGACTATTCCAACTGATCCGCTCACTTAAGTCCGACCATTTCCTTTTTGTTTGATCTCAAAAATCCTAAATCTGGTGTGGAAACATAGAAAAATCTCTTAGGAATCCATCGCTTCGAAAATCAAGTCGTTTGGAGGTCGGATGGAAAAGTTATGCACAAAAGATTGGACAGAGGTCGGAAGGCGAGCTGGACTCCCCACTCGCCAGGCGAGCTCAGCAAGCGGGCTCGCCCACAAGCGAGCGTTGCTCGTCCGCATGGGCGAGCGATGCTAACTTTTTTTTTTCCAACTCATTTCCAAAACCATTCCTTCTTTTACAAGGTCGATCTTTTCACACAAATGTCCAAATAATACAAAATTGGTCTCGTTGGAAAGGTCTCGAAAAATCCTACAAGTTTCATAAGAACTTGGAATTTAATGACACCTCTAAGGGTGTCAAAAATCCACTCAAAGACTCGGTCTAGTCACATATTTACTACCACAATGCAACAATAACACAAAAATTCATAACTTTTCATCCCCTTAACCAAAAATTCCAAATTTTATATCAATAAAAAGAGCAAAACAAATGCTACATCTTTCAGTCATAACTTAGAAGCCAATTCCATCTCTAACCAAATCAAATTCGCAAACAAAGATTCAGCCCACTCAATTTATTCTCAACAGAAACCCAATCTTTCAAAATTCATAATTCCAAATCCCCTTGGTGAAAATTTCCATACCTTATAGGGATAAAAAGTTCAGACAATACACTACAACCCTCAAGAAGGACTTCACAACAAATTCCAATTCAAAATAGGTCGAATTCTCTCATGAAGGTGATTGTCCTGTCAAAGCTTATGAAATCAGCATGTAATCTCAACTACAACAAAACTTTCCAAATTTATATCTTACAATTCTCACATCCAAAATTCGCATAAAATATCTCATTAGAAAGCTATAACAATCCTCTACAACTTTCATTAATACCAATTTCTCAAAATCGGTCTCCTTTACCCTAGAAAATTCTCAAAGATTCAGGTCATCAAGATGGAACCAAAGCTCGGATACTGTTCATCCAGCATATACATTTCAAACTTCCGAGCTGATTTCAAAGCTCTTCCAGCCATAATTGGGCAGAACTTCCTTCATAGTAATTCTAGTATTATCTCTCAGGTTTAATTTAAAGCAAACCCCAACTTAATATCATAACCACATCAAAAGTTATAAACAAATCACTGAAACATATACAAGTTCCATTTTCCAGATTTCATACTAAATCCTACTTCTTTCATGAAACCATCAATACCACATCACTAAACATCACATTTAGCTACGAGATCAGCCACAAACTCATCAAGACAAATACTTGAGTAATAAAGCACAATTTGGGCAGTACACATCATACACAATTTTCTGACTTTATTTCAATTCATCTAACGTTATATACTTCATTAAAAGTGTTAAAGTCACATTCTTTCACTTCCATACCATTTTCCCTCACACAAGCATACACCTATACCCATACAATTAATACACAAGTTTCATGAAATTAATGCACCAATAAGCACAATAAATGTTTCTACCTACTAAGGAAAGAACACAAACATAAGTACTCACCTAAATAACTTTCAAGCTTTAATTCCTTAAATCTTCAAATCACTCCAACTCTCCACCCCTCACCAACACCTACGGCTCATCACAATCCTCATAAATTCAAAGCTTGAGTTTGGTCTTGAGTGTGACTAAAGGAGAAACAAATAAGCAACCAAGGAAGACTTCTTGTATGGGACGAGAAGAAGGAAAATTCGAAGGAGGAAGGAAATGAAGGAAGCTACGAGTGAATAAGGAAATTAAGCTTTCAAAGTAAATTTTTTAAGCATTTCCAAGGAAGAGTGTCGAAATTGCATGAAGGGTATAAGACAAATCTCATAAATGAAAGAGGACACTTGGCCTTTAAATGGGAAAAAGACAAAAATCACTATATAATCCTATTTAATCATTTAATCAAAGAACCCTAATCCAAATTAATCTTTAATCCATCCAAATCCAATGGCTCCTAAAACACTCCCAAATTAATGTACCCATTATTCCAGTTCCATTGGACAGAAATCCTCGGTACCGAAAACCGATCAGTCCGCCACTTGACGACTTTTTAGGTCCGAAAATTTTCCCGAATTTTTTTTTAGGAAAAATCCTGAAATTCCCTAAAAATATAAAACACACATAAACCATTTCAAATCAATTTTTTGAACACAATTATCCCATGAATCACACAAAATTACATTTAGACCCACATGCCGGGAAATGTCATGAATGCATGTACAAACATATGCGTGTGCAAAAGTTACCATTCCTATAATTATAGAGGCTATGTGATGCATGTTCATGCCGAGATCTATTTGCTCTCGCCTAACCCATCCCAATTTACCAAATTACCATTTCCATCGGTGATGGGATGTTACAGAAAAGATAAGATTGTTACAAGTTGGGATGCTACTTAGGATTTTGTGTGTATGACAGTTATGGTTATTGATGGGAATTGTGGTTTTGATGAACCAAATGAATTAAGAATTGAGAGTTTGATGAGATAAATATATTGTTTGAGTTGTTATGAAGTGTTTTGGCATTGGAATAAGTAAAATTATGAAGATTATAAGTGTATATGATGTTAGATTAGACGTAGGAAGCTTTGGAGAGGGTTTGGAGGGGTTTTGGAAACCCCCGTGTCCGTTTAACAGACTTTAGGTCCGTTTAACGGAAATTTACGGGTCAAAGAGGACCCTTTGGACTGCTAAACGGACATGGATGTCCGTTTAATGGACATTCTCGGGTGAAATGGTGCAGTTTGGCAGATTTATGTTCGTTAAACGGACTTGCACAGGAAAGATTGTGAATGTTCGCCCTTTTAGAAGCAGAATCTGACTTTGGGGTCTTCATAAAAGTTGTAGATCTAGAAGTCGACTATCTAATGTTCTAAGAATGAAACAAATCCAAAATTTTTGGTGAAAGTTATGACAATCGCGCCAAGAGATGTTACTGCATGATTGAGGTTATGAACATGTTAGGTTCTTTCGGTTATAACTCCCTCATTGATTTTACTATGAAGGATGCTTTGATCATGTAAAGTGTGATAGAAATTGAAATTATTAAAAGTTCATGAGTCATTGAAATTGATCGTATTGAGTTGTTAAGAATGGCTGAAACAACATTGATGATGATAGCAGATGATTGATAAAGATTGTACGAATAGTATGGATGATAGTGGCAAGAAATATTCTTTCGAAGAAGGATTTCATTGAATTAGGTTAAGTAGATCATATAGTTTATATTAAGAATGATTAATGGAAGAATGAATCATAAATGAATACGCACTGAATCAAAGGGAATATTGAAGTCATATCCTCAGTGGAGACTCAAGCATAAGAGGTAGAGTATACTACTAAGAGTGTATGCATTATGGTCAAGGTAGTGTATCCAACTATCTGATTGGATTTTTGGAAATTAAGGTAACAATATTGCTAACGTGAGGAGAACTTAGATCCACATTATATCCTATGCGAGTATGCATAGGAGATATAAACTAGATTTTGATGAATGTGTTACCAACACAGAAAGTTGAGTTTGCAAATGAATTGAAATGCATGGAGTGATTAGTAAGGAGGAGCAATGAAAGTAAAGAGAATTTCGAGGAACTATGATACCGATAGCAATTATATTGTCTGGATTTGAAGATTTTATAGTATACAATGATGATGTATAAGAGTTTGGGATAAAACCCAATGCAACGTCATAAAGTGATTTGATATGCATGGGATAATTGAAACCTCAGGAGTTGATTATTTGATATTTGAATTGAAAATTGCTGCAATAGTAATTGCTTAAAAGTTGGAGACATTATATGTATAGAAACATCTTGGATATTTATAAATATACAGATCATTAAAATTTGAGGTAATTATTGAGTTGAGAGATATAAAGATGAGACTGAGATAATGGATAGAAGTACTAAAAGATTATGATGGTACAAATGTGTATTTCCTAGTAAAGTTAGTGTTGTATCTGACACAATAAGTAGAGATCCTGATAGTAGTGAAGCATGAATTCAGATATTCAGGTTGTCAGGTCTAATGCAAAAAGGAAGCATAGAATGTGAAGTTGAATTTTGAGCAAAATCAAGTACAACTTGCTATAGAATTGAGAAATGAATATGAATTTTGAGTTTGAATTGGGAAATGATGCTTTGTGATCGAAATGAGAGAGATGTATACCGATAAAGATGATTGAGCAAAGAAGTTACTAAAGAAAGGACAAATAGTAACTTAAGTTATACATCCTAGTAGGAATGCGTTGAAACGACATTCAGTGGCGGAGAATGTAGACTCAAATGACTGGATGTTTGAATTGATGGTCTTAATTATCAAGAATGTGCTTAAGGCATGTAGTTTGAAATTCATAGGGCCATGAGATCCAAGTATAGTTCTATTTGACTTTAAGTACGACAATCACTGTCTTAATGATTTCTTCTCGAATATTGTAAGAGGAGTTAGATGATAGAAAAAGGTCATCACTCCCGTATTATGATGAGTAAGGCCTACAAGTTATTGAAGGCCAGAATTGGAGATGTTATTTGACAGGTGAATTTGATCAATGCTAGAAGTTAAGGGATTCAAGAGAGATGAATGGATTAGATGGGTTAACACCAAGGGTATGAAATACAGTGAGATAGACATAAAATTTAAGTATGCTGACACGACACTATGGAGATGTGAACTATGAAGCGAATGATGAATTGTTTCTAAGAGTATCATGTTCCCAAAGTGTGTTAGATTGAAGGTAAGGTGTGCTTAGGGTAGGATAAGGAAGCAACTTAGCTTAAATTGGGTTGGTCCCTAGAAAGTTATTAAGAATCGGACCATTGAATTATGAGTTATTCATTTGTTTGATCACTCAGGTGAGAATTTCGAGGACAAAATTCTTTAAGGGGGAGAATTGTTGGACCCTGAACCTTTCTATTAAATGAGAGATTATTGGCGATTATTCATGTGTAGAGAAAATGAAAATTTTTGAATTTGAAATAAAATGGCAAAAATGGTTTAGGTACAAGATGGGGTATATATGATATGTGGAAGTTAAAAGCTGGAAAATGTATATGTTCATTGAGTATGCTTTGGTGTTTTAGCCATAACTTTTCCTCTAGTTATCTAAATGAGACGATTCTTAATTCAGATTAAATTAGAGAGGTAAGGCTACAAATTATCTGATGAAATTAAGTTCTGATTCGGTCCCTAAGAAAGTCAATTTTTGGATGGAATTTGAGCATAGAACATTATTATTGCATAAGAATAGTTTGAAAATGTTTGGTGTATAAATTTTAGGCTATTGAACAAAATTGAGTGATTTTAGCGTCATTGGAAAATTGAGACAATGAGGAACATTTTTCTAGAATGAAGTGCTATCAAATTCCTTCAATTGCATGATTAGCAAAAAGGTCTTGATTTTTGAAGGAGTTAAGCATGATTAGATTAATTATTTTATTTGGAGTTAATTATTGTGTTAATGTTGGTTGGATTTTAAGATATGGATTGGTTGAATTAAGTAGCAAGAGCATACATGTATGAGGGCATTTTGGGAAGAACACTTAAGCATTAAGGTTATTAGGCTTTGAAGGAGGGGCAAAGAGGTCATTGCTCACTCATTAATGGCAAACTTGTAAATAAAAGGTGGTCTTGTTCTTTTAGGAAGAGGGGAGCACGAAAATTAGAAGGAGAAGAACCAAAATTAAGAGAGAAAGAGTGAGGGTTCAGTGGAGAGAGGAGAGAAAGAAGAAAGAAGAAACAAAAGTTAGGTCTTGATTTTTCTAAGTTTCAAGAGGGATTTTGAAGTTGCTCGAGAAGGGAAAATAGAAGAGGAGGATGAGATCTTCATTTCAAGCCAAGAAACTCCTCATTTGATGAAGAATCAAGGTAATAGTATGTTTGATTTGTTGGATTTTTGAAAAAGGTTTTGGTTTAGATAGCATAAGAAATGTATGGGTTTAAGCTTTCTAATATCAATTTTGTGATTATGTATTGTGGATTGCCCAATTTGAATCTATTATGAATTGGGAATTTTGCCTTTGTGAAGAAAATCAAGAGAGAGAGAGAAGAGGAGCAAGGGGAGTAGATGCATTTTGAACAAGTATTGATCAGGAAAAAAGGTGGGTTTCATGTTTATAATTTGAGTACTGAGCCACTAATGTTTGCTTTTGAACCAAGAGAATAAAATGATTTCAATGATTTCAATAAATGTTGCTTTATTGTTTTTTATTGATTTGAGAAATTGCTACATGTTGTAATGTATGACTTTGCAATAAAACAATTGAATTGTATATGATCATGTTATGCCATTGAATTAAGTTATGGCATTTTGTATAAAGAAAAACCATGAGCATATGAGATTGTGAATGATTATTTGATTGTGTTTGGGCGAGAGAGGAACCGTTTCGTAGTCACGTGCACGTTGACGTTAAGCCTTCTCCCAGCTACCCACTTGTGGCCCACGAGATATCAGAAGTGGGCTCGTTTTGTTCACGGAGTAAACTTCGATTTCTCTGTTTTGTTCACGGAACCCTCAAGCCAAATTATGTGTGCATTTGCATTATGATGTGTTAAGATATGATGAAATTGAGTAGTATGCTTTGAAGCAAAAATCTCATCAAATGTGTTTTGATGCATTGAATTATGATTTATGAAGTTTATGAATTTTCTTGATAAGTTGTCAATTTGGGAAATATGTGTTACACGGATTTCAATGTGAGTTTTACAATGGAAATAACTATTTCAATGGTTTTTGCTTATTTCTTGGTTAGAAACGTGTTACCCACAAGCTGTAAGCTCACCCCCTTTCATTCCCATCTACAGGTGATGAGAAAGAGATCGGGTGAAAGAAAGTGAAGGCATTCGTTTGATTATGCATGTTTTGTATTTTAAGTTGGATTGGTGCAAAAATGAGACATTAGACATATGTTGAGAATTATGAGATTTTGTATCTTTGGTTGTATTTTAGATTTTGAGATTGATGATATCATGTAGCTTGGAACGCCATTAAAGTTTTTAAACTCTTAATTTCTGATGTAAATGAAATATGGATATGTGTATGGATTTTGAAATGCAAATTTGTGTATGGTTGAGATAGAATTAGATGTGTTTGAAGAAGTCATCACTTGAGTTGATGAACTTTGAATATGAGCCATTGTTATATACATAAGTGAGATATTATGGAAAGGAAAGATAGGAATGTTATGAAGCATGAAATGTTGTTGAATATGAAGGGTCATATGAATTGAGGTTGAGAGTTGAAGAATTCCCATTTGTAGTTGAATGGTTATGTTCGGGATAATCCAAGTTTGTATAGTGCAAAATTCCAAAGTTTTTCAGAAGGGCAAATTGTATGTTCTGACTTCCAATAAAAAATGCATCGATTTATGTAGAATTAGCCAAAGTTGCCTTCATAAAAGTTGTAGTTCGTCTTTATAGCATTCTAATGCTATAAAGTATGCAATTTTTTAATATCAGAATTGCAAGTTATGATCATTACAAGTTACGATGTCGTAGGAGACATAATTCCCGAACCATAAGAGTTTATGAAGTGATATCGGACTAGAAAAAGTTGAATTTAGCAAGATTATGAGTAATGGGGATGCTAGGATGGGTTTAGGATCCTTTGTAGGGGTCTTGGAGAGTTGAAAGTTAGTGTCACCCGAAGGTTACACAATCTACCAGTGTGAAATTCCACAGCCCGTGTTTTCCAACGCAGGAACACTAATCCAACAGAAAGTTATACAGACTGACCGTGTTGGATCACACGGTCAGTGTGTTTTGACCCTCTTAACGTCATAATTTTAATTTTGTGTCTCACAAAAATTGTATCCCTAGATGTCTTCTTTCTAACTGTCTAAAAACGAAGTCAATCCAATACCTACAGTGAGAGTTTTTGTGTTTGCGCCAAAGCATGTTCAATCAGAGTAAGGATATGAACATGTTGGATTCGTTTGGCCATAACTTCTTCGTCCGACCTACGATTGAGGTGATTCTTAAGGAGATAGATTCCTAACACGTTTTTATACCTCTCCATAAAAATTTATAGCCTTTGGATGTAAATTCAAAAAGTTTATGGAAAGGAAGTGAGGGGTCAATTTGGAGAGCATGATTGGGATATGAACATACTTTGGATTTTTAAGCATATCTTGAGATATAGAGCTCCGAATGAGGTGGTTCTTGTTTCTTCATAAACTAGAAACTAAAAGATACCATTTTGAAGAAGGCAATTGTAATTTTTGTGATTTCGTTGTGTGGGCTCGACTTTATGGCTTGAGATGTCATGAGAATGAGGATTTCTTTTGTTTTTAATTGATGAGGGTTAAAGAGCTTGAAAACCCGCTTATGTTTATCGACTTCGGTTCGATAGTTGGGCTTCAAAAATGGGGCCCAACATCTTGTGGTATCAAAGCTAGAAGAGAAATCAATGATGGTTAAGGAAACTTCATCGGAGTACGATCACGTCATAGGGTATCCGTTTTAAAGTTGGGTTCCAGAAACGGCGCCCAACAATTAATACCTTTTGGGGGTTATTCATAGGATGGTGATTGGGTACATCTTGAGGTTTTCAGAAGTAATTAAGTAGCCAATAAAGGATTCACCACTCCTTATAGAAGGAGATGATACCCACGACCTCTTACTAGGACCATTACTTAGGGTCTCTAACCAAAGCAGAAATGTGTCATGAAGAGAGTCTTCAATAATACATAGAGTAATGAGATCATCATGATATCTAATAACACTTGGACTAGATGTGACGCAGTCAATCTAGTGAGAGTTGGCACTTTGACCATACTTTGAACCAAGTGGGGTATAGATGGTGAAAGAACGAATTGTATGGAACATTGAGTATGGAAGGGTCCGTAATCAAATTACTAACTTTTGGGTCAATTGGGGGTCATGATATGTTGCTAGGTACCTTCTCTTGACTTACTTGAATTAAGAGTTAATTCAAGTTCCCAACATAACTTGAAACTTAATGGTTCACACATATGGGAGATCCGAAGTATGAGTAAAATGGTCTTGAATGTTGATTCAAGATATAAGAGAGTGTTTCGAGATTGTATCGCGATGTGATCATAGTAGAAAACATTGCATGGAATGGATTAGAAATAAGTGTTGTTGGCTTCCATTAATGCATGCTATTCATGGTCATTAACTTCCCATAACTTCCATTAATGCATGCTATTCATGACCATTGACTTCCCATAACATCTAACTTCCATTAATGGATGTTATTCATAGTTATTAACTTCTCATAACTTCCATTAATGCATGCTATTTGTGACCATTAACTTCCCATAACTTTCCATTAGTGACAGGGGTTATGGAAGGCTAAATGGTGCAGAAAATTAAGATGATTTTCATGCATCTTATGTAAAACATAAAAAAGAATCTTTTTCTTACACATACATTTTTTCTCTCTAACTCTCTCAGGAGTTCTTGTTTTTGCTAGCACGGAGAAAGAATTCTAGCCATCTCCTAGTGATTTTTCATCCTTCTATCTTTATGTAGACTTTCATTAGAGACAGTCTACGTTGATCACTATGGTTTACGACAACCCAACATGGAGAAGATTAAAGAACAACAGAGATCGTCAAAAAGGTATATAAACATCTTACATTTCATATTTTTGTTTTTCTATATCGACATGCATAAGTAGATCTGACGTTTAAGGTTCCATTTCATTTCCGCTACGTATATTTGATATATATTATATATAAGATGTATGATCAGAACATAAGAAATAGGAATTATAAATTTATCCATTTTTATTAAAAATGTCTTCTACTACCCTAAATGGCCTCTTGATGGATTGATCCGCAAGTTGGATAAACATAGATGTTGGCTTGACATCTCTTAGCCCCAATTTTCTGAAAATAGACAAAGGCATCAAGTTAATACTTACGCCTAATTCACATAAGCATTTAGAAAATTCAAAATCACCATCAACACATGAAATAGTAAAACTCCTTGGATCTTGTAGTTTTGAAGTCATTGTGCTTTTGATGATCGAACTAGAATTCTCTATCAAGGTCACTGTTTGATTCTCCTACCAAGTGTGTTTCTATGTCAATATGTCGTTGAGAAACTTTACATACTTGGGCATACACTCCAATGCCTCCACCAAAGACAAAATAATCTAAATTCTCTTCAACTTCTCCAAGAATTTGGAGAATTGAGTATCGATTTGATGTTGTCTCACCCTCTACGGATATGGAATCTTAAGCTTATAGTGTGGTGGTGGTACATATGGTTTCTCTTCTTCTTTCTCTTTTACATTTTCCTTTTGTTAGCTATCTATTTGAACACTTAGCTCCTCTAATTGCTTGCCACCCATAAATGTAATCTCCTTGAGTTGTTCTTTTGGATTGGCCTCAGTGTTACTTGGTAAGCTTCCTGCATTCCTAAAAGAGAAAGAATTAGCAAGTTGACCTACCTGTACCTCTAAGTTATGGATGGATGACGTGTGCTTCTTTGTAATATGTTCAAACTTTGTCTCTATTCTCTTCTGACTCTCTTCTTGTCTTCTTTGTCCTTCCTCTTGGCTTGAGAACTTTAAACCCAATACGTCCATTTTGTCCTCAATCCAAGTTGTTCTTGCTAAAATATGGGAGGTTCTTGTGTTCTCACTTAGCTACCTGCATTGTTACTAATCCACGAAAAATTTGGCTAGTTGTTCCACCCAGGATTGTAAGTATTAGATATGAATTGTTACCTCATTGCAACTAACCAAAGTAATTTACTTATTTTTGTACCACTCGCTCCCAGCAAGAAGCACTCAGTTGTGCCATTATTGTCTTACCCACATAATTCACATTGTAACTGCATGGTTTTGACTGTGGATAAAGAAACTTCTTACATACTGCTCAATTACTTGGTGAGGGTAGCAATCTGTGCTTGCAAGGTTGTCATTTAGTTAAGTGGAATCTTTCCCTTTTGCTCCTTGGACCCTTGTTTACTTCTTTCATTCAATCACATACAACTCTTACTTGCCAACTCTTCCAAAAGTTCATGAGTTGCATCAATGGTTTTCCTCATCAAAGACCCTCATGTGGCTGCATTTATTACTCCCCTTATGCTTTGTGAGTTATACCATTGTAGAATGTCTATAAAAGAAATTCCATCAGAAGGTTGTGGTGGGGGAATCTCCTTTGTTATTCTTGAATCTCTCCTAAGCTTCATACAATGACTCCCATCAATTTGTTAAAAGTTAGTGATCTCCTTGATGATTCTTGTTGTCTTGGTCAAAGGGAAGTACTTAGCTAGGAAGCTTAGGCTAGCTACTCCCAAGTAGTGATTTGGCTTGCACTGAGTGAATTATACCATGCCCCTACCTGTGTTGGACCCCGATCTTTGAGTGAAAATTTAGAAATAATAAATGAAATTAAATGAGTGTTTTTGTATGTGAATTATGTTATAGATGAAATTGGAATGTAAAGTATGTATGGATGATGAGTTGAGAAACCTTAAGCATGAACTATGGTTATATATGTAAGATATTATTTGGTGAATGACAAGATAAATCATATGAATTGAGGTTGAGTGTTGGATAAAAATGTGTATGCTGATTCGAGGGAAATTCTGAAATAATTGAAATAGAATTGGCCAAAGTTGCCTGCTTCGAAGTTGTAGCTTGTTCATTTATCTTTACAATGATACTAAGTATGCAAGTTTTCGAGGTTAGAGTTAAGAGTTATGATTGATACAAGTTAAGATGTTGCATAAGATTTGTGTTGTGATAGCTTTGATGTATGTTTGCAATTTGAGGTTTTGAAGAACCAATTAAGTTGAGATTTGAGAAATTTGTGAATTGAATTTTTTGTTTGGGTTGTTATGAAATGTTTAGGCTTTTGAATAAGTGAATTTGTGAAGATTATAAGTGTATATAGTGTTAGGATGATTGTTGGAAGCATTGGAGAAGGTAGAAGGGGTTTTGGGAAACCCATGTCCGCTAAACAGACATGGAAGTCCGTTTAACGGACATTATCGAGTCAAAAGGACCCCTTGTTTAACTCATGTCCATTAGACGGACATGGATGTCCGTTTAATAGACTTTCTAGGACGAAATGGTGCTTCCAAGGCCGTGAATGTCTGTTAAATGGACATGCATGTCCATTAAACGGGCATTCACGGGTCAACTTGTGAAAATTGCAATTTTTGACCATCTTAGAGGTTGAATCTGATTTTGTGGTCTTCATAAGAGTTGTATATATAGAGGTCTAATTTCAAATGTTCTAAGAACGAAATCAATCCTATTTCTATATTGAACGTTATGGCGAGTGCGCCAAGAGAGGTTCAAATCGATTTAGGGTTTAAGCATGCGTTATTCTTTTGTGCATAACTCACTCATCCGACCTCCAATTCAGGTGATTCTTAGACCAATAGATTTCTAAGACATTTATCCTTCTCTCCATGAAAATTTTTAGCATTTGGAGTTGAATTTAAAAAGTTTGATTGAAAAATTATGAGAGACCGGTTAGAAGAGCATGATTTGAGTATGTGCACGCTTTAGCGTTTTAAGCATATCTTGAGCTATAAAACTCCGATTGGGATGATTCTTTCTTCAAAGTGATCAAGAGACATAGAGCTTAATGTTGTTATTAGAGAAAGGAGATGAACCATTAATAATTAAGGTGATTTTCTTGGACTACGCTCACGTCTTAAGATAATCGGGACGATTTGTTTCCTTCTGATTTTGCTATTTTCCTTCTTCATCATACCTTGTCCAATCTTTGGGTTATATCTTTTCCGTCTGATATCCAATTGAATTGATTTTTAAAGCGTTGGATTCCTAAGACATCCCTCTATCTGTCCATGGATAATTATGAATTTTAGAGATTTAATTGAGGAAGATTGTTTGAATCAAAGTGAGTCGGGAAATTTTCTGAACATAGTTCAGTATTTTGAGAAATTCTCGATCAGTGGTGATCCGATTGAAGTGATTCTTGAGGAAAAATAAAATTAAGACATGGGGCTACAAGTCATATAAAGGAATTAAATTTCAATTTAGCCCCTAAGATTTTCAATTTCTGAATTTAAGTTCGAATTAGTATTCAGTCTTGGATTAGGAACATCTGAATGTATTTTGTCCATAACTTTCGCTCTAGTTATCCAAATGAGGTTATTCTTAATTTGGATTAAGATAGAGAAATAGGGCTACAACTTTTGATGTAGGGCACCAAATTAAATAATTTTAGTGGCGTTATGAAATTAAGAAAATGATGAACATTTATCTAGAATGAAGTTTTGGAAAATTCCTTCAAATTGATTATTAGAAAATTATCCTAAAGTAGCATGAATTAAAATGGATGTTAGGGGCAATTTTGGAAGAACACATAAGGACTTAAGTTTCTAGGCTATTATTGTAACATCCCATCACCGATGGGAAGGGTAAAATAGTAATTTGGACGGGTTATGAGTGTGAAAACTAATCTCAGCATGTTCATGCATAATATGGCTGCCATATATGCATAAAGTGTAATTTTTGTATATGCACATGATTGTACATGCATTCATGACATTTCCTGGCATATGTGTTTACTGTGAAAAACATGACTTAGTGCTTGAACATCGAATTGGAGTGATTTTTATGTGTTTTACATTTTTGGGGAAATTATAGAAATTTTTCTAGAATTTTTCGAAAAAAAGTTCTGGACCGAAAAAATTGACAGGTGACAGACTGATTTGGTTTCCGGTACCAAAAATGACTGTCTACTGGTAAAAAAATTAAAGACATGATTTTAGGAATTATGCTTTTGGAGCCATTGAAATTTGGAGAGAAATTGGACTAGAATTTAATTGTTTTGGAAAGGGAATTAATGAACCCCTTAAAAATAAGACAAGTGGCAAGTGACACATGTCACTTGCCTACTTAGCCTTATATTAAATGGTCATATAAAAACCCTAGCTTGGAGAGCTTCCACGATATTCCTTAGAGAAGGAGTTAAAAAAAAGTGAATTAGATGGAATTTCTCCATCTTATATGTAGCCTCTCCTTCTCCCATTTTTTTCGTTGGTCTCCTCCTACTTGTTATAGTTCATAAAAGCTCTTATATCTTCTTTGTTTTCTCTTCTTTTGTTCACTAAACACCTAAGCCCTCTACCTTTTTCAAGTGGTGATGATCGTGTATATGGTGAAGGGAAGAGAAATTGTGGGGTTGGAAGAAATTGAAGCTTGTTAGGTAAGATTATATTTTAAGTTTTGATTGTTCATTCAATGCATGAATTGTGAGGTTTCTGCATCTAATTGCATGAAAATTGTGTTGGTTGAAATGGGTATGATGTGTTCTTGATTGATTAAGAATGAATGTAAATGAATGAGTAATTATGTTTTGGGATTGGCTTTGAAATGGTGTAAGTGTTTTGAATTTGGTTTTGTGATGCTTGATGAATGGAAATTTAGGGAAGACTATAGTGTGTGTGTGTGTTGCCATTTTATGGCTAGGAGATTAAGTGAGGTTTTGATGAAATTTAGGTTGATTACTTGACTAATTGGGATGCTTATTGATGTAGGATTGGTGTTGGAATGAAAGAAGTTGAGTTTGATATGAAATCTGGAAAATTTTACTTTGAGTAGGTTTCAGATTTTTGCTCTTAACTTTTGATATGGTTGTCCGATTGAGATGAGCTTTGGCTTAAATTAAACTTAAGAAGTATGGCTAGATTTCATATGAAGGAAGTTTTGTCCAATTCTGACTTTAAGAGTTTTAAATTTTTCTTGGAAAGTGAGGTGTTAGGTGCTGTATGAACAGTAATCCGAATCTTGTGACCTGAAACTTTGATGATTTTTTTTAGGTTGATTTGGATTGAATTTGCTAATTTGGTCTTCATGAAAGTTGAAGATTTTTTTGTTATATTTCTAACGCCACTAAGTATGAATTTTTTTGATCTGTAGATTGAAAGTTATGGTCTGTAAAAGTTTAGGTGGTAATTCAGCCCAAAATCTGTTTTGTGTGCAAGTGACTTTAAGTGCATAGGTTTTGTGCTTTTTGTGTTCTTATATTAATTTTGGACTGTTAAGGGTGAAATTGGCTCAAGTTACCTTCTGTAAAGTGTTAGAGGATTGTTGTAGCTTTCTAATGAGGTATTTTATGCAAATTTTGGATGTAAGGATTGTAAGAGATGAATTTGTAAAGTTTTGATATGGTTTAGGTCATGTGCTATTTTAACAAGCTTTAACAAGGCAGCTACATTAGTGTGAGTTTTTGACCTAGTTAGACATGGAATTTGGTTCTAAGTCCTTCATGAGAATTGTAGCTTGTGTTCTTATCTTTTCAGTGATACCAAGTTTGAAATTTTTCGAAAATGGGATAGGAAGTTTCGAATTTCGAAAGATTGGGTTATTGTTGAGAATAATTGGGGTAGGCAGAAGCATTGCTTCAGAATTTGATTTGTTTAGAGATGGAATTGGCCTTCATGTTGTTCATAAAATTTGTAGAATTTGTTTTTCTCTTTTGATTGATATAAAAATTGGAATTTTTGGCAAAGGGGATGAAAAGTTATGATTGTTAGAAAGAGGTTGTACTGTTGTGGTCAATGTATGATTAGGCAGTCACTTTGATTGCATTTTTGACACCCTTAGGGGAGGAATTGGTTTATGAGCTCTTCTTGAAACTTGTAGGATTTTTCAAGATATTTCCAATGAGACCTAATTTGTACTGTTTGGACATTTTTGTGAAAAGATAGGTTATGTGAAAGAAGAGGGGGTTTTGCATATTTTGGGATTTTAGTTTTAAAAAAATGTATTACAGCTGTGGGCTAGACGCTCACCCATGCGGGCGAGCAAGGCGCATCGCTCGCCCAGGCCGAGCGGTCGCACCGCTCGCCCAGGCGAGCGAGGTGCCCTGGCGCGCCCAGTGACATCTGTCCAATCTTTTGTGTATAACTTTTTCATCCGACCTCCGATCGACTTGATTTTTGAAGCGTTGGATTCTTAAGATATTTCTCTATCTTTCCATACCAAATTTAGGATTTTTGAGATCAAACTGAGAAAAGTCGATCGGATCTAAGTGAGTAGACCAGTTGGAAAAGTTTGAACATGCTTCAGTAATTTGGAGATATCTTGAGCTATAGAGCTCCAATCGATCTTATTCTTTTTTCTAAGTAAAATAGAGGCATAGATCTACAATTGTTATGAAGAGATTGGGTTTCAATTTAGCCCCTAAGATGTTCATTTTCTAGAGTGAAGTTACATATAGTGTGTTGGTTTGAACGTATTTTGGGAATATCTTTTTCGTCCGAACTTCGATTGACCTGATTGTCGAGGCATCGGATTCGTGAAACTTTTAATTTCATTTATTTGTGAAATTGGGAATTTTTAAAGCTGAAATTGATGGGAATTGGTTAGGTCGAAGTGAGGGGACCGAGTAATGATTTTTCCGATCCATGTTTTATTAATAATTGGACTTATAGAGGTCCAAATTGAGTGGTTTTGATGTCTCTGAGTTTCTAATGTTTAGAGGAAGTTTCTATGACGGGAATTTGTGCAATAGTGCTGGGAATGTCACGAACATGCATTATACACATTTTAATTGCTACATGTGCATTATTAAATAGTCCTGATGGTGCATTTAGTAATAGTCGAATATTTTGAATGTTATAGAGGCACTTTTGGAACGTCAGCACACGGACGTTGCCGAGACTTCTAGGCATTAGCTCAGAAGCTATAGGTGAGTAACCTACATGGTTTCTCAATTTTTATTTGGTTATTATTTTGCGCTTATAACTCTGTGGAGAAGAATGGTGGGCATGTGCGTTTGTTTATGACTGGATTCCGGACTGAAGATGTCCGATGTATTGGGAGATTATGACATAGAAGTGTTATTTGTCTGAGATGTGAGATCTTCGTGATTTCAATGTGATAAATTAGGACTGTGATTTTAATGTGAATAATTGTGAACTAATTTTTTGAATGCGGTAATTTGGGTTTGATTGTAATGTGATATTGCTCAATTGCGACATATGCATGAATGCATGAGCAGTTAATGATAGTTGTGACCGGAGCATCCACCGAGAGCTACAAGCTCAATGTTTATATTTGGGCCTCGAGCCCACAGTGATTCAGAGCCTATGGCTCAACGATTAATGTGTCCTTATTGGGACAGTTTCAGAGCCTCAGGCTCAACGATTAATGCGCCCATTTTGGGACAGTTCAGGCGCTCAGTCACAACACCAAAATAAAATGGAAATGTGGCACATGCGCATGTCATTTGCATCTAATTGTAATCTCTTTGATTAAGTGTAAGGCTAACTGCCTTATGCTTCTGTGGTACCAATCATGTGATATTTCTGAATGTGATTTATGAAACAATTGGCTTATGCATGAGTGTTTATGAATTCAATTGGTTATGGATGACAAATAGAATGAAATGTATCAAATTGTCTATGTTCACGTGAAATTGTGCAATGTGATTAAATATGCAACAATGGAAATATATGTTATGTGAAACGATGTGTTGCATGAATTGAGTGAACCATCGATGATGGTTCCTCACTGAGTTAGCAAAACTCACCCAAAATTTGCAATTATTTTTCAGGACCTAGAAGAATACCCCATTAGGCAACGGGTGTATAGCAACTGCATACGAGTGAGAAGAGAGGTCGGGATCAGTTCGCGTCTGCATTAGTGTCTGATAGAGATGTATTTTTCTGAATTTTTTTGTATTAATGATTAGGTCTTGTTGTAAAGAAAACAAATTGAATGAATTTGTATTTATAAAAAGGGCCCCCGTGGTCGTTGAACTCATCGATGATTGTTTCTGTAAGTTGTTTCCGCGTAATACTTATAATGTGTGTGTATGTTTAAAAAAAATTTATACTGAGTGATGTAGCACGCCACCCTCACAGGGCACGGACTCAGATATCACCATCGATGTCGGGTTCGGGTCATGCGGGGGTGGGGTGTTACAATTATGGAAGGGAAAATTGGTCAATTGTCTTCCATTTTAATGACTTGGCACTATAAAAGGAGGGGTTGTCATCCTTGGGAAGAGGGAGCACGAAAATGAAATGAGAGAACAGAGAAATGAGAGGTTGTAGTGGAGAGGAAGGAGAAGGAAGAAGAAGAGCTAGGGTTTGATTTTTCAAGGTCTTCAAGAGTGATTTTCAAGTGGTTCAAGAAGGGAAAAACGTGGAGGATGAAGAGAGCTTCCTTTCAAGCCTAGAAATGTTGAAAATAGAGAAAGACAACGGTAAGAGATATTATTACCTTGTTAAATTTTGATGAGATCTTGGTTTATTTGGCTTAAGATTGGTATGGGTTTGTGAATTCTAGGTTCAATTTTGGAGATTACATGTTTTAATTGGACCAATTTTGGATGTTGATTTAATTAGGGTTTATGATATGAATTAGGGCAAATTAAAGAAAGGATTGGAGAAATTGAAGCTCTAATCAAGCTCCAAGCATGGATATGAGGTGGGTAATTTGTTTATATTTTGAATTATAAGCTAACTTGTGATTTTGAAAAATCAAAGAGCAAAATTTTATAAATTATTGATTACGTTGATGTTTAAAAATTCTGGATTTTCGAATGATCGAATTCATTGATTTTGAACTGATTGGAAAATTTCTACAATTATTTCGGACCTTTTTAATGAAATGATTCAATTGACTATTTTCAAAGGTTTTGAAGGATTTGATGAAATGGGTATAATTGTTTGAATTCTTTATGTTTGATTGATTAAGATTTCAATATGTGAATTTGATTATTTATGAGATTGATTGATAGATTGAGAATGCATTTGAACTATTATATGAATGTATGCAAATTTGTGAATGTGAATGTGTCGAGTACGACACGATATGAAAATATGAAAAAAATTAAATTTCTGAAATGTGCCTTTGGGCAATCTGATTTTTCAAGCATGAATATGTGTTATATGGGTTTGGTTAGGTCCCCTAAGTAGAGTCAGTGCACTGGTCTCATTTTAAAAGCTTTTTCCCGGCTGCCCGTTAGTGGCACTGGAGTTTCGATTTCGGACTCCCATAAGTCACGGTTACACCGGACCGCTAAGCGGGAAGGTGTAGTATGTTCCGTTCACGGCTGCACAGGACCGCTATGCGGGAATGTGTCGTACGTTCCGTTCTAGACCGACCCAAACCATTTTTGATGTGTTATGTGTTTTTATTTTTGTTTTTGTTTTTGTCGTGATGCATTCATGTTTTTAAGTTGACCATGAAATGTGACAGACTAGAAAATTTTGAGAAGTGAGAAATTGAGAGTTGTAAACATGAGATTTTGGAAATTTTTATGAATATTTTGAAAAGTTGGAAGGATCGAGAAATAAGCTTTTGAAGATTTTCTACTGTGAAATGTTTATAAATGTTTATAAATGACTAACGCCTTGAAAATGATTTTCGCTTACGGTTCATTGTATAAACATGTTATCCACGAGCAATAAGCTCACCTCTCTTCATTCCCATCCACAGGTGATGAGAAGAAGATCGGGTGAAAGAAAATGAGGGATTCCGTTTGTATGGGTTCCTATTGAGTTATTGTTAAGTTTAGAATGTTGTTGAGAAATTTAGAATCATTGTGCTTTGTGTACTTTGGTTTATGATTATTGGTAATGGTATATGGCTTGAAATGCCATTAGTGTATTGCAAGCGTTTAGTTCATGATGTATTTGGATTATGAAATTGTATAAGAACTTGAGTTATGGAATTGGAAATGTATTGGCTATGGATTGTGCATAATGGTTTTGTATATAAATTGAATTGAGTTATGAATGTGATTTGGATATATATATGGATATGGATGAATGTGCATGATGATGGGATATGAATTGTGATGGTTTATATGTTGGACCCCGAATTTTCTTGGAATTTTTGAATTATAAAGTGGCATTAAATGAGGAAACTTATGGTGACTTTTTAGTGTGCAAAGAAAAAGAAGAGTCAAGACTATGAATTGTTATATAAGATTAAGATAGGTTATTAATGATTATGATTAATTATGGTCTAAAGTGTTGTTTTTGAGTTTAAATGAAATTGATAGTGAATACATTTTTTTAAATGGAAGTTAAAAAGCAAGAAGTAATTAGTGAAAGTGTTAAATTTTGGAGAATTAAGAAATGTTTGACTTTTTGGTCATAGAGAGTTGACTTTTTGATTTAGGCAGAATTTGAGAAATTGATCTTCATGAAACTTGTAGAATATGTTGAAAGCTTTCTATCGCTATAAAGTTTGATATTTTTTGATATCGAGATTGAAAGTTATGATTTTCTGAAGTTAAGGCTATGTTACTTTGTTTTTAAAAGTGTTACTTAAGGGTAATTTTGTGTGTACTGCTTTAAGGCCTATTTCCATACTGATGTGTTTGAATTGGGTTAAGTGGCATACATGAAAATCATAGAAGGATTTTCAAGCTTTACATTGATGTAAAATATGCAATAAGTGGATGTGAGAATTGAAAGTTATAAAATTTGAAAGTTTAGGAGTGTTATAGGTTGACTTATGTTATGGCTGAAACTTTGACTAGAAAATTTACCTAGTTAGAGGTTGATTTAGCCTTTAAGTTCTTCATGAAAGTTGAATATTTTGATTTGATCTTTATTTTGATATAAAGTATATAATTTTTCAATCAAGGAATAATAAGTTACGATTTTTACAAGTTTCTGTTATTATTTTAGCATGATTATTAGAGGACAGAATTTTTGATGGAAAAATTGACTTCCTTATACGTCAAATTGATTTTTCTGTCCTCCATGAAAGTTGTAGGTGACTTTCTGATCTTTGCATTGATATAAAATATGACATGTTTAGACTTTGGAGTTGAAAGATAGGATTTTTCAAAGTTGAGTTATGGCTTAGGGAATATTCATTTGGGCAGGATCTTTGATTAGAAATTTGACCACATTAGAGACTGAATTAGTTGTGGAGTTCTACATGGAAGTTGTAGAAAGTCCTTTAAGCTTTCTATTGATACCAAATTTGTTAATTTTGGAGTTCGGGAGAAAAAGATATGATTTGACAATTCTGAAATTTTCCTGCAGATCCAGATTTCATCCTTAGATGTGGTCACGCCTAGTCTCTAAGTTTCTTAGACGTGCCCATGCCTAATCGCTAAATGTCCTCATCTCACTCTTTTGCTTATAGCTTTTTTGTTTAACATCTGATTGATCTAGTATTCGAAGCGTTGGATTCCTAAGACAATTATCTACATCCTCATAGGAAATTTGAAAATTTTTTAGATTAAATTGAGATTGATTAAATTAATCAAAGTGAGTCAGGAAATTTTCCGAACATAGTTCGGTATTTTGAGAAATTTAGGATCTGTGGAGATTCGATTGAAGTGCTTCTTGAGGCAAAATAAAATTGAGACATGGGGCTACAAATCATATAAATAAATGAAATTTCAATTTAGCCCCTAAGACTTTCAATTTTTGAATTGAAGTTCGGATTAGTGTTCAGTCTGGGATTAGGAACACCCGAACGTATTTTGGTCATAAATTTTTCTCTAGTAATCCAAATAAGGTGATTCTTAATTTGGATTAAACTAGAGCAATAGATCTACAATCTTTATGAAGAAATAGAGTTTCAATTTTGTCATTAAGAATGTCAATTTTTGGATGGCAATAACATGCTAGAAAATGATTTAGCATTAGACATTCCCGAAATATTTTGAGCATAACTTTTGATGTAGTGCTCCAAATTGGATGATTTTTTTGGCATTATGAAATAAAGACAAGGAGGAACATTTCTCTAGAAGGAAATTTTGGCAAATTCCTTCAAATTGATGATTAGAAACTTATCCTAAAGTAAGCCTGAATTAAGATGAGTTTAGGGGCATATTGGGAACATCACTTAAAAAGTTAAGGATTTAGGCATATAAGTAAGGGCATATGGGTCATTTAACATTCATTTAATGAAAAAGGAGAGGGGTTGTCATTTAAGAAGGATGAAAAGCAAGGTGAAGCCCGAAACATTAAGGAAAAAAAGAAAAACATGAAAGAAGAAAGAAAGGAAGAGTGTTGTCATGGAGAAGAAAAGGGAAAAGGGGAAAGATAGCTAGGTTTCAAAATTTTTGGGCCTTTAAGCATGATTTTTTGTTGCTCCACAAGGAAAAAGTGAGGAAGAAGATGAAAGCATCTTAAGGGAACAAAGAAATTTCGAAAATGGAGGAGAAATGAGGTAAGAGAAAATTTTGAGTTTTAAGTTTTTCTTAAATTTTTGGTTTAGAATCATGGAAAATGGTATGGGTTTGTTAATTCCAAGCTCAATTTTAATGTTTATGCCTTAGGTTATGTTTAATTTTGGATGAAAATTAATTAGGGTTTATGCCTAATTTTGTGATTGGGGTTTTTGGAAATTATTGGCTTAGAATCATGGAAAATATGATGGATTGGTGAAATATGATACCAATTTTGAAGATTTTGTGATTTATGATATTGAATTTGGGTGAATTGGTTTAGGTCAATTTTGGAATTTGGGGATTTTGGAAATTCATGATTTAGATAGCTTGATTATATGTGAATTAGTGTTTTCTAAGCTTAATTTTAAGGATTATGTTATTTATGAGGTTGATTTTGGGTGAAATTGGTGTAGGGAATTTTCAATTGGAAGAATAAAAGAAGAAATGGTCAAACTGGAGCTAGAGACAAACTTCTGGCATTGATTCGAGGTGGGTAGTGTATTTATATTTTGAATTATAAGCTAAGTATGTGATTTTGAAAAATCAAGAAACAAAGATTTACAAATTATTGTTTATATCAATGTTTGCAAATTATGATTTTTGAACGATAAAATTCAATGCTTCTGGTATGATTGTAAGATATGGAAATAATTATGAATTTTCATTATTATTCAAATGTTTCAAATAATTTGTGAAATAAATGACTTCATCGTTTGAATGAAAGATAATTTATTGTGATTTATGACTTTGAGAAATTACAAAATTATTGCATTCTTTATGATGGATTCATTGATATGTGCCTTTTGAAATTTGTGAAGTTTGTGTATTGCAATTTGTTTGATGTGACAAGGTATGAATACCAAGTTTTCGAAATTTGCCCACGGGCAATTTGCTTTTCAAGCATGAATGTGTGTTATATGGGTTTGGTTAGGTCCCTTAAATAGAATCAGTGCACTGGTCTCATTTAAAAAAAAAGGCTTCTCCCGCCTGCCCGTTAGTGGCACTGGAGCTCCGATATCAAACTCTCATAAGTCACGGCTATACTGGACCGCTATGCAGGAAAGTGTAGTACGTTCCGCTCACTTTGCACAGACCGCTATCTTGGGAATGTGTAAAGACGCGTCCGCGTTGGACCGACCCAAACCGTTTGAAGTGTTATGTGACTTTGATTTTGTCCTTTATGTGATGCAATTATTATGTGATCCATTCATGTTTTCAATTTTAGTTTTGATTTGTAAAAAGTTTTGGAGTTTCGAGTACTAACATATTGAGGTTTTTAAACCGTAAAGGTTTTGGAAACTGCTTAGAAATGACTTTTCAATAAATTGACAAATTTGAAAAATAAGTCTTCAATTTCTCTTGTGAGAATTTTTATACAATGGGAAAAGTTTTAGAAAATGTTTTTGCTTATTATTTGATTTATAAATATGTTACCCACGAGCAATAAGCTCACCCCCCCCCCCCTTCATTCCCATCCACAGGTGATGAGAAGAAGATCGGGTGAAAGAAAATGAAAGTTTCAATTTGTTTGGGTTATATAATTTTCTGTTAAATTAGATTGTTACTGAGAAAGAGAAAGTGAGAATTGTTGTGTATTGTGTAGTTTTGGATTATGGTTATTGTATTTGTATATGGCTTGGAATGCCATTGGTGGATTGTAAGTGTTTGTTTCCGATGTATTTGAATTATGAAATTTGTATATTGTATTGAGTTATGGAATTATTTCTGATTATGATTAAGGATTTCTGAAGCGTTAGGTTTAGACTTTCGTTTGTTTATGCTGAGATTCACGGAGGGTCTGGTAGATTTTGATGTTTGTGTGATTGATGGGGAATTATAGAAGTGTACATTTGCCAATTGCAGGTTTTGAGTTAGTTAAAATACAGCTGTTATGCTGCCGAAATTTTGGTAGAAATAATATGAACGTATGGGATTTGTATACTTGTATAAGGCAAATTTTATGATTTGAGTTTTGATTGAGATTATGGAATTGATGAATTCCAAATCGAAAAAGAGTATTGCTTAGTATAAGAATGAGTAAAATGGAAAAGAAAGAAGAAAAAAATTATACTAGTTTTGGAATGTCTTAAGGTTTCCAACGCGATCGCTTTTTCTAAGATTCATGCTTCGGATGTCGGAAATTCGTATTCATTTTGCTTTCGTTTTCTTTGATTCGTTTTGCTTGTTTTCCGATTTATGTTTCCGCTTTTGATTCTGTCGCTTCCGATTTGTGATTCGATACGTATCCGATTTGATTTCGCCTTATGTTCTGTGCTTGCAAATTCCGCTTTTGCTTTACGATTCAATTTCGTTTTTGCTATTGGTTTCCACATTTTGCTATTCGTGTGGCCATCGGATTCGAATTATCCGATGTGCATTCGCTTTGTTTTCGACCACTTTCATTACGTTCTTCGGTTGGGATCCGGTCTCCGGATCAGGTCTCAACATTATAAATATGATTAGTTTTGGGTTTGATTGAAATATGAATCTGTATATATGTATGAATGGGAATTGAATTAGAATGGGTTTGGGATTCTAGACGGGAGGTCCGTGGAAGTTGATGATTGTGTGATTGGGCTGAGATATAGAAGTATATTTACCATTTGCAGGTTTTGGGTTAGTTAAAATGTAGCCATTATGCTGCCCAAGTTTTGATAGAATTGGTTGTATGGTTTTTGTTAAAGATGATTGTTGTGTTATGATATGAATAAAAAAAATGTATGTTTTGACTTTTGGTTGTGAGGATGAATTTTCCAATTGAGGAAAATTAAGTATTGGAAAATTTGGAATTGTATACGATAAATTGAGATGAAAAGAATGAATAAGAAAAAAGAAAAAAATTTACACCGTTTCGGATAGGTTAAATGTCTAAGGTTTCCAACGCGACAGTTTTTTACAATACACGCTTCGGATGTCGGAACTTGTTTTTCAAATTCGCTTTCGATTCATTCGTCTTAGGTGTCAGATTCAATTTGTATTTCGTATTTGTATACTTTGATTTCGTTTTTCCGATTCGTTTTGTGTTCGATTCCGTTTCGATTCCTTTTCTTTATGTTTCGTTTTGATCGGATTTTCGCATTTGTATTCGTCCGTTCTTTCGCATTAAGAATTCACTTCTCTTCGTATTCGTTTCTTTAGCTTCATGATTCTGCTTCGGATTCTTTTTAATGTTTCGATTTTCATTTTCCACTTTTTCGGTTGGGATCCGGTCTCTAGATCAGATCCCAACAACCTGATCCTTCAAGGTAAACGAAACAATCTTAACCTCACAACCTCATTAGACATCCCATTTGTTAGAATAGTGCCCTAAAGGCAATCGCCTTTAGCGCGTTTTGTACAAAGTTGTGTACATACTTTATGAATGAATAAAGAAAGGCATATTTCATTAATTTGATGTTCATTATTTATGAATTGATATTGATCTATAAGCAAATTAATGAAGTCCATGATATATGATATAGCATGAAGGAAATTATGATGTGATCATACTACTGAGATTCCTATCATGTGCAATTATGTCAGTATCTAAATTATCCATAGTCGTAGGATTACCAAACCGACATCGAATCCGAGAGACTAGCACATGTCAAGCTCCTTGATTTGATCAAGCAGTGGATCTCAGAAACTGTAAATATGAGATATTTAGGGTTGAGATGTGAATGCTTACTAGAGGTAGTAAGTACATTGGATGACCTGCTATGAGATCATCACTTGGATGTCTTATTCTAATGTCAGTGATAATCTCATCATAGCAATAGTGCAAATATCCTTAGACTTGAGGTACTCAAGGATATCTTGGATACTGATTCTGTGCTTTGACTTCATTCCTTGTTGCCTTAAACAGGTCGCTCATAGGGTGGTGCTTGGGTACAGCTTGAGGTATTCGAAGGTAATTGAGTAGCCAATAGAGGATTCACCACTTCTGTGATAGCAGAAGATGATACCCATGGCCTCTTGTCAGGGTCTTTACATGAAAATCTCTGGCCGGAGTTCATATGTCATGAAGAGTGTCTTCAGTGACATATAAAGTAATGAGTCCCAGGACGAGAACTGATATCACTTGGACTAGATTTGATGTAGTCAGTCTAGTAAGAGTTGACACTTTGCCCATACTCATAACCAAGTGGGGTATAGCATGGTGAAAGGATGAATTGCACAGTAATTGTCTATGGAAAGGTTCGTGATAGGGTTCGTGATGAACATAGGTTCATTCGTCAAACCAATTACTTTCCGGTCAATTGGGGGTCATGATGTGTTGCTAGATACCGCTCATGACTTGCTCAGATTAAGTGTTAATCTAAGTAGCCAACATAACCGGAACCTAATGGGTCACACGATAAGAGTGACTTGAGAATTCGTAAAATAGTTTTGGACAGAGATCCAATATATGGAGAGCAATAGGATTAAATGGATCCCGATGAGATCAAGATATGTCCCGATGAGATCGCGACATCGATATTACTGAAACAGGTCTTCGATGTTTTTTCCCATACCGGGACCCGGTAGGACCGACCCCAATGTGACTGGACCACTTCAGCATTAATATATATATATTTTATTAATTAATTAAGTAATTAATATATATATATATGCCATTTACGTGGAAAGGAGATGGAGAAGATATGAATTACTTATATATATGTGTGCCTAACGTGGCAAGCTCATCATTCTTTAGCATTTAATGTCTTTAAATGGTTAAAGACAAAAATGCTAAAGTAAGGTGGATGATCATCGTTGCATATAAGAAAGAAGAAAGGGTTTTGAGAGAAATAAGGCTTTCCTCTCTTCTCATCATCGATGATCAAGCTTCATTCTCTCTTCTCTCCAAGCTCTCCAAGAACAAGGTAAGAGCTAGCACTCTCTCCCTTGTTCTAGCTATTTCCGGGTCAAAGGGTTTGTCCCGGTTAGGTTCTCCGATCACCGTTAGAGACGGTCTCCTTTGGCCATTATGGTTTGATTTCGATATATAGGCACATGGATCCTGGCTTTTGGAAAGGTCCCAGAACAAAAAAAAAAATTCCGCACCGTGTGCATGTGATGCACACACTGGGATTTTCCTACAGTGGTATCAGAGCCACTTGTGTCGTATATAACGATGAAATCATAACTAGGTTGGAGCTGCCTATTGCTTGTAACGATGATGCATGTTGACTGTGCTAAATTCGAAATCAGTATAGAAAACTTGTTTTCAAAATTTTCTTTTCCCAGATATGCTCATAAGATGTTGTTGAATATGTTTGTGGAAGAACAGAATTTATCAATGCGATTTGATATGGTTTTGCTAATTTATTCCCTAATGTTCTTGTTGCTGTCTTTGTGCACAATCCTTGAACATGCATGCTTATAAATTCGAGAATAAATTGTAGAAATTTTTGTTTTGGGATTTTCTTTCACTCACATGTCTCTAAGATGTTTGTTAATGTCTATGAGAATGGAAAAATGTTTTCGAGGTGATTTACTATTTATTTGAGAATTTATTATGTGCTGCTGGGAATAACTGTGTTGAGGAACACAGATTCAACATTGGCTTTGTTGCTGAGGTTGGTTGAGTTTTCGTTGGAAATAAATCCTAAAAAAACTTCATAGAGCATGTTTTGAACATTTTGTAACCTCTGTAATTTTCTCAGAATTTATTGAAATTGTTTCAATGAGTTTTTCAAGCAAAAGACAGAACTTGGCAGTTTTGAGAAAGTTGCTGGAACTGTTTTGTTTGGAATGTTTGATTGTGTATTTCTCAATTCCAATGCCTTGGATTATTTTTAATGTGATTAAAAATATGTTACATTGATGTTGTATGCTTTCCAAAATGATTTCTTGAAATTGGGTTTCCAAAATTTTCGGATGTCAAATATGTCACATTAGCGTCTCGTTAGTGTATTTCGTTGTTTTGATTGTTTTGGCCGTCACAAATTTTGTGACCAGTGCCGAAGTAGTCTTGATAAAGTGTAGACTACCTAGAGATACTTAGGGTGATAGTTTGATATTCTCAAATTATTTGGAAATCTAAGTGAATAGTAGTGTATTCATCGATTTCAAGTTTTTCATGTATAATATGATTATATGTATGGTAAGCATGATATAATGAAAGTGTTTCATTGGTACATCAAAGTAGAGTATATTACACTTGGTATTGTGAATTAGAACTGCACGGATTGAGAAATTAACCGATTAAAGAGCAATTCTATACATATAAGTCGACTTACACATGCATAAGTCGACTTTTATGTTCAAACAAGTCGACTTACACATGCACTAGTCGACTTGTATTCTCAGGTAAGTCGACTTGCACAATGGTATAAGTCGACTTGCATGTGCACAGTTGTATAAGTCGACTTGCATGTTCAGACAAGTCGACTTACACATGCACAGAAGCATAAGTCGACTTACACATGCATAAGTCGACTTATACATGCTTAGGTGGGATGATGGATGATTATAGGTACAGATTCAATGTGATTGATGCCCTAAATCATTCCATATAGTCATGGTGACTATAATCCTACATCTTGGAGAAGAAGAAGAGTGAAGAAAGATGAAATCCCTCACATATAATATGAAAACTAACGCCTTCCATTAATATGGGGAGAACCAGAGTTCTTATAGAGTTCGGGTTGTTGGGTAAACCCAAGCTCACTCTATACGGATATGTTCGAACCATGAAAATAAGATTTTTGGATTAATGGGTCGGTTTTCACTAGAAGCGTTGATTTGTTGAGTAAACTCAAGGTTAACGTAGACAGAGGCAAAATTGGGTAGTGTACATCAGATGTACGCGCATCAAGAGTTGATAACCCAATGTGTGTGCATACATCACGAGTTGATAGCACTAGTCAATAATTGCACCTGTGATGTAACTGGTATGACCGATACCTGCCAATTGATCTAAGGTGACTTGTTGGGTAAACCCAAGGTCATTTTAGTAATGTCAGATATCTATGATGCAATTGGTATGACCGATACCTACCGATTGACCTAAGGTGGCTTGTTGGGTAAACCCAAGGTCATTTTAGTAATATCGGATATCGACCCACTAGGACATTTTGTCATAATGTTTCTTGGATTCGTAATGAGGGTTATGGATTCTTTGAAACTAGTGGGAGCTATATGCATGTCATGTAAGTCCTTATGATCATGCATGTAATTATATTCTAACGTTCTTTCTCTCTTTCCCTTTAGGTTGATTGAAGATGTCTTCTAGCGTGAATTTGCGCTCACTTATAGATTCTAATAAATTAACTGGACCCAATTTTCTCGACTGGCTGAGAAATCTGAGAATTGTTCTCAGATCTGAGGAACTGGGCTATGTCCTAGATGTTCCACTTCCTGATCCACCTGCTGTTGATGCTTCTGATGAGGATCAGAAAGCTTATCGTAAACATCTCAAAGACAGTGACATGGCTACTTGTATTATGCTCGCATCTATGTCACCAGAGCTGCAGAAGCAGCATGAGTCTATGGATGCTAATACCATAGTGTTTCATCTTAGAGAGCTTTTTAATGAGCAAGCTCGGTCTGAAAGGTTCGAGACCTCGAGGCTACTCTTCACTACTAAGATGACTTCAGGTTCATCTGCAGTGCAGTATGCACTGAAGATGAATGGGTATATTGAGAGGTTGGTCGTCTTGGGTTTTGTTATGGATTATGAATTAAGTGTTGACTTAATTTTGGTTGGATTGTCTGATAGTTATTCACAGTTTGTGTTGAACTATCGGATGAACCAAATATCCACGAGAATCCCTGAGTTGATCAATCTGCTCAAGACAGCAGAGCAAGCTATCAAGAAGGATAGCAAGTCAGTGGTCGTGGTGGACTCTTCTTCTTCTAGTTCGAAGAAAAGGAAACTGAAGAAGAAAAGGTCTAAGAAACCAAAAAGAAGTGTAGCCAAAAAGAAAACCAAAGAAACTGCGCCAAAAGGAACTTGCTTCCATTATGGCAAGATTGGCCACTAAGTTTAAACCGAAAGTCTATCTGGAAGAATTGAAGCGTAAGAAGGCATCGATGCCTCGACTTCTTTCGTATGTTTGTCATTGAGGTTAATCTGCTTTCGACCATAACATATGGGTATTAGATACGGTTGTGGCTCACATATGCAATGATATGCAGGCCTCGAGACGATGAGCGATTTCATGAAGGAGAACTAGACTGCGTGTAGGAAATGGAGCAAGAGTTCTTTGCATTAGCAGAGGCACTTTTTTTGTCACTCCCCAGTGGGCTTGTAATTAAATTGAATGAATGTTATTTTGTACCTGTTTTAACAAAGAACATATTGTCTGTTTCTTATTTAAATAGAGCTAGTTTCCATTTGACTTTTAGTAGCAATGGTTGCTCTATTAGTTTGAATGAAATGCTTTATGGTACTGGTACATTATGCAATGGAATTTACATATTAGATATGTCACATCCAATTATGAATGTCAACAACACGAAAAGACATAAACGAGATAATTTAAAATCAACTTACTTATGGCATTGTCACCTTGGCCATATAAATGAGAGACGCATATCTAAGCTCCATAAGAGTGGAAGTTTAGGGTCATTTGATTATGAATCATATGACACATGTGAATCTTGTTTATTAGGCAAGATGACTAAGTTACCCTTTAAGGGAAAGGGTGAATGAGCGACTGGAGTATTAGACCTAATACATTCAGATGTATGTGGTCCGATGTCCATCCATGCTAGAAGTGGTTGTATTTACTTCATTACCGTTATCGATGATTATTCTCGATATGGGTTTTGATATCGATGAGATACAAATCAAGCATTTGAAAAGTTCAAACAATTCAGAAACGAAGTAGAAAACCAACTTGGGAAAAGTATCAAAACATTACGATCTGATCGTGGTGGGGAATACTTAGACCAACAATTTTTAGATTATCTCAGATATAATGGGATTTTATCTCAATGGACTCCACCTTACACACCACAGCATAATGGTGTCGCAGAAAGGAGAAATCGAACCTTGTTAGACATGGTACGATCGATGATGGGCTTTGCAAAGTTACCAAAATCCTTTTGGGGGTATGCACTCGAGATAGTTGTTTATTTGTTAAACAGAGTTCCATCAAAGATAGTTGATGTTACTCCATATGAGATGTGGACTAACAAAAGACCCTATCTTACTCATTTGAAAGTTTGGGATTGTCCTGCTTATGTGAAGCAGATATAGTCAGATAAACTTGATGTAAAGTCTGACAAGTGTTTGTTCGTAGGATATCCTAAAGAAACAATGGGATATCAATTATACCTTGCTGAGGAACAAAAGGTGTTTGTTTCAAAGCATGCTGTCTTTTTAGAGAAAGAGTTTCTTTTACAAGAAGACAGTGGGAACAAAATTGAACTTGAAGAAGTTCAAGATGCTCGAACAGACGTAGATCAACTGCCTGAACCTGAAACTGTGACTCATTCAGATGAAGTAACAGTTCAACCTTCTATAACACATGAAGTTCGTAGGTCACGTAGGATACGGTCTATTCCCGAGAGATATGGATTTCTCATGAATGAACAGAATGACGTATTGCTCATAGAAGATAATGAGTCTACCACCTATGAAGAGGTTCTGAAGAGTTCAGAGTCTGAGAAATGGCTTCATGCCCTGAAGTCTGAAATAGATTCCATGTATGAAAACCAAGTATGGACTTTGGTTGAGGCACCCGAAGGAATAAAACCCATAGGGTGTAAATGGGTTTTCAAAAAGAAAACCGACATGGATGGTAATGTGATTACCTATAAAGCAAGACTTGTGGCTAAAGGTTTTCGTCAAAGACAAGGAATTGACTACGACGAGACCTTCAGCCCAGTAGCAATGCTTAAATCCATTAGGATACTCCTAGCCATTGCCACTCATTATGATTATGAGATATGGCAAATGAATGTGAAGACAGCTTTCCTAAATGGAAATCTAGCTGAGGATGTGTATATGACACAACCTGAGGGCTTCATCTCCTATGATTGCGAAAAGGTATGCAAGCTTCAGAAATCCATCTATGGATTGAAACAAGCATCCAGGAGTTGGAATATCCGTTTTGATGAGGTAATCAAAGAGTTTGGTTTCTCACAAAATCTGGATGAACACTGTGTGTATAAGAAGGTTAGTGGGACTGCAATCGTATTCCTTGTGCTATATGTAGATGACATATTATTACTAGGAAACGATATCTCTATGCTACAATCTGTGAAGATTTGGTTGTCCAAACAATTTGCCATGAAAGACCTTGGTGAAGCAACTTATATCCTTGGGATAAGGATTTATAGAGATAGATCAAAAAGATTGCTTGGTCTTTCACAATCAACGTACATAGACAAGATGCTAAAGAGGTTTAGCATGGAACAATCCAAGAGAGGGTACCTTCCCGTCACTCATGGGATAACACTCTCGAAATCTATGTGTCCTAAGTCACAAGATGAGAGGATGCGCATGAATATGATCCCGTATGCATCTGCAGTAGGATCTATCATGTATGTTATGCTATGTACGAGACCCGATGTATCATATGCTCTAAGTGTTACGAGCAGATACCAATCGGATCCTGGTGAGGGTCACCGGGTGGCTGTCAAGAATATCCTCAAGTACTTGCGTAGGACTAAGGATGTTTTCTTGGTATATGGAGATGGAAATCTCCAGGTGAGCGGGCATACAGATGCTAGTTTTCAATCTGATAAGGATGATTCTAAATCCCAATCAGGTTATATATTCACAATGAACGGCGGGGCGGTCAGTTGGAAGAATTCCAAACAAGAGACAACTGTCGATTCAACAACCGAGGCAGAGTACATTGCCGCTTCAAACGCAGCAAAGGAAGCAGTTTGGATCAAAAAGTTCATTACTAAACTTGGTGTGGTTCCTAGCTGTGATGGGCCCATACAGTTGTATTGTGACAACAATGGGGCTATTGCGCAGGCGAAGGAACCAAGGTCTCATCGACGATCCAAACACGTACTCCGCAGATATCATCTGATCAGGGGGATCATTGGCCGAGGTGATGTCCAGATAGAGAAAATTTTCACATAGCAGAATATTGCTGATCCGTTGACAAAGCCATTGTCACAGAAGAATTTTGATTCTCATGTACTCGCTTATGGTATTAGATACCAAGGCGATTGGCTTTAGGTCAAGTAGGAGATTTTGTTAGAATAGTGCCCTAAAGGCAATCGCCTTTAGCGCGTTTTGTACAAAGTTGTGTACATACTTTATGAATGAATAAAGAAAGGCATATTTCATTAATTTGATGTTCATTATTTATGAATTGATATTGATCTATAAGCAAATTAATGAAGTCCATGATATATGACATAGCATGAAGGAAATTATGATGTGATCATACTACTGAGATTCCTATCATGTGCAATTATGTCAGTATCTAAATTATCCCTAGTCGTAGGATTACTGAAACTGGACATCGGTAATCCGGAGAGACTAGCACATGTCAAGCTCCTTGATTTGATGCAGTGGATCTCAAAAACTATAAATATGAGATATTTAGGGTTGAGATGTGAATGCTTACTAGAGGTAGTAAGTACATTGGATGACTTTCTATGAGATCATCACATGGATGTCCTATTCTAATGTCAGTGATAATCTCATCATAGTAATAGTGCAAATATCCTTAGACTTGAGGTACTCAAAGATATCTTGGATACTGATTCTGTGCTTTGACTCCATTTCTTGTTGCCTTACACAGGTCGCTCATAGGGTGGTGCTTGGGTACAGCTTGAGGTATTCAAAGGTAATTGAGTAGCCAATAGAGGATTCACCACTTCTGTGATAGCAGAAGATGATACCCATGGCCTCTTGTCAGGTCATTACTTGGAAATCTCTGGCCGGAGTTCATATGTCATGAAGAGTGTCTTCAGTGACATATAAAGTAATGAGTCCTAGGACGAGAACTGATATCACTTGGACTAGATTTGATGTAGTCAGTCTAGTAAGAGTTGACACTTTGCCCATACTCATAACCAAGTGGGGTATAGCATGGTGAAAGGACGAATTGCATAGTAATTGTCTATGGAAAGGTTCGTGATGAACATAGGTTCATTCGTCAAACCACTTACTTTCCGGTCAATTGGGGGTCATGATGTGTTGCTAGATACCGCTCATGACTTGCTCAGATTAAGTGTTAATCTAAGTGGCCAACATAACCGGGAACCTAATGGGTCACACGCATAAGAGTGACTCGGAGAATTTGTAAAATAGTTTTGGACAGAGATCCAATATATGGAGAGCAATAGGATTAAATGGATCCCGATGAGATCAAGATATGTCCCGATGAGATCGCGACATCGATATTGCTGAAACAGGTCTTCGGTGTTTTTTCCCATAAGGACCCGTAGGACCAATTCGGTAGGACCAATTCCCAGTGTGATCGACCACTTGACATAAATATATATATATCTTATTAATTAAGTAAGTAATTAATATATATATATATATATATATATGTCATTTACGTGGAAAGGAGATGGAGAAGATATGAATTACTTATATATATATGTGCCTAACGTGGCAAGCCCATCATTCTTTAGCCTTTAATGTCTTTAAATGGTTAAAGACAAAAATGTTAAAGTAAGGTGGATGATCATCGTTGCATATAAGAAAGAAGAAAGGGTTTTGAGAGAAATAAGGCTTTCCTTTCTTCTCATCATCGATGATCAAGCTTCATTCTCTCTTCTCTCCAAGCTTTTTCCATCGTTTTCTCCAAGCTCTCCAAGAACAAGGTAAGAGCTAGCACTCTCTCCCTTGTTCTAGCTATTCCCGGGTCAAAGGGTTTGCCTCGGTTAGGTTCTCCAATCTCTGCGTGGATACCATTAGAGACGGTCTCCTTTGGCCGTTATGGTTTGATTTCGATATATAGGCACATGGATCCTGGCTTTCGGGAAGGTCCCGGAATAAAAAAATTTTGTTTTTCACACCGTGTGCATGTGATGCACACATCGGAATTTTCCTACACCATTAAACCTAAAGGTATCACAAATTTCTAAAAAAATTTCAAGATGGGTGTTAGGATCTTCATTGGACAACCCATAAAATTGTACACTACTCTAAAGTATGTTGAGGAGTGTTGGCTTGATCTCAAAATTATTGGCTTAAATCGCTGGCCTTGTAACTCCTTAAGGACTGAAACTTGGCCACATAAAGTCCATCAATATCCTCTCAGCTCCTTCTTCTTCCGTATTCCATTATGTTTTGTTTTGGCGTCTACCTCGTCTTATCTCTCTTTTGTGCCTTGTAATATTTGAAAGCTCTTCTTCACTAAACTTGTTAGATATTCTTGTGGTCCTTATGTTCATTCACCTGCAAAAATGCAAGGCAAAGTATCGAACACTCTTAAATGAAAGTCACCTAAACTAAATAAGATGTTAAACAAAATAATCCCTAGCAATGACGCCAAAAACTTGTTGATTACAAAACCAATTACTTCTTTTATGCTAAAAATTGTAAGTATATGGGTCGTTACTTGTAGTGAAAAACAGATATCGTCCTATAGAGATTATGCTTAGGCACCGCTTAATTCAAGTTGTCTGATAGGTGGCCTTTGTAGTACTTTTTTTAGGATAATTTGTTAATTAATCGTGATAAATTGATTTTTGTTAATATGTTTAGCTTTTTTTTTGCCTTAGTTTCATATAATTGCATGATTATATATGAATGTATGGAATACATATGAATGTGTGTGAATTAGGTCTTTAATATTAGGTTTTGCATGAATTTTGCATGGCATTGTTGCACGTCTTTTTCTTAAATTATGTTGGAATGAATTGCATGTGTTTTAGGCATGTCTAAGTGATTAATTTTGCATGGTTTGAAGGTGGTTTTGAGGGATGGCTGGATAGAAGAACTAAAGAGAAAGCAAGTCATGTGACCCAAAAGAAAGTTGAAATTTTCTTGGGCCCACCCATCTCCAATGTTAAGCTTTCACAAGATAAAATTCTTATTGGATTTTTTCTTTTTAATCCAAAAGAAAGAGGATAAATTCATCGTCAAATTAGTGAAATAATGGCCCAATTTGGATAAGAAATCAATAAGATATCACAGTTTGACGTCAAATAGAAGATAGAGTTTTCTAGAAAATTCTAACTGGCAACTTCCTCCTTCCTATAGTGCTTTAAGCATTAAATGGGGTATAAAAACTCAATTTTAAACCCTAGAAAGGATGAGGTCATGCAAGACATCGAAAGGAGAGAGAAGAACAAATTTTGAGAGAAAAACCAGGCAAATTCAATATGGAATCAAAGGATTTCAAGGAGACACAAAGCTGCCACCGTAGAATTCTAGCTTTGCTCTTCAACATATAAGCCTTACTTCTTCTCTTTTCTTGCTTCTTTATTGTTTTTTTTTTACTGAGAAGGATGTATGGATATTTTATGAACATGTTGTATGAGATTTTGATGGATTTCTAAGTAGTTATTAGGGTTGTTATTGCGTAAACTATGTAGTACCTCACTTTATTCAATGTTTTGGATGTGTTTGATTTTGATTGATGTTTATGGTATATGACTATCCATACTTAGCTCACATAGAGGTATAGAGTTAAGAAATATGTTAGTAAGTGCCATGAGAGTGGGCTTACAACAAGAATACTCCATTTATCAAGTTACCTTGCCATTTGGAGAGAGATCTTGAATGGAAAAGTGGATGTCCCAAAATCTATTCATATCCTTTTAATGGTTAAGTGAAAAATGGGAAGTGAGAGCTTACATAACTCGTTTACTCCATTAAACAGGGCTTATTTGGTTCAAGTAATGAGAGTGAAAGAACTAGGACATTAGAAAATTTTGGACTAAACATAATGAATATTGCTAAAGTGAGAGAATACATAGTTAGGTAATTATAATCCTAAGTTGTTAAATTAATACTTTGATTCACCATTTTCTAAATTTGTGTTCTTACTTTTATGACAACCCTAAATTATGTATTTATGACTCTTAATTTTTATATTTTGGATCTTTCAAATATAATTATTTGAGTTTCCTTAACAAAACAAAATTTGGGTTATTTCGGTGACTAACCAATCCTTATGGGATGATACCTATCTATATTGCAATTTTCGATCTGTATACTTGCAGGATAAGAGGTTATAATTTAAAATTTTAAAAATTACCTATCATTGTGTTTTGCTTAAGACTTAAATTTGAATAGTAAAATAAAAAACAAACTAAATTAAACAAACCAACAACAATCGAATAATGTAATAATGGAAATTCGTAAAGAGAATTAATCAAGTTATGGGAGAGCGGAATTTTCCTATCATTAATGTTAATCTTGTAGGAAAATCCCGGTGTGAGCATCACATGCCCACGGTGCGGAAAACAAAAATTTTTATTCCGGGACCTTCCCGAAAGCCAGGATCCATGTGACTATATAACAAAGTCAAACCAAAACGACCAAAGGAGACCGTCTCTAACGGTATCCACGCAGAGATCGGAAAACCTAACCGGGACAAACCCTTTGACCCGGAAATAGCTAGAACAAATTAAAGACTGCTAGATCTTACCTTTGTTATGGAGAGCTTGGAAAATGATGATGAAGGAGAGATGAAGAAGAAGCCTGGAAGGAGATGCTCGTTGAAGGAGAGAAGATGAAAGCTTATGTTTTAGAAACCTTTTCTAAAACCCACGATGATCATCCCATTCACTTAGGTTTAAAACTTGTTTTAAACCACTTATATCCTTCCACACACATCAACGAACATCACTTTTCATTCCTATGTTCTATTTTGTCTTTAGTCATTTAATACTTTAATGACTAAGCAAAATAATGGAAGTTTCTTCCATCATCTCCTTCCATCCCACGTACACACACATATACATTAATTAATTAATTAATTCTTTAATTAATTAATCATATATATATATATATATAATTGCTGAAGCGGTCCAGTCACACTGGGGTCGGTCCTACCGGGTCCCGGTATGAAAAAACCCCCGAAAACCCTTTTCAGCAATATCAATGTCGCGATCTCATCGGGACATATCTCGATCTCATCGGGATCCATTTAATTCGATTGCTCTCCATTTATTGGAACTCTGTCTAAAACTATTTTACGAGTTCTCCGAGACACTCTTATGCGTGTGACCCATTAGGTTCCCGGTTATGTTGGCCACTTAGATTAACACTTAATCTAAGCAAGTCATGAGCGGTATCTAGCAACACATCATGACCCCCCAATTGACCGGAAAGTAAGTGGTTTGACGAATAAACATATATTCATCATGGACCATATCACGAACCTTTCCATAGACAATAACCGTGCAATTCTTCCTTTCACCATGCTATACCCCACTTGGTTATGAGTATGGGCAATGTGTCAACTCTCACTAGACTGACTATGTCAAATCTAGTCCAAGTGATTTCAGTTCTTGTCCTGGGACTCATTACTTAATACTTAATATGTCAATGAAGACACTCTTTATGACATATGTACTCTGATCAGAGATTTCCAAGTAATGACCCTGACAAGAGGCCATGGGTATCATCTTCTGCTATCACAGAAGTGGTGAATCCTCTATTGGCTACTCAATTACCTTCGAATACCTCAAACTGTACCCAAGCACCACCCTATGAGCGACCTCAGAAGGTAACAAGGAATGGAGTCAGCACGTAATCAAGATTCAAGATATCCTCGAGTACCTCAAGTCTAAGGATACTTGCACTATTGCTATGATGAGATTATCACCGACATTAGAATAGGACATCCATGTGATGATCTCATAGCAGTCATCCAATGTACTTACTACCTCTAGTAAGCATCCACATCTCAACCCTAAATATCTCATATGTACAGCTTCGAGATCCACCGCTGATCAAATCAAGGAGCTTGAGATGCTAGTCTATCCGGATTACCGATGTCCGGCCTCAAGAATCCTATGACTAGGATAATTTAGATATCGATATAATTGCACATGATAAGAATCTCATAGTATGATCACATCATAATTTCCTTCATGCTATGTAATATATCATGGACTTCATTAATTTGCTTATTGATCAATATCGCTCATAAATAATGAACAAGAACGAAATGAAATATGCCTTTCTTTATTTATTCATAAAGACTGCATAAAATTGGTACAAAATGCGCTAAAGGCGATTGCCTTCGTGGCACTACTCTAACAATCTCCCACTGACCTAAAGCCAATCGCCTTGATATCTAATACCATAAAGTAGTACATGAGAATCAAAACTCTTCGTGACAATGGCTTTGTCAACGGATCGCAATATTCGCTTCTATAGGAATTCTCTCTATCGCGCACATCACCGACCAATAATCTCCCCGATCAGTGATATCCATGAGTACGTGTTTGGATTGTTGATGAGACCTTGGTTCCTTCGTCACGCATAGCCCCATTGTTGTCACAATACAACCGTATGGGTCCATCATCGCTAGAACCACACCAAGTTCAAGAATGAACTTTTGATCCAAACGGCTTCCTTTGTCGCGCCTAAAGCGGCAATGTACTCGCCTCGGTTGTTGAATCGCAGCCGCCTTCGTTTGAACTCTTCCAACCGACCGCCCACTGCTCAAAGGTGAATATGTAACCTGATTGGGATCTTGAATCCTCCTTATCGATTGAAATCGCATCCAGATACCCGCCACCGAGATCTCCATCCTCATATATCAAGAAAACATCCTTAGTCCTTCGCAAGTATTGAGGATATTCTTAATACCACCCAAAGGACCCTCACCAGATCCGATTGGTATCCGCCAGAACACTTAGAGCATATGATACATCGGGTCTCGTGACATAGCATAGCATACATGATAGATCCTACCGCAGATGCATACGGATCATATTCATAAGATCCTCTCATCTTGTGTCTTTGGACACAAAGATTTCGAGAATGTTATCCCATGAGTGATGGAAGGTACCTCTCTTCGATTGTTCCATGCTAAACCTCTTTAGCATCTTGTCTATGTACGCTGATTGTGAAAGACCAAGCAATCTTTTGATCTATCTCTATAGATCCTTATCCCAAGGATATAAGTTGCTTCACCAAGGTCTTTCATGGCAAATTGTTCGACAACCAAATCTTGACTGATTGTAGATCGAGACATCGCTTCCTAGTAATAATATGTCATCTACATATAGCACAAGGAATACGATTCCATTCCATTAACCTTCTTATACACACAAAATTCATCCGGATTTTGTGAGAAACCAAACTCTTTGATTACCTCATCAAACGGATATTCCAACTCCCGGATGCTTGCTTCAATCTATAGATGGATTTTGAAGCTTGCATACCTTTTCGCCATCATAGAGATGAAGCCCTCAAAGTTGTGTCATATACACATCTTCACTAGATTTCGCTTAGAAGGCCGTCTTCACATCCATTTTCCATATCTCATAATCATAATGAGTGGCAATGGCTAGAGTATCCTAATGGATTTAAGCATTGCATCGGGTGAAAATCTCGTCAGAGTCAACTCCTTGTCTTTGACGAAAACCTTTAGCCACAAGCCTTGCTTTATAGGTAATTACATTACCATTCATGTCGGTTTTCTTTTGAAACCCATTTACACCCTATGGGTTTTATTCCTTCGGTGCCTCAACCAAAGTCCATACTTGGTTTTCATACATGGAATCCATTTCACCTTCATGGCTTGAAGCCATTCTCGCATCAACTCTTCGTAACCTCTTCATAGTGGTAGGCTCATCATCTTCTATGAGCAATACGTCATTCTGTTTCATTCACGAAATCCATATCTCTCGGGAACAGAGCGTATCCTACGTGACTCACTAATTTCGTGTGTTGTAGAAGGTTGAATGTTATTTCATCTCGTATGAGTCACGCTTGTGTTCGTGCAATTGATTCTGCTCGTCACAAGATCTTGAACTTCTTCAAGTTCAATTTTGCTCCCACCGCCTTCTTGTAAAAGAAGCTCTTCTCTAAAAGACAGATGCTTTCAAACAAACACCTTTTGTTCTTCAGAAGGTAGAACTCGATATCTCATTGTTTCTTTAGGATATCCTACTAACAAACACTTGTCGATTTTTGCATCAAGTTTATTTGACCGTGTCCGCTTCACACAAGGTGACAACCCCAAACTTTCAAATGAGTAAGATAGGTCTTTGTTAGTCCACATCTCATATGGAGTAACATCAATCGCTTTGATGGAACTCATAAGCAAGTAAACAATTGTCTCGAGTGCATACCCCAAAAGGATTTTGGTAACTTTGTAAAGCCCATCATTGATCGTATCATGTCTAACAAGGTTCGATTTTCCTTTCTCGCCACACCATTATGTGTGGTGTGTAAGGAGGTGTCCATTGAGATAAAATCCCATTATCTCGAGATAATCCAAAACTCTTGGTCTAAGTATTCCCCACCACGATCGATCGTAATGTCTTGATACTTTTCTCAAGTTGGTTTTCTACTTCATTTCAATTGTTTGAACTTTTCAAATGCTTTAGATTTGTATCTCATCAGATACAGGTACCCATATCGAGAATAATCATCGATAAAGGTAATGAAGTAAAGAGAACCACTTCTAGCATGGATGGACATCGGACCACATACATCTGAATATATTAGGTCTAATACTCAAGTCGCTCGTTCACCCTTTCCCTTAAAGGGTAATTTAGTCATCTTGCCTAATAAATAAGATTCGCATGTGTCATATGATTCATAATCAAATGACCCTAAACTTCCACTCTTATGGAGCTTAGCTATGCGTCTCTCATTTATATGGCCTAAAGCGACAATGCCATAAGTAAGTTGATTTTAAATTATCTCGCTTATGTCTTTTCGTCATTAACATTCATAATTGGATGTGACATATCTAATATGTAAATTCCATTGCATAAAGTACCAGACCATAAAGCATTCCATTCAAACTAATAGAACAACCATTGTTACTAAAAGTCAAATGGAAACCAAATTTATTTAAACAAGAAATGCATAATATGTTCTTTGTTAATACAGTACAAAATAACAATCATCCAATTTAATTACAAGCCCGGTGGGGAGTGACAAAAAGTAAGTGTCTACGGCTAATGCAAAGAACTCTTGCTCCATTTCCCACACGCAGTCTAGTTCTCCTTCATGAGTCGCTCATCGTCCTCGAGGCCCCGTGATATCATCATATGTGTGAGCCACAACCGTATCTAATACCCATATGTTATGATCGTAAAGCAAAAGATAACCTCATGACAAACATACCGAAGAAGTCGAGGCATCCGATGCCTTCTTCTCGCTTCAGCCTCCAGATACACTTTTACGCTTCCTCTTCCAAGTGGCTGCCTTGCCACAATGGAAGCAAGTTCCTTTGGTGCGCCTCTCTTTGGTTTTTTCTTCGCTATACTTCCTTTCGGTTTCTTAGACCTCTTATTCTTGAGTTTCTTTTCTTGGAGCCGTAAGAAGAGTCCACCATAAGCACCGCCTTGCTATCCTTCTTGATAGCTTGCTTTCATTGCCTCGAAAGCAGATTGATCAACTCGTGGATTGTCGTGGATATTTGATTCATCCGATAGTTTAACACAAACCGTGAATAACTATCGACATCCAACTAGAATTAAGTCAACACTTAATTCATAATCCATGACAAAACCTAAGACAGCCAACCATTAATATACCCATTCATCTTCGGGCATGCATCTTGCACCGCAGATGAACTCGAGTCATCTTAGTAGTGAAGAGTAACCTCGAGGTCTCGAACCTTCGCACCAAGCTTGCTCATCAAACAGCCTCCCTAAGATGAAACACTATGGTATGAGCATCCATAGACTCACGCCGCTTCGCACCTGGTGACATCGAGGCAAGCATAATACAGTTGCTATGTCACCGCTTTGAGATGCTTGATATACTTTCGATCCTCATCAAGTATCGCAGCAGTGGATCGTGAAGTGGAACATCTAGACATATCCCGCCTCGCATTCGAGAACAATTCTCGATTTCTCACCAATCAAGAAAATTTGGTCCGTTAATTTGTTTCGAGTCCATAAGCGAAGCGCAAGTTCACACTTGAAGTCATCTTCAATCAACCTAAAGAGAAAGAGAGAAAGAATGTTAGAATAGAATTAAATGCATGATCATAAGGACTTGCATGTCATGCATATGGCTCCCACTAGTTTCAAAGAATCCATAACCCTCAGTACGAATCCAAGAAACATTATGACAAAATGTCCTAGTGGGTCGACATCGATATTACTAACAATGACCTCGGGTTTACCCAACAAGCCACCTTAGGTCAATCGGTAGGTATCACCATACCAATTGCATCTTAGATATCCGACATTACTAAAATGACCTTGGGTTTACCCAACAAGCCACCTTAGATCTATCGGTAGGTATCGGTCATACCAATTACTTTATAGATGCAACTATCGACTAGTCCTATCAACTCGTGATGTATGCACACCCATCGGGTTATCAACTCTTGACGCGCGCATATCCGATGTACACTACCCATTTCGCCTCCGCCCACGCTGACCTTGAGTTTACTCAACAAATCAACGCTCGAGTGAAAACCACCCATTAATCCAAAATCTTATTTTCATGGTTCAACATATTCAGATAGAGTGAGCTTGGGTTTACCCAACAACCCAACTCTATAAGAACTCGTTCTCCCCATATTAATGGAAAGCATTAGTTTTCATATGATGTGTGAAGGATTTTCAGGTCTCATCTTCTTCTTCTCCAAGCCGTAGGATTATAGTCACATGACTATATGGAATGATTTAGGTATTTCATCAATCACATTGAATCTATACCTAAAATCATCCATCATCCCACCTTTGCATGTTGTGGTAGTCGACTGGTGCATGTTCAAGTCGACTGGTGCATGTGCCAGTCGACTGAAACTTATGCTAGTCGACTACTATGGATTATCAGACGCCCAAATGATGGTACATGTTCCAATGATCGATGGATTATCAGACTTTCCAAATGACCGGTGCATGTTCCAGTCGACTAGAATGGAGATGCCAGTCGACTGGTACATGTGCTAGTCGACTGGTTTTTGGCCTGCTATCTAATCGGCTAATTTCTCAATCCTTGTAGTTCAAATTCACAATACCAAGTGTAATATCCTTTATTATGATGTACCAATGAAACACTTTCAGTGTTCCATGCTTACCATATATAGTCAAACTATACATGAAACTTGAAATTAATGAATACACTCTTATTCATTTAGATTTCCAAATAATTTGAGAATATAAAATTATCAACCTAAGTATCTCTAGGTAGTCTATACTTTATCAAGACTACTTCGGCACCTGTCACAAAATTTGTGACGGCCAAAACAATCAAGATAAGGGAATATACTAAGGAGACGCTAATGAGACACATTTGACATCCTAAATTGTTTGGAAACCCGATTTCAAGAAAATCATTTAGGCAAGCATACAACATCAATGTAACACATTTTTAATCACATTAAAAATGATCCAAGGCATTGGAATTAAGAAATACACAATTTTCATTTCAAACAAAAATACTCAAGAACTTTCTCAAAACTGCCAAGTTCTGTGTTTTTCTTGAAAAACTCATTGACACAATTTCAATAAATTCTGAGAAAATTACAGAGGTTCCCAACATGCTTCATGAATTTTTTCAGGATTTATTTCCAACAAAAACTCATCCAACCTCAGCAACAAAGCCAATGTAGAATCTGTGTTCCTCAACACAGTTATTCCCAGCAGCACACAATAAATTCTCAAATAAATAGTAAATCACCTCGAAAACATTTTTCCTTTCTCATAGACATTAATAAACATCTTAGAGACATTTTGGTGAAAGAAAATCCAAAAAAAAAAATTCTACAATTTATTCTCGAATTTATAAGCATGCCTGTTCAAGGAATGTGCACAAAGACAGCAACCAGAACATTAGGGAATAAATTAGCAAAACCATATCAAATCAAATTGATAAATCCCGAGCTTCCACAGACATATGCAACAACATCTTGTGAACATATCTGGGCAAGAAAATTTCGAAAACACTATCTCTATACTGAATTCGAAATTCACATATATAACATGCATCATCATCATAAGCATTAGGCAACTCTGACCTAGTCATGGTTTCTTCGTTATATACGACACAAGTGGCTCTGATACCACTGTAGGAAAATCCCGGTGTGAGCATCACATGCCCACGGTGTGAAAAACAAAAATTTTTGTTCCGGGACCTTCCCGAAAGCCAGGATCCATGTGACTATATAACAAAGTCAAACCAAAACGATCAAAGGAGACCGTCTCTAACGGTATCCACGCAGAGATCGGAAAACCTAACCGGGATAAACCCTTTGACCCGGAAATAGCTAGAACAAATTAAAGACTGCTAGATCTTACCTTTGTTCTGGAGAGCTTGGAAAATGATGATGAAGGAGAGATGAAGAAGAAGCTTGGAAGGAGATGCTCGTTGAAGGAGAGAAGATGAAAGCTTATGTTTTAGAAACCTTTTCTAAAACCCACGATGATCATCCCATTCACTTAGGTTTAAAACTTGTTTTAAACCACTTATATCCTTCCACACACATCAACGAACATCACTTTTCATTCCTATGTTCTATTTTGTCTTTAGTCATTTAATACTTTAATGACTAAGCAAAATAATGGAAGTTTCTTCCATCTTCTCCTTCCATCCCACGTACACACACACACACATATATATATATATATATATATTAATTAATTAATTAATCATATATATATATATATATATTAATTATTTAATTAATTAATCATATATATATATATATAATTGCTGAAGCGGTCCAGTCACACTAGGGTCGGTCCTACCGGGTCCCGGTATGGAAAAACCCCCGAAAACTCTTTTCAGCAGTATCAATGTCGCGATCTCATCGGGACATATTTCGATCTCATCGGGATCTATTTAATCCGATTGCTCTCCATTTATTGGAACTCTGTCCAAAACTATTTTATGAGTTCTCCAAGACACTCTTATGCGTGTGACCCATTAGGTTCCCGGTTATGTTGGCCACTTAGATTAACACTTAATCTAAGCAAGTCATGAGCGGTATCTAGCAACACATCATGACCCCCAATTGACCAGAAAGTAAGTGGTTTGACGAATAAACATATATTCATCATGGACCATATCACTAACCTTTCCATGACAATAACAGTGTAATTCGTCCTTTCACCATGCTATACCCCACTGTTATAAGTACGGGCATGTGTCAACTCTCACTAGACCGACTATGTCAAATCTAGTCCAAGTGATTTCAGTTCTTATCCGGGACTCATTACTTAATACTTAATATGTCAATGAAGACACTCTTCATGACATATGTACTCGATCGAGATTTTCAAGTAATGACCCCGACAAGAGGCCATGGGTATCATCTTTCGCTATCACGTAGTGGTGAATCCTTTATTGGCTACTCAATTACCTTCAATACCTCAAACTGCACTCCAAGCACCACCCTATGAGCGACCTCTCCGTAAGGTAACAAGGAATGGAGTCAAAGCACGTAATCAAGATTCAAGATATCCTCGAGTACCTCAAGTCTAAGGATACTGCACCATTGCTTATGATGAGATTATCACCGACATTAGAATAGACATCCATGTGATGATCTCATAGCAGTCATCCAATGTACTTACTACCTCTAGTAAGCATACACATCTCAACCCTAAATATCTCATATGTACAGCTTCGAGATCCACCGCTGATCAAATCAAGGAGCTTGAGATGTGCTAGTCTATCCGGATTACCGATGTCCAGTCTCAGTAATCCTACGACTAGGGATAATTTAGATACTGACATAATTGCACGTGATAAGAATCTCAGTAGTATGATCACATCATAATTTCCTTCATGCTATGTCATAGATCATAGACTTCAATAATTTGCTTATTGATCAATATCAGTTCATAAATAATGAACAGCAACGAAATGAAATATGCCTTTCTTTATTTATTCATAAAGACTGTACACAAATTGGTACAAAATGCGCTAAAGGCGATTGCCTTCAGGACACTACTCTAACAAATCTAGCCTTTTATATGTTTACGGGTGTCAGTTCTAGACGATTGTAGGGTTGATTACTCTCTTTCGAGATATAATCATTCCCTAAATTGTAAACTCTGATCTAATTATGGACTTGCAATCTCTCAATTCACAAATTACCTATAATTCTAATTAGTTTTAAAGCTCTCTAATAAACAATTGAGTCTTGCACAAGATCTCTCTCTATGAAATTACTGACTAGATTGACTAACTCTCGTTAATTCAATCTAATCATTTTTATCCAGTAGTTTGTTACCAAAACATGCAAAAACATTAATCAATCACAATACCCAAATCAAATGAACATAATTCAACTGTTAGAAAAGTGCTCCAAAGGAAATCACCTTTAACACTTATTATACAAATCATTTTATGATTAATAAAGGCATTTTTCATTCTTTTGACATTCATATGTTTATGGATTTGATGTTGATCTTAAATTGATTTAATGAAGTATTTGATACAAAAATATAGCATGGAGGAAATCATGATTAGATCATGATAATGAGATTCCTATTATGTGTAATTATGTTAGCATCTAAACTTTCCCTATTCGTAGGATTAATGAGATGGGATATCATTAATCCAAATAGACTAGCGCATATTATACTTTTTGACTAGATCAAATAGTAGATCTCATAAGCTCTAGATGTGAGTTGTTTAGAGTTAACATGTGGATGCTTACTAAAGGTAGTAAGTATATTCAATTGACCTACTATGAGACAATCATATGGATATTCTATTCCACTGTCAACGATAGTCTCATCGTAGCAATAGTGTAAGTATCCTTTGACTAAAACTGCTCTAGTATATCTCAGATACTGATCCTGTGCTTTGACTCCATTCATTGGTGCCTTTCAAGGGTTACTCTTAGAGTGATGATTGGGTTAACTTGAGGTATTTAAAAGTAATTGAGTAGCCAATAAAAGATTCACCACTCTTGAAAAAACGAGATGATACCCACGGCCTCTTGTCGGGGTCATTACTCAGGAGTCTCTGGCCAAAGCAGATATGTGTCATGAATGAGATCCTCAGGATAAGATCTAATAATGCCTGGACTAGATGTGACATAGTCAGTCTAGTAGGAGTTGACCATTTAACCATACTCTGAATTAAGTAGGGTATAGATGGTGAAAGGACGAATTGCATAGGAACATTACGTATGGAAGGATTCATAGTCAAACCACTAACATTCAAGTTAATTGGGGGTCATGACGTGTTGCTAGATACAGATTTTGACTTACTTAAATTAAGTGTTAATTCAAGTGGCCAACATAACCGAGAACTTAATGGGGTCATATGCATAGGAGATCCGAAGGATGAGTAAAATGGTCTTGAATGGTGATTCAAGATATGAGAGAGTGTTTTAGGACTGTATCGCAATGTGATTGTGGTAGACAATGTCGCATGGAATGGATTAGAAACAAATGTTGTTGGCTTCCATTAATGCATGTTATTTATAGTTATTAACTTCCCACGACTTCCATTAATGCATGTTATTTATGATCATTAACTTCTCATAACTTCCATGACTGCATGCTATTCATGACCATTAATTTTTCATAACTTTCCATTAGTGATGGGGGTTATAGAAGGTCAAATGGTGCAGAAAATTGAGATAATTTTCGTGCGCCTGGTGTAAACACAAGAAAAGAAAAAGAAAGGCTCTTTTTCTTACACATACACTTTTTCTCTCTAACTCTCTGAAGAGTTTTTGTCTTTGCTAGCACAAAAAAGAATTCTAGCCATCTCCTAGTGAAGTTTCGTCCTTTTATCTTCCTAGGACTTTCATTAAAGACGATCTATGTTGATCATTGTGATTTACGACAACCCAACATAGAGAAGATTAAAGAATAAAGGAGATCGTCAGAAATGTATGTAAACATCTTACATTTTATGTTTTTGTTTCTTTTCCTATATTTGTATGCATAAGTATATCTAGTTTTTGAGGCTCCATTTTGTTTCCGTTACATATATTTGATATATATTATGTATGAGATGCATGATTAGAACCTAACATCAACTAGATTAACATTAAAAATAAGCAAAATCCCAAAGGAAAATTAGAACATTATTAACAACTCGAAATCCATAACCATATAACCCATCTTAGTCTTACACATTAAATGAATAAAAAGGTAAATGGGGAGGAAATGAAACTTAGGTTGGATGACTCAAGAAAGCAATGACATCGGGAGATCACCTATTTTAGGAAGCTTCAGCGTCGGAACCCTCCTTTTCTTCCTCTTTTTCTTTTCTCTCTCTCTTTTGGGTTTCCAAATGTAGGCTGAATGTAGCCTCTCTTTTTGGGTTATTAATTAAAGTAACCATAGTGTCTTTCCAAGTTATGAAATATCACTCGAAAACTTGAATTCGAAAGTGACTTCGCGTCTGTCTGCGCGTAGGCCACGATCGTGACCCTTGTGCATGATTATGGTGAGTTTATCTGATCTATATCACGATTGTGGCAGATTCCCCATGATCGTGACCCTATGCTTGAGTTTCTGTTACGATCGTCGCATATTTGCCACAATCGTGGGCCTATATTGATGCTTCTATCATAACCGTGACATATTTGCTGTTATCGTGGGCTTGTGTTTTGGTCCGATTCTCATCTTAAACTCTTCCAAATATCCTGAAACACTCACAAACTCTTCACAAGCACCTTATATATAAAAAAATGAAGTTCAAAACCATATGTTCACCCAAAAAAATTTAAAACACAAATGTTTTTGATCTAACACAATTTTTAACCTAAACAACGCTAAATAATCAAATTAACCACTAATCATATATCAAATTACCTATAAAAATACAATACATTCTACACCTATCACTTATACTCATACAGGAGTGAGGTTACTCGATTGAAAGGAAAAGAATGTGACTAATCGATTGAATCTTCTAATCTTAAATCTTTCTTTTTATCAATTTGACATATAATTCGAATCTTAAAATATTACTATTTAAAATAATAGCATTATCACATGCCTATGACATCAAAGTCACCAAATCAGGACGATAAATACATTCTCCATCAAGTCAACGCAGCTTCCAACTCACGAGCTGAAGAATCGCAGTGATCATTTTCCTAAGATTTTGAAATCGAGAATGAAATGCATTGTTGATGTTTAAGTCAATTTTTCTTTAACCAATTGGGAGAGGTTGGGTGTGGATTTGAAGTGAACGTAAATGGAAGAGTCTGACAAACTGACACAAAAGCAAAAATACAACAGAAAACTGTTTAACAAATTATTATTTTTGAAAGACCAAATCGTCTGTGCTTTTTTTCCAATTCCAAACTTCTGTTACAAGAACGTCATCCACAAACCTTGCAATTAACACGTGAGTTTGTGGATGATATTATTTGGCACTGGTTTGGAACTGCACCTATGAACTGGAGTACCATTAGAATTGTAGGAAGGGCTGCATTTAAGATGGTTGTCCTCTACCATCCTGACCAGTGGGTCATCTTTTTGATACTTGGTAGGTTTCGTTTTCCTTTCTCTTTCTTTTTGTTTTGCCGGACCCACAAATGTTAGGTTTTCAATCATAATTTAATATTTCAACCTCCACCGACACCATCATATTCATTATTAAATCACAGCCTCGCACTCTTCAAAATGTGACGACAATGACAACAACCAATCGATAAAAAGATTTCTGGATAACAAGAGTCAAAAGAACAGAATCTCAATATTATGCAATTTAAAGTACAACTTTCTATAGCATTTTTATGAAAATACAAATATAAAGAAATGGACCATAAAACTGTTGCATTTATGTTATTACATCCATACATATATATATATATATATATATATATAATGGGAACAGAATAATTATTTAAAAGAAAAAGGCATATATATATATATATATATATATATAACACTAATAGACAGCATCTACGTGCCCATTTATAGTGCCGTAATTTGATTACCGTATTTTGGGTTCCTTAAATCAAACAGAGAGACCAGCCAAAAATGCCACCCCTGTAGATGGCAACCACGACGACCCGAAAATAAATTGTGCCACCGTGAATTTGCTAGCTTCTATGGTAGAAGTAATGACCCGATACCCGGGCCATTTAACCCTTTGACCCACCGCTCCACCCGGGCCATAGTTCATATATTCACCATAGTATAATGTGTCAAGTGCAAATGTTGCATTCCACTCAAGCCATCCTCTTGGATGAATGTGATCACCCATGTATGTCAACATGTATACAGTTCTAGAGTAGAGCTTCCATGGACGACCAAGATATGTTTGGAAGTTACCTTTTGAGGCCTCAAGATCAGGCATGGCGAGAATTCGAGATGCGTGGATTGAGATACCTGTATTTTGGTTTGGGTCTTTACGGTTTTGGGCGGTGATGGTGTTTTTCTGGAGGGGCATGGGCTTGCGAGCAAAAATGCTGCAATTTTGGAGAACTACAGCTGCATTACCGAATATGAAATCCACAGTGCCATAAATGTCACATTCACGGAAGAATTGGCGATTAGAGTGTACGTAGAGAGTATCCTGGTACCCAATTATGCTGCAGCGGTAGACCACGGCGTGATCGGCTCCGATCCGGAGAGCCACAGCTTGGTGCTTAGCTGGACCCGCCCAGTTCTCAAATGTTATGTCACGAGCAATAAAACCAGCTCCTGTTGCCGCTGCATACAATACATCGCCCATTGTTAATATATATCGAAAAAGTTCAACAATAAGATGAATTCTTTACAGTTAAAAAGAAAAAAAAAAAGAAGAAGAAGAAGTCAAGTTCAATACTAAGATTAAAAACAAAACAGCAAATTAGGGTGCAGAAATCCACGAGTGCTTTTTGATGATTCACTACTGCCAAAACTACAACTATAAAATCATGTGATGAAGCTGACCCACCTCCAAAAATGTGATTAATCCCATCTTTAGACTATGACCAGTGACCACACAATGAATTGGGGATGCAGTAATAACAAAAAAAAATGCAATTATAATTAGCGATTTAGGACGCCAAACATGCTTTTGTAGAACCGCATCATGTCACACATAAGAAGTGACGAAACTGTATATTTATAAAGCCTTAAATAATTGGCTATCTCTTAGATTTTTGCCCAAAAGAATTACACACACCAATAAATGGAATTTATATAAGAAATGTACACCAGACATGCATGCATATTGGCCCAAACCACGGGTGCAATTGGCTCTTGGACATGCATGCATATTGGCCCACGGGGCAGAAAAGGAAATTCGAGTGTCTTACCGAATGATGCTGTGTGGAACGTCGTCACCTTATCGGATACGCTCTTACCACCCGAAATGATTGTTTTGCCCTTCCCGTCTCCGATGAACATCAAGTTCCACTTCTTCCTCCCCACTTTGAGGTTGTTTTCCTCATACCTGAATATGACAGCCAGCGATACACCTTACACTTAGACACATTAGTCAACATGCTTATCATGCTTATTCTCTAGTCAACCATACATCATTCAAATTTGAACTCTACTCACATAAAACACAGGTGGTTCACTTCTAACCATAAAGGCTATCAGAGGTATTTATGTCATTTTGCAAAATGGATAAAGCAAAGTTGAAAGTTCACTAACATTGTAAAGTGTCTAAAAGTGTTAGCTTTTCAAGTAATTGTCCTTTCTCGTGCTATTTTACCTTCCTGCCATCACGTAAATCACAGTTCTCCGATTATTGTACTCCGGCGCCTTCTTAATGGCTTCCGATATTGTCTTATACGTGCCATTCCCGTCCTTGGACACCACTATATCTGCATGAATCTCCGGAATCGGCAGATCCAACAATTTCCTTTCTCTCTTCCCCACCCACCTCGGAAATTCACCAACATTTTCCTCGGATTGCATCAATCTCCGCTTGTTTTGTATGGGCACGCCGGAAAATTGATCACTATCGATGCCCGAATATATTGCCAAGCAGTTGCTCACCAGCTCTGACAAGTCCCTTAACTTTTCCGTCATCTGGTCTTTAACAGGTCCGCGTATGTCTGCCAATCCCTCAGTGCATGTGTCCTCGTTAGTCAACGCCGCGCTGAGCCAGGTCATGACGTCCTGCGTTGATCCACCGATGGCTTGCGGAGTTCCGTCCATAGGGGGGGCCACCGTGGAGAGCGACCGCGACAATGCGTCCACAGAATCCTCAAGAAGCTCCAGGCAGTCCTCGTACGTCGAGCGTACAAGAGGGGACATGTCGACATATGAAATCTCCGATGAGAGGTACAGTGCTTTGCTAAAGTGCTGCAAAGTCATATTGAAAGAAATGTGAACGAGGTCCTTCTCGTCTGCGGTGGCTGAACCGGGGAAGTCGAGGAGTGAATTGACGCAGAGAGCGGGGTACCGGGTCTTGCTGCATGTTTTAGAAATGGCTTGGGTGGGTTTTCGGTGGGTAACAGAGTCAGGATGGTCGGAGACACGGGTGCGGAGAGTGATGAACAGGGTGACGGAGAAGGCGGAGACGGCGATTAAAGCTAGAGAAAGGAGGGACAAGAGAATGATCTTGTTTTTCCGGGGAGAGGAGAGACGTCGGTATTCAGATTGTGAATTAGAGGAAGCATCTCCCAGGTCGCTTGGGCCAAGCTTGCCATACTCCATCAGTGAAATAGTGTTATAAGAGTTGTATGGCAAATATTTTGTGGTGAGTAGCTAGCTGGGATAGTGTGGGCAGGGAATGCGGATATTGTGTGCTATAGGTGACAGAGTAGAGAAGAATACAGTGGTAGAATGATTATGGTTTTTAAGCATGTATGGAGATGTGGTTTTATATAAATTAAGGGAGAGAGAGTGTGCTTGTGTGCCTCTATAATAGAGAGGTTGGTGTGAAGTCTATGTCGAGAGGCATTAGCTGGCCTCTACTTCCGCCACTGTCCAGAGGATGTGTGTGTGGAGTGTTGCGATTCTTTTATAACTTGAAGGACAAATTTGCATCCTCTGTTCCTTTCTGTCGTTTATCCATTCTTTATCCTGTTTGTCCTCTTATTTACTTTACTTGTTGGTTGGGTCGATCGTCAAGTTTCAAGTCAGACACAAAACCACAAGATGAATGACTCCATTCATCCCTTGGGATGTAATCTAATTTTATAGTAATAATCATATAAATTCGTTACCTCATCAAGAAAAAGGTACGATTTCTAAGAACCCTATTTTTTATTATTCACTAGCCACCAAAACTTTCACAAAAAAATACCGATTTGGCGTTAGAGGCTCACCGGAATCAACCACCTAAGACGCCTTTATTGTTTTACATGATTTCAACCGTAACCAACCAATCTCATGGATCCAAGTAGAATACCAAACCCACCGTAATCCGATGAACTAATTGGCGCCCACGAAATTTGAGTATCAAGGCACCACGTCCGTAAACACTCGGATCGGTCAAAGCGACAAGAACGAATCTCGATGTGGCCATTGCATGACACTTGCATTGCAATGAATAGGTTTCATACACCGCCGCCTTTCCATCGCCACACTCTGATCACCAGACACACCCTCTGCCCCTACATCAAAATCCTAGCATAAACGAGTCACCCCCTCAACACTCACATCAGCATGATCAACCACAACAGTCCCAAAACCAAGGCTAAGAAACACAAAGCGTAGCCCTAGAAGATGACGCTCGAACCAGTTCACATCTTCACATCCAATACCCCCTCAACACGAACCCTCATGCACCACAACCAACCTTCCTCACCAGAGACAAATTGAAGAAGCGACCGATCTATTGATTCGCCAAATCCTACAATCTTAACCTAACGAAGAATAAACCCATTCGGTGATTGGTGTGATGGTCGATCGACACTCGGTGAAGCCTCGAAAAATCTTCGACCAATAATTAATGTGACCGTGAATTCCGTCCCACCAACCATCAAGACAAGATAACTCTCCTTTCATTAGGAGATCTTGGATAGCCTCGGTGATCGGCATTAAGATACCGACGCCAGAAAAGTATATTGAAAAGACCGATCTTCTCGATTATCTGCAGCATTTTCAATCGATGATGAACTTGCATTGCGTTCCAGACACCATTCAATGCAAGGCTTTCTGCACAGCCTTTCAAGAAGGGGCCCGAAGATGGTTCAACAGCTTGCCCCCACGTTGCATAACCAGTTTTGAGGATTTTAAGCTGCTATTCCTCAACCAATTAAATCATAAGTAAATGGCCATGTAAGACCGCCTTGAAGTAATGCAGCTGATCCAAGGGAGGAACGAGAGTTTGTGGGAGTTTATTACCCGATTTAACAATGAAGCTGTCGAAGTTCCTGACCTTACTTGCTCGTCCATGTTGGCTGCTCTGATGAGCAATACGAGGGATGAAGAGTTCAAGTCGTCGCTCTCGATCGCCCAGTCCATCCAAGAGATAAGAAATCGGACAGACAAGTACATCCAGCTGGAGGAAGTATTGAAAAACACAAAACGCAGAGCGGATGACCATTGGCCAAGTAGTAGGACTGATGATTCACATAAATGGCAGAAGGATCGGTCTAGCTGGAGGAAGTCGATCGATCAAAAAGACCAGAGGCGAGAGTCCTTCACTCCGCTCAACAGGCGATATGCGGAAGTACTAGAGGTTATGAGAGCAGAAGGGGAATCCCTTCGAGAACCCAATAAATTGAAAACTCCTCTAAAAAAAAGAGATTCTTCTTTATACTGTTGCTTCTACAGAGATGTCGGTCATGACACGGAGGATTGCTGGGACCTAAAGAAGGAAATCGAACTCCTCATCCAGAGGGGAAAGCTGGGTAGATTTCTGAAGTATGGTAGAAATGCCGATCGAGGTAATGAGGGCATGAGCGATCAATCTGACAATTGGCGAAAACCGTGGAAACAACAAAACATGAATGATGGCGGAAGGCAGACCAGGAATGTGGACGACCGACGCGACACGAGAGGACAATCCAGGGCTAGAGATGGCAGAAATACCGGACAGCAGGATGATCGACCGGTCAGGGTCATAAATATGATTTTTGGCGGTAGTGCAGCAGGGGTCCACCGCCAGAGGAAGGAAGCGATAGGCCAAGCAGATCGCTGAGGGTCAATTAGCAACAAAAAAGCCACAAGTTAATGAAGTGATTTCGCTCGACGAGTCTGACCTGGCTGACAATAGCTATCCTCATGATGACGCACTCGTGGTTACTTTGAATATGGACGGTAGTGAGGTGAAACGTGTAATGATTGACACAGGCAGCTCGGTCGACCTGTTATACTACGATGCTTTTAAACAGATGGAGATTCCGGAAGAACGACTACTGCCAATAGAGGGGTCAATCAAAGGGGTAACAGGAGCATCCGCCTATCCATTTGCTCGAGTTCTGTTGAACGTAAAGTTCGGACAAAAGCCATTCTAAGTAGAGAAGAATGTTGAATTCCTAGTTGTGAAATTTGCGGGAGCCTATAATGCAATAATTGGAAGAGCCACACAAAATGCACTCAGAGCTGTCGTCTCAACCTATTATCAAGCGTTGAAGTTCCCAACCCCCTGTGGCATCGGTATTGTCAGGGGTCAGCAAAGGATTGCCAGAGAATGCTATTTGGTAGAGACAAGAACTCTTGAGGGAGCGGTAGTATTGGCAAGCTCTCTCGACGTAAGAGCATATGAAGATATCGAAAGGATGAACCCTGCAGAAGAAACTAAGCGGGTCATACTGGATGACCGATCCAAATTCACAAATTTGGGTGCCGAACTCGAACAAGGATTGGCCGCGACGATCACAGGTTGCTTGGTAGAGAACCGATCGGTCTTTGCTTGGGTACCGAGCGACATGCCTGGAATCTCCCAATCGGTAACATCCTATTCCCTGGGTATTCAGAAAAACTATAGGCCGGTCAGACAGAAGAAGCGATGGCACAGTAAGGAGTGACAGGGGGTGATCGAGAAAGAAATAGAGAAGCTACTTAAAGTCGGGTTCATTCGGGAAGTTAAGTACTCCGAATGGCTAGCCAACGTGGTATTGGTGAAGAAGAAGAACGGAAAGTGGAGAATGTGTATCGATTTCACCGACTTGAACAAAGCATGCCCAAAGGACAGTTTCTCACTGCCCAAGATCGATCAGCTGGTAGGCTCCACGTCAGGGCACGAGCTTCTCAGCTTCTTGGATGCCTTCTCTGATTATCACCAAATAAAAATAAGCCTCGAAGATGAAGAAAAAATGGCTTTCATAACTGACCAGGGAACATATTGCTACCAGGTGATGTCGTTCAGTCTAAAAAATGCGGGGGCTACTTACCAGCGGATCGTCATGGAAGTTTTTAAAAAACAAATCGACAAAACAGTCGAGACGTATGTGGACGACATGGTGGTCAAAAGCAAAACAGCTGCCGAACATGTGGAGGACCTTAGAGAAGTCTTCCTGACCCTCAATAAATTCCAAATGAAGTTGAATCCCGAGAAGTACGTCTTCAGTGTAGCGTCTGGAAAGTTCTTGGGATTTATGATTACTCAACGAGGGATCGAGGCTAATCCAGAAAAAATCAAAGCCATTGTACAAATTCCCCCACCACGATGCTTGAAGGACGTCTGAGATCATCGACCGGCGGATAGTTTCTCTGGCGAAAGTATTCGTCTCAGATGAGGGACAAGTGCCTCCCTTTCTTCAAAATTTTGAGGAAGGCAGACGTGACCCAGTTCCAGTGGCTAGATGAGTGCGAAAAAGCATTCCAACACTTGAAGCAATATCTGACCAGTCCACCCATCTTGCAGAGACCAGTTGAGGGAGAGAATCTAATTCTTTATTTGGCAGTCACAGAGGGGGCGATCAGTGCAGTTCTTGTTCGATCGGACGGTAGTGAACAATTCCCGATCTACTATGTCAGTAAAGTGCTGAGTGGACCCGAAACACGGTATACGTCCATCGAAAAGTTGGTTCTTTCTTTGATAAATGCGGCACGAAAACTGAGGCCATACTTCCAGAGTCATACCGTCGAGGTATGGACAGACCAACCACTCAGGCAGTGCCTCCAAAAGCCCGAAACCTCTGGGCGGTTAATAAAATGGGCAGTAGAACTGGGAGAGTTCGATATACAATATAAATCTCGGACAACGATCAAGGCCCAAGTGTTGGCGGACTTCGTTGCAGAAATGAGTCAGCCTGACTTGCAGGGCCAGCAACTCTCTCAGACCCTACAACCGACCGACGCACATCGAGTACGTTTTTTCACGACAGATGAAGGTGATGAAAAATAAAAGAATTCTATTTCTTTGAATTTATGTTCCGGTCACAAGCCCGACCAGGTGAGCATATAAAAAAAATCATCATGTTGATCCTTCGGGGGCAGAGGAAGGGCCAGCAGCCGGATCGGCAGGAGAAGACAATGGAGAGACATCCTCTTCTTCATTTGAACTCAGGTCCAGCATCTCATCCACCAAGACTTCTCTTTCCTTTTCGGCTATCTCTCTCATCTCTTCGAGTGAAAGGTCGAACACGGAGGGAAGCATCGACTCGGCATAATCTTCGAATGAAGGACCCTCCGACCCGTCAGGGACGCAAACATTATGGCAGCTCTTTAAGAAGGAAATAGCCAAGTCACAGGCAAACTCCAGACACTCCTTATGTAAATATCGCTCTTTCCATTGCTTGATCGCCTCAATCCTTTGCTCCCTGACGGAGTCTTGCAGCTCCAGCATGTTCTTCTCGATCTTCATCTTTTCTGTCACTACCTCATGATAGTCTCGGAAGGCTTTCAAACGAAGCTCCTCCTCCAATCTCGCCCTTGAAGTGGCATCGAGCACCCTTTTCCTTAGGCCCTCAATGCGGAGTTGCGACACCCGGTATTAACTCTCTAGCTCGACCCTGGAAGCAATCACTCTACTCCTCTCCTCCTCCCCCGAAGAGAGCTGAGCCCTCAAAACGCTCTTCTTCTCCTCCAAAATACTTTTCTCCTCCTCTAGCGAAGAGACTTGAGCCCGTAAGACGTCCTGTCCCTCCTTTGCCTCTGCAAGTTCAGCTGTTAGAGTATTAACTTGCTCAAGAAGGTCATGAACCTCTCGATCCACTGTTTGCCTCACTTCATCGAGACGATCGAGACGTTGATACATCGCAGAGGTAAATGCCATATCCCTGGCACAACCACGGACGAGACTAGTGTTGGAGTTATGTAAATATAGTGCCCTGGAAAGTAAGTGTATTTACATGTAACTTTATCTTCTTCAGTTACAGTTTTGTAATGAAAATATTTATTATTAATAAAACAAAAGAGTTTGATTTTATCTGTATGAGCATTATATATCCGGTCATAAGGTACCAAGATTCTTTGTAAGTAATATATATATACATAGAGATGTATGGGAAACATGTATAATATTAGAATCAATTAATTGATTCACGGTTGAATAATCAAGTTGGTCGCTGATTATGGTTTGACTATAGTGTTGCGATTTATCTCCATATAAGTAAAGGAGTTTACTTGAGGAATGATGAGTTTCATATCATGATAGTAGTTGACTATCGATAATGACACTATTAAATGAATACGGAATCAAGTATGTTTTCAAGAATAAAGTGGTAGTTACTTTAATCTTAAAACATACAACTTAAGCATTCGCTATTATGAACCATAATCTTGATGAGTGGTGAACTCATATGTGTTTCATTATAATTTTGATATGATCGGAATGGATTTTATAGAGTATTAATCCAAAGGTTCGCATGTTGGAATTATTAATTGAAACATGTATCAAGGAACATTCACTCAAATAAAGAGTTTATAGTGTTATCATCTCTTCTAGATGTTTTAAGGAGATTTGGTGATTAAACTGGTGCTAGTAGTTTGATGGACTAGCTACCCATCAAGTCTTAACACTGAGATGAGATCTTATGTGTTAATCACCGTATAAAGTAAAATGAGAGATTTAGAAGAAAAAACCAACATAAGGGCAAAACGGTAATTTTACCCTTTGTTGTGCGGATGGCTATAATAAGGTTCTAAATAGGGTTTGCAATTGGACATATTCTCATAATATTTAATAATTCAAGAGTTCAACTAATTGTCTTTAGTGGAATGACATTTAGTTAATAAGCTAGAATTAATTTCAATGAGATCAATTAATTTCGGGCTTATAGAGCTTGAATTATCAAAGTCCAATAAGATTCCCCACTTGGCTTTAATGAAGGTTATCAAGCTAAGTAAGAAATATAAATGGAGGTTAATTAGAAGCCCATAATTGAATCTTGGGCTTGGTCTAATTAAAGAAGCCCAAATGTACATTTAGTAATGGGCTTGGTTTTTTAGTTTAATGTAATTAATTAGATTAATTATATTAAAACAATTTTTTTAAAGAAGAAGATAGCAATTTTGGTTATTCCTAGGTTAAATGTGTAACCACATATTTGACATTAAAATGCTAAATAAAGATGGTCTTTATTATGGTTAATCATCATTAAATGGAGTTATGAACTTACCATTAAATGGTTTAATGGTTGCCTTTTAATGTTGGCTTGTAACCTATTTGCATTCATTAGATTAAAGATGAAAGATGCACATTAGATGGACCATCTTTCTTCTTTCTTCTTGGGAAAACCGAAATTGGGTATTGAATTTTAGGGTATGATCTTTTCAAATAGCCATCATAAAGATAAATGAAGATAATCTCATTTATTGGCTATTTTATGAGTGATTAATGAAAAAAGTGATGCATTTGATGCCTCTCTCTCCTTCCATCCATGCATATACAAAATTGGTAGGCAAGAAAGAGTTCTTGCATGTTCTTTACACCTTCTCTCCTTTCATGAAAGAGAGAATCGAAAATACCAATTGAAAGAGTTTCAATTTTGCTTCTTCTTTCGCTAAGAAAATCTCCTCCAAACATTTCTTCTCCTTTCCCACCAAAGGATTTTGTTAACCTAATTGTCCTCAAGAACAGGTGGTAAATCTAATTGGTTGAGGATACTACAACAAGGAGAAAGTAGATTGCTAAAGGAAAAGAGTCAAAGGCAAAGGATTTGGATACACGAAGAAGGAGAGGATAGGCAAATGAGGATTTAAAGCTTTAATAAGGAGTCGGTAATACTCCTGATCTTGTTTATATTTTATTATCCTTATACCATATCATGTATGGATTGGCATGTTGATTTGGATTTGTTGCTTCCGCTGCAAGTAATGATTTCTTAAAAGTTTTGAAATCTATCGTTTTTCCAAGCAAAGCATGTTTTCTTTTTCCGATCCAACAACTAGCCATCAGCTCCTTATTGTTCAACGAATCCAAAAATTTCTCGTCCGTAGGAGGAACAGCCTTCTGGGCAATGTGCAGAGCCACATCAACTTTCCTAATCGACACAGCCTTGTCAAGACTGATCGTGGACTCCCATTTTCTGCCACTGGAGGCTTGCTCTTTCTCTTTGCCCTTATCCAATCGGGGCACTTACTCTTCCCCCACTCCTCTGTCCAATTGACAGGATGATCGAACAACACTCCGATCGGTCCTCTTTCTTTTGAGGGGCGACTCCATCTCTTTCTCCTCTGAATCCGTTCGGTCTACACTCATCGGCTGGACCAGAAATAATGCTGACACCCCAAGACGGTCCTCAGTGGACGGAAGGGCCAGCAACGCTGTAGATTGGTCTAAGTCCATTGGCTGAGCGGCGTCTTCGCTGGCCTCTGCCTCCTTCCTTTGCTTCTTCACCTTCGAAGAAGCTCTAGGACCCTTGGCCTGCCTTTTGGATTTAGGGAGACGGGAGGACCCGGCGAACTCCTTGACCTTCACCATGGTTGCACAATTATAGAAGCAGGTTAGAAATCGAAATTAATACTTGTGAATACAACAGATAAATAAACTACGAAGAATTAACCAAGAGGGGCGGTCTCCTCTTCCAGGCCTCTATTTCGAGGAGGGGGATCAATCAAAAAGGCATCGGCTGATGCCCCTCCACTATACCCCAGAATGAGACGGTCGAAAGAATACCGACCGATGGAGGACACTCAAAATTATGGCACAGCAAAGCCAGACCGTTGATGAACCTCCATCCATTTGGGGGAATTTGGCTCGGCCCTAAGTGGTAGGCACGCGATACTTCATCGATGATCGGGGCGTATGGAAGCCTTATACCACCGACTGAGAAAAAGCTCCTGTCACAGCAAAGTAGCCGCACCCACTGCTATAAATCCTTTCGTTCTGGCCAGCCAGCCTAGGCCCCCAAGACGAGGGGATATTATGCTTAATAACTGATCGATTCAACTCCTTTTCGATCATTGTCGAAGGGTCGCTCGGTAGTTTCTCAACAATTTGCTATCCTTTGGGGCACTCGCTCCGACCTCCTCATTCCCCCTTAACTCCGATGCCTCATTTCCGCCGACTTCCGGCGCCTCCACCGTTTCTGCCGCTATCTCCAGCGGCCCAACAACCTGTAAAGCTCCTTCGGCGACCAGCTCCTGATGGAGCTCCCTCAAAACCATAATTACTTCCCCACTAGTACTCGGGGATGCCAGTGGCGAAGGCTGGCGAGCAGGCGACCGAGAAGGAGAGGGGGAGCTAGATCCATTCCTAGAGCTAGTTGACGACATAGTCACTGAAAATCACACTTACAGGCGAGGAAAAGAAGAAGGACGTACCTAGTTTAGTGACTAGAATTAAGAATTAGGACGACGGTGAAAAAAGAAACTCCAATGGCTACAAATAGGGAGATGAAGAGAGAAAGCAAAGATTGAAGAATCAAACACGCAGAAAGCAAAGAGGTATCAATTTTGAGCATTTATAACAAGATATTGAGCGGGAGTACGGTTGGGACTTAGACACGCGGCGAAATCTGAGCCTTCCAAATTAGGGTTATCTGATGACCCATAACGGCGCAACAGCTGAAAAGACGCCTATGACAGTTGCGTGACAATTAAAAAGATGCCTCGTTTTGAATTCCTGGTGACCCATAATGGTGCAACAGTAGAAAAGACGCCCATGACTGCTGCGCGGCAATTAAAAAGACACTTTGTTTCAAATTTTGAAAACCTGTCAGAAGGCACGTGCCATTAGTAATGATTAAACCAAGTGCCTTCACGCGCTTGGTGTCGACATTTAACCGACCAATCATAGCACGAGCTGTCATGCACTATGAATTGATATTCGACCGATCGGGCCTATCACGAGCTGCCTTACAGACGAGCTGCACGATCCTCATGTACTCCTTCGATCCTTCTCCTTGGTCAGAGTCGAGGAGTAAGGGGGCTTATGGTTGGGTCGGTCGTGCTAGGCCCAAGCCCAGATACAGAACGGCACATGGGCCGATCGGCCCATCCCTTGGGGATAGACCTAATGCCCATAGGTAATAATCATATAAATTCGTTACCTCAACATGAAAAAGGTACGATTTCCAAGAACCCTATTTTTCATTATTCACTAGCCACCAAAACTCTTACAAAAAACACTGACTTGAGCGTCAGAGGGGCCTACCTGAAATCAACTCTCGGCGTGCCTTTATTGTTTTGCAAGTATTTCTGAATCAGAACCAACCAATCTCATGGATCCAAGTGGCAGCGCCCAGCTCTACTAGAATTCGACAGGACCACTTGGCTTATTCCTTTTACCTATTTTCCCTTGGAAAAAATCAGTAAATAAGTGAAGTTGCTCTTTAAGACTAAGCCTTGTGTTGGCTTGTTAAATCCAGATGTTTCTGCAATTATCCACTACAAACACTTGTTATTTTAAGCATATTCTCACTTGCGGTGCGGTTACAGAAGCGACCAAAGCGTATATAGGCATGTCTTTGAGGGGAAATTTTAGTTGTTGGCTACGTATGTATATATATATACAAACGAGTGTGAATGAGACCCTTGTACCCTCTCATCTCCAGGCCAGGCGAGAAACTCTGCATGATTTCAAATGATGCCAATTTTGACTTACTAATTAACCTAGTAGAGACATTACGTTTCGATTTCTGTGGATGTAACTTTTGAGTTAGTGTCGAAGTATACAACAACCCTTCATTTTGGCTATTATAATTTATATAAGTTGGAATTCATAAGGAAAAGAAAAAAGCGGCAACACCTTTTTAAGAAAATCTGGCATACATATAATTGATACGAAAAGGACAAAAACTGAAAAAATAAATTATACTTTGAATTTTCACTTATATTTCCAACGTTGTTTTTAATTATAAGTTAAAATTTAAAAATGATGAGATTAAAACTTGATAGATTTTTTCAAGTTGAGAGAAATAATGTTATGAACATTAGTCGGGTCGGTTATACCGGGCCCTAATCCAGTCTCAACAATGCATGGGCTGATCGGTCTAAACTCCAAAGGTCAGCCTTACGCCTACGCTAAGTCCAGGCCCAATCGGAGATTTCTTTGACCCATTAACAGGAGAGAGTCTCCCATGCAAACACGTAAAGACCTAAACCTAGTTGTTACTCCGTATATAAGGTACAACTTTGCCATAACAGAGGTACGCAATCACAAACCTAGCTTTTCCCTGATTTGATCAACCTCACCTTCACCAAAAGACTTACTTGAGCGTCGGAGGGGCTAATCGGGACACAACCCCCGACCAGCCTTCTTTGTTTTGCAGGTAACTTCACGCCGATTCATCGCGATAAGTAGCCGATTTATGGACGAGCGGTAACGCCGCATTCAGCCCAATCCGCAGAACCATTTCGCGCCCACCGTAGGGCTCGACTTCCGCACCACGCCCGTAAATACTCAGATCGGTCGGCGGCGATGAACCTAATATAGTCATTGTCGCGGCTCTGGCGATCTAACGATAGGTTTGCGACTACTTGTGACTCGCTGCCGCACCGCATGTTTCCCGTGACGAAATCCGCAGATCCTAACGATCAGCGCAACCTCAAACCTTGAACAGAAGAACAGGCGTAGCTTTGAGGATAACGCCGCACGCAATACACACCAACCTCCAACACCGATCGGTGCGTAACCTATTCCGATCATGCATACCACCTCGACCCAAAAATGATCGAGAAGCAAGCGATCGTTGATTCGCCAAATCTTCAGCCTCAACAAAGACCTAAAGAATATCCGCACGCAAGAAGTCATTGATGCATCAAAGATGACGACCGATCACCGTCCAACCGAAGCCTTAGAGAAAATCGTAGATGATAGGATTAACGCAGCTATGAGCTTCCGTCCGAATCGCCCGACGGCACAATACAGCTCTCCCTTCACTCCGGAAATCTTGGATAGCCTCCCGGCACCTGGCACAAAAATATCGACCCCCGAGAAATACACTGGGAAGACCGACCCCTTGGATTACCTGCAGTACTTCCAGTCCATGATGAACCTACATTGTGTTCCGGACGCTATCCAATGTAAGGCTTTCTGCACGGCCTTCCAAGAGGGAGCTCGGCGATGGTTTAACAGCTTTCCCCTGAGCTGTATCACATGCTTCGAAGATTTCAGGTTGTTATTCCTGAACCAGTTCGCCACTAGTAAGCGATCGCAGAAGACAGCTTTGGAGGTGATGCAACTTACCCAAGGAAGGAATGAGAGTTTGCAGGAGTTCATCACTCGGTTCAACAACGAATCGGTCGAGGTTCCCGATCTCACTTGCTCGTCCATGCTGGCCGCACTCATGAACAACACAAGGGATGAGGAGTTCAAGAAGTCATTAGCCCTCAATCAGCCCCGATCCGTTCAGAAATAAGAAAGCAGGCGGATCGGTACATTCACCAAGAAGTCTTTGAAAAATACGAGGCGTCGGACGGATGATCGCCGCCAAATGATGGTGGCAATTCGCAAGCGACAAAAAGCCACCGAGCCGAGAAGGCCGACCGATCGGCGTGGATATCGACAAGAGTTCACCCCGCAATAGGCGATATGCGAAATATTGCGGTTATGAGAGCGGATGGGGAAACCATCCGAGAACCTGAGAAAATGAAGACCCCCTACAAGGATAGGAACCCCAATTTATATTGCCGTTTCCACAAAGAGGTCGGTTATGATACGGAAGATTGTTGGCGGTTGAAAAAAGAAATCGAATTCCTCACACAAAGGGGAAGGTTAGGCCGATTCGTGAAACGCGAACAAAATGCCGATCAGGATAGTCATCGCAGGACAGGTCGACCAGACAATAAGCGACCTCCTCCAAGGAAAAATGACAAGAATAATGGGGGTAGGCAGAATGCGAATACAGATAATCGACGGGAAGAGAGAGGGCGGTCAAGGGAAAGAAACGACGGAAACACTGGGCAACAAGACGACCGACCGGCTGGGGTCATTAACATGATATTCGGTAGAAATGCAGCAGGGGGATCCACCACTAAAGGGAGAAAAAGATATGCCAAACAGGTCGGCAAAGACTCACCCACCAAAAAATTGAAGGAGAACGACGGGATGATTTCATTTGATGAGTCGGACCTCGATGGAGTAAGTTTCCCTCATGATGACGCCCTCGTGGTAAATCTGAACATGGACGGTTACGAGGTGAAGCGGGTGATGATTGATCACGGTAGCTCTACGACCTGTTGTATTATGAGGCCTTCAAGCAGATGAAGGTACCCGAAGATCGACTACTACCTACAGACGGCCCCATCAAAGGAGTAACCGGGGCGTCAGCATACCCGTTCGCCCGGGTGTATTTGAAAGTGAAGTTTGGACAGAAGCCGTGTCAGATAGAAAGGGACGTTGAGTTCCTAGTCGTAAAGTTTCAAGGGGCGTATAACGCAATAATCGGGCGGGCTACTCAAAATGCCCTCAGATCGGTCGTCTCCACCTACTACCAAGCAATGAAGTTCCCGACACCCCACGGAATTGGTATTGTCAGGGGTCAGCAGAGAATCGCCAGGGAATGTTACTTAGCGGAGACTAAAACACTAGACGGGCGGTAGTACGACGAGCCCCGATGATGAGAACCGATGAAGAGGCGGATAGGATGAACCCGTGAAGAAACGCAGAGTCGATTGGACGAAGCCGACCCCTCTAAGTTCACAAACCTAGGTTACGAATGCGAAGGACTCGTTAAAGAAATCCTGATCGCTGGTGGAAAATAGGTCGATTTTACTTGGGTACCGAGCGATATGCTCGAATTGCTCGATCGATCAATCGCCTCGCACTTGGTATTCGCATGACCGCAAGCCGATCGATGAAAAAGTGATGGCACAACAAGGAGCGACAGGGGGTGATCGAGAGAGAAGTAGAGAAGCTGCTTAAGGCCGGGTTCATCTGGGAAGTTAAATACCCCGAATGGCTCGCCAATGTGGTCTTAGTGAAAAAGAAGAACGGAAAGTGGAGAATGTGCATAGATTTCACCGACCTGAACAAAGCGTGCCCAAAAGACAGCTTCCCCTTGCCTAAGATCGACCAGTTAGTAGACTCCACCTCGTGGCATGGCGCGCCACTTCTGGATGCCTTCTCAGGCTATCACCAGATTCAAATGAGTCTGGAGAATGAAGAAAAGACTGCCTTCATAACCGACCAAGGTACATATTGCTACCAAGTAATGCCCTTCGGCTTGAAGAACGCGGGAGCGACCTATCAACGGCTCGTCATGGAGGTCTTTAAAAAACAGATCGGCCGGTCGGTGGAAGCCTATGTGGACGATATGGTGGTCAAAAGTAAGACGTCCGCGGAACATGTGGAAGATCTTAAGGAAGTCTTCCAGACCCTGAATAAATTTCAGATGAAGCTGAACCCGGAAAAATGCATTTTTGGGGTGGCATCCAGAAAATTCCTAGGGTTTATGATCACTCAGCAGGGGATTGAAGCTAATCCAGAGAAGATTGAAGCCGTCATCCAGATGCCTTCACCGCAATGCTTGAAAGATGTACAGATATTGACTGGTCGGATAGTCTCACGAAAGGTGTTCATTTCAGTTAGGGGACAAGTGCCTCCCATTTTCAAGATCTTGAGAAAAGCAACGTGACTCGGCCCAATGGCGGACGAGTGCGAGAAAGCTTTTACACTTAAAGCAATACCTGTCTAGTCCGCCTATCCTGCAAAGCCCGATAGAGGGAGAGAACCTGATTATATACTTAGCGGTTACGGAGGGGTCGGTCAGTGCGGTACTTATTCGATCGGAGGGAAGCGAACAACACCCGTTTACTACGCCGACAAAGTCTTGACCAGACCGAAACGCGATATACGCCCATAGAGAAACTAGCCCTCTCCTTGATAATGGCAGCCCAAAAGTTAAGGCCTTACTTCCAAAGTTATACCATTGAGGTATGGACCGACCAACCCCTCAGGCAGTGCCTTCAAAAGCCCGAAACTTCGGGTCGGCTGATAAAGTGGGCGGTAGAACTGGGAGAGTTCGACATACAATACAAACCCCGCACGACCATTAAAGCGCAGGTGTTGGCAGACTTCATCGCAGAGATGAGCCAACCGAGCATGAAGGACGCAGCGATTCCTCGCTGGAGCTTGTTTGTTGTGGTCGTCAATACCGAGGGATGCGGAGCGGGAGTAGTGCTAATCAGCCCTCATGTGGAAGAAAAGGTGGAATACACCCTTCGGCTAAAATTTAAGGCCTCCAATAACGAGGCAGAATATGAGGCTCTGATAGTCGGCCTCCAACTAGCTAAGGAGATGGAGGTTAAACAGCTGAAGATATATAGCGATAGCCAAGTGGTGGTCGGCCAAGTCACCGGGCAAGATGAGGCCAGGGAACAAAGATGATCAAGTATCCGAGTGGTAAAGGGGAGTTGAGCAATTTTGAGCGAGACTCGATCGTGAGAATAGAATGAGCTCAAAATGCTAAAGCGGATGCGCTCTCCAAAATGGCTTCCGACCACGATGCCGTAAACAATGTTATGGTTGAACGACTAGATCGGCCTAGCATTCAAAAAGCTGAGAAAGTTCTCAACATACGTACCGGTCGGTCGAGTTGAACGAAACCGATCGCACAGTACCTTTTAGAAGAAAAACAACCGGAAGACGCGTCAGAGGCCAAGAAACTAAGAATGAAGGCAGCCGAGTACACGGTCGTCAATGGTACTCTATATAAGCGGTCTTACGACTGGCCGCTGCTTCGATGCTTGAATGAAGCAGAAGCCGAGCAAGCAATGGACGAAGTCCATGAAGGGATGTGCGGAAATCATATAGGGGGCAGAATGTTGGCTCACCGATTGATCAGACAGGGGTACTACTGGTCGACAATGAGAAGAGACTGTTAGGAAAAGGTCGACTGATGCGAGGCTTGCCAGAGAAACAAGAATTTATCTCAAAGAAATCTAATCGAAAGGATGAAAATTGTGAGTCATCCTATCCCGTTCGCTCAATGGGGAATGGATATATTGGGGCCTTTTCCTCTCAGTCTCGCGCAAAAGAAGTTCCTGATAGTGGCAGTGGAATACTTCACTAAGTGGGTAGAAGCGGAGGCGGTCGCTACCATCACCGAAAGGAAGGTAGAAAGTTTCGTAAAGAAAAATATACTGTCGCTTCGGGATGCCTATGGTGTTGGTTACAGATAATGGTCGGCAGTTCAACAACGACAAGTTTAGATATTCTGCGAATCGACTAAAGATCGTCTGATTGACTTGGTAGCCCATCCCAAAGTAACGGTCTCATGGAGAACACTAATAAAAGATAATGAGTGCTCTCAAGAAGCGCCTAGATGGCCGAAAGACACGGGTGGAAGAACTAGACAAGTATTGTGGGCGATAGAACCACAATCAACGAGCCATGTGGGAAACACTGCTCAGATGACCTTGGCGTAAGCTTTGGTTCTAGTAGAGGCGACATTGCACAATCAAAGGGTGTCGGGCCATGAAGAAGAGCTGAATGATGAAGCCCGCAGAGCGTAACTCGTTCTCCTCGGTGAGGATAGAGAAAGGACACCAGCTGTTCGAAGCCATCGTGCAAAAGCGACCAAATTCTACAACAGAAGGGTTAAGTCGTGCGATGTAAAGGTAGGTGGTTACGTCCTACGAAAAGCTGAGGCGGCTGGGAAGCATCCTGGAAAGCTCGGACAGACGTGGGAAGGACCTTATCGAGTGATTAAGCAAGTCGGGCACGGTTCTTACATCCTCAGCGATGCGAAAGGGAGGTTCTACCGAGGCCTTGGAACTCACAGAACTTGAAAGCGTTCTACTAGTAGATAAGTTTTATTCTAGTTAATCTTTCCTTATTATCATTTTTGTATACATGTGGGTACCTTTTTCCTGTCCCTGCCAGGCAGGTTTTTTAACGGCCCACGTCCTCATTATCATCAATAAAGGACTTTTCAGATTTCTTGGCAATAAAAAGCTCCATTATACGTGGCAAAGAGTCAAAAATCTCGCTCTCCATCGCTCGGCATCTCCATAGACCGATTACGGTCGGTCGGGTCGCCAAGACAAGATACTTGAGACCCTCGCTCGCCATCGCTCGGCATCTCCATAGACCGATTACGGTCGGTCGGGTCGCCAAGATAAGATCCTTGGGACCTCGCCGCCATCGCTTAAGATTCCATGATCGCCGATTACGGTCGGTTGGGTCGCCAAGACAAGATCCTTGGGACCCTCGCTTGCCATCGCTCAGCATCTCCATAGATCGACTACGGTCAATCGGTCGCCAAGACAAGATCCTTGGGACCCTCGCTCGCCATCGCTCGGCATCTCCATAGACCGATTACGGTCGGTCGGGTCGCCAAGATAAGATCCTCGGGACCCCCGCTCGCCATCGCTCGGCATCTCCATAGATCAACTACGGTCGATCGGTCGCCAAGACAAGATCCTTAGGACCATCGCTCGGTATCTCCATAGATCGACTACGATCGATCGGTCGCCAAGACAAGATCCTTGGGACCATAGCTCGGCCTCGCCCGACAAATCGACCAGATTACCGATACGATCCTAGGAACCATTGATCGAATTTGCCACCGATCGACCGGGTCGCCAAGACAAGGTCTTTGGGGACCATAACTCGGCCTCGCCCGATAGATCGACCAGGTCACCGAGACGATCCTAGGAATCATCGATCGACTTCGCCATCGATCGACTGGGTCGCCAAGGCAAGATCCTTGGGACCACAACCCGGCCTCGACCACCGATCGATCTCAACGCCGGTTGGCCATGAGCGACTTTGCTAAATTCTACTACGGATCGAAAATAAAGAATATGAACATGAAAGATAACTGAGAAAATGTTCAGATAATTGAGAAAATGTTCATTCCTTGAGTCAGCCCTGGCCACAAGCCCGGCCAGGTGAGCTTCAAAAATAAAAGATAAATAGGACGGGGAAGTACATTTCTCAAATCAGCCCTGGCCACAAGCCCGGCCAGGTGAGCTCTAAAAATCAGCAGAGGGGGAGGTTTGAGCAACCGGGGGAGCGGAAGGAGCCTCGGAGGGAGGCGGATGCCCAGGAGAAGCCTCAGAAGGGAACGACACACTGGAAATACGAGCAGGGCCCGGGGGAGCAACCGGAAGAGCATCTTCATAAGGAAGGTCTTCCTTTTCGGAGCTGATATCTAGCTCTTCATCCGAAACGACGTCGCGTTCTCCCTTGGCTTTCTTCCTGATCCCCTCCAAAGAAAGCCCAAGAGTTGCAGGAAGAAGCGGCTCGGCATAATCCTCGAATGAGGGGCACATCGACCCCTCAGGAGTATAGAGCTCGTGGCCCCTCCTTAGAACCGAGAGGGTTATGTCACAAAGTAGCTCTAAACTCTCCTGTCTGAAACCGCCTCTTCCATCGCTTAATTGCCTCAATCCGCTGTCCCTAACAGAGCACCGCACCTCCCGCACGGTGTTCTCGGCTCTATTTCTAACTTCCACTGCGGAATGGCAATCTTGGAGGTATTTCTTGCTAAGCTCCCGCTCCGCCCTCACCGTTTTCTTCAACTCGTCCCTCTCCTCCTCCCCTTTGGCCAGGCGAGCCAACAAAGCGCCCATCTCCCCCTCCTGGGACTTCTTCTCCTCTTCCAAGGACGTGTTTTTAGCCTGGAGGAGGTCCCTCCCCTCCTTCACCTCCGAAAGCTCGCCCTTCAAAGCCTTCACCTGATCATGGAGGTCCTGGACTTCTTGGTCCAGAGTCTCCAAACGTTGCAGCACTGCGAAGGACGTCGTCGCACTCCGCACACTAAGACGAACGAGCTGAGACCCTAACTCCAGGTTACTCCTCTTATCCATGATTTGCTCGTCCACAGGGGGAGTAATCCTCTCGGCAATGTAACGGGACACCTCGAGATCCCCGATCGTGGCATCCTTGGCCAACTTGAGGGCAGACTCCCACTGCCCAGGTTTCGCGGCTTGCACCCTTCCCTTGCCGTTCTTCCCGTTCCCCGTTTCGGCTCGACTTGCCAGGCCGCACGATAGACCACCCAGCCAAACCAGTCTCTTCCTCTTAAGAGGAGGCCCCGCATCCTCCTCCTCCTCTACCTGAACCACCTGCACTATCGGCAATGACACCGAATCAATAGGATGGTCCCCAGCAGGTGGAACACCCGTCGACACTGCGGAGGAGCCCAACCCCATAGACACAGCCACGACCTCACCAGTCTCCGCCTCTTTCCTCCTCTCCTTCTGAGCGGCCCGCTTCTTGGACTTGGAAGCTTGGGCAGGAGCATCTTCCATCCTCATTATGGCTGCACAACGATAAATTAAGTTAGAAAGTAAAACCAATGCTCAAAAATATAGTAATGAGCTTAATCACGAGGAGCCAATCGGACGGGGCGGTCTCCTCTTTTAGCCCGTTAATTCGTGGTGGGGGGTCAATGAGAAAAGAATCGGCCGAGACCCCCCCGAAGTATCCCTGAATGAGCCGAGTAAAGTCGTATCTACCGAGCTCTTTTATCCGACCGACCACCTCCCACTCCTCCCTACAGAGACACGGTCGACACATCATTCCACTGCTCGGTTAAAGGATACCTCCATGGCCGAGCTTCGAAGGAGGATCCGGGGGGCTTCACGAAGAAGTACTTCATACGCCAAGAAGTAACCTTCCCGGGAGTCCCATCCGGGTGATATCGGGCATCCCTGTATTGAAAGTGAGGAATCCCCGCTCCAATTATGGAACTCTGACCCATTCTTAAGAAATGGCGGAGGATGTCAACTGACGGAGGGCAACCGAACTGATGGCATAGCAAGGCCAAACCTCCAATAAACCTCCAGCCATTCAGAGGGATTTGGCTTGGCATCAGCTGATAGGCGGTACACACTTTGTCAATAATCGGAGCGTAGGGAAGCCTCATGCCACCAACTGAGAAAAAACTCTCCGAAACAACAAAAGACCCACTCAAATTGCTGAAGATTCGTTCATTACCAATAGCCAGCCTAGGCCCCCAGGACGCAGGGATGTTACACCAAATGATCAACCGCCCCAGTTCTCCCAACCTCATCTTCGACTCACCTCTCGGCGGCGACTCCACAACTAACCCATCCTTCCTTTCTTTCGTCGACACTTCCTCGACACCTCCCACCATACTTCTAAAACAACCCGTCGACATAATTATCAAGAAAAAGGAATGAAGAAGGAATGGACGAGGAATGAAGAAAAAGGACGTACCTATTTAGAGATTAGAAATGGGGATATCGGACGGCGAAGCAAAAGAAATTCCTGGGAACGATACAGAGCAAGTGAAAGCAAAGTGCAAATTGCAAAACGACAGCAAAAGGTAAAAAACACCGCAATTCATCGACTTTGAATACTTATAGAGGGTCGACAGGAGGGACACTCAAATCAAAGCTCGACACATGGAGCAAATCCGAGCAGTCTCGGACACGCGGCAGGATCTGGGGAGAATCAGGGCTATTCAAAATCGAAGCGGCACGAACAATTGAAAGGACACATGATAGCTATACGACAGTTACGAGGATGATACGTTTTAGATTCTGAAAGCTGTCAGACAGCACGCGCCGTATACAATAAATGCTCCGCAAGCTCGCCAATGATAACCACCCGATCTGTTTCAGCGTGAGCTGTCGCGCAATAAGTGTCGAAGCCGATCAGTTGGGGGGCTCAGTCGACCGATCCCAGAACGAACAATTACGCACAACCGGTCGGCATCCGAGCGATTATAATACAACAGTCGACATCGGCGATTACATACACAACAGTTGGCATCCGAAAAGATTATAAACAACGAGTTGGCATCCGGCGATCGCGATAATCGGTCAGCATCCGATCGATCGGGACTGCCCGAGCTGCCCCATGACCAAGCCACAACGGCAATACCCGACCGATTAACCACTCCGTAAGCTATCCTATTGACTAGCTATGCCTCGATGTGCGATCGATCACCCCAGTAGCGAACCGTCCCACATACGAGCTAAAAAACCTCTACATACTCCTTCGACCCTTCTCTTCGCTCAGATTCAAGGAGTAGGAGGGGCTTATGGTCGGGTCGGTTATACCGGGCCCTAATCCAGTCTCAACAATGCATGGGCCGATCGGTCTAAACTCCAAAGGTCAGCCTTACGCCTACGCTAAGTCCAGGGCCAATCGGAGATTTCTCTGACCCATTAACAGGAGAGAGTCTCCTATGCAAACACGTAAAGACCTAAACCTAGTTGTTACTCCGTATATAAGGTACAACTTTGCCATAACAGAGGTACGCAATCACAAACCTAGCTTTTCCCTGATTTGATCAACCTCACCTTCACCAAAAGACTTACTTGAGCGTCGGAGGGGCTAATCGGGACACAACCCCCGACCAGCCTTCTTTGTTTTGCAGGTAACTTCACGTCGGATTCATCACAGTAAGTAGCCGATTCATGGACCAGAATGGCAACGCACAGTTCAGCCAAAATCTGGCAAAACCAAACATTATACCTATTGGTACCAAATTTGGCTCTTGTATAATACTATATCAATCAATATCCATTACCATTTTAGGTAAAATTTTAAATTTATAAAATAATCCTTAATTTTTTAAAAAATTACAAAATAATCTTTCAATATATTGTACGATATAATTTATAATTTGATGTCAACCATGTCTCTAATAATCGTAATAATAGATATTTGAAATAATAACAATCTAATTATTTTTATTAATATTACTTTTCATATTTTCATATATAAATAATGATCATAATTATTATATAAAAGGATCATTTAATCATCATATAAATATATAATTAAGGATAATATAAATTATTTAAAATGTTCCAATTTCTTCATATAATGAATAGTAATTACATCAAAATATCAAACAAAAGAATAATAAATATCTATGACTCTCTACTTATTACAATTTATGACAAAAGTTCATGTCGAGGAAACAACCAATTAGAATTGAAACTTGAAAAACAAAAACATTCACAATTATATTTATGGAATTTAACATGTACATCAAATAAAAATGAAATTAAAAGAAGGGGAGAAATGAAATATTGGAACTTCATTTAATTGAATACCCACTCAAATTGCATTGACCCCAATTCTCATTTGATATAACATGTCATTATTGAGTGGAGCTTTATTATCACTGTTGTTCAAATTCATTGCATCAAATGACACACTAATACTTTTTTTATCCAAGATTATATTCCAAGTTATCCTCATCTATCTAACTTGGTTCCTTAAAACATAATTTATTAAAAGATCGATATGGTTAAGGAAAATTGGATCTATAGAATACTTATTTTATAAAGAGTCCTAATAAAATTAAATTAAATTATTAAGAAATTACAAGAAATTATATCCAACTTAATAATAATAATAACATACTTTCCCAAAACTTTAAATTGTTTGAATAAAAATTAAGTCGTTTAATTTTTATGTTCTAATATGTTCCTTTTCTTAGAACTAATGAATTCAAATGTATTCCAATTTCTTCCACATTATGTTACACTCATATATTGGCTCAAAATAAGAATTACAAACCTTTACAATTCTAGAACATCACTTTTGAATTTGTCCCACTAAGCAATTGTGAGACAACAAAAGTAACACTTTAAACAAAATAACGTGATGATTAATTTTCAACAAGTAACAAAATAGAAAAAATATATACATGGATTAAGTTTGTCTCTTTGATGAATAGTAATTGCTATCCCAAAATCACCATAATTATCCTTATAAATCTCCATATATTTTTTGTGCTAAATAAGTAAGTGATTTCTTGCCTTATTGTGATATATGTTAGTGTAACATTCATGATGATTGAATTGAGATGTATTGCATATAGTATTGATGATGAAGTTGTGCTGGAATTTGATGGATGAATGGAGGTGTAACACCCCTCTACTATTGAGTATATACCAGAACATCCAGAGGACATTCAAGTATATATCCTATGATAATGACATGTTTGAGCAATTATGTTCTCCTATATGGCATAAAGAATAACACGATATACTTAAAAATAGCTACTAATCTTCATTCTATTGCAAACATGATTTACACTGTAGTCATGAAACAAATATTTACATTACCAAAACATTTGAAAGTTTACAAGCTTTTACATAAAAGTTCTACATGATATAAGTAAACTACATAAAACAGTTTACTATTCCTCAGATGTCAGCTGATAGGCCTCTGAGCCATTTCTTAATCCAAAATCATTCTTATAGAGTTCCTAGGTCTCCTCTCTCATACCTGAAAAGTCACATTGTAATTTTGATGAGTTTTGTTAACTCAATGAGCTAACTATCATCGATGGACTCACTTACTTCAAATACACAAATATGTGACATATAAACAAACTCACAACATTCCTCATCTTAATAAGACATAATGAATGTCACACATTTCATATACTCTTTCAGATCTTGTATATATCCCAATCAACCACAATAACATCAACTACTCAAATGTAGCATATCACTTTATCATCACAATTTCAAAAATAGGTTCTTAATCATATAATTCATAACCATAATGCACAAATGCATATGTATATATGTTGGGACCCCACCCTTGCAAGTCATGTGCCTGACGTCCTAAGTGACATCTGGATGCGCATCCCATAAGGGTGGCGTGCCTACATCAGTCAATTATAAAAAAAGAACTCATTTCTCTTATTTTCGAACAGATTTTGGCAAAATTCAAATCGAAATTTTAATTTGGTTTCTTCAGAACATTTTTTCCCCATTGTCTTAAGTTTCTAGTGACTTCAAAATCATTCAATTTTGTGCAAAAATCTAAAAGTTATAGCCCACACATTTTCAGACTGTTGTTAAACTGAAATAGTACATTATACTAAACTTCCATCCAGAAATTGAAATTCTTAAAGACTGAATTAAAATTCAATATCTTCCAAAGCGTTGGAGCTCTATGTCTCTATATTATTTAAAAACAAGAATCATCTCATTTGGAGCTCTATAAATCAAGATATCATCAAAATATTGAAGTATGTTTAGTAAAATATTCAATTCATACTCTTCCAATCGATACCCTTACTTTGATTCAATCAATCTAAAAGCTATAAATTTTTATTTAGAAATAGAGGAATGTGTTAGAAAACTATTGCTTTAAAAATCAGGTCATTTGGAGGTCGGACGACAAAGTTATGGTCAAAAGAGCGGAAGATGTTTAGGTTTGGGAGGGGAGATCAGTGGATCGCAATCCGTGAAGTCATGATTGTGCATTTGCGTGATCGCGATTTTCGTGCAATTACGTGATTGCGATGGCGACTTTGCACTATCGTGACTTCTCCCTTTCTACTTTTCTTCTTCCGACCTGTATTAGTAAAAAGACATAACTTTTACTACAAATATCGGATTGAGGTCATTCAAAGACCGTTTAGAAGATGACTTCTAGACCTACAACTTCTATGAAGATCTAGAAAACAATTTTTGCCTCTATAAGGGTCAAAATTTCAAAATAATGTAGCTATCCCGAATGTCCATCTTAAGTAGCATCACAAATTTTTAATGATCATATCTCTTAACTCCAATATCCAAAAATTTTATGCTATATATCATTGAAAAGCTAGAAAAATAATCTACAACTTCCAAGCAAACAACTTTGTCCAATTCATCCTAGATCAATACAATATTTCCCTTGAAGTTAGAACACACATTCATACCCCTATGGAGAACTTGGAAGTGAAATGAACAAATTTGAAATATCATCGACAAAACACAAACATGCTTCATTAACATCAAAATATAATGGTTTTTTTTACAAAGCTTTAATGAGCATTTTCATCTACAATACATCAATATCTCAAAATGCCAAATTACAAAAAGATACATGAACAGTAATTTGCTCAAAATGCAACTAAAGCCTTGTAGTTACAAATCTAGCTTAAAACACAAAAGATGCAAATTTTGGAGTGATGCCTCGATTCTTTTTTATTCAATCTCTTGCTCGTCACCTGGAGATGGGAAGGAATGGGGTGACCTTAAAGCTCGTGGGTAACAATTTTATAACGAGAAATAGGCAAAAGCCCTTGAACTATTCATTTCTATGGTAAAATTCACATTGAGATCCATGCAACACATATTTTCCAAATTCACAACTTATCAAGCAAATTCATAACATCAAGAATAATGAATTCATCAAACTTGTCACCAATCATAAACACATAAGCACATCGAAAAGATTTGGCTAGATAAAAAAACAGAACGTATTACACATTTCCACATAATGGTCTTGTGTAGTCGTGAACGTAGGGGAATCCATGAAGGAGCTTTATTCCACTAGCAGGCAGGTAGGAGAAGCCTTTTGTCAAAGTGAACTTGTAGCACCCCACTCTAGCAAGACACATGCCCGATATCCTAACTGATATCTGAGTCTGTGCTCCGTAAGGGTGGCATGCTAGCGCACTCAAACAGTTAAAAAATCAATATAATTTTTTTTGAAACCACAAACATAATATGCGGGAAACCATAACCAAAACGGGCCCACTTTTATTTAGAAATATTTTCAATCCACTTTATTCGTAAAATTTTCAATCATTACAATACAATCAATAGAATTTTCAATAATCATTTGGGCCCATTACAAATACAAAACATTTTTTAATGAAAATGACTTTACATTACAACACAAATCCATTTGTGTACACAATATACAATAGTTTTGGAATACATTTCATGATACAAAATTAATGAAAAACTCCTATGCAGATGCGAATTTGTAACAACCCACTCCCGTAAGACTCGAACCTGACATCGATGGTGATATCCGAGTCCATGCCCTGCGAGGGTGGCGTGATACATCACTCAGTCAGATCACAGTATACATTTTTTTTGAAACAATCATACACTTATATTTTATATATATGATGTGGAAAACAATTTATATAACAAATCCGGTAAATACATTGACCACGAGGGTCCTCTTATAAATACACAGATATATATAACACCAAAGTCCTCACACTAATGCAGACGCAACTGATCCCGTCCTCTTCTATCACTCTCGAGCGATCACTATACACCCGTTGCCTAACGGGGTATTCTTCTGAGTCCTAAAAAATAATTGCAAGGTGAGTTTTGCGAACTCAATGAGTGACCATCATCGATGGTTCGCTCAATCATGTAACAAAACCAATTCATTATTCACATTTCTGTCTATTTGATCTCTTTTTACAAGTTTCATATACATCTCACTTTATCTCATAATACACTTTCACTAAATTGCCCAATTACACATTTACAGAAATTCACATTCATATACCCATTTTTGATACATATAAATTTCTCTCACTTACCATTTGTTATCATTTTGCTGTGATTAAGTGCCTAAACTATCCCATTGAAGGGCTCATTAATATCTGACCCCTATCCAGTGCTGGATACATAGCTCATTATACGTTGAGCCTGAAGCTCTGAATCACTCATGAGCTTGAAGCTCATTTTTGCATGTTGAGCTAAAAGCTCTGATCGGTGGTAACTCTGGTCAACAGCCCTAATATTTCATACAACGATAGGCATTTCACAATTTGTCATACATTCTACAATTAGTTGTACCCCATGACTGTTATCACATCAGTATATGGCATTATGCATGTCATTCAATCAACCATATAAAATTAAATGCAAGATGTAACACATTTTCAATTTATTTTAGTGTTGTGACCGAGCGCTTGAACTGTCCCTATAAGGGCACATTAATCATTGAGCCAGAGGCTCTGAAACTGTCTCATTAAGGGCACATTAATCATTGAGCCATAGACTCTGAAACTGTCCTATTAAGGGCTCATTAATCGTTGAGCCATAGGCTTTGAAACTGTCCCATTAAGGGCTCATTAATCGTTGAGCCATAGGCTCTAAAATTGTCCCATTAAGGGCTCATTAATCGTTGAGCTATAGGCTCTGAATCTGTCCTATTAAGGGCTCATTAATCGTTGAGCCAAAGGCTCTGAAACTGTCCCATTAAGGGCTCATTAATCGTTGAGCCATAGGCTCTGAATTTGTCCCATTAAGGGCTCATTAATCTCTATGGGGTTCGAGGCCCAAACATAACTTTGAGCTAAAAGCTCTGATCAGTAGCTGTCCCGGTCACAACTATCATTAACTGATTTTGCATTCATATAAGAACGACATGTGACAAGATTCAATCACTTTATTCATGTAATCATTTATGCCACAATTCAATCACTTCATTCACATATTCTTATATCACAATCATTTCCAAATTATCACATTCGGACAATTGATTCACACTTTATCACATTAAAAACACAATCACAATTTCACATACCCATAACACTTCTATATCATGTCACTTCAATACTCCGAACCTTCTGTCCGGAGTTCACAATAAACACTGTCCCACTATTATACTCTAGAGAAATTAAAATCACTGAATTATAACGCTTAATAATTGGAGAATCGTCTAGGTCACTCACCTGACTTCCGCGCTAACACTTGGAAGTCTCGACAACGTCGGTGGGCTGACGTTCCAAATGTGCCTCTATCACAAGTCAAAACACATTTATTTTACACATTGTCTAATCAGAAATATTAACTAATGCACATGAAGTAATCTAACAATATGTACTATGCACTTTCGTGACATTCTCGGCGCTATCCCAACAATTTCCCGTCACAAAATTTTTCCTCAATATCGGAACTCTATAGACACTAACATCATTCACTTTGTTTCAGAAAAATCTGAAAGTTATTCTCCAAATAGATACGGGCTATTATAAAATGAAGCAACAATTAAAGCTTTTATAAACTGAAGCAAATCTTCTTTTCTTCATAAACTTGTAGCCCCATGTCTTTAGTTTACACCAAATCAAAAATCACCTTATTTGAAAATCGATACAAAAATTTATGGTTTAAAAACCAAAACAAAACTTGTCAGGGAACAACAGCTCGCCGCGGTGTGAGGAAGCTCGCCGCGGCGAAGGTTGCGCTTGCCACGGCGAGGGCACAAGTGTGCGCTGCAGTGTGCATTCTCACCCACGCCGCGACGTGCACGTTTGCCTGCGCCACGGCTTGTGCATGAGCACGTCGCAACGTGCGAGTCCCATAAGCCTCCCGAAACTTGTTTTCTCAACAATTTCAATCCAATTTCTCCCATTTTTCAAAACATAATTCATCTAAATACTTAAACATCACTTATACTTCATTTTTAACTCATTTTAAACTAATATCATTTAATCACAAAGCATTAAGATTCATCCCATGATCGGAAACCCTAAAACAACATATACATAACCCATTCTATCACTTTTAACACTTAATACATGAATCATTTAACTACTCAAGAGGAAAGAGGCTTAAACTTACTTGATTTGGCTTCAAAATCCTCAAACTCTTCATGATTTCCTAAAAAACCCATTCTCTTCTTCTCTTCTTCTTCTCCCACGGCAATCTTCCTCTTTTCTCAAGCAAACCCCTAATTCCTGCTATTTATACCCTTACCAATTGTGAAATGTCCATGTTACCCCTTCCTTTAAGCCTTAAGACTTATAATCTTAAGTGTCATACCCAAAATGCCCTTGTACAAAGTCTTATAACTTTACTAGTTCAATTCAGAAATTCAGTATCTTAGGGACTGAATTGAGATTCAATTCTTTCAGAATCACTCACTTTCCTGCCTACCCAATACAATCAATTCATTTACTTTGACTTTCATAAATCTCTCCAAATTTCAATGGCTTATGCTAAGACAAAATTCCTAAATCATGCCTTTAATTGGAGTGTCAAATGGACAGTCATTTTTAGTACCTGAAATCTCATCGGTACCCACTTTGTAATTTTTTTTATGTAGAATACACATAAATCACTCCAATTCAATTTTCAAACACACAAATTCACATTTTTCACAAAGACACAAAAGCCGAGAATTGTCACGAGTGCATGTACAATCTTGTGCATTTGCAAAAAAATTACTTTTCATATCTGTATAGAGGCCATTTTATGCATGTATGCCGAAATACACATACAAAATCACAACCCAATCCAGTTTACTATTTTATCCTTCCCATCGGTGATGTGATGTTACAGAATTGATCCCAACCTCTATACTTTACTTGTATGCCGTAGGGATACTCCCGTTTGCCTAACAGTGTATTCTTTTGATCCTGAAAAATATTTGCAAATTTTGGGTGAGTTTTGTGAACTCAATGAGTAACCATCATCGATAGCTCACCCAGTTACATAACACATAAGTCCCATTCATATCATTTCACATTTCACACTTCGCATTCAATACAATTTAATCACTCATAATATGCATATACAATGCACATGAGATCCACTTTTCATTTATTACTTTGTTGTGACCGAGTGCCTAACTGTCCTGTATCCATTGGATACTAGGCTCATTACTAACTGTCCCATATCCGATGGGAATAGGGCTTATTTTATATAGTGAGCCTTAGGCTCTTAATCACTTTTTGAGCTCAAGGCTCATTTCACACTTTGAGCTTTAAGCTCTGATCGGTGGCTATTCAGGTCACAACTGCCATTATATTTCATGCATTCATGAAATGGAATGCATCAATCACATTTTCATGCTCCCATTATCATCGGACCTTAGTCCAGCATTCAACATATTTTCGCTTACATGCAAATTCACCTTCAGATCACATTTAACAATCAAATTATGTACACTTAGTTTATCTCATTCACATACAAGCAGCACTTCACTATCTCAACCAAACGTTACAGTCATCGGACCTCTTGTTCGAAAGCCAACACAATCAATCACATTCATATAGACATTCAGTAGTCAATCAATACAAAATTTAAAATAGAATAAACGATGAAATGAGACCATCTAGGTCTACTCACAATACGCTCCAGATTAGCATTAGTTTTTATGATCTGGAAATGTCTAGATGGAAACATTCTATCCTGTATCATCATTATGCAAAAGACATATTACACACACATTATTAATTGCACAATCACATAAACATTCAATTTTTCACACATGTATATGTGTAATGTATAATGCATGCTCAATGACAATCTTGGGTATCTTTCCTTTAATTTCATCACAAAATCATTCTTATATCAAAACTCATCTAAGTATAATCTATACTTAGGTTTATGCCTCACTAAAACCATTAAAATCACATTTCAGTTTCATTGAATCATTTCAGATTTTTCCAAGATACCCCTTTCAGGTTATTGTTCACGTTCAATCAAAAGGTGAAAGTAATATAATTTGGTCATACTCTATTCTAGAAAAGTGCTCCTCTATGTCTTATGTTTCTATTGACACCAAAATCACTCAATTTGGTTCAATAGTTTGGAAGATATACCTTCAACATTATTGGATTGTTCACATTCAAAAACAATGTACTATGTACAACTTCCATCAAAAAAATCAATATCTTAGAGAATGAATCAAAATTTGACTTCTTGGGACAATTTGTAGACTTATATATGTAGTTTCTCCAAATAAAAAATAATCTCATTTGGAATCCCATAGATCCAGATATATTCAAAATATTGAAGTGTGTGCAAAAAAATAATCCTATTTCACTGTTCCACAGATTCCACACTTTGATTTGATCAATGTTTCTCAATTCAATTCATAATGCTACAATATTTCATTGAGGGATAGAAAAATGTGTTAGGAATCTATTGGTTTAGGTTCCATGTCATTTGGAGGTTAGGAGAAGAAGTTATGGTCAAAATAAGGAAGTCTATTCAGGTGAGTCAACTCTTTGGTCAAACTAGCAACGGTGACTTCCAACCGATTTCGACAATGTCATCCTCGTGCTTAAACATGACAGTGACGTCTACTCAACTACAAATTGCACCTTCTTCCTCTCTTCCATTTTTCTCAAGCTCTTCCCAAAAAAAAATTTCGGGTCACTTTTACCTGATCATTTTGATAATGAAAAAGAAGGATTGGCAAGGATTTAGGCCAAACCTTCTTCTAAACAATTATTCCTTATGTCTTAAATTTCAAATAAAACTAGTTTCATGCAATTTGGTTTGATATTCTGCAAGTTATGTTAAAAACATTACAGACTATCGCAAACCACGATAGAATCCACAAACTCAACTTCCAAACTCCATAACTTTTGATCCAAAACTTCAAAAATTACAAACTTTATATCAATGGAACGATTAAAGAAAGATATACATCTTCCATGAAGAAAACTTTATCAAAAACTCTCTAGATCAATATAGAAAACTCATGGAATTTTCAGATCAAATTTTTAACTCTTTACTTACAACATTCAATTCTTCATGCTTAGTCTATCATTTCTAGTTCAATACTCATCATTTATCCATTATTATAACTGCATTTCAACTTAATATCATCCATAAACAAATTATAGCCCATGATTGATCATTAACACTAATAACAGAACATACTTATATATATACACATTCATCTTCAACTTTCTACACTCAGTACTTAACTTCAAGTCAAAATTAGAAAATCTGAAGGACAGAATTTGAATTTAATGTCTGTATGTAAAATGTAGCCTTATGTCTCTAATTTAACCCAAATTAAAAACCATCACATTTGGATAACTACAGAACAAGTTATGGCTAAATTACAGAAGCATATCCAGTGGAATTGTTACAGCTAACATATTCCAGCCACTTTAAACACCATTATCTTTTATCTCTAAACTTTCATCCTAGTTCTTGTCTTTTCAAGACACTATACATGCCTTCTCTTTAACTTCTATACCCAATCTGATCCATTCCTAAAACAACCAATGATCCATGTTTTTATCTACAAAAAATAGAATATAACAATATCCATTCATCATTCAAATTTTCTGCACTCATCCTAACTCCATGAAGATGATCATTCACCCTCAGAACATCTTTATAACAAATTATAAATCATTAATCATCATACATATACAAAACAAGAAATTTGCCTAAGCATTTCAACACCCACGTTCATCATACATAAAACGCCATTATATGTTATTTAACCTCTAACAACCATTATAAATGCTTCATTTAACCTTGCCCATGTTTTTTAAAGCATAACTTACTTGATTTAGCTTCCAAAACTCCTTCAATTCACCAAGAAACCCTAACTCCTCCACATACACGATCATCACAAATGTAGGTGGAGTAGGTTAGGTTTTCTAGTGGTAAGATGATGATGATAACAAAAATGGAAGTAGCAAGTGAAGGATAAGAGCAAGGTTCAACATTAAAGTTTGGGAGAAGAGGGTATCAAAGATGGAGAGAGAGCAAATGAAGAAAAAGTGAAGAAGATGAAGGAATGTAGCATATATCGTGAATGGTTAAATGAAAGACCTAAAATATGGTCTTTCATTTAACAAATTTGTGGCTTATACATGTGGTGTGGCAAGTGACACATGTCACTTCCCCATGGTTCCATTTGGTCCACTTTAATAACTAGTCCATTTTGTCTCCAATTTCTACTCTAATTGTCTCCCAATTTTCAATGACAATTATCATTAAATTCCAATGCCATATATGAAAATTTCCATTGTCATTCAACTCTTATTTCTACTACTATTTATTAATTGTTCTGCCACTTGACATTTTTTCTAGTCCAAAAATACCCTTAAATTTTAGAAAATGCCCAAAATTTTACCAAAATGCCCAAAATTTTACCAAATTTTTTGAGTAAATAATTATACTCCCCAAAATCAAATTTTCACACATATAATCCCCAATTCCAAATATAATCACATTTATAAACAATTATACCCGGAAAATGTCAAATGAGTGCATGAACAATCATTTTAATGTGTGTAAAAAATCAAATTCACATGTGTGTATGCCGACATTTTACATGAGTATGAAATGCATTTTTCTAAATCTCTCTTTGATCTCACATGTACTGAATTTTAGGGTTTTTAATCTTTAGTATGGGAACGGGATGTTACAGTACTTGACTTTAACTTAGGGGACCACTACAAAACCACATAATCATGCATTTCACATCTTGAAAACATATTGCCTAAAATGGCACATTTCTGAAAAGTGAGTCATAACCATAGTATCTTTTAAAAAATCTTCACATTCTTTTTATAAATCATCAACACAATATCCACATACTAAACTCATAGCACATTTTCAAATCAAAGAGAAATAAAATGCACATTTATAGCACAATTGAAAACATTTAACTTTCTTGACTTGGAAAAAAAACATTAATAGCTTATTATTTAATTATAAAAATGTAACCCACCTTGAATTCCTTGCTTAATAAGTTTCCTTAAGGGTGTCTTTCCTCTTGCTCCTCTTGCCTCTCTCGATCCCCTTCTTGATTTCCTTCATAAATGAAAAAAATTTCCATTAAATAGGAATTCAATTTAAGAACCTATAAAGCACATTCACTAAAATTGACTCTAGATTGCTTAAGCCCATGTATTTCTTAAACTTCATGAACTGAAACCCTTCCATATATCCAAAGTATAAAAATCAAACTTACCTTGAATCTTCACCAATTTATGAGATTATTGACTTTAAAGAAAGCTCATCCCTTCATCTTTCTTTTTCCCTTCTTGAGCAACCTTAAACTCTCTCTTTAAGACTAAGAAAAGATGAAACTTAGCTCAAAATTCCATTCTTTTCTCTCTTCACCGAAACCCCCTTTTTATCACTTTTTATTTTTGTATTTCACTTCTTCTTTCTACTAATCCACGTTTTTCTTCTTCTCAACCACAAGATAACACCTTTGTTTTCCCATTTTACCCTTAATGAATGAGAAAAGGCCACCTTGCTCTTCCTTTAATGCCTTAGTGTTTTTGACCTTAGGTAAACTACCCAAAATACCCCTTTATGCATTTTTTTACCACCTTTAATTCAACTAACCAATGAAATAAATTCTACTAACATGGACATAAATAAAAAATTTAACTCCAAAAAATTCACCTATCCAAACCTCATAATTATCTAAATCATGCTTAACTAAAAAAAAACATTCGGGGGCCAATAATATGAGACTCACTACCATTTTTATTTTGTTGTGACCAAGCACCTATTTAACTATCCCATATCTGTTGTAGATACTAGCCTCATTTCAGTATTGTCTTGTATCCGTTGTGGATACCAGGCTCATTAAACGTTGAGCCTAAGGCTCTGAAGCGCATAATTAAGCTTAAAGCTCTTTTCATATTGGCTACTTTGGTCACAACTCCTTTATGTGAACATGCATCATGTAATGGAGTATAACAGTTCACATAATATATCATCAATCACTTTCAGTCAATGAACACATTCAATTTTCACAGTTTATTGGATATAAATTTGACATTCAATAAACAATTGAGCATTCAATTTCCTTATTCATATTCAAATCACAAACACTCTCAATACAGTCCTAAATATCGAACTCCTTAGATAATCAATTATTCGGAATCGGTAATATCATAATTACAATAAGATCATTAACAGTTCAATAATTGGAAGTTAAACAGAAATAAATCAATCCTAGTGAGAACATCTAGGTTACTCACAGTACGCTCCAGTATACGTTATTACCTGGATGGACCGGCATTGTCTTGATGATGGTGTTCAATTTGAGCATCTATACATCATACAATACACATAGAATTCACATTACAAAGTTGATCAATCAAATACATATTCATTTATGCACATGCATATATGTGCCATGTTTAATGCATGCCTAATGACTATCCCGTGTATGTTTCCTTAATCATAATTCATAACATCAATTATCGATCAAAACTTATCTCACATTTAACCAACTTTTACAACATCAAATTATGTTGATTTTAAACCTTAATCAAGTCCAAATGCATCATAGTTAAGTACCTTATCCTTAGTTGTTCAAAAATCACATAAAAGAATTTTTTTTTTCAAAAATCATATAAAAGAAAATTTTCTTTACTGCCATGCCATTTCCACGATCATGTATGGCTTCCCACAATCATAGGATGTGTTATCCAAAAGTCCTCATCCAATTTCTTCATTAGTTTTTCTAGATTTTCCCAGGATAGGTTTCGGGTCAGTTTTGTATGGCCATTATGACATATAAATTGGGGTTTCTAGATAATATGTTTTTTTAGAAAAATGTCTGAAGTTTCTAATGAACTAAAATTCATACAATTTGGTTCATTATTCCTAGAGTTATACCCAACATACTATCTACTGTTCTCAAATAGTGACAAAATCCAAAAACTTAACTTCAAACCAAATTTTGAAACTTTTAGATATAGAATTCAAATTCTATTCCTTTATGAAAAATATAGCCATATGTATCTAGTTTAATATGAAATTAAAATCATCCCATTTGCATATAGTCCTAGTTATTTCTCAATTTAAGGACAGTTAATTATCATCTTTCTTTAGCATAAATCCACCTTCATTATACTTCAAATACAAACCTAATTCATCCATGAATCAATCTATATCCCATGGTTTTCATCTACCAAGAGCAAGCATAGAAAACTTCCATGCTCAATCAACATATTTCCAACACATATCAACACCAACATTACATGCATTTCATTCCAATTCAAGCATGATTCATATACTACTAAACATGCCATAAAGATCATATTGCTACATACTTATTAGGCTAACAATTCAGCTTAAAACTCTAGATTATACTAGCCCTACAAGAAGGCAAAATTCATCATAAACTCAAGGTGAAGATGAGCTAGTTTCAGTAAAAACATAAGATAATGAACAATTGGTTTCTTGGTTATTTTGCGAGAGGTTAAGGTGTGAATTTCTTGTACAAATTTAGCTAGAGTAAAAACTAGAATAAAGAGAAAAGTTTGAAGCAATTTCGGTGGAGAGAGGTGAGGGAAACAATAGTCATATTGTCGCTAGAATTTGTTTCACCAATATGCTAGGTGTCACCAATTTTGAAGGACACATGTCTTAAGGCATGTAATTCACTTACCCATTTCTTATGTTGCCATTAATCCACACATTAAATTGCCATATGTCATCAATTAATCAGCCCATATGTATCATTATAATTAGTCCATATGTCACACAATAATTGGTCCATTTGTTAATTAATTAACTATGCCAAAAGTCACCCAATTATAGGTGTAATCATCCTAATTTTTTAATGTATCAATTTATCCTGCACTTGGAACTTTTTTAATCTAATTGTACATATTAATTCATCAATCTCCCAATTAATAACAATTGATTCCAATTTACAAACTGAAATCCAATCTAACCAAAATTCTTTCACAATCCAAATCATAGTAACTTTACATTTTTCATCCCTGGACATGTGAAATAAGTGCATATACTTACTTGTAATGTGTGCAAATATCAATTTGTGTGTTAATGTTAATGTTATGCATGTATATGCAATGCTTGATCTAGGATTGAACTCTAAGCATGTTCCAAAATATAAGATATTACAATCCCCCCTTAAGAAATTTCGTCCTTAAAATCCTTACCTTGATCAAATAGGTAGGGGTACTCTCTTTTCATGTTCTCTTCTACTTCCTATGTGACTTTTTCACTTGAATGATTTCTCCAAAGGACATTAACCAATGGAATGACTCGAAACTGTTTAGTCTGATAGCCCACTATCTTTATTGATTCCTTAACATAACTCGGATTACTTGCAACATTGACTTCCTGAGTTGGTATCACATTTGTCGGATCGGATCGATATCTTCTAAGCATACTCATATGAAACACATTGTGAATTTGAGCCATTTCAGCAGGTAGTGCTAACTTATAGGCCCATGGTCCAACTCTCTCTATGATCTCATATGGACCAATGTATCTAGGGATGAGCTTACCCTTTTTACCAAGCCCTAGCACTCCTCACCAAGGCAATACTCTCAAAAATACCTTATCTCTGACCTGATACTCCATATCTCTCCTATGTTGATCCATATAATTCTTTTGCCTATCTTGTGCTGTTTCAAGTCAATTTCACTTTGTCCACAGTATCCTGAATCAATTTTGGACCTTTAACGATCTTTAAACCTTCTTCATCCTAATACAATGGTGATTGATGTTTCCTGTCGTATAAGGCTTCATATGGAGCCATACTGATACTACTATGATATTGATTATTATATGAAAATTCGATAAGTACTACATACTGGTCGTATGCTCCTTGGAACTCTAAAACATAAGCTCTGAGTTTATCCTCAACATTCCTAATAGTCCTCTCATTTTGTCCATTTATCTGAAGATGAAATGTTGTAGCTTCCCACTCTCGCAAGACCCAAACTTGACATCGAGGGTGATATCCGAGCCCGTGCCTCACGAGGGTGGTATGCTAGAGCAGTCAATTACAGTCCGAAAACTCCGTATGACATTTTTCTTTTGAAAACATTTGTATATGCAGAATTCAGTAAACGATTTGGGTCCGATTTAACATGAAAACATTTTCAATCATACACAATTTCAGTCATAACAGACACTTAACAGTAATTAAACCATCTCATGCACAAAATTCATAACCAAATTGGGCCCAATGCTATTCTTAAACAATTTCAGTAATCAAATTACATGTTGGGACCCGATCTGGAAACCGGATCCCAACCGGAGAAACGAAAAATGAAAAGAAAAATGGATACGAAAGCGAATAGGAAGTATCGAAACAAGGACATACAGAGGCGAACGAAACAAATATGAATCAAATTATCGAATCGAAATAAATGATGTGGACTATCACATCGAATAACAAAGTGGATCGAATCGAATCATACAAAGCAAACGAAATAATCGAACTGATACAAACACCGACATCTGTTGCAAACACGAAGCATAGCAAACTGATCGCGTTGGAAACCCTAAGACATTCTAAATCCGGTATAAATTTTTCTTTCTTTCTTATGCATCTTTATTCAAACTAATGCAAATCAAATACAAATGATTTCCACTCTGGAAAATTCATCCTTATACAAATCTCAAATACTTAATCACATTCTTATATATCCATACAAGTTCCAAATCTCCTTTTTATCCTAATTATTATCAAAATTAAAGAAGATAACGATCGTGATTTGACCTAACCCAAAACCTGCAAAGGTCTAAAAACACTTATATATTTCCCAAATCAATCATACAATCATCAAAATCCACCGGACCCTCCGTCCGGGATCTCAACATAACCAAACGCAAGCCTATTTCTAAAAAACTTCAATAAATCACAATCAGTCAACTTCATCCAAACACAATCAAACACAATTCTAATCCTAATACTTCAATAATTCTCAATCGATCATACAAAATCTCAATCAATCCCATTCATAATTTAATACCATCATATCTCATATACAATTTATAATCCATGATCAAATCAAATCCCATTCCTAAAATAACTCATACATCCATAATTCATAACTCAATCTGAACACGATCAAAACATATTCAATACACATTCACTATTTATATACAAATCCATAATGTACTTACATATTCCGATCTCATAATCATACACAAACTCAAATCCATACTTAATTTCAGCATTTATTTACAATCCGAAAAGAATACACTAACATCAAACTTTACACATAAATACAAAACATGCACAAATCGAACTGAAGTCGTGATCGTCTTCCATCCAATCTCCTGCTCGAAAATCTGGAGATGTGGATGAAAGAAGGGGTGAGCTTTCGCTCCGTGGATAACATATTTATACTCGAAAATAAGCAAAAATCATTTCGTAAAAATGTTTATCATTTCTAAACATTTCTCAGTAGCAAGAATTTCAAAACTTAGCTCTTAGGCCTTTCAATTTATTTAAAACATTCTTAATCAATTTTCAAAATTCTCACGATTTCAAAACTCTTTTCTCAAAATCTTACAATTGTTCCTCCAAATCATGCACAATTTCGAAAATATGAATGCATCACAACCATAAACAAAACAAAACACATAACACATCAATGGTTTGGGTCGGTCCTAACAGAACGAACAGCACATTTCCGCATAGCGGTTCTGTGCAATTGTGAACGGAGGGGAGTCCGAAATCGAAACTTCTAAGCCACTTGCGGGCAACCGGGAGAAGGCTATTAGAGGGAGACAGTGCACTGTCTCTTACGGAGGGGACCTAACCAAACCCACATAATTCACATATTCATCCTTAACAAAAATCAGATTGTCCGAAGGCACATTTTAAATTTTCAATTTTTCATGTTGTGTCTTACAAGACACATTCACATTCACAAAGTCATCACATCGAAGCGATTCATATAACATAGAACCAATGTTAGAAATCATCAGATGATCAGACAACTTGACATTTCCAAAATTTCACATAATTTTAACAATCATCGGATGATCAGACAACTTGACATTTCCAAAATTGCACATAATTTTACATAGAAATTCTCACATAGCAAATTCGCACATTATTTTGAAATGCACGCACAATTAGAATACTGATTGAAACCTTCAAACATAATTCAACAATATCAAAACGTTGAAAAATCAATGAATGTCCAATGAAGAACATTTTATTGAAATCATCCGAAACTATCGAAAATAACAAATTTAACAATTTAAACGATTTCTTAAATCATTATAACATAAATAATTTCAGAATCTTTCTTAATTTCTTATCTCAATTAAAACTTGTAACATTTTTCCAAACCATTCGGAAACAATAAAATTCAATGCATTCTATGTTTCTCAATCCATTTGAAAACAATGAATTAAACCTTCGTACTATTTTTCGTAATTTCAGAAATTTCTTTAATTCATCAAACATTTAAACTTGCAACACTTTTGTTTAAATATTCGAACTTAACCACTGCTTTCTAACAAATTCCAAATAGTCGGAAAATCATAACTTTTCTTTATAACACTCCCAAAAATATTCGAAAATCAGATTTTGTTTTTCACACATTTGCCTAAATGATATTTTTATACAATTTCCAAAGTATTCGGAAATCATCATTTTTCAAACACGTTTATAAACAAAATTTTATAACCAATTCCGAGAGTATTCGAAAATCTAAAAATTTTCAAATATTTTCATAAACAATGGTTTATAAGTAATTCCAAAAGTATTTGGAAAATCCTAAATTTTCAAACCTTTACGAAACTATAGTTTAGAAACACTTGTCAAAACTATTTGGAAATTCTAATTTTCAAACCTTTACATAAACTTTATAACACTTTCAAAAGCAATTAGAAGTCAAAATCATCAATCATTTTCATATACAATATTTCACAAATAATTTCCAAAAGTATTATGAAATCCTAATTTTCAAACATTTCCATAAACAATACTTTCTAAACACTTTCAAAAATAGTCAGAAATCATAAATTTTCAAACACTTTCATAAACGATATTTTTATAACAATTTCAAAAGCTTTTGGAAGTCTTAGGTTTTCAAACACTTTCAAATATCAAAGGATGCAACATTTATAGGAATGATTAAAACATTCAAACATAATGAATTTAACAATAATTTCTACTTAATCAAAACCTTCAAAATCAAAGAATGTACCGACTTTCATAATTAATCAAAACAGTCATAAACAACGAATTTCAGAAGTTTTCTTACCTTATCACAATCATTTTAAACGAATAACTTTAATCATTAGGAAATCATAATTTCAAACATTAATCCTAATTTTTCAAGCATTTATATAAACAAGAATTTCTCAAAAACCCAATATTTGCTTTCTTAAATTTTCAAAAATTCATATATAGCTTATAAATCAAAATATAAATATGAAACCCACCTCGAATCGATGCTTGCATCTTGTCCTAATCATCAATTTCTCCAATCCTTTCTTCTTTCTTCCAAATTAAATTTTCCTAAACCACAAATACCCAAATTTAACATCATAAATACATAATTACTCAAATGACCTTAGGAATTCACCAATTGATCATATTTCTAAGCTATCTAAATCAATAATTTCGAAAATCTCCAAATTAACATAAACCCTAATCACCTAATCACAATTTTCCAAAATTAAACCTCACTTAAAGCATAAACACTTCAATTAATTAGAGAAAACTCAAATCCATATTAATCTTAAGCCAAATTAACCAACATCTCACTAAAAATCCAAAGCTCAAAGCTTTCTCTCTCTAGGATTTTCTCCATTCTCACACAACAATCCATTTCTTTTGTAAACAAGATGAAAAGATGAAAAACTAACCTTGAACCCCTTGATTTCTTCTTCTTTTCCATGAAAATCCCTAGCTTTCCAAGAAACTTTTCTTCTTCTCTCCTTCTTTGCTTCCACCGAACACACCTCCCCCTTCTTTCTTCTTATTTTCGTTCCTTTTCTCCTTCTTGTCGTGAATATGCTGCTCCCTCTTGAAATCGACGAAGAACTAGCTTGAAACCCTAAAAAAATCCAAAACCTTACCTTTCCCTCTTCACCACCGACGCATCCCTCTTCTTTCTTTCCTTCTTCTTCTTCGTTTTCTTTCATTTCTTCTCTCATTTTCTGCTTATTTCGTGATTCTCCAGCCCTCCATTAATTGAGTGAAGAAAGACCATCATGCCCCTCCATTAAAGCTTAAGAACATAACCCTTTAAGTGAAGTTCCAGATTTGCCCTCCATTTAGCCTTTAAAAACTGACATTTTGCGTCCAGAATTTGATCAGGTAAATGAAATAATTTGACAAAACTTCCTTCCAGAGAAATGTTCCTCTATGTTTTAATTTCATAATGACACAAGAATCATCCAATTCGGAGCACTACATCAAAAGTTATGCTCAAAACATTTCAAATATGTTCATGTTCTAACACATTTTCAAGCACGTTATTTCCATCCAGAAATTAACATTCTTAATCACAAAATTGAAACTCGATATCTTCATAACAATTGTAGCCCTATTTCTCTTGTTTAATTCAAAACAAGAATCACCTCATTTCAATTACTAGATCAAAAGTTATGTTCAAAATACTTTCAGATATTCCTAACCCAAAACTGCACGCTAATCCGAACTTCAATTTAGAAATTAAAAGTCTTAGGGGCTTAATTGAAATTTCATTTCTTCATATGATTTGTAGCCCCATGTCTTAATTTTATTTTGCCTTAACAATCCCCTCAATCGGATCACCACAGATCTCGAATTTCTCAAAATACTGAACTATGTTCAGAAATTTAAATTAATCGTCCTCAATTTAATCTCATAAAATCTGAAATTTCCCCTGAAGATGTAATTAACTGTCTTAGGAATCCAACGCTTCAAAAATCGAGTCAATCGGATATCAAACAAAAAAGTTATAAGCAAAAGAGCGAGAGGAGGACATTTAGACATTAGGCGTAGGAACGTCTAAGGAACTTAGAGACTAGACGTGGCCATGTCTAAAGATGAAATCTGGATCTGCAGGAAACTTTCACAATTTTCAAATCATATCTTTTGCTCCCAAATTCCAAAATTAACAAATTTGTTATCAATAGAAAGCTTAAAGTACTTTCTACAACTTCCATGTAGAGCTCCACAACTAATTCAGTCTCTAATGTGGTCAAATTTCTAATCGAAGATCTTGTCCAAAAGAATATGCCCTAAGCCATAACTCAACTTTGAAAAATTCTATCTTTCAACTCCAAAGTCCAAACATATCATATTTTATATTAATGCGAAGATCGGAAAGTCACCTACAACTTTCATGATCAATTTGACCTCTAAGGAAGTCAATTTTCTATTCAAACGTTCTATCCTCTATTAATCAAGTTAAAAACCATAACAGAAACTTGTAAAAATCATAACTTATTATTCCTTAATCGAAAAAATCCATACTTTATATCAAAATAAAGAACAAATCAAATCCTTCAACTTTCATGCAGAACTTCAAGGCTCAATTAACCTCTTACTAGGTAAATTTTCCAGTCAAAGCTTCAGTCCTAATATAAGTCAACCTATAATACACCTAAACTTTGACTGTTCATAACTTTCACTCCCGATATCGAAAAATTGCAAACTTTATGGCGACATAAAGCTCATAATATAAGCTACAAGTTTCCAGAAGACCATTTTCTCAAATTTTGCCTCAAACAAAAAGTCAACTCTCAAGTCAACTTTCTATCACCAAAAGTCAACTTTCTTAATTCTTCACATTTTCAAACTTTTTCTCTTTATTTCTTGATTTTCAACCACCATATCAATCCACTAAGTCACTTTAACTTTCATAACTATACAAATCTATTCAAATCCCAAAATTATCAAAATCCATCAATTCTTTCCTCACCACCTTCCTTTAAGTATAAATACATTTATACCTAAACATATACATAATAACACTCATTTCTTTTTTACTTATTATTTCTAAATTCTACTTAAAAATCGGGATCCAACATTACAAATACAAGATTTACCAATTGGGGCCCTCTGAAATAACAGTACTATTCTGCGGAAAATGTAGAAATACAAATTTACATAAGAACAGAATAACACTAATGCAGACGTGAACTGATCCCGACCTCAAACTCTGACTTGCATACGGTGGGCATACTCCCGTTGTCTAACGGGGTACTTTTCAATCCTAAAAAAATAGTTGCAATTTTGGGTGAGTTTTCGAACTCAATGAGAAACCATCATCGATGGTTCACTCAATTCATGCATTACGCAAATAGCGTACAACATATTACAATAACACATTCAGAATACCATATAGCAATTTACAGGTTCTCATGCAATCACAGAACTTAGAAATTTTGCAAATCAGTTAACACAATTGTATCATGCACTCTCGCCTATTTCCCATTCACTGAATTCAATCCATCACAATGAGTATGCAATGCATATGTGACACTTCCCATTTTATTACGGTGTTGTGACTGCATACCGATCCGTCTGTCGAGAACGGGCACATTATACGGTGAGCCTGTGGCTCTGAAATACGTTGGGCCTGTCGCGGCGAGTAAATTCCCCTAAGCGCTCGCCGCGACGTCTACACAGTGGCTCGTCGCGACGTCTAACTTACTGCTCATCGCGACGTCCTGCTCGTCGCGGCGAGTAAATTCTCGCTCGTCGCGACGTGCGGGTCCTGACTTGACTTCTCCGATTCCCTTATTACATTTCTCTCTCTAAATTTCAACCATAACTCAACACCACTACCACAGTCTTTCACATTTAAACCCATTAATGCATTTATCTAACAAATCAACAACATAAAAACTATTCACTTACCAAATCGAGCTTCCAATCTTCAAATCCCTGAAAATCTTCTCCAACCCCTAACACCCACGGTTCTCTCCCAAAGCCATACAAAACTTCATCTTCCTAAGGATTTAAGCTTTGCTTGCAAGTGGAGAAGAAACAAGCAAATGGACAAACAAAATCGAGAAGGGGATAAAAAATCACCAAGGAAGAAGAAAGAAGCAAACCCTATGGTGAAGGAAAAAGCTTTTTTGCCAATTTCAAAATCTAAGACATTTAAAGGGGGTGCTCTCTTTTCCTAAAACACCTGTCAAGTTCCTTTTTCTTTTCGAAAATCATTTCCGGTCCAATTCGTCTCCAAATTCCAATGGTTCGGCATATAAATTTCTAAAATCATAAATCTAATTTTTCATGGCCATTGGACAGTTATTTCAGTACTATACAATCAATCAGTCCATCACTCGGAAAATTTTCCAGTCCGAACTTTCTCTCCCGAATTTTCCAGAAAATTTCTAAGGGTCACTATCAAGTAACAATCACTCTAAAACAGTTCCAATTCTAATTCTCAAGCACAATTATCTCATAAATTACAAAACAGATCATATTCACAAATAAATGCCGGGAAATGCCATGACTGCATGTACATATAAGTGCATGTGCCAAAAGACTCATTCCTCTCAATTTAGAGGCCAAATATATGAACATATAAAAAATATGCAATATGACCCACTATCACATCCCAATTTACCAATATAACCCTCCCATCAGTGATGGGATGTTACAATTCTCCCCTCCTAATAAAAATTTCGTCCTCGAAATTTCATATAGGATTTATCAGGAAGACAGGGGAATTATTTCATTCATTCATATTCTGCTTCCCACTTATTAACTACTTGACTAATTTCTGTCGATTAACTGAAATCAATACAATCAATCACCCCTTCTTCTTTTTTCAAACTCTACACTGTCTTAATTGTTTCCTCATGAATACTCGCAATTCTTTACTTTCGGTATCAATTAGACATATATCGGATCATAACAATATTTCCTAATCCTTTCCATGAAACACTTAGTGAATCCGAAACATCTTTTAGGTTTTAGACTAACTTACCAATTCATAGTTCTATTCATACCACAGTCACATAGAAGTCACTTTATAACAAATTTTGCTTCCCCAAATAATACCTTTATCTCCGTCTCAGTGCATCTTAACCGAGGTGATACACTTCGAAGTATTTCATTAATTGCTTACTAGATTACATCTCTTTAGTGTTAAAACACTAATCTCGTAAGATTCCATAACCTTAATATTAATCAACTCGACTCATTGCCATCAACTTGGATTACTTAACTCCTATTACAGATTCATTTCACTTATCAATATTATCTAAATCAATCATGGCCTTCGACTATGTTAGGCCTTGTTCACTTTAATATAGGGGTGAATGACTCCTTTTTGGCTGTAAGACCCCTTATACACTATTCGAATGGTGCCACCAATATAACAATTGTCATACCCACAATCAATATGAACTATACATCAATCTCATATCCCAATGAAGTCCCAATTACATTTGTCTCTAGCAGACCAGTCTATTGGTTATCCACACATATAATCATTCGATTTTATCTTCTAAAACTTCAATTACTCTTTCAATGTACTCTTACTAGAACATAAAGCTTCGATTGTTCCTTGTGTTTTCTCTAACCGTTTCTTTAGTGGGTATTACACATACTTCTTAATCCAGTCATAAATATCATTTTCTCAAAAGTTGGATTCATTTTCGATTCCCCCATAAGGTTCGCAAACTCTAAATCCTCAATTTGGGTTTTGTCAATCCTTTTTATACATACCTGATTTTGAATTCCAATAGCTAATAATACTTTCTTTTTTCCCTTTAATAGCTTGACAGATTGCATTCAGTATTACACTAGGTTTAATAACCTTATCGCCCAAATTTTGATCTTCTGCCATTGACTTTTCTAATCAATACATTAAATTGCATCACAAGCTTAATTTTGAAATACTTAATCACATAATCCTTTCCAATTCTTTTAAATTCCCGAAATATCTTAACCGTTATCGATTTGCATATTCATAGACATATCCAAAACTATTTCTGTACGAATCGTGTCTTCAATTTTCCAAAACAATACTCAGTACAACGAATTTCAAATCATCAATTGTAATGCAGCCCATGTGGTTATACTTGTCCCCGTGTACATAGAACCACTTTACACTAATTCAACAAATTACATCATAACCTTTACTGGGACACTTTGTTAAATATTGTAAAATCTCCAAAATTAAAGTGATACGATCAATACTCGAGTTATAAATTTCTCCAAATGTCTCTTTTTACATTCATCAGTCATACGATTCACACTCCTCAATTATTTTTGTGAAAGGCTAAGACCAGAAAATCTTTAACAACTTCTGGACGAATCCAGCATACAGCTAGTTCTAAATAACTCCAAATCCCATATATATATATATATATATATATATATATATCCCATGCAATTTCGCATTTTATCATCACCTATATCTTCATTAAGTTTCCCAATGTGCCATGTTCGAATACTAATTCATCCACAATTTATTTGATCAAGCTAAGATTCACTTTTATAAAGCTTTCATGATATAAAAGATTTCCCCAATGAGGAAAAATTCTCTTATGATTTTCTCAGTTTCATAATAACATGTTCTGACATAAGTCCCTTTACACTAGTTTCTCCACATAATTCCATTTATTGCCATCATTACAAACTTGGGTTGATAACACATCCATCATATCAACTTTGTACTCCCCGAACATATTGACACAAAATATTCGTGAACCGATATTTTCCTCATAATCACAATTAAAGTCTCCTTAATGTTCAAAAATCCTAGTACATAGTCGGATTCCTTACATTAACATAGTACATACTTCTCAGTAGCAGATTCTATCTCATACGCTTGAGTCTTCACTAGGATTAGGACTCCCACAATGGCTTTTAATTCATTTCAGATTTATCTCAGATTTATCTTTTCATTGATAAAATTTTCAATTGAATCATTTGATCGATGTAACCCAATTCAGGAAAACTCTTCTTTGAAAGAAGATTTCTTATTACTTTCATCGATACCGTTAACAGAATTTCTACGCATCAACAGTCATCACATTTCTTGTCAGCCATTCTCAATGCCTTAGAAAATCAATTTTAGCTATTCATAATATCTCATGAAGATTAATTATGCCATAATTCATATAATTAGAACATCCGATTCAGTGAAGTATGTATCATCAAAATCATTACATCTTTTCGAGAGACAGATGTAAGACAACTCCCCAATTAGTCACTTACGCTAAGGATACCTTGATCTCATTTGATTTTTGACAACACTTCCCTTTTTGCACCTGTCCTCGTTCGTGAGGTTCATCTCAATTTATTCTCAATTGATCACTATAGGCACTTTCACATCTTATTCTAACTCATTTTGAACTTTAAACTATAAAAACTATGGCTAGCAATCATCCACTAATTCACTAGCCATGGTGCTCCCATTATCAGATATGCTTTTACATGGGCAAAACGACTGAACCTTGACAACTACTTCGTCAAACCCATTAATGTTCACAATTAAGTCAAAATCAGAGATGTATAATCATTCTTGATTTCCCACTAACATATTCTGACTCTAAGGTATAAACCCTTATTCATAACTCTCATCACGATAATCAAACCCAATTGTAGCCTTTCTAGATCATAGAACATTTTATTTTCATCCACTTTGTACACTTGAAATCTTTCCATTTCCCACATATCTCTATTTTCTTCTATCAATCCACAACTATAACTTTATATCTATCCCACATTCAAGGATATACTCAGTATAACTCTGAGGTTGCATTTCATAATATATCCACCTATACCAATACACTTAATCTTCGTTTGTCAAATCGAACCTTACACTTTTTCTTATTCCAAGATATCCACAACTTCCATTTATCACATTCTAACATATCATCATTTCTCTCACTATTTCTAACCGCTTAAACAATTGATACATGCTCATGCATGTGACTCATATGCTAGACTGGGGATCAGTTGTCATTGTCTGCTGTGACATGACTTAAATGCATGTAACTTGACCCATATTTCAAAAACAGCCCATATAAGATAGTACTTCTGGGCTCTCATACCACAAATTTAGCATCCCACTCTCGCAAGACCCAAACTCGACATCGAGGGTGATATCCGAGCCTGTGCCTCACGAGGGTGGTATGCTAGAGGAGTCAATTACAGTCCGAAAACTCCGTATGACATTTTTATTTTTAAAAAATTTGTATATGCGGAATTCAGTAAACGATTTGGGTCCGATTTAACACGAAAACATTTTCAATCATACACAATTTCAGTTATAACAGACACTTAACAGTAATTAAACCATCCCATGCACAAAATTCATAACCAAATTGGGCCCAATGCTATTCTTAAACAATTTCAGTAATCACATTACAAATACAAGATTTACCAATTAAGGCCCTCTGAAATAACAGTACTATTCTGCGAAAAATGTAAAAATACAAATTTACACAAGAACAGAATGACACTAATGCAGACGTGAACTGATCCCGACCTCAAACTCTGACTTGCATACGGTAGGCATACTCCCGTTGTCTAACGGGGTACTTTTCAATCCTAAAAAAATAGTTGCAATTTTGGGTGAGTTTGCGAACTCAATGAGAAACCACCATCGATGGTTCAATCAATTCATGCATTACGCAAATAGCGTACAACATATTACAATAACACATTCAGAATACCATATAGCAATTTACTGGTTCTCATACAATCACAGAACTCAGAAATTTCACAAATCAGTTAACACAATTGTATCATGCACTCTCGCCTATTTCCCATTCACTGAATTCAATCCATCACAATGAGTATGCAATGCATATGTGACACTTTCCATTTTAATACGGTGTTGTGACCGTGCGCCTGATCTGTCCTGGTAACGGGCACATTATATGGTGAGCCTGTGGCTCTGAAATACGTTGGGCCTGAATGACCTGATACGGTGAGCCGGTGGCTCTGAATTACGTTGGGCTCGAGGCCCTATTGCGTTGAGCTTTAAGCTCTGAAATACAGTGGCTACTCCGGTCACAACTGTCATTATCTGAACATGCCTTTATGCATGAATGCATATGTCTTAATTCACAGTAATTACCGTTTTACACACAATTTACACTTCGATATCAAGTACTCAGTGCTTTGGATACCTATGGTCCGGAACCAATCAAAATCAAAGTACACATAAGCCCTCCATTCATCTCCGCATGGCATAAACGCATAATTTTAAACACATAAAGATTGAGGAACCAACTAGGTTACTTACCTGTACTTTCGAGCTACTTCCTGGAAGTCCCAGCAATATCCGTAGAATGTTGTTCCATCGGTACCTCTATACAGTCAAATAATTCCCATTACTAAATGCACAATCAAAATAATTTAATGATGCATATGTCGCAATTAACAAAATGTACGAGGCATGTTCATGACCTTCCCCTCCCGGCGCTATTTCCCAAATTCAGTTCAATTTATCATATCAAACACACTAAAATATTCCCAAGAAAACCTCAAAACTAGTGTCACTATTCTCTAGATCAAAATTCACTCATTATGCTCAGTATCTAAAACCCCAATAGCGTTAAATTTATTTCCAATGTCTCAAAATTATACTCCAATTATCATGAAACAACCCCTAGGTTGAAATAGGAAACCATACTCAACTTTCTTTCAATATTCGAGATCTCACTCATTTAATTTCAAACTTTCTTTCTTTACTTCAATTTTAGACTTCTCTCTCTAGATTATAACAAATCAAGAATCACTTCAATTGGAGGTCTACATCGTTAGTTATGCTCCAAAAACTAAAATAAATCAATTCAGAAAAATGGTCCTCGTCGAGTCCTCAGAGCTCTCGCCGTGGCGTCCTGGAGTCGCTCGCCGCGGCGTGAAAAGATGCTCGCCGCGGTGAACAATTTCTTTGGGGCTCGCCGCGGTGCACCTCTAAGCGCTCGCCGCGGCGTCTACACAGTGGCTCGTCGCAACGTCCAACATACCGCTCATTGCAACGTCCCGCTCGTCGCGGCGAGTAAATTCCCGCTCGTCGCGACGTGCGGGTCCTGACTCGACTTCTCCGATTCCCTTATTACATTTCTCTCTCTAAATTTCAACTACAACTCAACACCACTACCACAATCTTTCACATTTAAACCCATTAATGTATTTATCTAACAAATCAGCAACATAAAAACCATTCACTTACCAAATCGAGCTTCCAATCTTCAAATCCCCGAAAATCTTCTCCAACCCCTAACACCCACGGTTCTCTCCCAAAGCCACACAAAACTTCATCTTCCTAAGGATTTAAGCTTTGCTTGCAAGTGGAGAAGAAGCAAGCAAATGGACAAACAAAATCGAGAAGGGGATCGAAAATCACCAAGGAAGAAGAAAGAAGCAAGCCCTATGGTGAAGGAAAAAGCTTTTCTGCCAATTTCAAAATCTAAGACATTTAAAGGGGGTGCTCTCTTTTCCTAAAACACCTGTCAAGTTCCTTTTTCTTTTTGAAAATCATTTCTGGTCCAATTCATTTCCAAATTCCAATGGTTCGGCATATAAATTTCTAAAATCATAAATCTAATTTTTCATGGTCATTGGACAGTTATTTCAGTACTATACAATCAATCAGTCCGTCACTCGAAAAATTTTCAGGTCCGGACTTTTTCTCCCGAATTTTCCAGAAAATTTCTAAGGGTCACTATCAAGTAACAATCACTCTAAAACAGTTCCAATTCCAATTCTCAAGCACAATTATCTTAAAAATTACAAAACAGATCATATTCACAAATAAATGCCGGGAAATGCCATGAATGCATGTACATATAAGTGCATGTGCCAAAAGACTCATTCCTCTCAAAGTAGAGGCCAAATATATGAACATATAAAAAATATGCAATATGACCCACTAGCACGTCCCAATTTACCAATATAACCTTCCCATCAGTGATGGGATGTTACAAATACTGTACTAAAATTTAACTTCGTACCCATGGCTAAATGTAAACTATGACAAAATGTAGAAGTGAATCTGGGATTCAGATTAGACATAATAGATATTAGGACACCATGCAATCTTACAATCTCATTCACATACCTCAGGGCCAATTGATCTAGTGAATTATTCTCCCTCACAGGTAAGAAATGGTGTCGATTTTGTCAGTCTATCAACAATGACCTAAATCGCATCATGTTGCCTTGGAGTCTTAGGCAATCCTATAATAAAATCCATGGTAATTGTCTCCTATTTCCACTCCGAAATTGGCAATGATTGTAACTTCCCAACTAGAGCTAGATGCTTAGCCTTAATCTGCTGACAAGTCAAACATTTAGTACTGTACATCGTGGTAGTACTAGGATGCATAACATAAGTTGCCATGTGTGCTTCTTCCAAAATCTCTTTTCTCAAATCATCAACATTAGGTACACATAATCTTTGCTTCAACCACAGTGTCTCATCTCTCAACTCAAACTCAGAACTCAAATCTTGTTTTGACTTCTCAATAAGCTTCACTAATTCTAGATCATTACTCTATACTTTTCTGATTCTCTCATGCAATATTAGCCTAAACTTCAATGTAGCTACTAATGCTTCATTTTGCCCCAAATTTAATTTAACATTCAATGCCCTTAGTTGTACTAGGTTTGGTAACCCTGAGGCCTGGATCCATGTCACATTGCTATTGGACTTTCCACTTAATGCATCTACTACCACATTACCTTTACCATGATGATATTCAATTATACAATCATAATCTTTTAACAGCTCAATCCATCTCGTCTGTCCCATATTCATTTCTTTTTGACTCAACAAATATTTCAAGCTCTTATGATTTGTGAATATCTGAAATGTCTCATCATACAGATAATGTCTCCAAATCTTCAAAGAAAATACCACTACAGCCAATTCCAAATCATAAACTGAATAATTGAACTCATGAGACCTCAACTGTCTCGATGCATATGTATTCACTTAGCCATACTGCATCAGAACACATCCTAGCCCCTGGTGTGTAGCATTGTTATATACTACATATCCGCTATATCTAGATGGAATAACTAACACTAGTGTTGTAGTCAACCGATATATTAACTCCTCAAAACTCCTTTGGCATTTTTCAATCCATCTAAAAGGTACATCCTTCGGCAGAAGTTTTGTTAAAAGGGCTGAGATTAGTGAAAACCCCTCGACAAACCTCATGTAATATCCTACTAACCTAAGAAAATTCCAAATCTTAGATACATTGTTGGACCCCGAACTTTCTTGAAGTTTTGAAGTCTACATTAGATGAGGAATTTGTGGTGAATTATTCATGTGCAAAGGAAAAAGACAATTCAAGAATGTGAATTGTTATATGAAATTATGATAGGTGAATTTAGCAAGTTGATGATGAGAGAGTATAGGTGTGTGTATGCTTTTGTTATTGATGTCTAAGATTAATTATGGTTTAAAGTGTGGTTTTGAGTTTAAATGAAATTTATAGTGAACACATTGTTAGAAGTAAAAAAATCAAGAAATAAAGAGAAAAAGTGTGAGAATATGAAGAATTGAGAAAGTTTGACTTTTTGGAGTAGAGTGTTGACTTTTTGATTTAAACAGAATTTGAGAAAATGATCTTCATGAAACTTGTAGTTTCTGTTGAGAGCTTTCTGTCGCTATAAAGTTTGATATTTTTTGATATCGGGAGTGAAAGTTATGATTAGTCAAAGTTAAGTATTAATTTGCTTTGTTTTGTGAAAATGTCCATAAGTGTACATTCAGGTGTAATGTGACTTGAGGCAAATCATGTACCGATGTGGTCTGAATTGAGTTCAGTGATCTACATGAAAGTCATAGACGATTATCCTAGCTTTTCAATGATGTACAATATGTTATTTCTGGTTGTGGAATTTAGAAGATATGAAATTATAAAGTTTGGATGTGTTTTAGGATGACACATGTTTGGCAGAAACTTTGACTGAAAAAATTGACCTAGTTAGAGGTGGAATTAGCCTTTAAGTCCTTCATGAAAGTTTTAGATTATGTTTTGATCTTTCCATTAATGTAAAGTATGGAATTTTTGGACCATGGAATAGGAAGTTAAGATTTTTACAAGTTGTTGTTACTGTTAGGGTGATCCGACCCTTGCCCGTTCTTTTGCTTCTAATTTTTCCGTCCGAAATCTGATTGATATGATTTTTGAAGCGTTGGATTCCTAAGAAATCCCTTATCTCTTCATGAAAATTTGTGATTTTTGAGATTTATTGAATCAAAGTGAGAGAATTGATTACAGAGTTTGAGTTGGACATTTTTCTGAACATGTGTAGGTATTTTGATGATATCTTGATATGTAGAGAACCAATTAAGTTGATTCTTGTTTCTAAATAAATTAGAGACATGGGAGTACAATTTATCTGAAGGAATCGAATTTTAATATAGTCCCTAAGATTTTCAATTTCTGAATTGAGGTATTAAAGTAATAAGAATATACAAGGGCAATTTGGGCATGGCACTTAAGTCTAAGAGTTATAAAGTTTATATTGGAGGGCAAAATAGACAGTTCCCACTCATTAAGAGTATGAATTAGAAGAAGGAAATGAGGAATGAGAAGAAAAAAGAACAGAGGAAGTCGTGGAAGAAGAAGAGAAGAAGAGAAAGCTAGGGTTTGGAGATCTTTAAAGATTTTGAAGAATTTGAAGCCAAATCAAGTAAGTATAAGCATCTTTCCTCTTGATTAGATGAATGAAACATGTTTTGATATTAGTTAAGAGAGGGTTGTGTGTTAGAAGTTGTCGAATGAGTTACAACATATGTTTGGTTTTTAGGGTTAATGAATTATGTTGTTTGTGGATGGTTTTTGTGTTTAGATGAGTTTAGAAATGAAGTAGAAATGATTAAGATGAGTTATTTGTGGAAGATGGAATGTTTAAAGATGAAAAAATGTCAAAAATGAGTGTTCGGAGGGTTTCAGGTCTCGCACGTCGCGACGCGCACAGGAGCCCACGTCGCTGCTCACGCAGACGCCCACGTCGTGACGCGCGCAAACGCCCATGTCGCGGCGTGCGCGAGCGCTTACATTGCGGTATGCACGAGCACCCACATCGCGGCGTGTGCGAGCGCCTTCGCCGCGGCCAGCTTTTGGGCAAGCTTCTGATTTCGCCGCGGCGAGCTCCTGTTTTCTGCACAGACATGTTTTGGTATTTTGGACATAACTTTTGATGTAGATATCTAAATGAGGTAATTTTTGATTAGTTGTGAACTAGATTCAAATTTTTATAAGTTTTATGAAGAAAAGAAGTTTTAATTCCGTTTATAAATATCTCAATGTTTGGTCAGAAGTTGAGTATAGATTATTGTTTCAGCATAAGGATAGCCTTAATATGTTTGGAGTATAACTTTCGGATTTCTGAACCAAATTGAGTGATTTTGGGAGTCATTAGAAACTTAAGACAACGAGGAACATTTTTCTAGAAGATAATATTATCAGATTTTGTCATTTACTTGATCAGAGTGATCATGAAAAATTAACCCGAATGTTTGGGCTTTTGGAAGAGTTTGAGTTTTTAGAATTTATGGGTCCTCAAATTTGTATTCCTATTGAATGGGATTTTACATTTTGATAAAGGGAATCAAGGAAGGCAAGAGGAGAGACATCTTTTAAGCATGTATCCAAGAAAGGAATTCAGGTGGGTACGTGTTTATAATTTAAATAAGCTACTACTGATTTCTTTCAATCAAAGAAGCTTTCTGATTTCACTTGCATCATAAGTGCTGCATTATTGTTTATGAATGATTTGTGAAGCATGATATATGTTGTTATATGATTTGAGTGATATTTTGAAAAAGATGCATGTTATGAAATCATGTTTTCAAGATATACATCAAGTATATGATAAGCAAGTTTTCAAGACAAGTGCCAGTTTGGGCAACAAGTTACAAGATTTTGAAATCTATATGTTATGTGGGTTTGTGGTAGACCCTCAAGAACCGTCACGTGCACGTTAACCCAAGTTAAAGGCTTCTCCCACCTGCCCGTTAGTGGCACGGAGCTCCTTTAAGGACTCCCTCAAGAAACTACGACTACACAGGACCATTTCAATGGAATTGTGTAGTGCGTCATGAATTTGGACTTACCCAAACCATTCTGATGTGTCTATGTGCTCATGTTATGTTTGATCAAGTTTGATGCATTCATGATTTGTAACTTATGGATTTTGGCTGAAAGCCTAGAAACATGTGTTTTATAAACTCCATGAAAGTTTTCTAAGACAAGTGAGCTATTTTCAAAGTTTGTGCTTATCTTTATTATAAACGTGTATCCACGAGCAGTAAAGCTCACCCCCCTTTCATCCCCATCTCCAGGTATCAAGATGGAGATCGGATGAAAGAAAGTTTAGACTCGTTATGTAGAAGATTGGCTTTTAAGTAAATTGGTTGCAAGATTCAGATTTCAGACATTATACAAATTTTGGGATTTTGATATTGCTGTTGTAACATGGCTTGGAATGGCATTAAGGTTTTGTAAGCATGTATATCATGATGAAATTGATTTATGGATTTGTATATAGAATGGAAAAGTGAATTATGATTTGTATAATGATTATGATAGATTGCGTTTGTTTATGTTGAGTTTCCGGACAGGAGGTCTGAGGAATTTGATGATTGTGTGATTGAATTGATTATAGAAGTGAATTTTTAAACCCTTTGCAGGTTTGGGTTAGTTAAAATGCAGTCGTTATGCTGCCAAAATTTTTATGATAAAAGAAAGATAAGAATAAGATTTGTTAAAGATGAGATTGAGATATTGCATAATTGTGAAAAATTTATATGAATTCAGATTTGATTGAGGATGAATATCCAAATAAGAAATTGTTTTTCTTTGTCTGAGATTGAATAAAGAGGAAAGACAGAAAGAAAAAAAGAAAAATTTATACCGATTTCGGATTGGTCTAGTTTTATGGTTTTCAACGCGATGTTTTCCAAATTATTTGTTTTCAGATGTTGGAGTTAAGGTTTTGTCCTTCAACGATATGCTTGTTTTGATTTTGAGCCAATTCGTTTCACTTTTGATTTATTTCGCTTTCACCAAGTACAAGTTTGCTCATGTTTTGTACATGTGTTCGATTTATGATTCCGAGGTTGGGTTCCAGAAATGGGATCCAACATTTGTGGTTGATTGATCCGTTTTGTTTCTTTGTTCTCGAAATTTTGTAAATCTGAGCCTTTCGATTTTTCTATGGCTCATTAAGAATTAGATCCGTTTTTGATGTGTTTCCGTTTGTTTCGGTTGGGGTCCGGTTCTCAAAGCGGGTCCCAACATAGGTGGTATTAGGGCAAGAGTGAAAGTGTTAAGTTTCAACAGTTGGATTTCAGAAACGGGATCCAACATACATTCCTTAGGGATTCCCACTTCATCACTACCTCAACTTTCTTTGGGCCCACCTATACGCCTTGTTAGGCACTATGTCACCTAAGAACACTACTTGATCCAGCTAGAATTCGCACTTATTGAACTTGGCATACAATTGTTTCTCCCTCATTATCTATAACACTAACCTTAAATGCTCAGAATGTTCCTCACTAGTCTTCGAGTACACCAAAATATCATAAATGAATACAATCACAAAATGATCTAAATAAGGTTGAAATACCTTATTCATTAATGCCATAAAAGCCACTGGAGCAATTGTTAACCCAAAAGGCATCATTAAAAACTCAAAGTGCCTATATCTGGTCCTGAATGCACTCTTTGGTGCATCAGCTTTTACTATCTTCAATTGATAATACCCCGATCTAAAGTTTAGTTTAGTAAACACCCAAGCTCCCTGTAACTGATCAAATAAATAATCTATCCTCAGCAAAGGATACTTGTTCTTCATTGTCACTTGATTCAACTGCTTATAATCAATACATAGCCTCAATGTCCCATGCTTCTTCTTCACAACCAACATTGGAGCTCCCCAAGGTGACGTACTAGGTCTGATGAAATCCTTATCTAACAAATCTTGCAACTGAGCCTTAAGCTCCTTTAGTTCCACAGGTGTCATCTTATATAGAGGAATTGATATAGGGGCGGTACCTGGAACAAGGTCAATCATAAACTCTGTCTCTCTTTCAGGGGCTAACCCTGGGAATTCACTGGGAAACACGTCTAAAAAATCCATAACAACTAGAATATCCTAAACTGTTTGCCCAGTATGGGTGTCAGTTAGGTAGGCTAAATAAGCCTGACATCCACTTCGGATTAACTTCAAGGCATTCATCGAAGAAATCAACATGGTTGGCATTGCTTGACTGATACCTCAAAACACTACTCTTAGCTAACTAGTGAAGTAAATCACTTGTTAATATAGAAATTACGTATAATATGTAGAATACATAAGAAGGGGGGGTCAAATTGTGTTAAATAGTCTAAGACATTAATCTTTGAAATCTTTTTTATTTTCTTTACAAATTCAAACGGTTACAAAACAATTTACTTAATTCGATGAGTAATGCAACAATGAAAATTATTATCTATTCTTCTAATAATAAGAAAACTAAAGAGATAAGGGCTAGAGAATATGACACCGTAATTTATACTGGTTCACCCTTAACCTTGGGCTACATCCATTTCTCAGAGTTTATCTGAGATTTCACTATATCCTTCAATGTTACAAGTATTATTTTTACACTTGCAGAGCCTCTTTAGTTCTCTCTCATAAAATATTCTTTATTTGCTTCCTTAGCCTCTCTAGGCTCTAGCCTTTCTTTCACTTGAAAAGATATTGTTTGAGCTTCACATTACAGATGTATTTGCTCTCTTTCTTTTGCATTTGAATGCAAAATTTCTCTAAGTACATTTCATACAATCAGATTTTCTCTTGTGTTGTATTTAGTTTACGACTATAACTAATATTTATAACCTAAATCTTCAACTGTCTTCTTTGAAAAATTTGCTTGTTGAATCTTCTAAAAATCGTTATTAGTTGAGTCCTGTAACCAAATCTAACTAACTGACTAACGTTCTAGAACATTTTGCAATTGCATCATCTTATATAGATTTCGTATTCTTCGTCTAGTGTCTTAGACTAAGCACTTCACACTTCATCTGATCCATCTAAGATGTTTTGTCTTATTCAGCTTTTACTTAAGTATCGTCTTGAGTCTTAAGTATTGTCTTGAGTTAACGATTTGTGTCACTTACATTTATCTTCATACTTAACAAACTCATTAAAACAATTCACACACTTCTATTATTATTATTATTATTATTATTTGATTTTCATCAAAATTAATAGAAGAAGTGAAGTCTTCTTGACTTAACAATCTCCCCCTTTTTGATGATAACAAATAATCATAATATTAGAAGATAAAATAATATTAAGATGAATTCAGATGAATAAACAAAGAAAGCAAGATATACAAGATATGCAAAAAATATAAATATACAATGAATGCTTTCTAATGTTTTCGAATGTTCTCCCCTATTTGTTATTAATCAAAAAGATAGTTCATTTTAGACATTTCAAAATTTCAAAATACATGTGTTGAATATCAGTGTGGATCGTCTTGAGGTCTTGTTCTATAGAAACATGTAGAAGTGCTAGTTCCTCATGAAGATCACCCACTGCATCACCTAATTCATCAACCTTAGTATTAATTTCCTCATTGTTTTTAGCTAAGGGTTGTGGAACTTCCATCTTCTTATGACTAGCTTCAGTCCATTTGATGAAATTCTTCAAGAACTCAGAATTAACAGTAGCATCTTGTAGTATTTCACTAAGTGGATGAGTGTGTTAAAAAATAGATGGTTTTTTTAAGTGAATGGTCTAATTCTATAATTTTGATTGAGGGTAATTTGAAGGTTTGTTTTCCTTCAGGAATATCAAGATCATCAGGTCTGGATAATTTGTAAATTGGTTGCCCAATAAGATGTAAAACATTTTTAACTAAAGGTATGAAACCTAAGGGTCTGAAATGAATGATTAAATGCACAAAGTTTTCTAAATTAAAATCGATACCTTCAATTGTGATACTTTTATACCTTCCTTATGATATTATACCAACTACCTTGAAAATTTCGTCTTTGGTAGATGCTCCAAATTGACTTCCTGATGCCTTTGATATGTGATGTGATACATAGACACCTACAGGTTTAGTAGCATGACATACATCGTCTATGTTCTTCACTGCCACTCAAATCTGTTTTTCTGTTAGATCATCTTCATGCCCTTAGGGAAACATCTTCTTCTTTCCTTTTCCTTCATTTAATACTGGTGTTGGACATCTAGGTTATACATCTGGTACAATCTTGATTGTCGTTCTGCTTGTTATTAGATAGATTGTATAACGATCTTTCATAATCTTCAATGGATATGGTTTTCACTTTCTATCTCGCAGAATACCATATAGTCTTTATTCTTCATAACTTAGAAGATGTATCATCTGATCGTTTGCTGTTATAGGCTTAACTTAAACCGTAATTGTTTGTTTAGAAGGTTCTTTGATAATAATTGAACTTCTATTTCGATCAGGTGTTGATTCTTCTATGATGTTCATTTTTAAATTTGTTTTCTTCATTAGTTGAGGAGGGTTATAAGGTACTAGCTGGTGTTCAATAGTTTGTGTCTTTTTATGGAACATCAGATGAAGAAACCTTCTTCTGAATAAACTTCATCTTCTTTTGTTCTTCTGCTGGTTTGGAAGAGAGTAGTTGTTGAGGCTTCTTCCTCTCAAATACTAACTTTCTTTTTATCTTTGTCTCTCTAGATGATTGCACTGATTGAATATGAGGGATAGAGATAGTTGATTTGATAGGCTGCTATTATTGCTCTTGCTTCTCTTTACTCTTAGAATCTCCACTATGAATCAGAACTTTCTGCTTCTTCTATTCTTATTATCGCAAAGTCCATAATCTTAGTGACCTTCTTATCTTTTTCAGGCCTTTCTGATTAGAGCATCTCAGCTTCCTCTTTAAAGACACTTGGTGAGTTGGTTGTTGAACCTTGCTTTCCTTCTTCTTTAGAAATGTCTTAACTTGTATCGACATATCAGATGATTTTTCAACCTTTTCCTTTGCTGATATTCTTCCGAACGATTGATGTTTTGCTTGTATTTCTGACGGAACATGTTCACTCTTGCTTCATCTTACTAAAAGCTCCCCCTTAGACTTGGCTTTCGATGTGAAATCTACATCCACTTTATCTTCAGTCTTGATTCCCATTTTATGAATATTAGAGGCATTAATAACACTCTTAACATTCATCTTTACTTTGTTTCCTCTATCAAGTAGGATTTCAGATTCTTTAAAGAATCTTATTAACAACATACTGTAAGGTAAAGAACCACTCTTCACATGATAATCCTCCCTAGCCTTTATCAAGTACTTTATAATCAAGAACAAGAGATTAACGGGTTAGTGAGTTAGTAGACGAAACAAACAATGTTCATCATTCATTGTCACCATGTCCGTTGATCCAGCTCTTGGTAGGATACAATGGAGAAGAATTGAATGAAGAACCCTAGCCTTCGAAATGAGGGTTGAAGACTTCTTGACTCCTGGATTACTGGATCTATATAGTTGTTGATTGGTGTTGGCTTTGTCTATATAACTTTGAGCAATCCAATTTGTATTGTTGAATAATTTAGCGCCAATACCTGGACACCTAATAGCCTTCTCGATAGAATCTTATGTGATTATTACCGACAACCCATCTACCATCGATAGTAAGGCTTTGTCTACCACCTTTGCATTCTTCCATAACTTATATATTTCATTCAGATATACCATCTCTCGGATGTTGAATAAATTCTTCCAGCCAACTGTGTCAATCTCTGGTTCGATATCCATCTGATTTTTTTTCAAGGAAGTGAAATCGACGAGTCTTCTATAGACAAGAGATTTCAGCATTTTTTAATCTGTAAAAAATAAACACTAAACACATAAATGTATTTCGCTTAAAGAAGCAAGGTTAGTATATAAAAAGATAAAGATATAAAATAAGAAGAATTTGAAGTTTAGAGCAGAGTGTTGGATCGTCTTTGTTGAGAGTACTTTAAACAAGTCGGTTTTGAAGATTTTCAAGAAAATTCTAGAGTGTAAGGTGTTTCAGAATTTTGAGATGATTTCTTTTTTTTACACACTCCTGAAAAATTACTGTTTGTAACTTACCGTTACTATTTAAATTGAAAACTTACAACTTTTCAGCTTCTTTTAGACGAATCATCTGGATCATGGAGTGTCATACAAATGGTCATTTAACATCACTATATTCAGGTTTCATCTAATTTCCTTGAATTTGTCTTCACTTAAGGGTTTGGTGAATATATCTGCCCATTGTTGATTCATCTCAACAAATTGTAGATTGATGATCCCTCTCTAACATAGTCTTTTATAAAATGATGTCTAAATTCAATATGCTTTGCTTTGAGTGTTGTATTGGATTCTTTGAGAGACTAATAGCACTTATGTTGTCACAAAAGATTGGAATCTAATCTTTTTGGATAGAATAATCTTCTAAATAATACTTAATCCATAACATTTGTGAACAACAGCTTGCAACTGACATGTATTTAGCTTCTGTAGTAGATCGAGCAATTGAACTTTGCCTCTTGCTTGACCAAGAAATTAGATTATGACCAAGAAAGTGATAACCTCCACTTGTACTCTTTCTATCAATCTTATCTCTAGCATAATCAGCATCACTGTAGCTAATTAACCTGAAATCTTTACCTTTCTCATACATTAAGCAAAGATCAGTAGAACCTGTCAAGTATCTCAATATTCTTTTGACAGTAATATAATGAGATTCTCTAGGATCTGCTTGAAATGTCACACAAACAAACACTAAACAATATATTAGGTCTACTTGTAGTTAGGTAAAGAAAAGAACCAATAATTCCTCTAAAAAGAGTTTGATCAACCTTCTTACCAACTTCATCCTTAGATAAGAGGATTGAAGGATGAATAGGAGTTGACATTAGTTTAATATTCTCCATTTTATATTTGACTAAAAGTTCTTTGATATATTTTTATTGATGAACAAAAATCTTTTCTTCAGTTTGTTTAATTTGTGAACTAAGAAAGAACTTTAATTCACCCATCATACTCATTTTAAATTCACTTTTCATAAGATTTTCAAATTTTCAACATAATTTTTAGAAGTTGCATCAAAATGATATCACCTATATATATTTGTACAACTATAAAATCATTTTAAATATATTTTCTAAATAAATTTTATCTACTTAACAACTAATAAAGTCATTTTTAATCAAAAACGAACTTAGACGATCATACCAAGCACGAGGTGCTTGTTTTAACCTATATAAGGCTTTATGAAGTTTATAGACATAATCTGGTTTATCAATGTCTTCAAAACCTAGTGGTTGTTTTACATAAACTTCTTCATCTATAAAACCATTCAAAAAGGCACTTTTCACATCCATTAGAAATAATTTTATATTATGAAAAACAATATATGCAAGCAAAATCCTAATAGCTTCTAGTTTAGCTACAGGAGCATATGTTTCATTATAGTCTATTCCTTCTTATTGATTATAGCCTTGAGCTACTAATCTAGCTTTGTTATTATTTACTTTTCCCAATTCATCTAGTTTATTTTTTAATACCCATAAGGTTTCTATAATAGATTTATTGGATGGTTTAGGAACTAGAGACCAAACTTTATTCCTTGTAAATTGATTTAACTCCTCTTGCATAGCTAAAATCCAAGCTTCATATTGAAGAGTTTCATCAATTTCTTAGGTTCTAGGTTAGAAACAAAAGCTACATTTGCCTCTCTTCTAAATTTAGATCTATTTCTCGCTCCCTCTGATGTTTCTCCTTATCAGGTGGATTGTTTGATGGTGACACGTCTAGATTATTAACTAAAGGAGCAGATAGAGTTTCATCATTAGAATCTTTTATCTAGATGAGAATCATAATCAAATTTTACATGCATAAACTCTTTAACAGATTTAGAAACAATATTATAAACTCTGTAAGCTTTATAAGTAATTGAATAATATAGAAAAATTCCTAAATTGATCTCAGAATCAAATTTATCCAACTTTTCTTTTGTATTCAAGATAGTGCATTTGCAACCAAAAGGATGAAAGTAAGATATATTTGGCTTTCTTCCCTTCCATAATTCATATGGAGTTTTATTTAAAATAGGTCACAAAAATACTTTATTTTGAATATAACAAGCTGTATTTATAGCTTCTGCCCAGAAGTACTTAGGAAGATTCATTTCATATAGCATAGTCCTTGCCATTTCCTGAATCATCCTGTTCTTTCTCTCTACAACTCCATTTTGTTGAGGAGTTCTAGGAGCAGATAAATTATGAAAAATTTCATTCTCTTCATAAAATATTTTAAAATTTTCATTTTCAAATTCCCCACCATGATCACTCCTAATTCCAACAATAGAAATTCCTTTTTCATTTTGTAACTTTTTGGATAAAACTTTAAAACATTTAAGAGATTTATCTTTATGTGATAAAAATAATATCCAACAAAATCTAGTGAAATCATCAATAATTACGAGACCATACTTCTTTCCACCTAGACTTAGTGTTCTGTTTGGACCAAATAAATCTATATGTAACAGCTCTAGAGGGTTACAAGATTTTTAGACGAAAAAGATTTTTTTAATTTGTTTTCCTTTTTGACAATTCTCACAAAAGAAATCTTTGTTAAAACTTATCTTTAGTAATCCTCTTACCAAATCATGTCTAACTAATTTAGAAATATTTTTTAAGCTAACATGACCTAGCTTTTTGTGCCAAATCAAATTTTCCTCATCTGTTGATATAAAACACGAAATATTTTGACTTTTCAAATCGTCTAAGTTAATTTGATAGAGATTATTTCGTCTCTTGGTAGAAAAGAATATGGAATCGTCCTTGTTTTTGACTACACAAGAATTTTGATTAAAGGATATTTCAAAACTAGAATCACATAATTGACTTATAATAATTATATTATGCTTTAAGCCTTTAACTAGTAGAACATTATCAATAGGCGAAAAGGAATCTTTAACAATTTTGTCAATCGCAGTTATTTTGCCTTACTGGTTGTCTCCAAAAGTTACTGATCCTCCTTGCTTATGTTGGAGGTCTAGGAACATATACCTTCTACCTATCATATGTCACGAGCAGCCAATGTCTAAGTACCATTGATGATGGTTTCTTTTTCTAAGAAAGGAGATATGCAGTATATATTATATCCTTCTTAGGTACCCATATTTTCTTGAGTCCATTAGGGTTAGTCTTACAGTTTTTCATCGAATAATAAGAATATTTTTTCTTTTTCTTTTTCTTTATATTAGGAACAAAACTCTTATTATGAAGAATATTACTATTATAAATAGTATTTCCATCATTAAAACCTAAACTATTTTTATCATTTGGATGTCTATAACTTCTAATCATGTCATTCATCCTTTTATACTTTCTATAAATTTTGATAAATCTGCTGAAAGATTGTTAATCCTCTGTTTTCGTTAATTAATTTCCTCAGATCTATCTATAGTTACTTTCTTTTTCATATCGTCTACTTGTTTCTTAAGGTAGACATTTTTTTTTCTAATAGTTTTGTGTTCTTCAAATTTTCAACAAATTTCTTTTTCAATATCCTATATTGTTTTGAGATAACAAGTGAATCTTCTAATAATTCTAAATAAACATCCTAAAGATCAACAAAGTTAGAAATTGCCTCATCATCGTATTCGCTTTTAGCTACCAAGCATATATTTGCTTGTTCTGATGTTTTTGAGTCGAATTCAGATTCAGACAACTCCAAATCTTCTCATGTTGCCATCATTCTGTTTTTGTTTTCTTGACTTTTCTTTTGAGCAATGGGCATTCAAACTTATAATGTCCTAGTTTATTGCACTCATAATAGATGATAGAACTTTTCTCATTCTTTGAATCTTCTTTCCTATTCTTTTTAAGAGAGAAGTCTTTTTTTCCTTTGATTTCTTTTTACACATCCTTCTAATCTTTCTTGAAATGAAGGATAGTTCATCTTCATCTTCACTTGAATCTTGATCAGATTCACTATCATCATCATTCTTGATTTCTTCAATCTTTAATGTTTTTAAAGACGTGTTTCTATTTTTCTATATCTTATGATTCTTCTGACTATCCTTAAATGCAATAGATTTATCCCTTTTGGGTTTATCTTCTGCATCAAGCTCTACTTCATGGATTTTCAGTGAACCAAGCAATTCATCTAGCTTTAGCTTACTTAAATCTTTGGCCTCTTGTATTGCTGTTACTTTGGGTCTCCATCTTTTTTGGAAGACTTTTGAGAATCTTTCTGACATGATCTTGACTATCGTAGATTCTCCCAAAGCTTTAATTTCATTAACAATTGTTTGGAATAGTCCAAACATCTGATCAATAGTCTCATCATCTTTCATCTTAAACAGCTCATACTGATGAACAAAAATGCTAGTCTTAGATTATTTCACCTGGTTTGTGCCTTCATGTGCAATGGCTAATATGTCCCACATTTCCTTTGCACATTCGCATCCATGAACCTTATCATATTCACTTCTACTTAGATCACAACTTAGAAAGAATTTGACCTTTGAGTTTAGTTGAAAGCGAGCTTTCTGATCAATCGACCATTTTTCATGAGAGATGCAATTCCCTTCATTGTTTGTTAATGTCTATGGACCATTTTCAATGATATCTCAAAGATCAATATGTGTGGATTCTTTAAAGAGCCGCATCTTGTTTTTCTAATAAAAATAATCTTCACCATTGAATACAGAGGGTCTTGAGACTGAGGCACCTTCTACTATAAAAACATGTGATTCAATTATAGATCTTCGTCCTCAGTTTGTAACAGTGTTTTTGGGAAACCTTGCTCTGATACCAACTAAAGTAAATCACTTATTAATATAGAAATCACGTATAATATGTAGAATACATAAAAGGGGGGTTGAATTGTGTTAAATCGTCTAAGATATTAATCTTTTCTTCTAACAACAAAAATTATTATCTATTCTTCTAACAACAAGAAAATTAAAGAGATAAGGGTTAGAGAATATGACACTGTGATTTATACTGGTTCACCTTTAACCTTAGGTAACGTCCAGTCCTCAAAATTTTTCTAACATTTCACTATATCATTCAACGTTATAGGTATTATTTCTACACTTGCAGAGCCTCTTCAAGTCTCTCTTATAAAATATTCTTTATCTGCTTCCTTAGCCTCTCCAGGCTCTAGCCTTTCATTCACTTGAAAAGATATTGGTTGAGTTTCATGTTACATATGTATTTGTTCTCTTTCTTTTACACTTGAATGCAAAATTTCTCTAAGTATGTTTCGTACAATTCGATTTTCTCTTGTGTTGTAATTAGTTTACGGCTATATCTAATAGTTATAACCTAAATCTTCAATTGTCTTTTTTGAAAAATCTACTTGTTGAATGTTCTAAAAACTGTTATTAGTTGAGTCCTATAACCAACTCCAACTAACTGACTGACATTTTAGAAAATTTTGCAATTGCATCATCTTGTATAGATTTTGTGCGCTTCATCTGATGTTATTCTTCATCTGGTGTCTTAGACTAAGCACTTCGTACTTTGTCTGATCCATCTAAGATACTTCATCTGAGATGCTTTATTTAAGTATCATCTTGAGTTACCGATTTGTGTCACTAACATTTATCTGTGTACTTAACAAACTCATCAAAACAATTTTAACACTTATATGATTATTATTATTTGATTTTCATCAAAATTAATAGAAGAAGTGAAGTCCTCTTAACTTAACAACTAGGGGATTCAATGATCATCTCCTTCAACTGTAGAACTATCAGGTTAGCCTCCCCCGGATCGATTCATATATTACACTCCTTACATGTCTCGCTAATCACTGTAGTACTACGTATTGTAGTACTTGCTAATAATCACATTTCAGTATCTCTCTCTTACAATATAGTATAGATGCCGACGGGCTGATGAATGAATGTGTAGACCAAGGGTCTAAAAATGTAAGTGCCTCAAATTGAAAGACATGTAACACACCTAATATGACATTTGGGGAGTTCTGAGCCTCCTATCTGGTGATAGCAAAAGTTCTAGGTTGGGACTATGGCTGATTACTCTGTGCTTCAATCCTAACACTAGGACCTGTGGAACTAGTTCTGCCTCTACCTTTGCCTCTCGATCTTGTTCCACTAGCTCTACTTTACTAGACAGTCGTCTCAGTTACTGAGCCCCCTATCACTTCAGATTGGGCTCCAGAAATTGCAGGACAACCTCTAAGCTGATGCTTATGAGAGCCATAACGTAAAACCAGCTCCTGTTAACCTCCAACATTCCTTACCATGTCTCTTTCCATAGTGCTCACAACTGGGCATCTGTGATGGTTTCCTACTTTATGTCTACCCTTCATACAACTGACCTCTGCTAGAATAGCTAAAGTCACCTCTCAACCTAAACCCTGTCTGACTTGATCTTTATTATGATCGCGGTGGTTTGCTTTGGCTTTTACTAAATCTTCTACTAGATTCAACTTAAAATTCTCCAGATCTCTTCACTCTGGGCTCCTGTCATTATGGAATCCATTTCAATATTATACATTAATTGAACAAAAAATGAAATGAAAAGGAAATAAAACTTGGATTGGACAATGCATGAATGCAATAACATTGGGAGCACCTAATCTAGGAAGCAACAACGTTAGGACCCGCTTCTTCGTTATTTTCTTCCTTTTCTTCTTCTCTCTCCCTTTTCTTTTCTCTCTCTCTTGAACTTCCCAAACGTGGCAGAATGTAGAAGCTTCCTTACGGTTCCATCCTAATTCCTTTTATAATTTTTTCTATTTAGGGCAACCTTAGGGATTTTTTCGAGCTTGAACGGTCTGAAGTATCCCTCGAAAACTCAAGTCGGGATGTCTATCTATGTTTCTATCACACAAGCCATAATTGTTGTTAGAGTTATGTAAATATAGTGCCCTGGAAAGCAAGTGTATTTACATGTAACTTTATCTGCTTCAGTTACAGTTTTGTAATGAAAATATTTATTATTAATAAAACAAAAGAGTTTGGTTTTATCTGTATGAGCATTATATATCTGGTCAAAAGGTACCAAGATTCTTTTGTAAGTAATATACATATACATAGAGATGTATGAGAAATATGTATATTATAAGAGTCTAAATTAATTGATTCATAGTTGAATAATCAAGTTGGTCTCTTGATTATGATTTAGACTGTAGTGTTGTGATTTATCTCCATATAAGTAAAGGAGTTTACTTAAAGAGAATGATGAGTTTCATATCATGATAGTAGTAGACTATCGATAATGACACTATTAAATGAATCTGGAATCAAGTATGTTTTTAAGAATAAAGTAGGTCATTACTTTAATCTTAAAACATACAACTTAAGCATTCGCTTATTATGAACCATAATCTTGATGAGTGGTGAACTCGTATGTGTTTCATTATAATTCTTGATATGATCGGAATGGATTTTTATAGAGTATTAATCTAGTGTTTTCATGTTGGAATTATTAATTGAAACATGTATCAGGGAACATTCACTCAAATAAAGAGTTTACAGTGATATCATCACTTCTAGATGTTTTAAGGAGATTTGGTGATTAAATTGGCGTCAGTAGTTTGATGGACTAGCTGCCCATCAAGTCTTAACACCAAGATGAGATCTTGTGTGTTAATCAACATATAAAGTAAAACGGGAGATCTAGAAGGAAAAACCAACATAAGGGCAAAACGGTAATTTTACCATTTGTTATGCGGATGGCTATAATAAGGTTCTAAATAGGGTTTGCAATTGGACATAAAATGTGTATTATCATAATATTTAATAATTCAAAAGTTCAACTAATTGTGTTTAGTGGAATGACATTTAGTTAATAAGCTATAATTAATTTTAATGAGATTAAGTTAATTCTAGGCTTATTGGAGCTTGAATTATCAAAGTCCAATAAGATCTCCCACTTGGCTTCAAGGAAGGTTATTAAGCTAAGTAAGAAATATAAATGGAGGTTTTAGAAGCCTATAATTGAATGTTGGGCTTGTTTTAATTAATGGTTAATTAGAAGCCCAAATGTACATTTAGAAATGGGCTAGACTTTGGTTTAATGTAATTGATTAGATTAATTATATTAAAACAAATTTTTTAAAGAAAGGAGTAGTATTTTCGGTTTTATTAGGGTTGAATGTGCAGCTGCACATTTAACATTCAAATGCTAAATAAAGATGGTCTTTATTATGGTTTATCATCATTAAATGGAGTTATGAACTTACCATTAAATGCTTTAATGGTTATCTTTTAATGTTAGCATGTAACCTATTTGCATTCATTATATTAAAGAAGAAAGATGTACATTGGATGGACCATCTTCCTTCTTTCTTCTTACAAAAACCGAAATTGATAATTCGATTTTAAGTTATGGTCTTTTCATATAGCCATTTTAAAGATCAATGAAGAGAGTTTCATTTATTGGTTGCTTTATGATTGATTAATGAAAAAAGTGATGCATTGGATGCCTCTCTCTTCTTCCATTCCATGCATAACCGAATTTGATAGTGTAAGAAAGTCTTCTTATATGTTTTTTAGTCACTCTCTCCTTTCATGCAAGTGTGAACCGAAATTACCAAGTGAAAGAGTTTCATTTTTGGTTCATCTTCTTTTAAGAAAATCTCCTCCAAACATTTCTTCTCCTTTCCCACCAAAGGATTTTGTTAACCTAGTTTTCCTTGAAGAACAAGTGGTAAATAAAATTAGTTGAGGATACAACAATAAGGAGAAGATAGATTGCTAAAGGAAAAGATTCAAAGGCAAAGGATTTGGATACAAGAAGAAGGAGAGGATAACGCAGTGAGGATTTAAAGCTGTAGCAAAGAAGTCAGTAATACTCCTCATCTTGTTTATGCTTTTTATTATCCTTATACCATATCATGTATGGATTAGCATGATGATTTGGATTTGTTGCTTCCGATGGAAAAATGATTTCATAAAATTTTTGAAATCTACCATTTCTCCAAATATAACATGCTTTCTTTTTCCGATCCAACAATTGGTATTAGAGCGCCAGCTTCTAATGCATGATTTCGATTCCTATATTTTTGATGCATGGGTTGGCAATTTTTATGTGTATGCTGAATATTTTTATGTGATAGAAATATATATGTTGTATGTGTCGCTCTTCTGGTTGTCGATAGAAGTTACAATTACCTTGTAAGATTTCTTCTTTTGGTTGTAACAATGAGGGTGGTCTATCATCACCATGTTTCCTCCTTGGCTTCATTTTTCTGTTTTCTTTGATTTTGTAATGTACAAATTGATGTAATGATGAAGATGGAGCAGCCATGGATTCAATAAATGGAGAGGTAAAACATTTCGGTGTATCCTTTTGTGTATTGGCATAAGTTTTGTGAAAACAAAGATGCTGGAATTTTGTTTCAATGGATCACATTTCGGTTTTTATTGTAAAAACAAGTGCTGGATTTTTGTTTCAAAGAATCAAATTTCGGTTTTGATAAAATATTAAGTGTTGGTTTTTGTTTTCATTTTCATGAAATGAGTTTCGGTTTTAATGAAAACAAGTGCTGGAATTTTTTGTCATAACAAAGATTCAGTTTTCTAAAATTCTAGTGCTGGATTTTTGTTTTTCAAAGTGACAAAATTCAGTTTTTATATATGCCATTACATTTTGTTTACCGAATGGGCCGGATCATGTGAACGAAGAGTTCGAAGCGGAAGATCCACGTCCAAGAAGAATACTTTAGGTGTAACACCCCACTCCCGAGTGACCCGAACCTGATATCATTAGTGATATCCAAGTCCGGGTCACTCGGGAGTGGGGTGTTACATTTAGGTGGTATCAGAGCCCAGCAATACGAATGTATCTGGGCACAGTCTGAAACATAGGTCAAGTTGCATGCATTTGAGTCGTGTCATTGCAGACCGTGGTAACTGATCCCTAGTCTGAGTCGCACGAGGATGAATCCTACGTGTGCATACGTGTTAAGTGACTAAGTGAGAGAAAAGTGAGACCGTATTAGAATGTGAGCCCATGAATGTGTATGGGCAATGAGGAATGGGAAAAAGGAAACATTGATAATGAGAATTATAATGTACTGTGGTTAGAATGACTATGTTGGCCTAGACTGATTAAGGAAAGAATTGATATCAAACTGAGTTTCCTGATTAGTGTGGCAATATTACGGTGACAGAAAACTAATATGTCTAGAACTTGGAGAGGTCCACTGGAGATATGAGAAGCATACTGGTTATAGTAGGACTAAGTGAGATGAAAAGTCCGGGATGATTAGGGAATTAGAGTTCTGTCTGTAGATGCGATGAAATGGGAAACATTGGAATTGAGTAAAACGTAGATGGTCCGATCAGGCAGATATTGATTCACTGCATTTGTGTTCGATATCAGTAGATGTCATAGGTAGATGATGATAGCGAGATTATAATAAGGTCAATATTGTACCGTAACGATCTACCTAGAACTGAAAGAACTGAAAGAGCAAAGTGCCTAGTAGGGTAAAAAAAAGTAGAAATGGTGAGATAAAAGTGTACAGATAAACTGAAATGAACTCATGAAACGGGTATGATTATGAGCGCATAAGCTTGAGACTGAAATGGTTATGCGAATATGGTGCTAAGAGTTTGGAAATCAGTATAATAAGATCGTAAGGGAAAAAGACAGATTGACAATTTCTACTGATTGTATATCGGGAACTTCTGGATTGGTTGAAAAGATGTATATGGACACAGAAATGATAAATGGATGGGTAAATAGATAGAGATACTGTAGCACCCCACTCCCGACGAGACCCGAACCCGATATCCATGGTGATATCCGAGCCCGTGACCCGCAAGGGTGGCGTACTAGAACATTCATTACCCTATTAACAAAAATCGTATGACATTTTTTTTCTTTCAAAAACATTAGAGTGCGCAAAGCAATCATTGACTTGGCCCAATTTTAACAAAACATTTTCAAATATTAAACCATTTTACTGATAAAACAATTTCAATCATTATTAGCACTCATTAGTGCTCAATCACTCTATACAATTACATGTAAACAATTGGGCCTACTAAATACCAAATTAATACACTAATGCAGATACGGATGACACTGATCCCGACCCGATACTCTGTCTTGCTAGCAGTAGACGTACTCCCGTGTGTCCAACGGGGTACTCTCCATTTCCTGAAAAATAGATGCAATGTTGGGTGAGTTTGCGAACTCAGTGAGAAACCATCATCGATGGTTCACCCAACTCATGCATATCCACACAATCACACTATACTGTACATATATCATAAACAAGAAATCACAGGCACTCAATTTCACATTTTATAAGGCAATAAGCCTTTCACACAATTCACAGTAAACATTCATTTATGCACGTGTGCATGTGACTCTTCCATTTTCTTTCGTTGTTGTGACCATGCTTTGAGCTCATATCGTTGAGCCATTGGCTCGAAACATTGGGCTTAAAGCCCAAACGTTAAGCGTAGTTTCGATCATCGAGCCGAGGCTCGAATACGTTAGCACGAGGCCTCGTGCGTTGAGCTTAAAGCTCTGAAATCGGTGGCGACACCGGTCACAATCGCCATTATCGATCATTTACTATGCATGAATGCACATGTCATTTTCAATTTCCAATTATCGCATTTCTATTTCCAATTCCAATTAATTACTATTTCGATCATTTTCCAATGTCCTCGGACTTTCAGTCCGTATTTCATTCCATGCATTTACCTTTCGTTTCACTATCACATTTACAATCCAATTTACTAATCTATCACATTTACAATCCAATTTACTAATGCATTCTCACGCACTTATTTTCATTTGCACTTCAATATCTCAATCCAATATTTGAACACCCATGGTCCAAATCAATCAAAACAATCAATTACATATATCCATCCTTGCATCCTCATGGCAATCAATGCATATCATTAATAAACACATAAGGTTGAGAAACCAACTAGGTTACTCACCTATTACTTCCGAGCTAATGCCGGAAGTTTCGCCTGATTATTCCGACGACGCCCACTTAGGCCTCTATAAGAAACAGAGAAAAAACGAGTCACTACAGATGCAATTTGTGCACATGTAGGTGAAATATGCAAGTTCATGAATTTTCCGCCCTAAATCCAAATTTCCCATAATAAAATCCGTCTAAAAATTAGAAACCTATCAAGGCCGACGATTAGCAATTTGGACCTCTATAGGTCCCAAATTAAACAAAATAGTGATTAAAGGCTCCGCTACCGGGGCCACGTCAATTTCCCGTCCAAAAATTCCCAATTTCTCACAAAATGAAATTAAATATTCAACGAATCCGATGCCTCAAGAATCAGGTCAATCGGACGTCGGACGGAAAAGAAATTGATAAAAGAAACATGAAATCCCAAATTATCAATTAATAAATAAAAATAATAAAATAAATATATATATAAAAAAAAAACAAGGGTCAGCCTCGCTGGGGGCGACGTCTCGCCCCAGCGGGGCTGACCTAATCGGCCCCGTCGCTTGGGCGACGCGTCGCCCTAGTGACCGGGCCTTAATTCCATTACCCTCTTTTTTTTTCCATATTCCCATCCGAATTTCCAACAACAATAATTCTTAGCACACAAATCAGAAAAATACAAACCATAGCTTGTTGGAAAGATAATGAAAAGCTCTACCATTCTCATGAAGACCATAAAAATCAATTTCACCCCTAAGGGTGTCAAAAATCCCTTCAAAGCTACTGCCTACTCAAATCCCATTAAAACAGAACAGTACATTGAAATTTCCATAACTCTCTGATTCTTCAGCCAAAAATTACCACATAAATAAGCTCAATAAGTTCACAATGTCATCTACAACTTTCATGAACAACTCAAAATCAAATTCCATTACTACACAAGTCAATTAATTCACTCAATGTTGCTGTCCCTGAAATCATTCAATTTGAGCAGTAAACTTATAACAAGCATAAATCCCTGTACACAAGTCAGAAAATTCTGAACTTTATATCCCTGAAAAGATAAATCCTCAAACTTAAATTTTCATGAAGAACTCAATTTCCAATTTCATTTCTAACCATTTCAAAACTGTCATGCAAGTTACTGCCATGATCAGAAATTCCTAACCTAATGCAGGATCAGTTTTTGCAAAATCATAACTCCCAACTCTGACCTCTAAAAATTATATGCCATATCTCAGTTTCAAGCTAATTTCTTCCTCTTCAACTTTGCAGAAGATCGTTCACACCAATTCAGTCCACAAAAATTGCTAAAATTGCTCCCAAGCAGAAAGCTCACAAAATCAACACTTTGACTAGGTTTCATCAACATGCCCAAAACTAGTCCATAGTAAACAGTTCATATCTCTCAATATACAACTCGAAAAATTGCAAAATAAGTGGCATTGGAAAGCTAACTTAATAGGCTTCAACTTCCATGAAGACCATTCTCCCTAATTCCATCTCAATTTATTTATAAAAATCAGTAAAGCTCATAGGTTAAGGTTTCGGTTACTGTTCACAGGCAATAAAACAGTAACTTTCCATGCCAAATTTCAACCTATTAGAGTTACAATTTGACAACACCTATTTCACACAAAAATGTAGCTAACATCCCAAAGTTTAAGTGTGCACAAACCGTGCCTCATTTGCATATCTAAACAATGAGTTATGATCGAATCAGTATACTAGTTCAAAAATCAATTTTCAGCTTTCCTTCACCAATTCACTTCCTATCATACCAATTCAATTTCTACTACCATAGGCATCTCATTTAAACACAAAATCAGTACCTACAATATTCATACATTTACTAGGAACTACCATCTTAAGTTGGCAGCCCTCATCTCTCCATCTCCATGCAAGATTAATCATCAAAATTCAATCACAAAGCAAGTTAAAACCATAAATAAAATCCTCTTACCCAAAGCTTCCAACTCCAACTCTTTAAGTCTTTAATTTACCAACTACTTTACTTCTTTACTTCTTTTCCATCCTAAGCATGGTGATCATCATAGCAAGGAGGAAGAAGGTTTAAAGTTTACAAGCTTGTAAGCATGAAAGGTTGGAGGAAAGTAGCCATTTAAGCTAAGAAAAATGGAGAAAATGTCGATGAAGGGGAAGAGAAGAAGATTTCGGTGGATGAGACATAAACAAGCCACTTTTTATCTCATTCCTTCATTCTTTAAGTCATCACCGAGAGAGGGCATAAGCAATATCAAGAAACATGATAAGGAGGCATTAAATGAAGGAGATGTTGGCAAGTTTTGGTTGGTGCATATTTTCAAAGAAAAGTCAAATGTAAAAACCAATTAGTTTTCATCAATTTTTATACCTATCTCCACAATTTCGGTTACACTAAAAAGGAAGCAACATTTTCTTATGCAAAACCGTGGGAGGAGGGTACATTTATGAAAGGGTAGGTGGCTTTGTAGGATTTGTTAAAACAAAGTTGAAAAGTCAAACATATTCATACTTTACTCAATTAAACCTAGTCTAAAATTAACCCAATCAATTCCAATGAACCTAGTTTCAATCCCAAAATAATATACCCAATAATACTGATGCCATTGGGTAGAAATTTTCGCCACCAAATCGAAGGTTCGCCAATTGGTGATTTTTTCCGATCAAGAATTGCCGGAAATTTTCCGAATCATTTTTTGAAAATTACCTAAATTGCCCAAAATTGTAAAACATAAGACAGTCCACTCCCAATAATTTTTAAACACGAAAACCACACTTTCACTACAAAAACACTTTTAGGCCATGTAAAGGCGATTTTGCGGTCAGGAATTTTCTCCGGATAATTCCAGAAAAATTCCATAAATCCCTAAAAATGTAAAACACTCTATGGCGCACTCCAAATAATTTTTCAAATCCCATTATTATACCAATTTCACAAAAGATCACAATTAGACACTTAGGCCGGGAAATGTCATGAATGCATGTACGACTATATGCCTGTGCAAAACTCACCATTTATAGAGGCTGCATGACATATGTTCATGCCGAGATATAATTTAATATTCCTAACCCGTCCCCGTCCCAATTTACTAAAATACCCTTCCCATCGGAGATGGGATGTTACAGATACAGTGGAGTTGTATCACCGATTTTGTAATGTTTTGGGGACTGTGAATACCCTATTATTGTTTGAGGAAGATAAAGAGATATGTAGCAATAAGGAGATGACATTGTATAAGCCAAGTAGATATGACCTTAAGAGGTCAAGCTGACACATGAATGATATGGGAATGAAACTAGGGAAATGAAAAAAAATGAATGAAACAATGATAGTGATATATGAAAAGAGTTGTCGCATTTAAGTCGATTTACCGTTGGGAATATCTATTGGACAGTAAAGTTGATCATGATTAATGAAACGTATGTGAAAGATACATGGAAATCATAGAGGAGATGATCGGTGAATGATTAGAGTGGCTATAAGTGTAAAGTTCATAATGGGTTAAAGTAAGACATAAGAGGACTGAATGTACCTTTATGAGAGGAAATGAACAAAAAAAAAATATGGCATCAGTCCTCTATTTGAGGATTAGCATAAACGGAAAGGAGTTTTATGGAAGTCTGAATTGTATAGGTTACTAATTGGCTTTCGGATAAGATGAAATAAGTTCTGGTGAGGTGTAGATTACGGAATAAGTGTTAAAGAAAGTGTTTATGTGACTATCACATGGAACCTTAGTGCAAGGACTGTTATGATCTTTAAATTATGGCATAAAATTATTCTGATTGAGATAGTGCATATAGTTGAGAATGATTGAAAAGTAATTAGGGACACTAATTGGCTGATGAGACTTTCGTGAACAGTATAATGACGGTAGCAAGACTAATGGTCAAACGAAAAGAAGTACGGACGAAATCAAAAGTGAAATTGAGTCATATCTCAAGAGGAGAGTTAGACATAACAAGTGAAATATACGACTAAGGTTATCTGTATTGTGTGTATGGAAATGTAAAGTATCCAACTACGTAAGTGGAATTTTAATTTGAGGTGATTCTATTGCAATGTGAAGTGAATAGATCTTCATATGTGATGCAAAACTGTTGAGAAATCTTGATTTGAAACTAAGAAGAAAATAGTCCCGAACTGCGAAGTGAAATACTCAAATAAAGTGGAATTAACGGAAGTCCAAGTACGGATGACTAGGTATTGGCATATGTTGATGTGAATGACAGGAAATCAATTGAAAAGAGAAAATGAGTAGAGACAAGAAGTCCTAAAAGGAAACTGACATTGACGTGATGTAGTGTTACCTTCATAAAGGGATTGCAAATACACTACTTGTGGACTCAATGAAAAAGTTGAATGATGTATGGTAAAGTCAACAAGACCCTAATAGGGAATTATGTGAGGTAAGCAAATGGTAGTGACTATGTTTATAGACGGAATGTGTTTGAAAGTGTTGAACAGTGAAAAGTAAAAAGAACTATATGAATAATCGAGGAATTTGATACTGAGGATAAGCATACCCTTGGAGAGTGGGCAGTGTGCGATGAACTGAGACAATATATTAAAATGGTATAAGATAAATTGAACTGACTTTGATAAATGGTATTGGAGACTTTAGATTCCTATAAGGATACATTGTGCTAATTCGAGAAAAAAGACGGGCATAAATGACTACTATACCGACAATTCTGAAATGAACAGACAATTTTGCCTACTAAACTCAAATAGTGAACAGATAATGCTGCAATAAACAGATCAATTACAGATATTGGGATTTCCAAAGAATGTTAAGTAGATTTTGGGTAATTGTGAAGTATTACTGGAAATTTGAAGTTGTAGATCTAGTGATACTGGATGAAGGTAAGAAAGGTTAAGAGTGCAGGAGTTAAAGTAGTGAGTCCTATGATGAGTCTGAATATGCGAGTGAAATCGGAAAAACAATATTGCATGCTTCAAAGAAGAAGTATGTGTACCCGACAAAAAGTGCTAGAAAAAGAAAGTGAACAGTTGAAACTAGACATGCTAGTAAGTATATGCGAAAGTGAAATTGAATAACTATGAGTATAGAACGAAGTGGTTATAGATTCAAGTGTGTAGAGGTTTGAATGTTCAATAGGAAAAGTGCTTAAGTATTTGGACTATAGAGGATTATAACCTCATGATATACTTTTGACTGAATGATTATAGAACTAATGGTGAGCACAAGATGGAATTGTACACGCTTGTATTACACAGAAAAAAAATGCCTAACAAGAGGCAAAGACCAACAGTGAGTCGAGATGCCTGTGATGAGTGAAACAAAGGAAAGGGCTTAGGAAAACTGCATGGGATAGCTGGAGTGGATCAGGATCGGACTAATGAAAAAGAATTAAATACATATAGAACAGTGACATGCCAAAAGAACACTGAATCTGGACTAAGAGTCAATGTAATATGAGGGGTAAATGCGTTAAGTGGATTACCACCGGTTATAGTGAAAAATAGAGATAAGTGCCACTGTGTCGGTACTAAAGGAAAGGAAAGTGTCGCAGACGAGAGAAACTATTTTATTGAAAGTATCATAGTGACAAAGTGTACGTAAAATTGGCAAAAAGGGTATTAATGAAGTTATTGGAATAAGTCTATATATTGAGAAAAAGGTATTGGATGGTATAGTGCGAAAAAGGTATTGGGTGGTATAGTGAGAAAAAGGTATTGGATGGATAAAACGTGATGAGTGAGCATGTTCGGAAATAATGAACTGAGTCATAGCATCGAAACTAAAAGTAGTGGCTACTCTGAAAATGGCAAGTGAGATAGTTAAGATAGTGAGATCGCCAACTGACAGCCTTGTTGAGTCCGTCTACTGTGATGAGTGATAATGAGTTAGCCAAAGAAGTGACTGAACAACTGACTGAGTGTGGTTACTGTGACCTTTCGAAAAATGAATCATTGAGTGGAAAAGTGTATGGGACATATAGGGTCATTTGATAACTGTCATAGTGAACCGTTGACTGAGAATTTCGAGGACGAAATTTTTTTTCAAGGAGGGGGGAGTTGTAACATCCCACCCCTGACAGGAAGGGTAAAATAGTAAATTGTCATAGGATGAGATTGATAGGGATTAATTAGTATTGTTCATGCATGCATACTAGTATTAGTAAACAGTGAAATTGTGCACATGCAAATTTCGGTACATGCATACATGACATTCCCGGTAGATGTGCCTACTGCAATTTTATTGTGATTAACGTGGTTATTGGGTTTGAAACATTATTCTGAGTGCGCCATTGAGTGTTTTATATTTTAAGGGCGAACCGGTTGATTTTCGGTATCGAAAATTTCTATCCAATGGCACTACAATATTGGGTATATTATTTTGGGATTGAAATGAGGGCCATTGGACTTGAATGGGTCAAATTTCATTAGGGTTCTTAAAAATCCTATTACATGTTTTGTCTTTTCCTTATTTTGTTGATTTTTTAGAAAAATGCCATGTGTCCTACACCATTAAATGTTTTTGTCTTATGCCCACCTAGTGAATTCGACAACTTCACCTTTAAAGAAGGGAAAAATCATTTGTTATTGCTTATCTCCTCCTTCATCCGAAACTCCACTCTTCCTTCTTCTCCATTTGATGTTCTTTAAGTTTCCTAGTGTTTAGCTCTTCCTTCCACTTTGTTCTTTCTAAAAAGGGCCAAGCATACACTCCTTTCTCTTTTGGCATGAAGATGTTTATGTATGGTGTGGAAAGGTAGAGGATTGGGGTATTAGGAGAAGAATTGGAGCATTGAAAAAAAAGCTTGATTAGGTAAGGTTTATGCTAAGCTTTCATTATGTTATTTCATATGGTTATTAGAAGCATTTATTGTGATTTTTATGTGCTTTAATGTCATGGAATTTTGGAGATTTATGTTCAAGTGAATGTTTAGGTGAACTTAGGGCTGATTTTATGGCTCAAGTTGATGCTTATTGATGTGTTATTGGCATTGGAAGTGATAGGATCTAAGTTTAGTAACAAAGCTGGAAAATTGATTTTTTCAACCTATTGCAATGTTTTGATCATAACTAATGGTGTGGTTGTGCAAATGAGGTGCGGTTTGTTCCAAATGAAACTTTAGTTGATTGGCTACAATTTTGGGTGAAATAGGTGTTATCCAATTTTAGCCTTAAGAGGGTGAATTTCAGCTTGGAAAGTCACTATTGATGACTGGTGTGTACAGTATCCGGATCAATGACTTACTAGTTTTGATGATTTTTCTACATTAATTTAGAAGGAATTGGTGAAAATGGTCTTCATGAGTGTTGAAGCCTATATTGTTAGCTTTCCATTGCCACTGATTTTACAATTTTTCGATATGTATATTGGGAGACATCCACTGTTAACTATTGACTGATTTTGTACATTGTGGTGAAACCTAGCCTAAGTGTCAGATTTGTGAGCATTCTGATTGGAAGCAATTTTAGCAATTTCTGTGAATTTGAATTGGCTTTAGTGATCTTCTGAAGAGTTGTAAAGGAAGAAATTATCTTGAAAATGGAATATGGAATGCTATTTTTGGATATCAGATTTGAGAGTAATGAATTTGCAAATACTGAACCTAAGTTAGGTTATTAACTGCTGCCCTGATCAGTCACTTTTTTGGCAGTTTTGAACTTGTTAGGGATAGAATTGGATTTTGAATCCTTCATGAAAATTGAAGTATGAGATCTTATCTTTCCAGTGATATAAGATAGTAATTGTTTTGACATTTGTGCTAGGAGATATGCTGTTTTAAAATGTACTGTTCAAATTGGGAAATTTCGGTGGGCAGATGCTTTGGTGAATTGTTTGGCCTAGTTAGGAAATGAATTTGATTTCAGGTTGTTCATGAAAGTTGTATATAACATTTGGATCTTTTGGAGCATATTTATTGTGTAATTTTTGACTGAGGAACTGGAAAGTTACGGATTTTATAATCTGTTGCACTGTTTTGACAAATGTTGCACTGTTTTGAGAGGCATTGTGAGGGTAGTAACTTTGATTGCATGTTTGACACCCTTAGAGGTGAAATTGGCTTTTGTGTCCTTCATGAAACTTGTAGAGCTCTCTTTTCTCTATAAAATAGACACCAAGTTTGTCCAATTTGGAGTCTGGAGTAGGGAGTGATGCCCTGTGTAAGTTGGGATGTCGGAGGACATTGTTCCAGATCTGCTATTGTATAGCATAAGTTGACTTGCACCCCATATAAGTCGACTAGTACATACACAGTAGCATAAGTCGACTTGCATCTCAATCAAGTTGACTAGGATCATATATTTTCCTTCTTTTGCTTATAACTTTTCCGTTCGACATCCGATTGTCCTGATTCTTGAGGCATCGGATTCGTGAAACATTGAATTTCATTGCATGAGAAATTGGAAATTTTGGACTAAAAATTGACGTGGGTCTGGGCAATGATTCTTTGGTCACTGTTTTTTTTTGTTTTTTGACCTATAGAGGTCCGAATTGAGTACTGGCAGTGCCGTTAGATTTCTAATTTTTAGACGGATTTTTGGTGATTGGAAAAAATGAGATTAGGGCCAGGAATTCATGAACATGCATGATACACCTACATGTGCATCATTAACGAATCCGGATTGGATAATTAGTGATCGTTTTCTTCTCTGATTCTGATAGAGGCCCAATTGGAGCGTCGTTCGACCGATGTGGCAGAGACTTCCCAGCATTTAGTCAGAAGTGATAGGTGCGTAACTTAGATGGATTTCTCGATTATTACTTGTCAAATATGGGGATAATGGCGGGACCAAGAATGTGTACATTGTGTGACTTCTCTACCATTACTGTGATTGACTGTGATTGATTGTCAATTATGAACTGTTCATTATTGTGAATTATGGACTGTTACTTGTGCCTACTGACTGTTAGTTGACTGTGCTTGACTATGAATGATTAACTGTTTATGGGGATGTTGTAACTAGGCATGTGCATTCATACACAGATGCATAAACTGATAAAGGAAAATTGTCAACCGAGTCGCTACTGATACTGAAACGAGCCTAGAGCTCCAAGGGAGATAATTCTCCCCAGACGCGTCTACTAATCGCTGAATACTGTTTACGCGCTCGGTCACAACACTGTAATTAAACTGGAAAAAGAGTCACATGTGCATTGCATCAGTACTAAACTGAATACCCGAAATGGGTTTCTTCAGATTGGATTGTCTATTTCGTGGATTGTAGACCGTAGTATTATTGCAACTGCCTTATTATTGTGAATTGACTATGTGATGCATGAATTGGGAGAACCATCGATGATGGTTCCTCATTGAGTTTGCAAACTCATCCAAAATTGCAATCTATTTTTCAGGACTTGAAGAGTACCCCGTTTGACACGGGAGTAGGTCTACTGTAGGCAAGTGAAGGATAGAAGTCGGGATCAGTTCGCGTCTGCATTAGTGTCTTATCGAATTAGTTTCCGCAATCATTGTACAACAATGCTTTATATTTATAATGAGCCATTGTGGTTTTATTGTTTTTATACATTGACTGATTGTAAATTATTATTGGATGAATGTAGTAACTGAAAATGGTTAATTGTGAACATGGACTCAAGATTGTATTCCGCAACCTTTGTAAACTGATTAGTATGTGAACTTTATGGTTACTGTAAAATATTGTTAAATGATTGTAATAATTGCAAATGTTTTCTACTGTCTACTGTCTTTGCCGTGCTAATGTACGGTTCAAAAAAAACAAGAAAGAAGAAAATGATATACTGAGTTTTCACCGACTGTTGTAGTACGCCACCCTCGTGGGGCACAGACTCGGATATCACTAATGCTATCGGGTTCGGGTCACTCGGGAGTGGGGTGTTACATTAGGCCTAAAAGGCTTGTAATTGTTTTATGTTTCTAGGATGGACAATCAAAAGTGGCTTTATTAGTTCATGTGATGAATGGAGAAATGAATGTTTATAATATGTGATATTATGTGATTGCATGTCATTTAGAAAATGGCCAACCCTAGGCCTTGTCATGAATTCATTATGTATGAGATATATAATGAAACAATATAGGATGGATAATAAATTGCATCTAGACAAGATGATAATTAAAACTTAAAACCTAAAAAGATTGAGTGGGAGTGGATGCTCATGTGAGAGTCTATGGTCTCCAAATGATGGCCCATTTGCATGTGGTGAAGTGTTACTCCCCATTGGAGGGCATGGATCCTAGATCTTGCATGGTTTGGGTCTCCTTAAGGATAAGTCCACTTATTGATAGCAAATATAGCATGCTTTCTTTTTCCGATCCAACAATTATAGCCTATAGTTTTAGCTTTTATCATGATTGTGGCATATCATGCCATAATGGTGGCTCCTCTTGGTTGGTTCTATCGCGATCGTGGCCTTGGGTCCAACTCCAAGGTTTCTTCGAATCTTCTCCATTCTTCTATATTTGCCTTGAACACATTAACAAACACATCAAGGTACCTCAAAAAGCATAAAATTGAAGCTTAAACACGTGCTCTAACCCATAAAACATTTAAAACACAAATATCTAAATAACTAACACAATTCTAACCTGAACATGCACTAAATAATCAAATTAAAAACTAAACACACACCAAAAAACTCACTAAAACATGATGTAATCTACAACTATCAACATATCCACACTTAAACATTTGTTTGTCCTCAAGCAAAAACAAAACAAAGAAAACACATAATGCTTCAAAACACAAAGCACGCAAATGTAATAATGAGATAATGGCATTCAACTTCACAAAACTAATTTAACTACGAACACTATCCCTCAAGTTATTATAACTTATTAACTTAAGAAATCTACATCTAAGTATCTTGGACTAAATATACAAATTAACCAATACCTTAATGTCAAAATTTGTTCACCCCTTTCACTTGTATACACACATTAATAATCATTCAGCCAATAAAAAATGTAACTATCCTTAAGTAAATTTTCATTAAAATTCAAGTTATTCACAAAGTCAGTAGGTTTTATTTAACAAATTATTGATTTTGTTAATTTTTATAGACATGAACCTAGCCTTTTATGCGAAGGAAAATATTTGTGATGAATGTCAATCCGGTTACTCAACTAGGTCATGTTTTTATTAAACGAATTGGTTGGAATGTCATTAAAGTCTTTTGATGCGAAGGAACAAATTTGTGATGCCTGTCGATCCAGTTACTCAACTACATTACATTCTCAACTAGCTACTAGCTCTATTCATAACTCAAAAGCCAACGAAATAGTTATTTAATTAAGATTTACACTTTTTAAATTTCATATTTTATAAGCCTACATTATTGCTTTAGCTAATCGTTCTCATGAAAATATACTAGCAATGTTATTTGTTCAATTGACCTAAAATTATAAATGAATGTGACAACTTTATGGGGTGAATAAACTAATATCGTATCCTAGTTAACTTGCATATTTAGCCAAAGTAGCCTAGGTCACTAATTTCATAAGCTAATAAATCTGAGCAACCAAAAAGACTATGTTCAAAGTAAAAACATACGTACACATAACCCTCCCCATACTTGGACAACACATTATCCTCAATTTGAGAAGGAAACACAAACACATAAAAAGGGGAAATAAGAACCAAAATATACAAAAAATATAAGAAGAAAATACTAACAAAAATAAAAAGAAAAGAGTTAGAACACGAAATCATAAAGGTGAATGAGGTAGTGATGGTGTCAGAGATGCAGACCCAATGCACTTAACACCAAGTTGGGTTCCCTTTCTTATAATTGATTCAAATAGAATAAGAGAGTTATCAATCCAACCATTCCACATCCTTAAAATCTTATTTTAGAATTTAAAACAAACCTAACTACATAACAATTTAAATCTAATTACCAAACGTGCTAAGTTATGGTCATTAGCTTGCCCTGCATCCTTTAAAACTCATCCAAGATCAATTATGAGTGGTTTGCTTTCACCCCTAATGCCTAATTTAATTTTTGTAGCATGTAAGTAGGCTACAAATTGCAAAATGATTAGAAGGACAATATTGATAAAGTTAAGAAAATCAATTAATTTTAATAATGTCCTTTTCATTAATAAACTGTCAATAAAAAAGGGACTAACAAAACTCCCTAAATCTTCTATTAAGTCTAGTAGTTTGTTTGGTAAAAGGGTGAGCTATTCTAATTCTTCCTTAGTCACCCCCTTTTCTTCTTCTTTTGCTTCACGAATAGAGACTTTCATAGCTTCTTCAAACTTGATGTCTGATGTCATCTGTTCTTCTTCCGTTTGCTTTTTTAAAGATTCGAGCACATCAATTCTCTTGAATGAGTCACCCTCCTTCGAATGTCACTTGGTCTTTAATATTATGAAGGATAACGTTCTCTTTATAAACATCTACTAAAGTTTTTTCGATGTTCAAGCATGATATACTAAGATATGGCAGATAATATAGGGGGTTTTCATCTTTTCTTCATCATATTTCTTCATTTCTTGGTCTTCTACAAGGTGGGGTTTAGCTTGATTTCTCGCTAGTTCTTCTAGCTCTACCCCATTCCTAAGTGTGATAGCTTAACAAGGATCTGTAGAAATTACTTTCATGTTGCGCAGATAGTTTTTCACACTTCTCTTACAAAACACCTTGGAAAGTTGTCCCATTTGATGTAACATCCCATGTTCAGGGCTAGACCCCAGAATTGTAAACTGAGCGTATTGTGAGAAATTAGAAGTGCACTACATGCTCATGCATCATTATATATTCACACACATGGGAATATTTATTGTTGACTTTTAAAATGATTTTTCATGTAGTCATTGACATTTTTTTAGTTATAACTAATTGATTAACGTGATTAAAAAGTGAATTGTGAATTATGTGAGGTAAAACTTTAATTGGAGACTATAAGTATTATTTCAAAATTTTTAGTGATTTTTAGAGTATTTTTGGATTAGGAAAAATATTGAAATATGGACCAATTATAGTGTGACACGTGGACCGATCCAATGTTGACAAACGACTCACATGCATGGTGACATATGGAGAGTTGTGATACTTACACGTGGATTAATGAGTTAGTGACAAAGGTGTTACATGCAAGAGAAGGTTCTTCTGCAGCTCTCTCTTGCTGTTATTCACCGAGGTTAGCTTTTATCAAAACATCGAACACCAAGTTGTTATTCTTGTGTAATTTATTCACTCTCTCTGTTAGCAAAATTGTTGAGTCAAGTGGGTAACTCTGATGATGTTTCAGGTGTAAATATATATATACATGCATTTGAAGTTTATGCAATGTAGCCTTAGTGAATGCATAGACTGAATAACTTAGATGAGGAATTAAGGTTGTGAATGTATGAAGATAGTAGTAAGTATATCTAGACTTGAATCTTAATATACTGAGTGTTGGGTAATTTGAGAAGTGAAGAAAGAGTAAAAACATAGTAGTGAGAGACAGCTGTGTGAGGTTTCGACTTTTCATGCATTACTATATAAGCTTGAATTGATGTATTTAGAGTCTGTACTGGGTGTAGAAATGCAGAATTTATGATTTAGGAATGAAGAATTAAGTTGAACAAATGGAGAATAGTTTCTGAAAAATGTTTAGAGAGTTGGTGGAACCATGCACACCTGTGCTTGAAATTTTTGGATTATAAACGAAAGTTAAAAGTCATAATCATGAGATAAGAGGAAAAAATAGGCTGTTTTTGGATGTTTAAAGTCACAATCGTGACTCTGCTAAATGACAAGCAACGCATGATCATGACTTTGCTATGTAACATGGGAACTCACAATTGTGAATGGCCATGTTCATACACCTGAAGCCATTTCCCACACTAAATACTCTTGATTCTTTTGGTCATAACTCCTTCTTCTGACCACCAAATAACTTGATTCTTAAACCAATAGATTTCTAACACTTTTCTCTACATATCCATAAATTTTTTTAGCTTTTTGAATTGATTTAAAAAATATTGATTGCATGAAAGTGACTGAATCTGTTGGAATAGTATGAATTTTTTTAGCTTTTTGAATTGATTTAAAAAATATTGATTGCATGAAAGTGACTGAATCTGTTGGAATAGTATGAACTAAAATATTTTACTAAACATACTTCTGTATTTTAATTATATCTTGATCTTTAGAGTTCCAAATGAGGTGATTCTTGATTCAAATGAAAATAGATCCATAAAGATACAATTTTCCTAAAGTGGCAAAATCATAATTCTAGTGCAAAGAATTCAAAAATCTATGCTGAAGTTGAAGTAAGAGTTCTGTTATGGCTTAAGAACAGACTGACGTGTTTGGAGTATAACTTTCAGTATATTGAACCAAATTGGATGATCTTGGTGTCATTGGAGACCAAGAATAATTGTGTAAAAGGAAGTGTTACTTAAATCCTTCATTATCTGGATCTTATTAATCATATGTAGTTGACCAGAATGGAATGTTTTCAGTAACAGTTGAAATGGAGAATGAGTGATTGAAGTTCGATACAATTGGAGTACAATTGATTTCTATATCATTATAATACAGAAATATATCCCAAAATTTGTCATTGAACATGTATGAGATATGAAACATTGATAAATTTGTTTATTCTATTACATAAGCGCTCTAGTAATATGATATTGTTTTTATTGCTTATAGACTAGCGACGAAAGCAACTGCTTCAAGATATTGTCATAACGTTAAGGCAATAGGCTTAAAGAAAAAACTGTGAGTAACCTAAGATGGTCTCACTTTATTTGTTTTGTTCCGTATATGATTAAATTGTATTGATATATATTATTGAACTGCATTGACTGATTGTGTACTGAATTTCGGACAATATATGTCCGAGGCGTTTAATGCATACAAACGATATTGGAAGTGCTACTTGTATGTGAATAAGATTGCCTAATTGAATATTTTGATGCTCAACTAAAAAGTTGAATGCCGAACCTAACCCAATGACTACTGATATTGTGATTGATACTGTGACTATTATACTGTGACAATACATGCAAATGAAAGTGATTGAATTGATGACTAAATTATGACATGCATATCATTTCAATGCATGTAATATAAAGGCCATTGTGATTGATGTTGCTACTGACTGACTGATACTATTACTGAGAGAGTTTAAAACTCTATGGTAGAGCCTATACTCCCATTTTATACTGACTTGATGTTCATAATAGATACGAAAGACTGAAAAAGCACACAATCATAACACTGCAAAAAAATGTGAGTCTCATACTTATAGGATTCATATATGATTAGAATTCATTAAATGGTTTGGAAGCTGAAATGTATTGATAAATTGATATGAACTATTTGAATGTTTGAACTGTCTGATTATATAATGATTGTGCTTGGTTACTTGAGTGAATAATCGAGGATGGTTACTCAAACTCATAAAAATTGCAATGTGGTTTTTAGGGTTTAGTAAAGGTCTCAAGAAAGGCTCTGAGTATGAGTTCCAGGTCGGGATCAATTTGTGCCTTCATATGTATTTCTTTATGTTATATTGAAAAGTGTAGTCTTAAGTGTCTTACAATGTATATGAAAATGGTTTTTGAAATGTAATGATATTTTGACTACAAGTATTTTGTTTTGTAATGGGCCCTAGTGATTACTGAAACTCTGATGAGTCCAATGATGATTGTAATTTTTTTGACTGAATTTTTTATAAATAAATTGGGCCAAAATTTATCATTGATTTTTTACATTTGCGCATGTTGTTTAAAAATATTTGCAATGAGTTTCGACCGTTTACTATTCTAACATGCCACTTTTGCAGGGCACATACTCGAATATCACTCAAGATGTAAAGTACGTGTCCTGTGAGAGTGGGTTGTTACATTTTAGTATCAGAGCCTAGATTTAGTATCTTACATTGAAGTTTTTTGAAAAATGTGTCAAGTTACATGTATTTTAGACATGTCATAGTAGGCAGTAGTAACTGATCCCCAGTTAGAGTCGCATTTACATGATTCAGATGCATAAGTATTTGTTAAAAGTTTGAGTTGATAGAAATAGTGAGAAGAATGATGATCTGTCATAATGTGATCAGAAATGGTTAGATATGAAAGATAAAGATTCAACGCATTTGTATTGATGGATATATTATGATATACGACATCAATATTATACTGTGGTGATGTATCCCCGAATGTGAAATCGATATGAATGTATTGTTAGGGATTGATTAAGGGAAGTAGTGATATAGATATGAGTGATGAGATTTAAAGTGTACAAGCCAAACCGAAAGAAAATATAATTTTCTAAGACCTTGAGAGGTTAAACTTGGACTTGAAATGATTGTTGGTAAATTTGCTCTATGAAATTGAGATCAACATTTCAAGACAATTATGCATCTAAAATTTTGAATTGATTGTAAACATGCATATGTATGACGATATGATGGTAATTGGAAGGTGAGATAATCATAGTGACATATGTAAAAGCTGTTAATGTTAAGTTAATTTGGTATTATGACTACATATTTGAAATGGGATCACCATGACAAGTGGGAATAATGAGCAATATGTATTATATATGTGGAAATGATGTAGGCAATAATCTATAACTTGTTAAATAATTATTAGTTATGATTCCCATGCAAAGATTATTTAGAATAATACATGAAAGTGCTTACAGTGATTAATTGGGGATTGATTGAGATCATTAATGATGTTACTATGGACGATAAATTTGAGTAAAATGAATCACGATCATGAACCTTCTCACCTTGATCGTGACAGGCACAAAAATGGAAGTGTTGTTTAGCATTAATTAGAATCTAGGTCTCATTAGCGAATGTTAGTAATTGAAGAATTGTCATAACTACATATTCAAATAAGATGAAATGATCTTGATGGTATAGAAATTGAATTTCTTGAGGTATTAGGAATGACTAATAAACAAGGATGAAAACAGTTGACTAATAAAGATTACATGAATAGTATAGATATGGTAACAAGAAATCTTCTTTTAAACAAGAATTTCACTAAATTCAGTTAAGTAGACCAAATGGTTTACTTTAAGTTTAATCAGTGAAGATACAAATCAGAAATGAATAAGGAATGAATCAAGAGTGAATATTAGAGTTCCATTACTAATGGAGACTCAAGTACAATAGGTTGAATATGCTACAAAGAGTATATATAGTTTGTCGATGAAGGTATCCAACTAGGTGATTGGATTTTAAGATTTCAAGTAACACTATATAGCTTGTCAATGTAAGGTATCTAACTAGGTGATTGGATTCTAGAATTTCAGGTAACACTATTGTTATTGTGAGGAGAACTTAAGTTCACACTATATTTTATGTAAATATATTCAGGAAATATAAATTTCATTTGGTGAATGTGTTATATTAGAGAGTTAAGGCTGGAAATAAATTAATATATATGGAGAAACTAATATGAATGAGCAGATATTAGAATAAGCCAATATGAAAAAAATGGAAAGTGAATAAACTGAGAAATCATTCTAGGAAAGAAGAAACTGAAATTAGTATGAGATAGTATGAACTCATTGAGGAAATAGTTAAGATAGTTTGATATCTGAATATACGACTGGAAAATCGAATGATTCCATTGACTATAGTCAAGTCGAAGAAATTATCTGAGTGATGAAGTAACGTGGGAAACTGAAGAGCATATGAAAAAGCAATATCCCCACTTGTATCATCAATCAGGTAAGAATTTTGAGTATGAAATTTCTTAAGGAGGGGAGAATTGTAACAACCCATGTTCGGGGCTAGACCCCAGAATTGTGAACTGAAGGTATTGTGAGAAATTAGAAGTGCACTGTATGCTCATGCATCATTGTATATTCACACACATGGAAGATTCATCTGTAGCTCTCTCTCGCTGTTATTCATCAAGGTTAGCTTTGATCAAAACACTAAGCACCAAGTTGTTATTCTTGTGTCATTTATTCAGTCTCTCTATGTTGGGCACCAATTCCTGAACCCAACTCTTACTGTGATACCATAAATATTGGACCCCACTTCTAGAGCCCAACATTTGGGGTTTAAAAGCATGAATGGGTTTCGTTGTAGGGTTATTCCAATTAACCCTCATTAGTCATCCTCAGTTCATCTTCATTTTTTGATACCATAAGTGTCCGACCCTATTTTCTGAATCATTCTTATACTGAAGCAAATATTCTGTGCTCAACTTCCATCTAGATATTGAACATATTAGATGCTAAATGAGAACTTGGTCTCTTCATATAATTTGTAAACCTACGTCTCTAGTTTACTCCACATGAGAAATCATCTCAGTTGGAACCCTACAGATCTAGATATGTTCAAAATGCCGAAGCATGTTTTGTAAAATAACATAGTTCATACTATTTCAACATATTCCTTTACTTTCCTTTAATCAAAACCTTTTACCAATCAACTTGGAATGCTGACAATTTTTATGTAGAGATAGCACAATGTGTGTTGGGATCCATGCCTTCAAGAATCACTTCATTTGGAGGTCGGATAACAATGATTGGTCGAAGGAAATCAAACAAGGTTCCGTTCTCAATCATATTGAACCTAGTTCGGGACAATGGCATAAATTTCTCTAGGAATATCAAATTAGGGTGTTTTTTAGTTAGTTTGAAAGAGGACTTCAAGATCTACAACCTTCGTGAAGACCTTGAAGACAAATTCTATCATATGTAGGGTCAAAAGGAGATTAAACCATAGGATTAGATGAACAGTGCACCAGATGATATGATGTCATCAACAAACGATATGACGACATCAGATGATACGTCATCAGCAGATGAAGCGTCCTCACCAGATGATACATCCTCACCAGACGAAGCATCCTTAGCAGATAATACGTCCTCACCGGATGATAAATCATCACCCGACAATACATCTTCACCAAACGACATGTCATCACCAGACAATACGTCATCACCAGACGATAAGTCTTCACCAGAAAATATGTCCTCACCAGATGAGGCATCCTCACCAGATGATATATCCTCACCAGACGACACATCATCACCAGATGATACGTCCTTACTAGACGACACGTCATCACCAGACGATACGTTATCACTAGACGATACATCTTATACTCCTGAGCATCTCCACTTATAAGGACCATAACTTTTGACTCCGATATCAAAAAATTGCATACTTTACAGAGTTGAAAAGCTAGAAAGACAAGCTACAACTTCCATGAAGACAACTTTGTTAGATTCAACCTATATTAATCCAAATTTTGCCCTAAAGTCAAAACATGAATTTTTCTCTTATGGAAGACTTGAAATTTTGCGCTATGCAAACTTGAAATGTTCGCAGCATAACCATTCATCTACCAAAATAATTTGATTAAACCTTAAAATCTCAACTTATTTGTCTCATTACCTTCAACTACATCTGATTAGTCAAAATTCCTATCTTCCTTTCCATAGCATCTCACTTATGCGTACATATATATATTTTTATATCAATGATTTATGTTCCAAAATCATCAACTCATGTTGATTACTTCTTCACATGTGTCTAATTTCAAATCACATCATCCATACACCATTCACATTTCATTAACAACAAAATAATAAAGTTTTACAAATCTTTAATGGAATTCCAAGCGACATTACATCATCTTCTTAAAATCTCAAATTACAAAAGATCCTTGAACAAACAAACTTATTGCTTTCCCAAAATCAACTCAAAATACAAAATAAGCAAATTTGGAGGAATTCCCTTAAGCTCAGATCACTTGATCTCTTAGCTATTAACTGAAGATGGGATAAAAGGGGGGGGGGGATGAGCTTGAAAGCTCATGGCTAACACTTTATAACGAAAAACAAGCAAAACCTTTGAAAGCATTTACTTGTTGCAGAAAATTCTCTTTGAGTTCATAAAACACATGTTTCTCGAATTCTTATCGTGTAGTCAAATTAACAAATCATAAAACATGAATGCATCAAACTTGTTCGTAGATCATAAGCACATCAGAATGGTTTGAGTGGATCCAAAACAAAACGTACTACACATTTTCCCAAAGGGTCCTGTGTAGACGTGAATAGAGCATACTAATGTAATCCCACATTAGCAAACTCATCAAGGCACCTTAAATAAAAAAATTGAAGCTCAAAAACATGATCTAACCAATAAAACACTTAAAACATGAATATTTAACAAACTAACATAATTCTAACCTAAGCTGTAACATCCCATCTCCCATAGGAAGGGTTTATTGGTAATTTGGGACGGGTTAGGAGAATTGGATTATAACTCGGCATGAACATACATTATATAGCCTCTATAACTGATGATTGCTTTGCACTTGCACATGGTATACATGCATTCATGACATTTTCCGGCTTAGGTTTCAAATTGAGTTTTTTTGTGAAATTTATGGGATAATTGTATTTGAAAAATTATTTGGAGTGCGCCATAAATTGTTTTACATTTTTTGGGATTTATGGAAATTTTTCTAGAATTTTTCGGGGTTCGTGCTCGGATCGGAAAATTCCAACTGATTGGCTGAGTGAGCCTTTTTGTACTGAGAAGGATTGCCTAATGGCATTAGATTATTGGCTAAATGGTGTTAGGGAATTATTTTAGTGCCATGATTAGAGTTTAATTGGGATTAGTGCTTAATTAACTAAGATTAACTAGTTTTTTGTCTTTTCTCATTTTGAATAGCCATGTGTCCCTTTTAATTAATTAATTTTGTCTTTTCCACTCATCACCTACGACTTATGCTTCTTGTCTTGGATTAAAACAAAACCAACTTACTTTGAAAGCCTAAAACACCTCTCACCCGAAACTTGCTTCATCTTCTTAGAGTATTTCTTTTTCTCCTTCAAATTTGCTTCTACTTATTCCATACAAGAAGGTCTTCTTTGGAGCTTTGCTTGCTTCTTCCTTGCACACCTAAGACCAAGCTTGATCCTTGAGAAGATGATGATATGCATGTGTAGTGGAGATAGTCATGGGTGAGGTATCAAGGTAGGAAGTGTGGAGAGTTTAAAGACTTGAAGATTTGAGGAAACTATATCTTGAACTTGTTTAAGGTGAGTATTGATGTTTGTTTTTATGCTTTTGGTGGTTAGAAGCATTCATGGAGGTCCTTTATACATGTAGTTGATTATCATAGTAGTAGGTTTGAATGGGTTTAATGCATGCTTGTGTGAAGGAATTGGTTATGGTAGTTAAAGAATGGGAAAGTGATATTATTAATGATGTTTGTGGTGCTTAATGAATGGAAATACAAGATGGAAGTTGGTTATGTGGGTGCTGCCAACTTTTGAATAATTAGATAAGTATATGTTGTGATGAATTTGTGGTTTAATTAGAGGTATAATTGGATGCTTAGGGATGTAGTATTGATATTAGAAGTGATAGGAGTTAGGTTAATGTTGAAAGCTGGAAAATGAATCTTTGACCTATTGTAATGCTTTGATCATAACTAATTGTGTAGGAATGCAACTGAGGTGAGGTTTGTGGCCACTTAAACTTTGGGATGTTGGTTACAACTTTGTGTGAAATAGGTGTTGTTAAATTGTAATGCTAGAAGGGCAAAATTTTGCATGGAATGTTACTGTTTTATTGCCTATGAACAGTACCCACAATTATGACCTGATTACTTTGTTGATTTTTCTACATTTATTGATATGGAACTAAGAAAAATGGTCTTCATGAAAGTTGTAGCATATTGAGTTAGCTTTCCATTTCCACTGATCTTGCTAATTTTCTAGTTGTATATTGGGAGATATGAACTGATTTCTATTGATTGGTTTTATGCTTTTTGGAGAAACCTAGTCAAAGTGTTGATTTTGTGAGCTTTCTGCTTGGGAGCAATTTTAGCAATTTTTGTGGACTGAATTGGTGTGAGTGATCTTCTGTAAAGTTGTAGAGGAAGAAATTATCTTGAAAATTATTTATGGTTTGTAATTTTTAGAGGTCAGAGTTGGAAGTTATGATTTTGCAAAACTGACCTGCATTAGGTTGTGAATTGTCGATAATGGCATAACTTCCATAACAGTTTTGAAATTGTTAGAAATCGAATTGGAGTTTGAGTTCTTCATGAAAATTGAAGTTTGAGATCTTATCTTTCAGGGATATAAGGTAATGATTTTTGTGACATTTGTGCTAAGAGAATTACTGTTTGGAAAATTCTTGTCAGATTGGTTGATTTCAGGGTCGATGCTTTGGTGAATTGTTTAGTTAGTAAGTAAATTTGATTTTGAGTTGTTCATGAAAGTTGTAGATAACATTGTGAACTTTCTGAGCATATTTATTGTGTTATTTTGACTGAGGAAATGAGTAGTTACTGAATTTGCAATGTCTTGCCTGCTTTTGATAGGTTTTGAGTGGGCGTAGGTTTGGATGGATTTTGACACCCTTAGGGGTGAAATTGATTTTTATGGTCTTCATGAGAATGGTAGAACTTTTCATGATCTTTCCAACAAGCTATGGTTTGTATTTTTTCGATTTGTGTGCAAAGAGTTATGGGTGTTGGAAATTAAGATTGGAAATAGGAAAAAGAAAGGAAGGATGTGAGTGAACCTCGCCGGATCACTAGGGCGACGCCTCGCCCCAGCGAGGCGAGGTTGGATGGCCCGGTCACTAGGGCGACGCCTCGCCCTAGTGACGAAGTGAGGCGAGGCAGGCGCAGATATATATATATTTTTATTTTTTTTAATTATTTGGCATTTAGTGACCTAATTGTTTCTTTTGTCAATTTCTTTTCCGTCCGACGTCCGATTGACCTGATTCTTAAGGCATCGGATTCGTAGAACATTTAATTTTATTTTGTGAGAAATTGGGAAGTTTTGGACGGGAAATTGACGTGGCCCCGGGTAACGGAGCCTTTAATCACTGTTTTGTTTAATTGGGGACCTATAGAGGTCCGAATTGCGCACCGTCAGCGCCAATAGGTTTCTAATCTATAGACGGATTTTATTATGGAAAAATTTTGGATTAGGGCCAGGAATGCCATGAACATGCATTATACACGTTTTACTTATTCCATGTGCATTGTTTGATATTTTTAACTATTCAGTTGGTAATATTTATTTATTTTAATTATTATAGAGGCTCAGTTGGAACGTCATCCCACGGACGTTGCAGAGAGTTCCCGGCATTAGCTCGGAAGTTATTAGGCGAGTAACCTAGATGGTTCCTCGGTTAGTAAGTGTTTATAATTCTGCACTTAGAACCCTGTGGAGAATAATGGTGGGAAAATTGTGTTTGTTTGTGCCTGGATTGCGGACCGGAGGTCCGAGGGATTGGAGAATTCTGACATAGAAGTGTCATATGTGATTTTCTTACGATTACCTATGCGAGACTTATGTGGATATGTTGGGTTGGGATCTGATATGATGTTGGTATTGTTTTATTTGGATATATGCATTTCATACATAATTGCATGATCAGTAATTGGCAGTTGTGACCAGAGCAGCCAACTAGAGCTTAAAGCTCAATGTGATTGGGCCTTGAGCCCACAGTGATTCAGAGCCTATGGCTCACCGTTTAATGTGCCCTTAATGGGACGATTCTAAAGCGCCATCACAACAACGTAATAAATTGGAAAAGCGTCTCATACACATTTCATGTGCATTTGAATTGGTTCTTTGGATTGTTATGAAAATTATGTGGTACTACTAAATGTGATTTGGTGAGAAAATTGTGCGTATCTATGTTATGTATGTGTATATGCATGAATTGGGTGAACCATCGATGATGGTTCCTCACTGAGTTCGCAAACTCACCCAAAATTGCAAATTATTTTTTCAGGACCGAGAGAGTAGACTTATAGCTCCAGAGGGTCTTTTCCTGCCGTGTAGATTGAGTTGGCAAGAGAAGTCATGGCACATGTGTCGGTCATTTGGCACTTTTGAGGATGACCTAGCTAGCTTTTGTTTGATTTTCTTTTGGAGTAATGTACAGAACATACCAGTCGTGTAAATCTACTGCTTTGAGGTTATGAAATTTGAAATTTATGGTTTTAAAAATTAGTGGATTTCATATTACTGCTTTATGATTGTTGATGCCATGTGGAGTGTTAGTGGTTGTTCGTAGCGCACCCTTATCGTAGGGTGTGTATCGGAATGACCTACGGGCGTCCCGGTACATATCCTATGGTAAGGGGGTGCTACATAAGCACAAACTAAATGATCAAATTAATAACTAAACATACTCCAAACTACCTACTAAAACATGATGCAATCTACAACTATCAACAATCCATTTCAATCTTATACATTAAATGAAAAAATTGAAATGGAAAGGAAATAAAACCTAGATCAAACAATTCAGGAAGGCAACAACGTAAGGAGACCACCTAATTCGAAAAACAACAGTGTCAAGACCTACTTCTTCTCCCTCTTCTTCTTCTCTCTCCCTCTTCTTTTCTTTCGCTTTTGAACTTCCCAAAAGTGGCAGAATGTTGAATCTCCCTTAGGGTTCCATCCTAATGCCTTTATACTTTTTCCTATTTAGGGTAACCCTAGGGCTTTCTCTGGATATGAAAGGTCCAAAAAATCCCTCAAAAACTCAAGTCAGTACTCTGTCCATGTTTCTATCATGTAGACCATGATTGTGGTCTAGAGTTTTAGCTTCTATCATGATCGTGGCCTGATATGCCATGATTGTGGCTACTCCTTGTTGATTCTGTTATTAACAAACACTTCAAGGTACCTCAAGAACATAAATTGAAGCTTATATGTGTGCTCTAACCTATAAAACACTTAAAAACAAAAATATCTAACCAAATAACATAATTCTAACCTAGACAAGCCTTAAACAATCAAATTAACAACTAAACACACACTAAACTACCCACTAAAACATAATGCAATCTACAATTATCAGGTAATATAGAATTTTCCCTTTAATCCTTATTCCCACCCCTATGATTTTTACAACTACGTCCAAAAGCCTCCTAAAACTTGAAAAACCTAGAAATGGGTGGTTAAGGATAACTTAATTTCCTTATTACACTATAGTCCCCCTATTGAACATGAAGGTAAGATAATGTTAACTGCAAGAATTTACATACTCTAGGAAAGACCTAGGATTTGGGAGGCATCAATAGTAGGAATTTTCATGGAAAAAAGGCCCCCATTTGTAGTTATTGAAGCAAGGGCTAAAAGGAATTGGAAAATTAGAGGAATGTAGGAAGTGAAGTTGACAAAGGAGGATAATTTAATCTTCACAATCAAATCAAAATTAGAAGCTCAAAAGGTGATTGAAGAAGGAACTTGGCATATTTCACAACTTCCCCTTTTTCTTCAAAATTGGCAACTAGGTATAGAACTAAAGAAAATCAAAATGAAAAACATGCCATTATAGGTAAACATATGTAATATTCCATTGGAATATTGGATCACAAAGGGACTAAGTATGTTAGTTAGCTATTTGGGGAAGCTTATATACATGGATGAAAACACTGCAATGAGGAAAAGAATTGTATTTTCTAAGTTATGTGTTAGCATGGTCATTTCTAAAGAAATGAAGGAGAGTATCCCTATAATGAGGCTTGTAAATGGGAATTCCCTTTGGAAGGACAAAGTACTAGTTACTTACCAGTGGAGACCCTCTTTAAAAGGCATAAGGAAAAGTGGAAAGCAATGATAGGTGCTTAATTGATTATGAAACTATTCCATAATACTTTGCAATTATTGACTTGAAATTGCTTAAGATACTCACTTTGACTCATATGTGATTTTAGGTACAATTTAGATGCAAAGAAGTTATAGTGAATCGAAGTTTTATATTTTGGACATTTTTCGAAAATTAATTTTCACTTGTCTTCATGGAGTAAAAAGAAGAAAATTAAAAGACAAGAAGAAAAAATGAAAACGGAAAGAAGAAGAATTAAAGTTTATGACATGCATCTGGAAAAATAAGGAAGTAGGAAGCTTTGCATGTTTCATACAACAGTGTGAGTTTAAAGACGATGGATAGCCTAACTCAATGGGAGGCGAACACCGAAACGACAACAACCCAAAACATGAAGAAAACCAAAACGGTAGCGCTGGAAGCAAATGAAGGCATGCCATAAAAAATGACACAACTAAGGGAATGAAACACAGACCTATAACCAGCAACTTAATAAATGGGAAGCACACCAAAACGCAGTGTAGGAGGAAAAGGCAAGAGATGAAACACTGTAGCACCCCATTATCATAGATTATATGCCTGAAAATCTAAAGGACATTTAAGAATATACCCTATAAGAATGACATGTTGAAGCTATTATATTCACTTATTATGGCATTATACAGTACACAGGTATTTAAAAGACTAAATTTCCATATTTCATTCACAAACATAAGTTTACATTGTCATTACATTCCATAATCCATATATTTACATTACAAAAACAACCGAGAGTTTACTATTCTATGCAAAATGTTCTATATGAAATGAGAAACTAAGCAAACACATTCTATCTAAACTCCTTAGACATCAACTGACTAGGCTTTTGAGCCATTTCTTGTTTCCAAAATTGACAACACTAGACTACTACTAGATTTCCTTAAAAGCTCGGTCTCCTCATTATCTGAAAATCAACATTTGTATTTTTGATGAATTTTACGAACTCATTGAGTGAACCATCATTAATGTGCTCACTCAAAACAAAACATAAACATCATAAGAGTATAACACAATTCAAACAATATCTTACATCATTCAGAATCAAATCCCATATATCACCTGATCATAGTATAGATCATATTTCAACAAGCCCATTATGAATACAAACATTTCATATAGTTATTTCATAATAATCCAATCATTCATTTCAATAATTCATATCATGTACATGTACACAAACATAGCATATCTTTGCAATTATTCACATGATACATGTAAAAATATATATGCAATGCATATAAGACTCCAATTTCATTTTTATTTTGTTGTGACTGATCACTTATTTAAGTGTCTCATATCTCTTTGTGGATACCAGGCTCATTTCAGATACTGTCCTGTACCCCTTAGTGGATACTGGGCTCATTAATCACTGAACCAGTGGCTCTTTATGCACATTTTGAGCTTTAGGCTCTTTTCATACTAGTCACATACTATCAATGTTGGACCCCAAAAATTTTTCCAATTATTATCGATTTTTTATTTAATTAGTTATTTAGGTTTTGATGGATTATTTAATTGTTTGATTATTTTTTGAATTTAGTCATTAATTTAGTGGCATGAATAGAGATTTGAATTTGATGGAAGGATTAGAATTAAGTTAGAATTAATATGGGAAGTTTAGAAGTAAGTTAGCTTAAGGAGTTAGTAAAGGAATAAATGAAAGAGGGGTAGATTGGGAAAGACTAAGCAAGTGAGGGGTATAATTGGAAGAATATGCTAAGATTGTTTCTTGAATTAGAAGAATAAGGGAGAAGTGTCGTAAGAAATAAAGAGAAAGAAGAAAAAACATGAAGAGGAGAAGAGAAGAAGGAAGAGGTTTGTGTTGGGAATGAAGGAAGAAAGAAGAGGAAGATGAAACCAATTTGATTTTGGGTTTCTAAGAAAGGGTTTTGATTTTTCTAGCCTATATGGGCTATCGGTAGGGTAGGTTTAAATTCAATTTTAGCATTTCTTTGATTCTTGAAGTTTTATGAACTTTCATTTGAATATGGATTAAATAGAAATTGGTTTATTTGAAGGGAATCAAGAAAACCTTACTCAAGAGCAAGAGGAAAGGCAATCTTGAGCATGGATTTTCAGTAAAAATTAAGTGGGTAATATGTTTATAGTTGTTGTGTGATGGGAAAACACCCTATTTGTGTGTTTATGCTTAAATTGCATGAATTTGAATTGTTGTGAAGATTTGAAAATGCATGATGAATTATGACCATGTTATACCTTGAAAAAGTTTATAACATTTTGAATTGAATGAAAAGAAGAAAAGCATGAAATATGAGGATTTGATGAAATGAAAGAAGCATGAGAGTACAAATTTGTGATTGACTAAATTGAGCATAAATTTGTTTGTGATTGAGAAAGAGAGGAACCAGTTTCGTTAGTCACGTGCATGTCGACCTATAACCTTCTCCCAGCTGCCCACTTGAGGTCACGAGATCCTGAGAAATCGGACTCATTTGGTTCACGTTGTAAACTTCGATTTCTCTGTTTTGTTCCACGAAACTCTCAAACCATTTGTTGTGCATTTCACCATTGTTATGTTGAGTATGATTCATCACTAAGCGTTATGCTTTGATAGATAATTACATGATATGCTCTATGTGATGAGATTTTGTTAATTATGAGTTATGAGATGAATTGTTAATTATTGAATCGCTAGACATATGTGTATATATGTTTGTTTGTTTGGCTTATTTCCGATGGCTATAAATGTATTCCCTCCTCAGGTGCAAAACAAGACGAGCGTTGAACCGTGCAAGGCATTAGAAACTCCAAAACATTAGATACATTGTAACTAAGTTAGTGGCTAGACTTTTGGATAGCTTTATAAGCATATCAATCATGAGCATCCTTTTGTATTTTGTATTAAGTTTGATGTGCATGTTGATATGTAATTAAAGCTATGTATGGACATTTTTTTTTAGAAATGAGAATGAGAATTTAAGGATTTCCTTTTTGTGTATGATTATGCTATTTTATAGGTTAAGTATGATGGTCGTGGAAGAGGAATGAGTATGTGCATATTCTTCCTTGTTAAATTTGCAAATGGTTATTTTTTTTCAAATAGCATGTTGGAGATTGGAAAGGTTGTATGGGATGAATTATTTAAGGTGAGATTCAAAAGTTACCGAAAGGTACTTAGTAGTGGATTAATATGAAGAGATATTGCATTTAGCAAGCTTTCCTAGGTGTAGAAATGGTATTCGAAATTCAAAGGAAAAATTGTATCGATCCAAGTAGAATCAGCCAAGGTTATCTTCTTGAAAGTTGTAGTTTGTCTTTCTAGATTTCCAATGACATATACTATGAGAGTTTTGGACATCGGAGTTAGGAGATATGATTATTAGAAATTTGTGATGTTGCATAGGGTGGTCATTCGGGACAACTTCGTTGTTGTGCAATTTTGACCCTTATAAAGATAGAAAGTGGTTTTACATTATTCATGAAAGATTTAGATCTTTCTTTCAAATTTCCATTGATATAAAGTTTGCAAAATTTGGAGCTCGGGATCAAAAGTTATGGCATTTAGAAGTTAGGATATCTGAAAAGAAGAAGAAGTAGAAAAGCACCATCGTGCTTTAACCTTAGGCCAAAAGCACCATCATGCAAAAGCACAAGGATGACTTTGAGGGTTAGTGAAAAAGTACTATCGTGCTTGAAGTTGGATAGAGAAAGTCGCTATCGTGCAATTGCACGACAGCGTCTTTGAAGTTTTGAGAGGCTGATGAATGTCCGATAGTTTTTTGGCAATAACTTCTTCGTCCAACCTCCAAATGACCTGATTTTTGAAGCATTGGATTCCTAACACGTTCCTCTACCTCTCTAAATTTTTTTATAGCTTTTTTTATTAATTTGAAAAATATTGATTGAATAAAAATGAGGGGATCTGTTGGAAGAGTATGAGTTGGATATTTTTACTGAACATGCTTCAGTATTTTGGTGATATCTTAATCTGTAGAGCTCCAATTGCGATGATTATTGTCTCTAAATAAACTAGATACATAGATATAGAAATTATCTGAATGAATAAAATTTATGAAGGAATCAATTTATGATGTTCAAGAGAGAAAAAATCACTCCCTTTTTCCTCTAAATCACTCCCTTTTTCCTCTAACGTGGGATCCATTTCCTGGTGATCTATTGCGGCAATGGCTTGGGCTAACCCTTTCTAATTCTCTTCGATGAAGCATTTATGGTGAGGTATAATGCCTTTAGCTATTTCCTCATAAACGTTAGTCTTCGTGATGCTTGAATCACCTGAAATATTAAGAAAATACCTTTCCCCAAGATTAAGTGAATACAATTCAAAATCAAAGGAATCCTCTTACAATTCAAATTTATAGCAGGCATCATCAACAACAATATCAATCATATTAACACCCAAAAGCGAATAATCCTCATGAGGATGTTTCATTGCTTCATACATGTTGAAACAACCCTTGTTATCCCCTACTTCCATTGATATGGTACGTTCTTTCATGCTAATCATGGTGCTAGTAGTCCTTAAGAAGGGCCTACCAAGAATCAGTGTGGCATCCTGCATAACTTCAGATGACATATCAAGCACATAAAAATCAGCAGGAAAGACGAAACCCTTGACCTGTACCAAAATATCGTCTATAATGCCCATCGGATGCCTAATAGACCTATTGGCCAATTAGAGTACTGCAATTGTAGGCGTAAAAGTCTTGACTCCCAATGAAGCCTAAACAAACTTAAGCATAACATTAATAGCTACCACTAGATCTAACAAGGCTCCCCCTATGGTAACTTTACCTATAGTGCAAAGGATAGGGAAAGATCTAGGGTCTTGGCATTTTACAGGGATTTGAGGTATGAATAAGGCAGACACATTTGAGCTTAGTTGAACTCTTTCTTTTGGCCTAAACTTCCTATTATGGGTATATAGGTCTTTAAGGTATTTGGCATAAGTAGGAACCCGTTTCATAAGACCAACCAAAGGAATGTTGACCTCTATTTTCCCAAACAAGTCAATAACATCTTTTTCATGTTTAAAGTCATTCATCCTTTTACTAAACAAATATGAATTTAGAAAAGGAAGGTCTTTGATACTTACCTCTTTATCGGTTACTTCTTAGTTTCCTTCCTTTCTTGATTCTTGGTGGCTTTCAGAATTTGCTTTGACTCTTTTGCAGTCAAAAGTGTTCTCTCCTAGCAGCTTTCTGACGTCTTGATTCTATCATTTGTTGAAGGCAATTCTCCACTCTCATTCTCTTCTTCATCTTCTCCTTCATCTACAATACTAAACCTCGCTTGCTTCCCACTTCGAAGAGTTATGGCATTCAAACTTTTGGGGTTCATAAAGGTATTGAAGGGAATGATTCCACTGCTTCTTGCTTGGTTTTCACTCATGTTGTTAGACAATTGAGTGATATAAAAGTTAATATTTTCAGCTTTCATCTCCCATTGTTCCATTCTCTTTTCCAAAGCATTGAACCGAGCAACATTCTTTAAAGAATCTTGTTGAATCAAAGAAGCTATGGCATTAAATTTGTTGTTGCTAGAATTTCTCTCCTCTTTCATCAACGCCATCATATTGTGCAACAGTTGGTTAGTGTCTTCCTTTGGTGGGATAGTCAGGGCTTGCTGTTGGTTTTGGAACTGGTTTGTGCAAGTACCAGTTCCTCCTCCTTGTTGAAATCTGTTCGGACCCCTTGCTTCTTCATTCCTCTAATTGAACCTAGGATTTGCCTTCCATCCCTTGTTATAAGTGTTAGAATTAGAGTCCCATTTTGGATTGGTCCGACCCTGATATACTGCAGACACCTCTTCATACCGACTGGGAAAACACTGGATATGTGCATTACTGATCCATAAGTATCATAACTGGGTGTATAGAAGATGTTGGGGGATGCACATTCATATTTTTCAATTTTGCAGTGATGAAGGACAGCTATGAGGTCACGCCATTCTCCAAAGAGTCAACTTTATACTCTAAACTCTCCATTCTTTTTTATTGGGCTATTGAAGCTCCCAACTCATGTACACCTCCAGTATCTCTCACACTATACTGTTGATGATTCAAAGCCATCTTCTTGATCAATTTCCATACCTCAGTAGCTATAAGGTCTATTAAAGAACCTCCTGATGCTGAATCCAACATACTTTTGTCTTGACTTTTTAGCCCATCATAGAAATATTGCACTAACTGCTCATCAGGTATCTGGTTATGGGGGCATCTGGACAACAGATCTTGAAAGCGGTTCTAATAATCATAGAGATACTCATCATAATCCTGATGTGCCGAATAAATCTCCTTCCTCATCGATGAAGTTCTGGAGGCTAGAAAGTACTTCTCCAAGAAAGTCTTCCTCAGATTGGCCTAACTATGGTAGGCATTCGCCACATGCCTTGGAAGACTCATGTACCACTCTCTTGCTTTTCCTTCTAAAGATAGGAGAAAAACCTTTCATAGTACTTGATCAAGTGAAGCTCCCACTGGTTTCATACTCTGATAGATCATGGACAAAGATTGCAAATGCATGCAAGGATCCTTTCCTGTCAAGCCATGAAATTTAGGAAGAGAGTTAATGAGTAAGTTAACATCAAAATTAGGAAAAGCAACTATAAATGGATCATAATTCACGTCAGAAGTTGTTGCTTCCCTAATAGTCCTTCTTCTTTGATTCCCATTATTCTCACCTACTCTCTCATGCTCCCTATTACCTCCATTATCACCATTCCTAGGTTGGTTAACATGAAAGTTAGGGTTTTATAGAAAGGCTGGGTTCTCGGCCATATTCACTCCTTCTAAAAAGTCACTCTTACTACTTTGCCCACTAGACTCTTCTTCAACAACTACCTTACTTCTCTCTTTTTCTGTTCTCTCCTTCTCTCAATTTTAAGTAAAATAAAAAGTAACAAAATTTACTCGCAAGCACACAAAGTCAAATAAAAGATCAGATGTGATGGTTGCAAGTGTATGATGTGTGAAAGTACGTATGAAAATATGTATGTATGGATCAAAAAGTAATCAAATAAAAGACTCAAAAACTATGTGAGTGTAGAAAGAATGCTAAGTATGAAAAGTCTAACTGTGGATGTATTCTTTTGTTTGCATTTTCAAAATTTTAATGTTATGCAAAGAAAATAAAAAAAATCCTATACTATTGAAAAATATGAAACTAAACTATATAAAATGAAATTAAGAAGAAAAGGTTCCTAACCTCGATTAGTAGCAAAAATGACAAAAGCTAACCTAGAGAACCAATTACTTAGTTCCCTGACAACAACGCCATTTTGATTCAAAACCTTTTGTTCTTACCCTTGGAGGTAAAATCAAAAATTTAATTCTAAGGATTGCAATATAGAATGCAACCTCGGGTCGTCTCACTTAATCAGAACCTAATGAAATGGATCTAAGCTAGCCTAAATGTCATAAATGCAAACTAAAGTAGTAAGGAAGGGTGTTTTGATTCTTTTAGAAAACTAAACAAAATTGAATGAATTGTAAGAGAAATGTGTAAAAAGTATTTTTGGATTTTGGGAATAAAAACTTGAAAGTTAAAGACAATAATAAAATATGATATAATCCTCTTGAAAAATGAGCTTCGGCTATCATAGTTCTAAATAAATCTTGGTGGGAGTGAAAATCACTAAGTTTCAAATGATAAACCTTAAAGAACTCTTTGAGTCTAAGGTCTTAATCAATGAACTCCATTTCTTAAGACCTTGTTAAATGTCCTTAGTGTGTGTTGTGGGTGAATGAAAGCAACAAGTTATTTGGGATCTCAAATCAACTCAATATCAAACACAAATATGTAAGATAAAAGAGATTCAATAAGATAACAAATAAACATATATTAAACTTCATATATTTAAGCTCAAAGTTCTACCTCAACAAATCCCAACAACACAATGAGTATCCAATACTTGATTAAACTCTAATCAAGAATGTTCAACTATAAGATACAAATCCTAAACCTAGGAATTTATAAATCATACCTAAACATAAATTGATTCACTCCCCTTTTTAGCACATTAAACTCAAGCCATAACTACATCTTCAAGAGGAGGGAGGTGCCTAGCTACACATAACTCCAAATGACTTCACAACTGGGAACCCACTGAGATCATCCATGACAGCAGTCAACGATGGAAAGGAAGAGTAGTGATATGGATGATGGTGTGTGTAAGAGAATTTTGAATGTTTAGAGCATGATGTCTCCTCTAGCTGGTATATAATATGTCGGCTGTAGCGCCCCCTCACCGTAGGGTACACATCGGAAAACTCGAAGGTCGCACCGATACGTATCCCACGATAAAGGTGCACCACCAGAACATTTCCACTAATAATCCACATGGCATCGCAATAATTAAAACCATAATATAACACAATATCAGAAACCGCTAAATCTTAAAATCATAATATCAATCTGATACAGTCATCCAGCAACAGAATAGACAAGTCTATCAGTCCCCTGAACAAAACCAAAAAGGAAACTGATACAAGCATCTATCCTAAGTCATCCTTAAAATCCAACCCAGCTGACCGACCTGTGTGCCATTGCTACTCCTTCCAAAGACGCCGCATCAGAGAAAAGGCTATCTCTGAGCTAGGGTCTACTCTATCACCCGAAAAATAAGTTGCAATTTTGGGTGAGTTTGCGAACTCAATGAGAAACCATCATCGATGGTTCACTAAATCATGCATTACGCAAATTGCGTGCAAAGACGATACGATAATATTCAATTAATAAAGATTATATAACAGTTTACGATAGTTTATAATAGGTACGAGATCGATGAAAATATTACGATAGTATAGAACGCTTTATAGTATCACATCACAATTTACAAGAAATCATGGCATCACACGCTCAAAGAATCATCACACAATGTGGCAATTCAATCATCATGTATATAATGCATATGAGACTCTTTCCGGTTATTCTAGATTGTGCCCAAGTGCTCAATCGGTGTTCGATGGGGACGCGTCGATTTCTCCCCGAGCTAGGCCGGTCAAGACAAAGATTCGAGCTCGAGGCTCTTTTCAAAGGATAATAGCAACTGGGTCACATTCCATTATCGATCATGCATTTATGCATGCAATGCGATGTTCAAGAATTCAAGATTGATGGTTCAAATGTATGGCTATAAAAGCCCAAGATTGTATTTCTCAAGAATATACAAGAATTCAGCCTAAATCTGAGAATCCAATCCGATCAAGAGAAACATGTCATTTCAGACATTTCAGTAATCATGCAATTTCACAGTCCAATACAGTAGAGGCATACCATTCGATCATGTACATTTCAGTAATCATACAGTTTCACATTTGGCAAGTAATTCACGTTGAGCATTTAAACAGTCAGGAATTTGAGAAACCAACTAGGTTACTCACCTGTAACTTCCGAGCTACTGCCTGGAAGTTTCAGCAATGTCCGTGGAATGACGATCCAACGGCTGCTCTATAACAGTAAAATACAGTCCCATTACTAGATGCTCAATAAAACCATTCAGTAATGCATATGTCTCAGTGAGATGATGTACAATGCATGTTCACGATTTTCCCGGCGCTAAAACCCAATTATAACTCTTATATCCCAATCTAACTCGCAGTTCAATTGATCAACAGTAATTGATCCAATCCTATAATTCAGTTCAATTTCCTCAATTCATATTTCCTAAAGCAATTTCCTATCCATTGGGTCAAGGCCTCTATTGAAATCTCAATTAAAACTCCAATCGTCTCAATTCAATATTTAGGTCACACTATGAACCATAATTGACCTTAATCTCTATAATTCAATACCATTAGATCAATTCAAATTTCCATAATTATCCTCAATTGTGGACCTCGTTCCCTAGTCCATAACGAATCAGGAATCACCTCAATCGGAGGTCTATACCATAAATTATGCCCAATATACTAACAATCATCCCTTCAGAATTGCCATCCTCGTCGCGACCTACATCCGCCGTCAGGACGATATACGAACCACTACTTCATCGTCATGACATAAGCCAGAAGGCTCATCGCGACGTATCTCCAGCGCCGTCGGCGAACACTAAATTTATTCGCCATGGCGAGCAGACGCCAGACGTCGCGACGCGCGCATCACGCGCCACCTTCTTCTCCGATCGATTTTCCGCCATTAATGCTATTTAAAACCTCCATTAACACTCTAACCACTCAATCTAACTCAATAAATGCCATAAATGCTTGAAACAACTACTAATAACAACATTAAAACCATAACCCCTTACCAATCACGCCAAACCGCAAATCTCTAAGAATCGCCAGAACCCTAAATCTTTCAAACTAACGATAACTCACTCCAATCCTTCTCAACCTTCATCAATCACAATAAATCGGTTAGGCTAGCACAATGAGAAGAAACCATAAGGAAGAATCGATGAAACTCACCAATAGGGAAGGAATCGAAATCACCGTGGAGAAGGGAGAAGAAGAAATGCCTTAGACCAATTTTTCCCCATAACTTTCAAACCTATCTATTTATAGACATAGGTCTCCACATCAGTCCAAATTTCAGTCTCTAAATTTCAATGGCTCAACATTTTAATTCCCTAACAGTATAACCCTAATATTTCCTTTGCCATTGGACAATTATTTGATCTTATACAATCAATCGATCATTACCCAAATTTTGATGCGGGTATTTTCTCCCGAATTTCCAGAAAATTTCCTATAAACCACTATCAATTACCAATCACTCTTAAACTATTCTAAATCTGTCATTCGAGCTCACTTACTCTTAATTTCTCAGTCAATTACAATCCAGACAATCCAGTCAGTTCACAATTCAATCAGTTCATACTTCCACTTAAAATGCCGGAAAATCATGAATGCATGTACCTATGGATAAATGCATATGCAATAAACCTGTTCCTCTATAATTAGAGGCCAGTAACATGCTCAGTCAATGAATGCAGTGAAATCCAATCAGTTCAACCCAATGACCAAAATACCCTTGCTAACAGTAACGGGATGTTACAATTCACCCCTCCTAATTAAAATTTCGTCCTCGAAATTTAATACCTGACCGATCGAATAAATGAGGATACTGACTCCTCATATGCTCCTCAGTCTCCCATGTAGCTTCCTCAGAAGAGTGGTTCTTCCAAAGGACTTTCACCAATGGAATTAACCTGTCCCTTAGTTGCTTGACCCGAGATCCAATAATCTGTACCGGCTCCTCAACATAGGTCAAATCATTGGCTTCCTCAATCTCCTGAGCCGGGATCACATGCATCGGGTCTGAACGGTACAGTCGGAGCATACTAACATGAAACACGTCATGCATCTGGGACATCTCACTCGGTAATGCCAGTCTGTAAGGCAACGGTCCTATCCTCTCAAGGATCTCATATGGACCGATATACCGAGGGCTCAACTTGCCCTTACGGCCAAACCTCAGTACTCCTTTCCAAGGAGACACTCGGAGAAACACTCTATCCCCTACACTGTACTCTATATCTCGCCGATGCTGATCCACATAGCTCTTTTGTCTGTCTTGAGCCGCCTTGATGCGACTCCGGATCAACCGTACCTTATCCACTGTGTCCTGAATCAGCTCGGGACCCTCAATCGATCTCATACCCTCTTCATCCCAATATAGTGGCGATCGACACGGCCTCCCATACAAGGCCTCATACGGTGCCATCCCGACATCGCTCGACATCGATTGTTGTAGCAAACTCAATCGAGCCAACATCGATCCCACGAGCCTCAACTCCAATACACACTTTCAAGCATGTCCTCAACAGTCTTAATCGCCCTCTCACTCGTCCATCTGTTCGAGGATGAAATGCGATCAAGTTCAACCTCGTACCTATAGCAGTCTGTAGACTCTTCCAGAACCTCGAGGTGAACCTGGGATCCCTGTCTGAGACTATCGACAACGGAACCCCATGCAACCGTACAATCTCTGCCACATACTTCTGGGCCAACTGATCGAGAGTATTGCTCTCCCTCACTGGCAAGAAGTGAGCCGATTTAGTCAATCGGTCCACTATGACCCAGATAGCATCATGCTGCCTCGGTGTCCTAGGCAATCCCATCATAAAGTCCATAGTAATTCGCTCCCATTTCCACTCCGGAATGGGCAACGAATGAAACTTACCCACTGGAGCCTGGTGCTCAGCCTTGACCTGCTGGCACGTCAAACACCTGGACATAAACTCTGCCACTTGCCTCTTCATGCCAGGCCACCAGAAATGCTGTCTCAGAGTACGATACATCTTGGTCGTACCAAGATGCATAGCATAGGCAGCTACATATTCCTCCTCAAGGATCTCCCGTCTTAAATCATCAATATCCGGCACACACAGCCTCTGTCCCATCCATAGAGTCCCATCTCTCAACTCAAACTCTGAATCAGTACCGGCCTGGACTTTTTCAATCAGTCTCACTAAAACTAGGTCTTGATCCTGAACTCTCCGGATCCTATCATGCAACATAGGCCTCAGCCTCAGAGTAGCAATCAGAGCTCCATCCTGACCCAAATCCATCTGTACATTAAGAGCTCTCAACTGAATCAGACCAGGTAACCTCGAAACCTGAACCTGAGCTGCACCACCATGCGATCTCCTACTCAGTGCATCGGCCACCACATTGGCCTTCCCTGGATGGTACTCAATCGTGCAATCATAGTCCTTCAGTAACTCTATCCATCTCCTCTGTCTCAGATTGAGCTCTCTCTGACTCAATAGATATCTGAGACTCTTATGATCAGTGAAGATTTGGAACGTCTCCCCATACAAATAATGTCTCCAGATCTTCAGAGCAAATACAACTGCGGCCAACTCTAAGTCATGCACTGGATAATTCACCTCGTGAGACCTCAATTGTCTAGAGGCATACGCTATAACTCTCCCATGCTGCATCAGTACACATCCCAATCCCTGATGCGAGGCATCACTGTAAACCACGAAGCCTCCAGTACCAGAAGGAATGCTTAACACCGGTGCAGTAGTCAACCGATATTTCAGCTCCTCAAAGCACTTTTGGCACTCCTCAGACCATCTAAACGGCACATTCTTCCTCAGTAGCTTCGTCAAAGGGGCGGAGATCAACGAAAACCCTCGATTTAACCTCCGTAATATCCACCAGATCCTAGAAACTCCGCAACTGGGCACACTCCTCGGAATCTCCCAACTCATAATCGCTCTATCTTGTGAGGATCCACCTGGATACCCTCACCGGACACTACGTGCCCCAAAAAATACAATCTCATCAAGCCAGAATTCACACTTAGTGAATTTGGTGAACAACTGCCTCTCTCTCATGACCTGCAGAATAATCCTCAGGTGCTCAGCGTGCTCCTGTCTACTCCTCGAATAAATCAGTATGTCATCAATAAATACTATCACGAACCGGTCCAGGTAGGGCTAAAAAACTCTATTCATCAAAGCCATGAAGGCTGCCGGGCATTAGTCAACCCAAACGGCATCACTAGGAACTCAAATGCCCGTACCTACCCCCGAAGGCACTCTTAGGCACATCGGCCTCTGGCAATCCTTAATGGGTAATAGCTTGATCTCGGATCCAATTTAGTGAACACCGAGCTCCCTGCAACTGATCAAATAAATCGTCAATCCTAGGCAGTGGATACTTATTCTTCACTGTCACCCGATTCAACTGCCTATAGTCAATGCACGATCTCGTCTCCGTCCTTCCTTCTTCTTCACAAACAAGCATCGAGCTCCCCATGGTGAAACACTCGGTCTAATGAATCCCTTATCCAAGAGCTCCTCTGAATCGAGCCTTAAGCTCTCTCAGTTCCACCGGTGCCATCCTATACAGAGGAATCGATATAGGGGCTGTACAGGGAACTAAATCAATCTCAAACTCTGTCTCTCGCTCTGGCGGCAATCCCGCAACTCCTCGGGAAACACATCTGGAAATCTCGACTACTGGGAACATCCCGCAATCTCTCGACGACTGGTATCCACTACATGAGGCAGATAGGCCTCACAACCTCCGCACCAATCTCGTGGCACTCAAGAAGGATATCATCCTCGCGGGCCGCTCGACTAACTCCTTGAAATACGACTCTGGGTGACCAGGAGACTCTAATACAACCTCCTTGGTATAACGGTCCATGATAGCCCCATGAGCGATCAACCAATCCATCCCCAATATCATGTCAATCTCCTCAGAGCCAAAACGATCGATCGGCACTAAAAGCGCCGATCGATCCGAACTCGACATCCATATGCACCTCTCCCAATACAACAGACTACAGAGGTGTACTCACCTCTAACCCATGTTGTAACCTCCGCCTATCCCCATGCGGTCTACATGCTAAATGCGGTGCAATGAAGGAATGAGTGGATCCAGATCCAACAATGCATATGCTTCAAACCGAAATAAGAAGCATACCCAACAACATCCGGGAATCTGGGCCTCCCGCCGAGTCATGGCATAGACCCTACTGCGATTGTTGTGCCTCCGCTCGGTCCCTCGACCTCACCACGGACCCCCTCGCCGACCTCGGCCTCGGCCTCTCCATCCCGATCCACCACCACGACTCACTGGATCGTGGTATTGTCAGCCGATCTTCCGGTCATAGTAGACTGGGCCCCAAAGTCTCTGGCGGGTTCCTCACTAGGTGGTCCATCGAACCACACCTCAGCGAGCTCCAGATAGCCATCGACACTCTCCATGTGTCTCTTGCCACAATGCTCACATAAAGGAGCAGATCGCTCAAACTCGCATCGCCGCCACCACTAATAGTGCATGCATATTCGCCCTTTGCCCAAAACCAATCTGTCTAGCCCTCTCGCAGATCCGAAAGGCCTACTCTGTAACTTCTTTGAACCCTCCGCTAACACCGCCTCGTCTGTCACTAGATCTCTTATCTGGGTCCCCGATCGGTCTCGGCCACACGTTGTCTCAACAATGCTCTATCCTCATTGCGCACCCTCATTTCAATAAAGCGCCCATATCAGATCTAGCCAATAGGTACGGATCTCCAGTTGAGTCCGCCCTCAAACGCCGACACACTGCCACCTCGAAGCCACCGGTGAAGAAGCATATACCACTAACTCGTTGAATCCGCACCTCATGGTGGCCACGGTCAATCGCCTCGCATCTCGATTCTAGGAACTCAGAACTTCATTTCTAGATAAATCTTGGGCATGAAGTTGTCCTTGAACGCCTCGTAAAATCATCCCATGTCGGGTGTGCGGGGCTGGTGATCGCCAGAGCGATCTTCCACCATCGATATGCAGTAACCTCATAGCAGAGAAACCGCGAATCAAACGCTCATCCGGGTCACAGTCCATCTGATCGAGGACTCTCTCTGTCCTCTCTAGCCATCCCTCAGCCTCCGTAGGGTCGGTGCTACCATAGAAGTCAACCGCCCCCTGCTTACGCAGTAGATCATATCTTCGTTCCCGTCTCACAGGAACTCGAGGAGGCAACTCCTCTGAATGAGGCACAGGAGACTCCCTACTAGCTCCTACCGATTCCAGGTCAGCCGGTTGTTCCACTCGATCTCCCAGAACGGATGACCTAAAATAGACAAGAAATTCCGATCAATTCTGCTATTCTTACAGTAATTCAAGCCTAAATTATACTATGCCTAAAAGATGCCAAACCATGCTCTGATACCACTTAATGTAGCGCCCCCTCACTGTAGGGTACACATCGGGAAACCCGAAGGTCACACCGATACGTATCCCACGATAAAGGTGCACCACCAGAACATTTCCACTAATAATCCACATGGCATCGCAATAATTAAAACCATAATATAACACAATATCAGAAACCGCTAAATCTTAAAATCATAATATCAATCGACATAATATCCAAAGAATGAATAGACAAGTCTATCACCCCGAACAAAACCAAAAGGAAGCGATACAAGCATCTATCCTAAGTCATCCTCAAAATCCAACCCGGTGACCGACATGTGCCATTGCTTCTCTCCGCCAAAGACGCCGCACGGTAGGAAAAGGCTATCTCCGGAGCTAGGGGTCTACTCTATCAGTCCTGAAAAATAGGTTGCAATTTTGGGTAAGTTTGAGAACTCAGTGAGAAACCATCATCGATAGTTCACTCAAATCATGCATTACGCAAATTGCGTATAACACAACACAAGAATATTCAATTAACGGTATTATATAACAATTTACGATGGTTTATAACGATTATGCGATGATCGGTGACAATATTACGATAGTATAGAGCAGCTTTATAGTATCACATCACAATTTACTGATAAATCATGGCATCACACAGCTCAATAATCATCACACAATATGGCAATTCAATCACCATGTATATAATGCATATGAGACTCTTTCCGGTTATTCTCAGACAGCCCAAGTGCTCAATCGGTGTTGATGGGGGACGCGTGATTTCTCCCTCGAGCTCGGCCCGTCAAGACAAAGATTCGAGCTCGAGGCTCTTTTCAAAGGATAATAGCAACTTGGGTCACATTCCATTATCCGATCATGCATTTATGCATGCAATGCGATGTTCAAGAATTCAAGATTGATGGTTGATGTATGGCTATAAAAGCCCAAAGATTGTATTTCTCAAGAATGATAAAGAATCGATCAAAGACAAGAATCCAATCCAAGATAAAGAGAAACATGTCATTTCGTACATTTCAAGAATCATGCAATTTCACGATCCAATACAAGAGAGGCATACCATTCGATCATGTACATTTCAAGAATCATACGATTTCACATTTGGCAAGTAATTCACGTTGAGCATTTAAGCGAATAGAATTTAAGAAACCAACTAGGTTACTCACCAGAATCTTCCGAAGCTATTGCTGGAAGTTCCAAAGAATGTCCGTGGAATGACGATCCAACGGCTGCTCTATAACAGTAAAATACAGTCCCATTACTAGATGCTCAATAAAACCATTCAGTAATGCATATGTCTCAGTGAGATGATGTACAATGCATGTTCACGATTTTCCCGGCGCTAAAACCCAATTATAACTCTTATATCCCAATCTAACTTGCAGTTCAATTGATCAACAGTAATTGATCCAATCCTATAATTCAGTTCAATTTCCTCAATTCATATTTCCTAAAGCAATTTCCTATCCATTGGGTCAAGGCCTCTATTGAAATCTCAATTAAAACTCCAATCGTCTCAATTCAATATTTAGGTCACACTATGAACCATAATTGACCTTAATCTCTATAATTCAATACCATTAGATCAATTCAAATTTCCATAATTATCCTCAATTGTGGACCTCGTTCCCTAGTCCATAACGAATCAGGAATCACCTCAATCGGAGGTCTATACCATAAATTATGCCCAATATACTAACAATCATCCTTTGAATTGCCATCCTCGCCGCGACCACGTCCGCTCATTGTCGTGACGATATCACAGCCACTCGCCGCTTCGTCGCGACGTTAAGCTAGAAGGCTCGTCGACGTATCTCCAGCACTTCGTCATGGCGAACACTAAATTTATTCGCCGGCCGAAACACGCCAGACGTCATGACGTGCGCATCGCGCCACCTTCTTCTCCGATCGATTTTCCGCCATTAATGCTATTTAAAACCTCCATTAACACTCTAACCACTCAATCTAACCCAATAAATGCCATAAATGCTTGAAACAACTACTAATAACAACATTAAAACAATAACCACTTACCAATCACGCTCAAATCCACAAATCTCTAAGAATCGCCGTAAACCCTAAATCTTTCAAACTAACGATAACTCACTCCAATCCTTCTCAACCTTCATCAATCACAATAAATCGGTTAGGCTAGCACAATGAGAAGAAACCATAAGGAAGAATCGATGAAACTCACCAATAGGGAAGGAATCGAAATCACCGTGGAGAAGGGAGAAGAAGAAATGCCTTAGACCAATTTTTCCCCATAACTTTCAAACCTATCTATTTATAGACATAGGTCTCCACATCAGTCCAAATTTCAGTCTCTAAATTTCAATGGCTCAACATTTTAATTCCCTAACAGTATAACCCTAATATTTCCTTTGTCATTGGACAATTATTTCGGTACTATACAATCAATCAGTCTATCACTCCAAATTTCCGGTCCGGGCATTTTCTCCTGAATTTCCAGAAAATTTCCTATAAACCACTATCAATTACCAATCACTCTTAAACTATTCTAAATCTGTCATTCGAGCTCACTTACTCTTAATTTCTCAGTCAATTACAATCCAGTCAGTCCAGTCAGTTCACAATTCAATCAGTTCATACTTCCACTTAAAATGTCGGAAAATCATGAATGCATGTACCTATGGATAAATGCATATGCAATAAAAATGTTCCTCTATAATTAGAGGCCAGTAACATGCTCAGTCAATGAATGCAGTGAAATCCAATCAGTTCAACCCAATGACCAAAATACCCTTGCTAACAGTAACGGGATGTTACATCGGCTCTCTCCACTTAACCTAAAATAGGTAGTTTTTGCAAAAACGGATCGATGGATCGGGTTGCACAGTAGGTAGACTTTCAAAAATGGTTCGGGTTTTTGAAGATTCACCGTGGTGAACTTTTCTCGAAGGTTTCAGTGAGTGGCTCTTCATTCTTCGCCACGGCGAACTTTTCCCAAAAGGTTTGTTGACTTGTTAAACCATTGTTTCCAACATCCACTCCTTGCTCTACTTCTTGAGTCTCCTACAATAAACAAATGGTAGTTTGTAGTATCAATTGTTCTTAAAAAATTAATTTTGGTGCAATTGCTAATTATTTGTGATAATTTTACTCTAAACCTACATAAAATAAAGGCAAGCACTCAAGAGTCCAATTAAAGACAAAATCAAGTAATAAAAGCTAAGAAGTGTAGAAAAAACCATGAAAATATCACCAATTTAAATAAGAAACTTGGGTTCAATTAGTTGCTTAAATGTAGCATATACTGCGTGGATTAAACGCAGCATACACTCTGTTTAACACTGCCTTAACGCAGCGTTGCTGCTTCTCTTCTGCTTTATCCCACGCATTTCCCCTTCACTATTCCCTTTTGATGGGATGAATTAGTTTTCTCCTTTTTAAAACCTTTGCAAAATGTTACGCACGCCTGCGTCTTGCTCTTTTTCATCTTCCCATATGCGTTGTCATTTAGCTCTCTTTGTTTCCTTTTTTGTGACCCATTTTGCTTGTCTTTTATGTTTTTTTCTTCTTGCTCCATAAAGATAAGTAAAAATTGATCTTCAAAAAATAACCCAAATGTGTGTTTTCGACTCACTTTAATTTCTTTGCTTCCAAAGTATACCTAAAATCACATACGAATTAAAGTGAGTATCTTAAGCATTTTTATATCATTAATCGCTAAGTGTAAATAATTAAATATATCAATAATTAAACACATATCAAATTCCCCCACACTTAGCTTTTGTCCGTCCTCGGGCAAAACATTAAAATTAAACTCATTGACCCAAAATATTTACTCAATTCCCATATTTTTCCAAGATTGTATAATCATAAACAAAGATGAATGACTTTCAAAAATCATAGCAAGAAATGAACATTCTAAGCATTTACTCATAATCAATCAACGTTCAATATCTTCAAAAACTGAGTAATCTAATGGTAGACTTGGAAAATGTGATTAATTAAAATATATCCACAGGACACTCAATACCATTCATGATCATGACAATCCATAACTTTGGATATTGTTTTATTTCTCCACCACTAATGTTCACATGTAAAATCACGAATCAAATGACTTTTCAAGGTTGTAATGTGGGCAAAGGTGAGGTGAGATATTTGGGTCAAGTAGCATGAAAGTCATCAAAGCTAGTGAAACAAAGCAACACTCATAAAAAAGTAGGTACTGTCAGTTATAACAAATGCAACATTTATATTTCACAACCCCATTCAACTCTTACACACAAACCACATAAAGCATATACCACTCCGAAGGAATCACTCATACAATTTATACCAATTAAATCATAAGAGTGAACCTTCCAAGCCAACCTCTACCTTATATTCAACATACTCAAATAACACATCCATTACAACTCTAGGAAGATGCATAAATCATAAACAACTTTTCAACACAAATGCAATTCTTCCTTGATACACTGATTTTAAACTTTTTTCTTTTTTTCTTTTTTTTTTCTTTCATTTTTTTCATTTTCTTTTCTTTTCCTTGTAAAAATTAAAGTAAACTACATCAACATGGGAATTTCAATGATAAGACATAAAATAATATCCCAAGATTATAAGCAACCCTTACATATGTACACCCTCACATTTAGAATTTTGTATATACACAAACTCAACAATCACAAATGTTCCACTAGCTTTAAGACTTGGGTAGGACATTTTGTTAAGTTTAAAAGCATAAAATGTGGTTTATACAAAAAGAAAGGCTAAAACTCAAAGTGGTTTATCAAGGGAAAAATCATGTCAATAGGATAGGTTATTTGGCCAATGTAGTTTATGAAAAACAAAGAATGCCTAATCATATCCATGCTAATGCATGTGATAAAAATGTTGTCTCGAATAGAAAATCAATGCAAAATTTGGGCGTACATGTCATGAAGTCTTACATTATCAAAAGGTAATGAGATTGATATAGATGTGTTAGTCAAATATGGCTTAAAATCTCACCGGCTTTGTCTACCATTAGTCACTACTCTTCCAAAGATAATGGATATCGACCAATCACAAGAACAAAAGTACATGTTAAAGTTACTATGAAATTCTCTTATCAAAACACACTTTAATCATGATTATATAATCCCAGAAGCAATACAAAATGAAAATTGTTTGTTGGATTTGTTTTATTATTTCTCTCATTTTGATTGAAAACTTAAAAACAAGTAAAACAAACAAAATAAAAAAACACACATGCATATAAAAAGTAATGCAAAAATGTAAAGGAAAAGAAATTTACTTCTCTTGGGTTACCTCCCAAGAAGCGCCTTTGTTTAGGGTTACTGGCTCGACTCCTTCTTAGCCTCACGTGACAAAATTATGATCTTCGGGTATTACAATTAGCGCCACTTCCACGAGAGGTAGTTTCGGATAGAGCCTTAGTTGATCATCATCTTCATTTAGCGTCTTCCCTATTCTCAAACTCTCAATTCTGACTGAGTCCATACATTCCAGAAATATTTCGAACATCTCTTCACCTTTTTCTCCATCATTTAATTCCTCCAATCTGTTATGTAAAGGTAAAGAGTTAGTTTCAAAATTAATTATGGACTCAATACTTACCTCTGAACTAAAAGATATGTCCTTTGTGTCCTTCTCCACTTTTTAGACACAAATAATTCGTTAAGGGTTGACCTCAAAATTCTCAAGCTCCTCATCACTTTGCAAATGTTCTGCACAAACGCCAATTAGGTACACCTCGGGTTGATATGACTGCTCCTCTTTGCTTTGCGATTCTAGGAGATCAAGGCTTATTGCCATCTGACCCATTAGGTGTTCCATCCTCTGTTGGCTAGCTTTTGTCTCTTGTCAGAATTCTTGCATATTTTGTTGAAATTGTTGTATATCCTGTATAAATTGGAAATTATTAGCTACAATATTGTTAACAATTTATTCTAAAGATGCAACTAAATCATGTTGGCTCTCCGAATCTTGGGCATTAGATCATGTGTTTTTTTAAAATTGCCCTCCATCCTTCTAGAATTGTAAAATATTCTCCTGCAATTGCAAAACCAACTCTTCCAGAGATGGACCGGAGTCGTGATAGGAAGCTTCTGGTCTATACAAAAATTGTTATGCGTCCTGCAGACTATCATGGAAGTAATTCTATTAATTATCCTATACATAACAAAAGTTAGGTTGACCAGTCCAAACATTGTTATAGGATTGAGAATATGAGTTATAAAAGAAATTACTTCTGTCCATATCAAAAATTTTTCAAACACAAAACAAAAAATAAAAAGATCACGAAATAATAGAAAAGAAATCACTTACGAACAAATATATACGAAACACCAATTAACTCACAAACAAAAAATAAAACACCGTATTCCTCGATAACAACGTCAAAATTTGACCGCGCGTCGTTACGTTAATCAAAATAAAATAACTAGACTAATACTATAGCAGTGGTGAGTCTAGGTCGATCCCACAGAGAGTGTGTGTAAAGTTTATGGAATGAAATTAACCGGTGCTTAGGAAAAAGGGGGGTTTGGGATTTTTAAATAAGAAAATAAAATAAAAAACTAATAAAAACAAATTAAAGAAAACATGCAAAAATGATAAAAGTGGGGAATTCAGTAAGGATCCGATTTCTTGGTTTAATCTCGACCTACACCCTAATTAAACATATTTTATTAATTTGTTGTTCTTTAAACTCTCATAGCAACTATTAATCATGGGTTTAAAATTATCCAAAGTTTTCCCTTAGGTTTTGTTTTATCAAGATACGATCATTAATTAAACCTAACTACTAAATAATCTAGGATACGATCTCTAGATTTAATTAGGCAGTAGTATTACAAATTAGAAAAATCGATTAATCGAGGAAACAACCACATATGATGCGCCATTTAACCTAGGTCATGTTATCCCTAATGATTACTAATCATTAGTCGCGACACATAAATTTCAACATAACAATCATGGATTATATCGAAATTTTAGCAATAGGTTTGCAATTAACGATTCAATGAATGCATTAAAATTATCAACTCACAATACCCAGTGGGTTCATACACAAATAACCAAATAATAATAAAAATCTAATTATCCATACACACAACCCAAATTAATTAACATATGATAACACAATCAATTCCTAATGAGAGAAAGAAACAATAAAATAATAAAAAATTACTTAACCTGGGCTGTCGACGTTGATGTCACCTCTGAATCAGCGTTGGAGTGCCTAGCCCTTTATGGGTCTTTCATGAAAAAATGCTTCAGCCCCTATTCCAATCCTTAACCAAAAGCCCCTTAATTTCTCCTCATAGCCGCAAGCTTTTCTCTATTTTACTGTTTATTGAATTGATGAATTAATTCCTTCACTGTTCTGCTTGCTCTTCTCGTCTGTTTCACCAAGCCGCAGCCATGCCAATGCTAGCAAGCCGCAGTAGCTACGCAGCTCACACTCCTGCCTGCTGCCCAGGTGCGCCTCTATGCCTTGTTCCTGTAGCAGTGACAAAACAAATAAGGTCACCTCATTTTAAAACCTTGCTCCTCACTTTAGACTTGTGCTGCTTAAATGTAGCGTATACTGCGTAATGCAGCGTTGCTGCTTCTCTTCTATTTTATCCCACGCACTTACGCCTTCACTGTTCCCTTTTGATGGGATGAACTAATTTGTACCTTTTTAAAACCTTTTCCTCATAATGTCGTGCACAACATTTTGCATTTACGCAGGAAACGCTGCACATGCTTGCATTTTGCTCTTTTCCATCTTCCCATATGCATTGACGTTTGGTTCTCCTTGTTTCCTTTTTTATGATCCATTTTGTTTGTCTTTTATGTTTTTTTCTTCTTCTTACTCTGTAAAGACACGTAAAAATTGATCTTCAGAAAATAACCCAGATGTAGTGTTTTCGACTCACTTTAATTTCTTTGCTTCCAAATTATACCTAAAATCACATATGAATTAAAGTGAGTATCTTAAGCATTTCTATATCATTAATCGTTAAGTGTAAATAATTAAATATATCAATAATTAAACACATATTAGTTACTCTATCTCATTGGCAAGAAGTAGTCCGACTTAGTCAACCAGTCTACTATTACCCATATCGCATCATTCTACCTCAGAGTCTTAGGCAATCACATAATAAAGTCTATAGTAATCCGTTTCTATTTCTACTCTAGAATGGGCAACGAATGTAACTTCCATACTAGATCTTGGTGCTCAGCTTTAATGTGCTGGCATGTCATACACCTTGATACATACTTTATCACTTGCTTCTTCATTCCAGGCCACTATAAATGCTGCTTCAACGTGTTATACATTTTGGTAGTACCATGATGTATAGCATAGGTGACCTTATGAGCTTCCTCAAGTATTTCCTTCATGAGGTCATCCACATTATGCACACACAGCCTCTGTTTCAACTACAAAGTCTCATCCTAAACTTAAACTCAAAATCTGGATTTATCTTTACCTTCTCTATAAGTTTCACTATATTGGGATCTTTTTCCTGAACTTTTTGTTGGAGTTATGTAAATATAGTGCCCTGGAAAGCAAGTGTATTTACAGGTAACTTTATCTTCTTCAGTTATAGTTTTGTAATGAAAACATTTATTATTAATAAAACAAAAGAGTTTGGTTTCATTTGTATGCACATTATATATCTAGTCAAAAGGTACAAAGATTCTTTTGTAAGTAATATACTTATACATAGAGATGTACATGAAACATGTATATTATAAGAATCTAAATTAATGGATTCACAGTTGAATAATCAAGTTGGTCGCTTGATTATGAGTAAAGGAGTTTAGTTAAAGGAAATGATGAGTTTCATATCATGATAGTAGTTGACTATTGATAATGGCATTATTAAATGAATTTGGAATCAAATAAGTTTTTAAGAATAAAGTGGGCCATTAGTTTCATCTTAAAACATATGACTTAAGCATTTGCTTATTATGGACCACAATCTTGATGAGTGGTGAACTTGTATATGTTTCATTATAATTCTTGATATGATCGGAATGAATTTTTATAGAGTATTAATCCAATGTCTGCGTGATGGAATTATCAATTGAAACATGTATTAGGGAACATTCACTCAAGTAAAGAGTTTATAGTGCTATCATCACTTCTAGATGTTTTAAGGAGATTTGGTGATTAAAATAGCGCTAATAGTTTGATGGACTAGCTACCCATCAAGTCTTAACACCAAAATGAGATCTTGTGTGTTAATCACCATATAAAGTAAAACAGGAAATCTAAAAGGAAAAACCAACATAAGGGAAAAACGGTAATTTAACCCTTTGTTGTGTGGATGGTTATAATAAGGTTCTAAATAGGGTTTGTAATTGGACATAAAATAAGTGTTCTCATAATATTTAATAATTCAAGAGTTCAACTAACTGTCTTTAGTGGAATGACATTTATTTAGTAAGCTAGAATTAATTTTAATGGGATTAAATTAATTCTAGGCTTATTGGAGCTTGAACTATCAAAGTCCAATAAGATTCCCCTCTTGGCTTCAAGGAAGGTTATCAAGCTAAGTAAGAAATATAAATGAAGGCTTTAGAAGCCCGTAATTGAATGTTGGGCATTAATTAAAAGCCCAAATGTTCATTTAGAAATGGGCTAGACTTTGGTTTATTGTAATTGATTAGGTTAATTATATTAAACTAAATTTTTTAAGGAAATAAAGGAGCAATTTCAGTTATTAGGGTTGAATGTGCAGCTGCACATTTGACATTAAAATGCTAAATAAAGATAGTCTTTGTTATGGTTTATCATCATTTAATGGAGTTATGAACTTACCATTAAATGGTTTAATGGTTATCTTTTAATGTTAGCATATAACCTATTAACATTGATTAGAGTAAAGAAGAAAGATGCACATTTGATCCACTTCGTCTTTCAGTTTTATCCTTGGAGATCAATCAAAAATTGAATTCCAAGGATTGCAATATAGAGTGCAACCTCAGGTCGTCTCACTTAATTGGAACCGATTGTAATGGATCTAAGCTAGCTTAAATTTCATGAAAGTATTTTTGGATTTTTGGGAATAGAAAACCAATAGGTAAAACAAACGTTCAAATAGTGATAAGATCCTCTCGAAAATAAGCTTTGGTTATCATAGTTCGAAATTTATCTTTGATAAGAGTAGAAATCACTAAGTTTCAAATGGGTAAACCTTAAAGAACTCTTTAAGCCCAATATCTTAATCAATGAACTCCATTTCTTACGACCTTGTTAAATGCCCTTAGTGTGTGTAATGGGTAAGTCAATGCAAGTGGTCAATTTGGGATTTAGCATCATCTCAATATCAAACACAACTAGGCAGATAAAAGAGAATCAATAAGATCACAAATAGACATATATGAGACTTCATATATTTAAGCTCCAAATTCTACATCAACAAATCCAAACCACACATTGAATATCCAACACTTGATTAAACTCTAATCACGAATGTTCAACTACAAATTACAAATCCTAAACCTTGGAAATCATAAATTACAATTAAACATAGATTACGCTACTCCCCTTTGAAGCCCATTGAACTCTAGCCATCACTACATCTTCAAGAGGAAGGGGAACACCTAGCCACACATTGCAACAAGAAACCTCACAACTAGGAATGAACCCAAGCTAACCATTGTGGATGTTGGCAGTGAAAAATGGAAGGGAAAACATATAAGGCAAGGGAACTCCGAAGGGAACCGTGGGTGTTAAGGTAGTGAAGTGTGTCACATCTTCTTCTCCTCTCCCTGCTGATGGAATATTTGTTGGACCCCGAACCGTGAAGTATGAAAATGAAATCAAATGAGTGTTTTTGTATGTGATTTATGTTATAGATGATTATGATATTGGAATGTGAATCATGTATGGATGGTGAATTGAGAGACCCTTAGTACGAATTATGGTGATACATATGAGATATTATGCAAATCAAGAGAGGAACTTGGTGAATGACGTAATGCTATTAAATGTAAGAAATCATATGAATTGAGGCTGAGAATTGGATAAATTCCAAATGATAGTTGAATTGTTATAAATGTTGTGCAATTAAGAAAGTGAAGTTAGGATGAATGTTAAATGTGTATACTGATTCAAAGGAAATTAGAGAATGATTGAAATAGAATTGGCCAAAGTTGCCTTCTTTGAAGTTGTAGCTTGCTCTTTTATCTTTCTAACGAGATCAAGTATGTAAGATTTCGAGATCGGAGTTAAGAGTTATAGTTGATACAAGTTATGATGTTATATAAGATTTATGTTAGTGACAACTTTGATGAATGTTTGAGAATTGTGGTTTTGATGAACCAATTTAGTTGAGATTTGAGAATTTCATGAATTGAATTTGTTGCTTGAATTGTTATGAAGTGTTTAGGCTTTTAAATAAGTAAATATGTGGAGATTATAAGTGTTTATGAAGTTAGTTTTGATAGAGGAAGCTTTGGAAAAATGGTTGACGGAGTTTTGGAAAAACGCATGTCCGTTAAACGGACATGTGAGTCCGTTAAACGGACCTTTACGGGTAAAAAGGACCCCTTTCTATGTGTATGTCCGTTAGACGGACATAGGTGTCCGTTAAACGAACTTTCTCGGATGATTTGGAACATTTTGGGCCGTATGTGTCCGTTAAACGGACATGCATGTCCGTTTAACTGACAGCTACAGGTCACTTTGAGAAAATCGTGATTTTGACCAGATTTGAGGCCGAATCTCGTTTTGAGGCCTCTAATACGAGTTGTAGATCGCGATGTTATATTTTAAATGGAACTAGAACGAAGGCATTTGGATATTTGGAGATAAAGTTATGACATTTGCGCCAAAAGAGTTTCAAATCGATTTCGGGTTTGAACATGTTGAGTTGTTTTGATCATAACTCACTCATCCGACCTCGGATTGAGGCGATTCTTGAAGCATTGAATTCCTAACACATGTATCCTTCTCTCCATGAAAATTTGTATCATTTGGAGTTGAATTGAAAGAGGTTGATTGAATCTTATGATAATCAGAATGATTTGCATTATTCTGATCTTGCTATTTTCCTTCCTCATCCGACCTTGTCAAATCATTTGCTTATATCTTCTCCGTCTGACATCCGAATGACTTGGTTCTTGAAGCGTTAGATTCCTAAGACAATGAAGTTCATGTTATGTGAAAATTATGAATTTTTAGAGATTTAATTGAGCAAGATTATTTGAATCAAACTGAGACAAGAAAGTTTCTGAACATAGTTCGGTATTTTGTGAAATTCGGGATCTGTGGAGATCCGATTGAAGCGATGTTTGAGTCAAAATAAATTTAATACATGGGGATACAATTGTTATGAAGAAATGAAATTTCATTTTAGTCTTTAAGAATGTATATTTGTGGAAGGAAGTGAATTACTAGAAAATGTGTTAGCAAATGATGTGTTAAACATGTTTGGACTATAACTTTTGATGTAGTGCTCCGAATTGGATGATTCTTGTGAAATTATGAACTTAAGACATAGGGGAACAATTATCTATAAGGAAGTTTTGACTAATTCCTTCATTTAGATGGTGAAAACAATGTCCTAAAGTATGAGAAATGTTTAGGGGCAGTTTTGGAAGTTAACTTAAAGATTAAAGTTTATAGGCTTTTGAGGAGGGGCAAACGGGTCTTTTCACCCCCATTTTTAATGACATGGCTTATAAGAAAGGGAGAGGGTCGTTGGTTCTAGAATCAAGTCACGAAAATTTTAAAAGAAGAGGAAGAAAAGAAAGGGAGAAGGAGAATGGCGATGGAGAAGAGGGAGTTCCTAGGGTTTGCGATTTTTATGGGATTTCAAGTGGTTTTTGTTGCTTTTCAAAGAGAAAAGTGAAGAAGAAGGTGAAAACTTGCTAAAGGAGCCTAGAAGTGTCGAAAATGGAGAAGAAAAAGGTAAGAGAACTTTATGAGCTTTGAGATTTTCTTGGGTTTTTGGTTGATTTGGCATGAGATGGATATGGGTTTGTTATTTATGAAGTTAATTTGAGTGATTATGCATTAGGTTATGTTTAATTTTGGATGATTAATTATTAGGGTTTATGCCCAAATTTTGAGATTTGGGGATATTGGGAGTTCTTGATTTAGATAGCATGAAATGAGTATGGGCTTGTAAATCAAGTAAGCAATTTTGAGAAATATGATGGTTATGCTCTTGGATTTGGTTGATTATGGTTTAGGTAATTTTAAGTGGAAGAATCAAGGAAGCTATGGACAATTGATGATTGGATCAAGCTCCAAGCATGGATATGAGGTGAGTTTCATGTTTATAGTTGAATAATAAGCCATTAAAGATTTTCCCAAATTGTTGAAGGAATAAAATGATTTCAAGTATTTTATGATTATGCATTTATTATTTTCAAATGATTTAAAGTGGTTAGAATTTAGGATTGCATTTCTGCTGAAATCCCGGACGGAGGGTCCGGTGGATTTCATTATGTGAAACTGTCTGGTATATATATAGAAGTGTATTCAAGTTATTTGCGTGTTTGGGTTTTGTTTATGTGCGATCGTTATCGCTTGATTTTTATATGATTTATAGGGATAAGTGAAGATGTATATGGATTTATGGATTTATTGACATGAGTATGAGATAGTTATGATAAGGAATGCGAATACGATGAATAAGAAGAATAAAGCAACTTGCGATTAATATAAGTTTAAGGTTTCCAACGCAACGCGATAAGCTATCTAAAGTGTTTGTTACGGATGTTGGAATTTGTTTAAATTCGAATAAGCAATTTGTTTGCTTCGATCCAATTCCCTTTCGATTCGTAATTGATTTGCTTCGATTTATTCGTTCCGCCTCTTTATTATCCGTCTCTCGTTTCGTTTTTCGGTTGGGGTCCGGTCTTCGGGATCGGGTCCCTACAATATTGATGTATATATATGTTGGCTCTCTCCAACTTATCCAAAAATAGGTCTCTTCTTAAAACCGGTTGCTGGGTAGGGTTATATAGTATGTGAGATTTCCATAAATGGTTTAGGTTTTTGAAGGTTCACCGCGGCGAACTTTTCCTGAAAGGTTTTGCTTCATTACTTGTTCCTTTGCCATGGCAAAAGAATTAATTTTCACCGCGGAAAACTTTTTTCGAAAGTTCAGCCTGGATTCCTTCGTATTTCGCTGCGGTGACAGATCCCTTTTACCGCGGCAACTTCCTGTTACGCCTGTTCTCTTGTTGACTTCACTTCAACCTTCTTTGACTCTATACCTTCTTCTTGAGTCTCCTACAATGAACAATGGTAGTTTGCAGTATCAATTATTCTCAGAAAATTAATTAGTGCAATTAATACTAATTTATGTCAATTTTTACTCTTAAACTACATAAAATAAAGGTACACACTCAATAGTCAATTTAAGCATAAAATCTAGAAGTAGGAGTTAAAAAGTATAGTAAAAGTCATGAAAATGTTGCCAATTTATAATAAACTTGGGCTCAATCAACATTGGATGGACCATCTTCCTTCTTACATCAGCAAAAACCAAAATTAACATGATAATATTAGGTGATTGGACTTTTCATATAGCCATCTTAAAACATATGAGAAGAATCTCATTTAATGGCTTCTTTATGTTTGATTAAAGAAAGGTGTGATGGATTGGATGCTTGCCCTCTTCTCTCTTATCATGCATAACCGAAATTAGGAGTGTAAGAAAAGAGTTCTTGCATTGTTTTGACCAACTCTCTCCTCTCACTTATGCATAGTCGAAACTTAGTATGAGAAATGTCTCATTGTTTCCTTCTTTCTTCTAAGAAAAAACTCCTCCAAAGTGTTTCTGCTCCTCTCCCACCAAAGGATTTTGTTAACCAAGTTGTCCGAGGAGAACAAGAGGTAAATCAAATTGGTTGAGAATACAACAAGGAGAGGATAGATTGATAAAGCAAAGGCTTTGGGTACAAGAAGAAGGAGAGGATAGCACATCAAGGAATTAAAGCTGTAGCAAAGGAGTCAGTAATACTCTTCATCTTGTTTATGTCTATTATTATCCTTATACCATATCATGTATAGATTGGCATGATGATTTGGATATATTGCTTCTACTGCAAATAAGATTTTTAAAAAGTTTTGAAATCTACTGGTTCTCCAAATATGACATGCTTTTTTTTCAATCCAACACTTTTCTGATTCTGTCATGCAGCATAGGTCTCAGCTTCAAAGTAGCAATCAACGCCTCATCTTGTTCCAGATTTAATTCCATGTTTAAAGCTCTCAAATGAATCAAATTAGGTGACCTTGATAATTGAATTTGAGTTGCACTGGCATTATACTTTCTACTCAAAGCATCTGCCACCACATTAGCTTTCCCCAGGTGGTACTCAATAATGCAGTTATAATCCTTCAGTAACTCTATCCATCTCCTCTGCCTCAAGTTCAACTCCTTCTGACTCAGCAGATACCTCAAACTCTTATGATCTGTGTAAATCTGAAAAATCTATCCATATAAATAGTGTTTTCAAATCTTTAGAGCAAAGACAATTGTAACTAGCTATAAATCATATACTAGATAATTAATCCCATGAGACCTTAATTGTCTCGATGCATAGGCAATCACCTGGCCATGTTGCATCAATACATCTCCCCCATATCCTAATCTTTGATGCAATGCATCACTATATACCACATCTCCTCCAGTCCTTGATGGTATAGTTAACACCAGTGTCGTAGTCAAGATGTTTTAGCTCCTCAAAGGTCTTTTGACACTCCTCATTCCATTTAAACACTACATTCTTCCTTAAAAGTTTTATCAGAGGAGTTGAGATACGAGGAAACCCCTTGACAAACCTTCGGTAATATCTGACCAATCCTAGGAAACTTCGAATTTCAAACACATTCCTCGGAGCTTCTCAATTCATCATTGCCTCAATATTCTTTGGATCAACTTGTATGCCTTATTCGGTCACTATATGCCCCAAAAATACTTTTTGGTCCAGCTAAAATTCACACTTACTAAATTTGGCATACAACTGCTTTTCTCTTATAATCTGTAAAATGACTCTCAGATTCTCAACATGTTCCTTTTTGAATACACCAAAATATCATCTATGAATAGAATAACGAATCGGTCTAGGTAGGGCTGAAACACCTTATTCATCAAGGTTATAAATGCTACCGGGGCATTAGTTAACCCAAACAATATAACTAAGAACTCAAATTGCCCATACTTTCTCCTGAATGCACTCTTAGGTATATCAGCCTCTGCTATCTTCAACTGATAATACCCTGATCTCAAATCCTTTTTAGTGAATACCTGAGCTCCCTACAGCTGATCAAGCAAATCATAAATTCCTGGTAGCGGGTACCTGTTCTTCACTGTCCCTCGATTCAACTGTCTATAGTCAATGCAAAACCTCAAAGTCCCATCTTTCTTCTTCACAAACAACACTAGAGCTGCCCAAGGTGATACGCTAGGTCTAATAAAACCTTTTTCTAGCAACTCCTGTAGCTGAGCCTTCAATTTCTTCAGTTCTACAGGTGTCATCCTATATGGAGGAATAGATATAGGAGAAGCATTTGGAACTAGATCAATGGTGAACTTTATTTCCCGATGTAGAGGTAAACCAGATAGCTTGGTGGGAAACGCATCTAGGAATTCCCTAACTATGGGAATGTCTTGCACATTCTGCTTAGCTTTAGTATCAATGATGTGATGTGGGCAAGATAAGCCGCACATCTACCCTGTATCAACCTCAATGCACTCATGAAGGTTATCATCCTGGTTGGCACCACTTGACTAACTCCTCTGAACACTGCCCTCGACTGACCAGGAGATTCTAATACTCCCTCCTTGGTATAACAGTTGATAATAGCCCTATGAGCAATGAGCCAGTCCATACCTAGGATAACATCTTGTAAACGATCTAGAAGAGGGGGTTGAATAGATCTTTAAGCTTTTTGAAATTTTCTACAATAAAATCAGAAGTTAATTCACACAAAAACAATTTAATCAAATCTAAATATAAAAGAGTAGAGAAGAAGATCAAACACTATTTTTATAGAGGTTCGGTGCTAAGACCTACGTCCTCTACCTAAGCTCCTATTTAGGATTTTGCAAACCACTTTATTGCACACTTTGTAGTTTAGTGTAAACTCTTACAATACCGCTTGATTTCCGGCTCAAGCTACCTTTACACTTGATTTGTCTTACGGAGCAAATCCTACCAACACCACTTGATTTCTGGCTCAAGCTACCTTTACAAATGATTTGTCTTCCGGCACAAATCCTACCAACACCACTTGATTTTTGGCTCAAGCTACCTCACACATGACCTTTCACTAGTCACTCAAATTGTAAGAAAAACAAGATAAAGATGAAGAACAAAGCTCAATACAATTTTGTAACAAGATAAGAGCAATAATGAGCAAAATGTGGAACAATTATGGAGTCTTTTGCTTATGGAACTTTCGTCTTATTCTCCCTTGATCTTCCACTCTTTATATACTAATAAGAATATAGTCGTTGGAGAACATATAGTCGTTGCTTGAAATCATATAGCCGTTCCTTGATTCCTCCTTTCCTTTTTGTGAATGATTCGTATAAATCTTGTCAATTTCACCATGTTAGTTGACTAGTCGGAATATTATAGTCGACTAGTGTTAACATATATCACTACAGACTTGATTTTGCTCCTTGATAAGTCGACTAGTGACATGATAGTCGACTAGTGTCACTATTCTACTGAATTGTAGTCGACTTGCAATACATCAGTCGACTTGTTTCAAGCCCCATCTGATGATCCTTAATTCTTAGTCGACTTATAAGATACTTAGTCGACTTGTTGCTGGTTCCAACGGATACATTTGACCAAATCTTCCATAATCTTTATCTTTAATGTCTAAATCATGTTGACATTGTTTCCATCTTAATTCTTCAATGATTTATGAAGTCTTCTAGATTTCTTTTAATCCAAAAACACCTAAAATAAATTTCTTAACCAATTCCATATATTTTATTATTATCAAAACCTAAGTGGGATTTAATTTGTCAACCACCATTGGTCCAACAATCTCCCCCTTTTTGATAATGAAAAAATACTTAGAAATTGCTTAAGAATTGAAAACAAGAAAATATTGATCAAGGTTGTTTGCCTTGTCATTTTGGTTAGAAGTCTCCCCCTCAATCATATAAACCATTGAATTTAATAACCTTGTAAGATCAAATTCATAAAAGTAATTTGAAATCATGATAGACTTAAATTAAAGACAATTATCACATACTCCCCCTTAATCAAGTAACTAAAGAATATCCAATTTCTCATTTTTCTCCCCCTTTTTGTCATAATCAAAACAACTAATACAAACCAACAACAGATGAAATATCGCAATCACATTAAATAGAGAATCAAGTCATCAAACACAAATAGTCTCAAGTAACAAGCAAATACAAATAATATGAAATGTTGGTCTTGGCTAGATACAAAAATCATCATGGTGGAGAAACATTATCATGAATAAATCTCAAAAGTAGAAGAGAATATGTTTTCGAAGATTTTGGGAAAAAGAGAATTTTTAAAGAAGACCCAGATAACTTATATTCGACTGGCATTTTATAAGCAAACACAAAGAAAATGCAAAGTCATTACATAACATAACAATCCAACAATGGAACCCGTGTAAACATAAGTCGACTTGTTTTACCTCCATAAGTTGTCTTATCGACCCTCATAAGTTGACTTGTCGATTTTTATAAGTCGACTTATCCTGAAATTTCTTCATTTCCATAGTGTTGTGTACATTATAGGTCGATTTATTGACCCACACAAGTTGACTTGTTAGCAGACTTGTCACCAATTAGTCGACATCCACTATCAATGTACCATGTGCTTGGTGGATTTTCATTCCTTGCTTGTACCTACAACTGAAAAATTCTTTCTACTCATTGGTACCCAGGCCATGTTGGGTCCATTTTGGTTAGTCATATAAACCACATTAGGAGGAGCTGTACCTTTTACTACCCAGATTTTCTTCACATTAATACATCTTCTAATACTTTTGCATGCAATTTCTATATGACCATCTTTTAAGCTCTAGCACATTTAGCAACTTTGCCATCTTTAGTAAATTTAGAAATCAAGGAATAATCTCTATGAAAAGGATCATATCCTAAACCATGTTTAGAAATTGAATATCTTTGTAAAGATAACATCTTTTCAAACTTTTCATTCCCACCAGCAAATTTTTCAACCACATAAGAAAATTCCTTTCTAAGTCTATCAAGCTCACAAGTAAGACTTTCTTTTTCAGTAAGACATGCAGAATGATCTTCCTTAGGACAATCTAAATCATCAATCGTCTCATGTAAAGCATTATTTTCAGCAACTATTTCTCTTATATTCTTTCTCAATTTCTTGTTTATCTTAATAGCTTCTTCAAAATCAATTTGTAAAGCAGTAAAAGAATCTCTAAGTTCTTGATCTGAGATTATTACCTCATCCTCATCATCACTTGTGAAGAAGCTATTTGCCATAAGAGCAAGGTTGTTTTCATCATTGCTTTGATATGCTTCCTCATCATCACTCCACGTGGCTACAAGGCTAGCTTTCTTTTTCCCTTTGTCATACTTGTCATTTTTCGAAGATTTGAACTCTTCTTTCTTCATAGCCTTTAGACCTTCTTTCTACAGTATACTTCTTCGTTTCTCCATTTCTTCTGCCACTTAATTCTTTTCTCCTATTTTTGAGCAGTCCTTTGAACTTTCTCAAATTTCTGGCGTACATTGATATTTCTTCATCTGCTTCTTCTTCATCTATTTCTTTGTCACTTTCATCAAGAGAAGAAACATTAGCTTTTAAAGCAATTGACTTTTGTGACTTACCTCTTCCTCCTCTTGATTTGAGAATGATCTCATAGTTGATGAGAGATCCCACCAAGGCATTGAATTCCAAGTGATTGAGATCCTTGGACTCCATAATAGCGGTGACTTGCGAATCCCATTCTTTCGGTAGAGAGCGAAGAATCTTCTTCACCTTCTCGCTATTCGTCATATGCTTTCCAAGGTTGCCTAATTCATTTATAATTTCTGCAAAACGATCAAGCATAGTGGAAATAGACTCACATTCCTTCATGACATACATTTCATAGTCATGGAGAAGCATGTTGATCTTTGTTTCCCGGACTTGATTGGTTCTTTCATGGGTGATGCGAAGTCTTTCCCACATTTCCTTGGCGCTGGTACAGGAATTAACTCGGTTTCTTTCCTCAACCGTGAGAGCACAATATATCAACTTCATAGCTTTTGCGTTGATGTAGGCTTGCCTCCAGTCATTGTCATCGTATTCTAGCTCCATTTTTAACTCACCATTTTCTTTCAACGGTGGTTGTGGACCGAAGATAATGATCTTCCAATATTCTACTCCCTCTCTTATAATGTGATACTTCATAGGATTTTTCCAAGAAGAATAATTAGTACCATTAAATAAAGGAGGGAGATTGTTTGTGTTACCTTCTTCCGCTAGGTTGTTGTGTGCCATCCCTGGATACTTCTTCTCTGATACCAATTGTAAACGATGTAGAAGGGGGGGTTGAATAGATCTTTAAGCTTTTTGAAATTTTCTACAATAAAATCAGAAGTTAATTCACACAAAAATAATTTAATCAAATCTAAATATAAAAGAGTAGAGAAGAAGATCAAACATTGTTTTTATAGAGGTTCGGTGCTAAGACCTATGTCCTCTACCTAAGCTCCCACTTAGGATTTTGCAAACCACTTTATTGCACACTTTGTAGTTTAGTGTGAACTCTTACAATACCGCTTGATTTCCGACTCAAGCTACCTTTACACTTGATTTGTCTTACAGCATAAATCCTACCAACACCACTTGATTTCCGGCTCAAGCTACCTTTACAAATGATTTGTCTTCCGGAACAAATCCTACCAACACCACTTGATTTTCGGCTCAAGCTACCTCACACGTGACCTTTCACTAGTCACTTAAATTGTAAGAAAAACAAGATAAAGATGAATAACAAAGGTCAATACAATTTTGTAACAAGATAAGAGCAATAATGAGCAAAATATGGGACAATTATGGAGTCTTTTGCTTATGGAACTTTTGTCTTATTCTCCCTTGATCTTCCACTCTTTATATACTGATAAGAATATAGTCGTTGGAGATCATATAGCCGTTGCTTGAAATCATATAGCCGTTCCTTGATTCCTCCTTTCCTTTTTGTGAATGATTCGTATAAATCTTGTCAATTTCACCATGTTAGTCGACTAGTCGGAATATTATAGTTGACTAGTGTTAACATATATCACTGCAGACTTGATTTTGCTCCTCGATAAGTCGACTAGTGACATGATAGTCGACTAGTGTCACTATTCTACTGAATTGTAGTCGACTTGCAGCACATCAGTCGACTTGTTTTAAGCCCCATCTAATGATCCTTAATTCTTAGTCGACTTATAAGATACTTAGTCGACTTGTTGCTGGTTCCAACGGATACATTTGACCAAATCTTCCATAATCTTTATCTTTAATGTCTAAATCATGTTGACATTGTTTCCATCTTAATTCTTCAATGATTTATGAAGTCTTCTAGATTTTTTTTAATCCAAAAACACCTGAAATAAATTTCTTAACCAATTCCATATATTTTATTATTATCAAAACTTAAGTGGGATTTAATTTGTCAACCACCATTGGTCCAACGCATCTATCTCTCTCAGCTGTAATACAATTAGATCTACCTCTAACTCTACTTGATCAATCCGAATCAAACACTCCTTGCAGACCTCTCTTATTACTTTAGTATTACCTATCGGTGTACTCACCTCTAGCCCATGCTATAGTATCTCCCTATCACAATACAACCTAGTTGTCAAATGTGGTTCGATGAATGAATGCGTAGATCCAAGATTTAACAATGTAAATGCCTCATAAGCAATAACATCTAGTGAGTCCTGAGCCTCCTATCTGGTCACGGCATAGACTCGCGCCTGGGGCGACAGTTGACTACTCCACATCTCAATCCTCATCGAAGGACTCCTAGAGCTCGCTCTGCCTCTCCCTTGGCCTCTCTGTCTGGATCCACTATCTCTGCTCTGTTAGACTATAGCATCACTTCTTGATCTCCCACTTTGTAACACCCCACTCCCGTATGACCCGAACCTGACATCGATGGTGATATCCGAGTCCGTTCCCTGTGAGGGTGACGTGCTACATCACTCAGTCAAAACTCAGTATAATTTTTTTTTTTAAACATACACATACTTTACATATTATGCGGAAAACAATTTACATAAATAATCATCAGTGAGTTTAATAACCACAGGGGCCCTTTTGTAAATACAATTTCATTCAGTTTGTTGACTTTAGAACATGACCTAATCATTTTTACAAAAATTTCATATTTTTCCACAATAAACACATATGCCGGGAAATGTCAGGAATGCATGTACAATCATGTGCATTTACAAAAATTACAATTTAAGCATATATGGAGGCCATATTATGCATGAACATACTGAGACTAGTTTACTCATTCATAACCCGTCTCAAATTACTATTTTACCCTTCTTATCGGTGATGGGATGTTACACACTCACACCAGACTGAGCTCCTAAAGTAGCAAGACAATCCCTAATCTGGTGGTCAAAAGAGTCGCACCTAAGGCAAGCTCTAGAAAGTTTCTAGCATTCACCACCGTGCCTCTCTCACAATACTCACACAGAGGCAACTGACTCTACATTGTAACTCTTCCCCTACTGGACTGTACAAAACCACCCCTCTATCTATATTTGACTGCTTCGATCCAGCTGGTGGTTTGAAGGCTCTGTTTTAATGCATACTGAATTTGCCGCCAGAACCACTCTGACTCTCACTAGACCTCTTCATTTTAGACCCTTGCCTAGTCTCTGCATGTCTCTCTCTCAGTAGTTGCTTAATTCTGATTGAAGTAGTTCTCAACTCAGTGAAACTATTCAGGTATGAAAGCGCCAACCTTGTTTTGATCTCTATATTGAGTCCATCCTCAAACTTCCTACACTTGTCTTCTTCTATAGGGATCAAAGCAGTAGCATAGCCCATCAACTCATTGAACCAAATCTCATATTCTTCCACTAACATCCTACCCTACTTCAAATCTAAAACTCCTTCATCTTCTTGTCTAAGTAGATCTTATGCATGTACTTTTTTTCTGAAGACCCTTAGAAAGTCTTCCTATTTCAATTGACAAGGTCTGGTGGTATTGCCCAGGATAGTCTTCCACCACTAGTAAGCTGGGCCCTATAGTAAGGACACTGCATAGCCGAGCCTCTCATCAGGCTCATAGTCCATCTGATTAAAAACCCTCTCAGTCCTTTCCAACCATCCTTCAACCTTAACAGGGTCTGTGCAACTATAGAAATCCACAGCCCCCTGCTTCCACATCCTGTCATACCTCCTCTCTCTTTTCTCGAGGACTCTAGGAGACATCTCCTCTGGTCGAGGTAATGAGGACTCCCTACTGGCTCCTACCAATCCTAAGTTAGCATGTAGCACCCCACTCCCGACGAGACCCGAACCCGATATCCATGGTGATATCCGAGCCCGTGACCCGCGAGGGTGGCGTACTAGAACATTCATTACCTTATTAACAAAAATCGTATGACATTTTTTTTTCTTTCAAAACATTAGAGTCATAAAACAATCATTGACTTGGCCCAATTATAACAAAACACTTTCAAAGATTAAACCATTTCTTGATAAAACAATTTCACTCATTATTAGCACTCATTAGTGCTCAGTCACTCTATACAATTACATGTAAACAATTGGGCCTACTAAATACCAAATTAATACACTAATGCAGATCTGGACGACACCGATCCCGACACGATACTACTGTCTTGCTAGCGATGAGACGTACTCCGTGTGTCCAACGGGTACTCTCCATTTCTGAAAAATAGATGCAATGTTGGGTGAGTTTGCGAACTCAGTGAGAAACCATCATCGATGGTTCACCCAACTCATGCATATCCACACAATCACACAATATTGTATATATATCATAAACAAGAAATCACAGGCACTCAATTTCACATTTGATAAGGCAATAAACCTTTCACACAATTCACATTAAACATTCATTTATGCAGTGTGCATGTGACTCTTTCATTTTCTTTTGTTGTTGTGACCGTGCACCTGAGCTCATATACGTTGAGCCATTGGCTCTGAAACATTGGGCTTAAAGCCCTGAAACGTTGGGCATAGCCCTGATCATCGAGCCGAGGCTCGGAATACGTTAGGCACGAGGCCTCATGCGTTGAGCTTAAAGCTCAAATCGGTGGCGACACCGGTCACAACTGCCATTAGCTGATCATTTACTATGCATGAATGCACATGTCATTTTCCAATATCCAATTATCGCATTTCTATTTCCAATTCCAATTAATTACTATTTCCGATCATTTTCCAATGTCCTCGGACTTTTAGTCCGGTATTTCATTCTCATGCATTTACCTTTCGTTTCACTATCACATTTACAATCCAATTAACTAATGCATTCTCACGCACTTATTCTCATTTGCACTTCAATATTACAATCCAATATTTCGAACACCCATGGTCCGAAATCAATCAAATCAATCAATCACATATATCCATCCTTGCTTCCTCATGGCAATCAATGCATATAATTAAGAAACACATAAGGTTGAGAAACCAACTAGGTTACTCACCTATTACTTCGAGCTAATGCCGGAAGTTTCCGCCCGTCGGTCTGGACGACGCCCACTGGGCCTCTATAAGAAACAGAGAAAGAACGAGTCACTACAGATGCCATTTGTGCACATGTAGGTGAAATATGCATGTTCATGAATTTTCCGGACCTAAATCCAAATTTTCGCATAACAAAATCCGTCTAAAAATTAGAAACCTATTGGGCGACGGCATGCAATTTGGACCTCTATAGGTCCCCAATTAAACAAAATGATGATTAAAGGCTCCGTTGCAGGGGCCACGTCAATTTCCGTCCAAAATTCCTAATTTCTCACAAAATAAAATTAAATGTTCTACGAATCCGATGCCTAAAAAATCAGGTCAATCGGACGTCGAACGGAAAAGAAATTGACAAAAGAAGCATGAAATAAAAAATTACCAATTAACAAATAAAAATTAAAAAATAATAAATAATAATAAAAAAAGAGTCAGCCTCATTTGAGGCAACGTCTCGCCAATGGGCTGACTTATTCAGCCTCGTCTAGGGCGAGGCGTCGCCTAGCGACACGGCCCTCAACGCCAAATCACTAGAGTAGGCGTCGCCTAAGTGACCCAAGGCGTGTCCATTTCCATTTCTTTTTTTTTCTTTTTTTTCATTTCCAATTCAATTTTCAACACCCATAATTCATTGCACACAATTCAGAAAATTTCCAACTATATCTCGTTGGAAAGCTCAGGAAACCCTCTACAATTCTCAAGAAAACCATAAAAATCAATTTCACCCTTAAGGGTGTCAAAAATCCCTTCAAAGCTACTGCCTACTCAAATCCCATTAAAACAGACAGTATATTGAAATTTCCATAACTCTCAAATTCTTCAGCCAACATTTACCACATAAATATGCTCAATAAGTTCACAATGTCATCTACAACTTTCATGAACAACCCAAAATCAAATTCCATTGCTAAACAAGTCAATTAATTCACTCAATGTTGTTGTCCCTGAAATCATTCAATTTGAGCAGTAAACTTATAACAAGCATAACTCCCTGTACACAAGTCAGAAAAATCTGAACTTTATATCCCTGAAAAGATAAATCCTAAAAATTCAATTTTCATGAAGAACTCAATTTCCAATTTAATTTCTAACAATTTCAAAACTATCATGCTAATTACTGCCATAATCAGCCATTCACATCCTAATGCAGGATCAGTTTTTGCAAAATCATAACTCCCAACTCTGACCTCTAAAAATTATACACCATAAATAATTTTCAAGATAATGTCTTCCTCTACAACTTTGCAGAAGATCACTCACACCAATTCAGTCCACAAAAATTGGTAAAATTGCTCCCAAGCAGAAAGCTCACAAATGAGACACTTAAGCTAGGTTTCATCAACATGCCCAAAACCAGTCCATAGGAATCAGTTCATATCTCCCAATATACAACTCGAAAATTAGCAAGATCAGTGGCAATGGAAAGCTAACTCAATATGCCTCAACTTTCATAAAGACCATTTTTCCTAGTTCCCTACCAATTAATTTATAAAAATCAGTAAAGCTCATAGGTTATGGTTTGATTTACTGTTTATAGGCAATAAAACAGTAACTTTCCATGCCAAATTTCGACCTTCTAGCATTACAATTTAACAACACCTATTTCACACTAAATTGAAGCCAACATCCCAAAGTTTAATTGGGCACAAACCTCACCTCATTTACTCACCTATACAATTAGTTAGAACAAAACATTATAATAGGTTAAACACCAATTTTCCAGATTTCATCTATACCTCATCCTCTTCCATTATATCACTTTACCTACATTAATATACATTCATTTACACCTCCAATTCAGCCACAAACTCAACACAATATTTATCTGTATTCTTACACAAAAGTTGGCAGCAATCACAACACCACTTCCATACTTTATTTACATTTATCTAACATCATAACATCATTAACAACATGTAAATTCACAAGCTTCCACTACTCTATCCTCTTCCCTCACTCAAGCATGCATTAAACCCATTCAAACCTACCACTTTCATGATCAAATAAATGCTCAAAGGATTCCCATGCATGCTTCTAACTACCAAAAGAATAAGTACAAACACAACTCTTACCTTGATCAAGTTGTAAGCTCTCAATTTTTCAAGTATCTACTTCAATCTTCCAATCTTAACTCAACTTCATAACTCTCACTAATACTCACAATTATCACTCCACCAAACACACATACCATCATCTTTACAAGGCTTCAACTTGGTCTTGAATATGCATAAAGAAAAGCAAGCCAAAAAGCAAAGGAAGGTGGGAGGAGAAGGGGACCATCGAAGGAAGAAGAGAACTCACCAAAGAAGGAGAAAAGAACACTTAAAAAGAAGAAGCAAAGTTTTCGGATGATGCAAGAAATAAACCAATAATTGATCTTTTAAAACTCATTTATTAACTTCAAGTAGGAAGAGGGTCGTAGGTGATGATAAATGAAGCAAAGACAAAATTAATTAAGCACTAATCCCAATTAATCTTTCATCCCACTAATGCTAATGGCTCTATAACAATTCTCAAAATAATATATCCAAAATGACAGTACCATTTGGTCGCAATTTTCGCTACCGAAAATCAACCGGTTCGTCACTTGGCGATTTTTTTCCGGTCCGGGAATTTCCAGGAAATTTTCCCGAATCATTTTTTTGAAAATTACCTAAATTGCCCAAAATTGTAAAACATAAGACAGTCCACTCCCAATAATTTTTCAAACACGAAAACCACCTTTTCCACTACAAAAACACATTTAGGCCATTTATCAGCGATTTTGCCGGTCCGGGAATCTTCTCCGGATAATTTCAGAAAAATTTTCATAAATCCCTAAAAATGTAAAACACTATATGGAGCACTCCAAATAATTTTTCAAATCCCATTATCACACAAATTTCACAAAAGATCACAATTAGACACTTATGCCGAGAAATGTCATGAATGCATGTATGACTATGTGCCTGTGCAAAACTCACCATTTATAGAGGCTGCATGACATATGTTCATGCCGAGTTATAATTAAATACTCCTAACCCGTCCCCGTCCCAGTCCCAATTTACTAAAATACCCTTTCCATCGGAGATGGAGTGTTACATAGCAGGTTGCTCCAATTGTTCACCTAGGGCGAACGACTTAGAAAAAACAAGAACTTAAATCATTATCTACATTTCTCACGATATTTCATGCTTAACACTACTAGGTATCCCTATAGATGCCAAACCATGCTTTGATGCTACCTAAATGTAGTGCCCCTTTATCGTAGGGTACATACAGGAGCACCCTTAAGACATTCCAATACATATCCTACTATAATGGTGCGGTACGTTCAATCACTACATTCACATACCATGGCATCATCTACTTTATTCACTTATAAGCCTCTTAAGAGCGTCACAATATTTTAAAATCCAAAATTTCCTCATTTCATTTCATAAATTCCAAAGGTCTATAATATGTCTTTCAACATTTCTTACAAGTACATCATCAAATTCTACTACAAAAATGCTACTTGAAAGAGGAAATATGTAAAGTCTATCTAATCTTTCCAAAATCCAACTGATCGACCTTTAAGCCATGACTTCACTTCCCAAATCACCTGTCTACACTATTGGTAGAGTCTCTCAATAGCTAGTGTCATCTCTCGATCCTAAAAAGTTAATATTGCAATTTTGGTGAGTTTTGTGAACTCAATAAGGCAACCATCACCAATAGTTCACTCAATTCATGCAACACATCATTTCACATAGCATATGTTCACATTTTTGCATAATTACATCTCACATTTTCACCTAAATGTAGACAATTTTGCATTTCAATCAATCACACATACTTAACAAAATACATATGAAATGCTCACATGACTCTTTTCCAATTATTATGTTGTTGTGACTAAGTGCCTAAACTATCCCATGTCTATTGTGGATACTAGGCTCATTTATACTGTCCCTTATCCGTTGGAGATATAGGGCTCATTTTACGTAGTGAGCCTTTGGCTCTTAATCACAATTGGAGCTCTAAGCTCGATTTCAGTGGCTACTCAGGTCACAACTCCCATTATCCGATTATGAATTCATGTATGGAATGCATCTATCAATATCAATCATACCTGTAGCACCCCCCCCCATACCATAGGATATGTATCGGGATGCCCGTAGGTCATTCCGACACACACCCTATGATAAGGGTGCGCTACGAACAACCACTAACACTCCACATGGCATCAAAATCATAAAGCATTAACATGAAATCCACTAATTTTTGAAACCATAAATTCTCATTTCATAACCTCAAAGCAGTAAATTTACACAACTGGTATGTTCTGTACATTACTCCAAAAGAAAATCAAACAAAAAGGCTAACTAGGTCATCCCTCAAAAAGTGCCAGCTGACCGACCTGTGTGTCATGACTTCTCTTGCCAACTCAATCTACACGGCAGGAAAAGTCCCTCTGGAGCTATAAGTCTACTCTCTCGGTCCTGAAAAATAATTTGCAATTTTGGGTGAGTTTGCGAACTCAGTGAGGAACCATCGTCGATGGTTCACCCAATTCATGCATATACACATACATAACACAACTACGCACAATTATCTCACCAAATCACATTCAGTAGTACCACATAATGTTCATACCAATCCAAAGAATCAATTCAAATGCACATGGAATGTGTATGAGACGCTTTTCCAATTTATTACATTGTTGTGACTGAGCGCCTAAAACTGTCCCATTAAGGGCGCATTAAACGGTGAGCCATAGGCTCTGAATCACTATGGGCTCAAGGCCCAATCACGTTGAGCTTTAAGCTCGCTATCGCTCGTCACAATCGCCGATTATCGATCATGCAATTATGCATGAAGTGCATATGTCCAAATAAAACAACACCAACATCATATCAGATCCCAATTCAACATATACACATAAGTCTTGTACAAGTAATCGCAAGAAAATCACATATGACACTTCTATGTCAGAATTCCTCAATTCATTGGACCTTCGGTCCGCAATCCAGGCACAAACAAACATAATTGTCCCTCCATTATTCTCACATGGGGTTCTAAGTGCAGAATTATAAACACTTACTAACCGAGGAACCATCTAGGTTACTCACCTAATAACTTCCGAAGCTAATGCGGAAGTCTCTCGCAACGTCCGTGGGATGACGTTCCAACCGAGCCTCTATAACAATTAAAATAAGTAAACATTACCAAGCGAATAGTTAAAATATCAAACAATGCACATGGAATAAGTAAAACGTGTATAATGCATGTTCATGGCATTCTGCCCTAATCCAAAATTTTCCCATAAAAAAATCCGTCTAAAATTAGAAACCTATTGGCACCGACGGTGCAATTCGGACCTCTATAGGTCCCCAATTAAACAAAATAAAGTGATTAAAGGCTCCGTTACAGGGGCCACGTCAATTTCCGTCCAAAAATTTCCAATTTCTCACAAAATGAAATTAAATATTTTACGAATCCGATGCCTCAAGAATCAGGTCAATCGGATGTCGGACGGAAAAGAAATTGACAAAATAAAATCACAAATTACCAATTAAATAATAATAATAATAACATAATAATAAAATAAAAATAATAATTAAAAAAAAAGTTCAGCCTCATTGGGCGACGTCTCGCCCAGCGGGCTGACTAAATGGCTGCGTCGCTAGAGAGGCGACGCGTCGCCGCCTAGCGACGACGTTTATACCTCGTCACTAGGGCGACGCGTCGCCCTAGTGACCGGGCCTTAATTCCATTACCCTCTTTTTTTTTCATATTCCCATCCGAATTTCCAACAACAATAATTCTTAGCACACAAATCAGAAAAATACAAACCATAGCTTGTTGGAAAGATAATGAAAAGCTCTACCATTCTCATGAAGACCATAAAAATCAATTTCACCCCTAAGGGTGTCAAATATCCCATCAAAGCTACTGTCTACACAAAACTTCTCAAACAGTACAGTACTTTGCAAATTCAGTAACTACTCATTTCCTCAGTCAAAAATAACACAATAAATATTCTCAGTAAGTTCACAATGTTATCTCCAACTTTCATGAACAACTCAAAATCAAATTTACTTACTAACTAGGTCAAACAATTCACCAAAACATCAGCCCTCTGAAATCAACCAATCTGGACAGTGATGTTTCAAACAGTAATTCTCTTAGCACAAATGTCACAAAAATCATTACCTTATATCCCTGAAAAGATAAGATCTCAAACTTCAAGTTTCATGAAGAACTCAAACTCCAATTCGATTTCTAACAAGTTCAAATCTATTATGCAAGTTACTGCCATTATCAGCAATTCACAACCTAATGCAGGGTCAGTTTTTGCAAAATCATAACTCCCAACTCTGACCTCTAAAAATTACACACCATAAATCATTTTCAAGATAATGTCTTCCTCTACAACTTTACAGAAGATCACTCACACCAATTCAGTCCACAAAAATTGCTAAAATTGCTCCCAAGCAGAAAGCTCACAAAATCAACACTTTCACTAGGTTTCTCCAAAAAGCATAAAACCAATCAATAGTAATCAGTTCATATCTTCCAATATACAACTCGAAAATTAGCAAGATCAGTGGAAATGGAAACCTAACTCAATATGCCTCAACTTTCATACAGACCATTTTTCCTAGTTCCATACCAATTAATTTAGAAAAATCAACAAAACACATTACTCATACTTGCGGTTATTGTTCACAGGCAATAAAACAGTAACTTTCCATGCAACATTTCACCCTTCTAGCATTACAATTTAACACCACCTATTTCACACAAAATTGAAGCCAACATCCCAAAGTTTCATTGGGAACAAACTTCACCTCATTTGCACACCTACACAATTAGTTATGATCAAAACATTCCAACTGGTCAAACACCAATTTTCCAGATTTCAACATTACCCTAACTCCTATCACTTCTAACATCAATAACACATCACTAAGCATCCATTCCTACCTCTAATTCAACCACAAATTCATCACAACATACACTTCTATAATGACACAAAAATTGGCAGCACCTACTCAAATGATCTTCCTAAGTTTTCCATTCATCTATCCTTACAAACTCAATCCAAAACCAAGCTAAAATCAATAAGAAGTATAGTCATTCATTCATCCATAACTAAGTATACATTTAAACCCATTCAAACCTACCACTTCCATAATCAAAGAAATGCATTAATGATCCCCATGAATGCTTTTAACAACCAAAGAATAAATACAAACTCAACTCTTACCTTAAACAAGTTGTAAGCTCTCAAATCTCCAAATCACTTACACCTCTCCACCTCTCCCAAAACCTACGGCTACCACACCAACCAAGCATAAATCATCATCTTCACAAGGCTTCACTTGATCTTGATAGAGAATAAAGAGAGGCAAGGCAAGTAGCAAAGAAAAGTCTCTTATAAAGGATGGATAAGAAGCTTTTGAAAGAGGAGAAAACAAACACACCAAGGAAGAAGCAAGCAAAGTTTCGGATGGGATGAAGGATGAGCTTCCAAGTTATATATTTGTTTAACAACACAATGAGAAAGCCGTAGGTACTTGAGTAGAAGAGACAAAGGCATTAAATGTGGAGCCACTTGGCTTTTGCAAATAAGAAAAGACAAAAATCTTAACTTAATTAACATAATTTAATCCTAAACTTTAATCTAATTTAATCTTAATCCAATTTTTGCTAATGGTCCCATAATTAATTATTCACTAATCCCATGACATTAGGCAACCCCTTTTTAGCACAGAAAAGCTCACTCAGTCAGCCCGTAGGAATTTTCCGATCCGAGCACGAACCCCGAAAAATTCCAGAAAAATTCCCATAAATCCCCAAAAATGTAAAACATTTAATGGCGCACTCCAAATAATTTTCCAAATACAATTATCCCATAAATTTCACAAAGAATCTCAATTTGAAACCTAAGCCGGGAAATGTCACGAATGCATGTATACCATGTGCATGTGCAACAAATCATCAATCATAGAGGCGATATGCTGTATGTGCATGCCGAGATATATTGTCACACGCCTAACCCGTCTCAAATGACCAAATTTCCCTTCCCATCAGTGACGGGATGTTACAATACCATGAAACATCTAGTTCGTCACATTCACATACAAATAGCATTTCAATATCTCATTCCCATATCGCAATCATCGGACCTTCTGTTTGGAAATCAACACAACCAAATCACTTTCATCCAAATAATTCAAAGAAAATAAAAACGAACAATCAATCGAGAGAAATCGTTTAGGTTTCTCACAAGTTTCTACTGAAGCTAATGCCTGGAAGTTTTAACAACGTATGGAGGTTGACGTTTCAGTTGCTCCTCTATATCAAATAATATACACATATATTACAATTTGCACAAGTGTTTAACAATGCACACGCACGTAATAAAATATGTACAATGCATGTTTATGACAATCTCGGGTATTTATCCATTAGTGTCATCACAAAATCAGTCCTATATAAGACTCATCTAAGTATAATTTATACTTAGGTTTGTACCTTACTAAAACCATTAAAATCACAATTTGTATCTCATTAGCTTACTTTCAAAATTTTTTCCAACACACTATTTCGAGTCTACAGTTCACGTTTAATCAGAAAGTGAAAATCATGTAATTTTGTTATACTCTCTTCTAGAAAATTGCTCTCCCATCTCTTAAGTTTCTAATGACACCAAAAGCGTTCAATTTGGTTCAGAATTCTAAAATCAGGGCCCAAATATTTTCAGAATATTACTAAACTAAAACAATACACTATACCCAAATTTCATCCAGACATTGTAAGTCTTAAGGACTGAATTTCCTTCAGATAATTGGTGTCTCTATGTCTCTAGTTTATTTTGAAACAAGATTCGTCTCATTCGAAGCTCTACAGATCAAGATATCATCAAAATACCAAAGTATATTCAATAAAATATCCAATTCATACTCTTCCATCTGATACCCTTAATTTGATTCAACTAATCTTTTTCAATTAAGAATCAAAAGCTATAAAGTTTCATGGAGAGAGAAAAATGTGTCAGGAATCTATTTGTCCAAGAATCACTTCATTTGGAGGTCGGATAACTGAGTTATGGCTGAAGGAATCAAACAAGGTTTTGTCCTAAATCATATTGAACCTGTTTCGGGACAATTAGTATAACTTTCTTTATAGATTTCGAATTAGGGTCATTCTCAGACGGTTTAAAAGAGAACTTATATATCTACAATGTTTATGAAGACATCAAAGTGATATTTTGTCATCTAAAGGATCAACATTGGACTAGATGATAGGCCAGATGATTTAGTCTACAGTGGATAAGAAGATCAAGACGGTCAACATAAGAAGATACACGGTCAATATGAGAAGATATAAAAGGTCAACCTAAGAAGATACAGAAGGTCAACATAAGAGGATACAGAAGGTCAACCAAAGAATATAAAAAAATCAACATAAAAAGATGCAGAAGGTCAACCTAAGAAGATAGAAAAGGTCAACATAAGAAGATTCCATCTACAGTGCATAAGAAGGAAGGTTTCTATAGGGTCTTCCTCACATCACTAAAAGTTTTGAATCACTAACTACACTCTCTAGAGCTTCTCCACTTACAAAGATCATAACTTTCGACTTGGGTGTCCACAAATTTCATACTATATACCGTAGAAAAGGTAGAAAGATAAGTTACAACCTTTTAGAAGACAATTTTGTCTAATTTAGCCTAAATCAATACAGTTTAATCAAGGAAGTTTCAAATCATTACTAACTTTTCTAACTTCTCATGTTCATTCATTGTGCTTCTTCTCCCACTAACTCCTACACCTCAATCTTCAATTTTTTTTCTATTTCTACTCTATTTCCATTCAACCCATTCACAACACAATTTCATGGTGCCCTTAAATAAGCAAGTTTACTCAAAATCCCTAAATCCTTGAAACCAGATATCAGTTATGTAACTCATTATAGTTTACATTCACATCCTCTGCTTTTCAAACCTTTTCTACATTCTCAATTTTTCTTCCCAACATCCACTTTAAACAATCTTCTCATCTCTTTTTATACTCATCATTTATAAAAAAAATTCCAAAATCCAAGTTGTCACAAAAGTCATCAAAAGAACCCAAAAACTTCATTCGCGTAGAACTCCACTTTACTACACTATTTCACTCTCATTTTTCTGCACCTTCAACTTCTGCGTCTTCTTCATTTATTTCTCAACTTTTATTTGAGATCATTCATTTTCCTTCCCAGACTTCACATCATACTTATTCCTTAACTCAAAATTGATTTTGTTCTTATCCTTAAAAATACTCAACACTCACATATATTGTGAAAACAGAGCCTTCACTTCTATTTTCTTCAAATTGTTTCCACACCTAATTATACATGTTTTCTAAGATCATTCAACTCCAAGAAAATCATTTCTACGTTTTCTGATCACAAATAACCATCAAATACTAAATAACATTATATCCAGATTTTTCATCTCATTAACACAGTGTTCATGAAGATGATCGTTAGTTCCATGATCATGCAAACTTATCTCGTAAATCAAAATCTCTAAAATATTTACTCAACACTTACTTTACAAAACTCCAAGTTCTTCAACAATCATGAAGCCCTAAACCCTATGCAATTCACGTACATCATGGTATAGTTTGACAAGTTTCTTATATATATATATATATTAGGGTAGAAGGAACAGATAGCAAAGTGGGAGTGGTGGAAGGTAAGGGAAAACAAAAGTTAACTATAGGAGGATGTTTTATGAAGAACTCTGTGTATTAGAAGAAACTTGAGGAAGGTGGCTACGAAGAAAGTGACTAGGACATAGTATTTAGTCTTTTAGCTCCTGGAGATCATAACTTACTTTCTAACAAAACTATAAAAAACAACTTAACTAAGTCAGTGACACTTGTCACCTATGTAATATATAAGGCTCTAACTAAGTTCATTTTGAACTAATTCCTTTAACTTCCTCCTTATAGTACAGTTATCTCCAATATCAATTAATTCTTATTTCTATTTTCTATAATAATCTAAAATTTCTGAAATTATTCCTAAATTCACCAAAATTCAAAAATATAACAATTACACTAACCAATAAAATTTCCAATATAATAAATTCAAAATTCCCAATAATATCTCAACTCAATTCAATTATTCCTGGAAGTATCCATGATTGCATGTACAATTATTTTCATTTGTAAAAAATCACTATTCACATGTATGTGTATATCATAATATGCATAAGCATGCAATGCATTTCTAATATCTCAGTAATCACTCATATTTACTATTTTAGCCTCACCACAAGTAATGCGATATTACAATTTTATGGGCGGTTCATAAAAGATATCAGCAAAATTGCATTGCCTCTTTCCAAGCTTTTACAAAAAGATGCAAAATTTGAGTTTGATGATTCTTGTAGAAATGCCTTTGATAAGTTGAAATCAAAACTCATTTCTCCTCCTATTCTAGTTGCTCCTGATTGGAACTTGGCTTTTGAGCTTTCATGTGATGCTTCTAATTGTGCTAGGAGCTATGTTGGGCCAATGGGAGGAGAAACTTGCAAGAGTTATTGCATAAGCCTCGAAAACACTAGATCTAGCTCAAATCAACTATACAATAATTGAGAAAGAGCTGTTTGTAGTAGTTTTTGCCGTAGAAAAGTTTAGACCGTATTTGTTAAACTCCCACATGACCATATTTACTGATCATATAGCTATTTGATATCTCCTCAAGAAACCACAATCAAAGCCTAGAATGATACGGTGGGCATTGCTTCTCTAAGAATTCGATATTGAGATAAAGGATCGAGTTGGGGCAGTGAACCATGTAGCTGATCATTTAAGTAGGCTACTAGACGATACACAAGGAGTGGACTCTTTCGGACTTGCTTGCGATTCTTTTCCTAATTCAGTCTTATATGCTTTAGTTTTTAAAGAACCTTGGTATGCAAATATAATCAATTATCTCATGACTAGACTAACTGTTGGATCGGAAAAAGAAAGCATGCTTAGTTTGGAGAAACGATAGATTTCAAAACTTTTTAAGAAATCATCTTGCAGCGGAAGCAATATATCCAAATCAATATGCTAATCCATACATGATATGGTATAAGGATAATAAAACCAAGAACAAGATAAAAGGAATTACCGACTCCTTCGCTACAGCTTTAAATCCTCGCTGCACTATCCTCTCCTTCTTGTATCCAAATCCTTCACCTTTTGAGTCTTTTCCTTTAGCAATCTATCTTCTTCCTTGTTGTAGTATCCTCAACCAATTAGATTTACCACTTGTTCTTCAAGGACAACTACGTTAACAAAATCCTTTGGTGGGAAAGGAGAAGAAATATTTGGAGGAGATTTTCTTAGAAGAAGAAGAACCAAAATTGAAACTCTTTCAATTCTTTCACTTAGGAATTTCGGTTCTCTCTTGCATGAAAAGAGAGAATCTGTAAAAAAAACATGCAAGCCCCCTTTCTTACATCTCAATTTCGAAATATACAAGAATGGAAAGAATGAGAGGCATCCAATGCATCACTTCTTACATTAATTACTCATCAAATAGCCAATAAATGAGACTTACTTCATTTATCTTTAAAATGACTATTTGAAAAGACTATAACCTATAATTGAATACCCATTTCGGTTTTGGCAAGAAGAAAGAAGGAAGATGGTCCATCTAATGCACATCTTTCATCTTTAATCTAATGAATGCAAATAGGTTACATGCCAACATTAAAAGCCAACCATTAAACCATTTAATGGTAAGTTCATAACTCCATTTAATAATGATGAACCATAATAAAGACCATCTTTATTTAGTATTTTAATGTCAAATGTGTGGTTACACATCTAACCTAACACAATTTCGAAATTGCTTCTTCTCCATTAAAAAAATTGTTTTAATATAATTATTCTAATCAATTACATTAAACCAAAACAAGCCCATTTCTAAATGAACATATGGGCTTCCAATTAACCATTAATTAGTATAAGCCCATCATTCAACTATGGACTTCTAAAGCCTCCAAACAACTTCTTACTTAGCTTGATAACCTTCCTTAAAGCCAAGTGGGGAATCTTATTGGACTTTGATAATTCAAGCTCCAATAAGCCCAGAACTAATTCAATCTCATTGGAATTAATTCTAGCTTATTAACTAAATGTCATTCCACTAAAGACAATTAGTTGAACTCTTGAATTATTAAATATTATGAGAATATGTCCAATTGCAAACCCTATTTAGAACCTTATTATAGCCATCCGCACAATAAAGGGTAAAATTACCGCTTTGCCCTTATGTTGGTTTTTCCTTCTAGATCTCTCATTTTACTTTATATGGTGATTAACACATAAGATCTCATCTTAGTGTTAAGACTTGATGGGTAGCTAGTCCATCAAACTACTGGCGCCAGTTTAATCACCAAATCTCCTTAAAACATCTAGAAGAGATGATAACACTATAAACTCTTTATTTGAGTGAATGTTCCCTGATACATGTTTCAATTAATAATTCCAACATGCAGACACTGGATTAATATCCTGTAAAAATCCATTCCGATCATATCAAGAATTATAATGAAACAAATATGAGTTCACCACTCATCAAGATTGTAGTTCATAATAAGCGAATGCTTAAGTTGTATGTTTTAAGATTAAAGTAACAACCCACTTTATTCTTGAAAACATACTTGATTCCAGATTCATTTAATAGTGCCATTATCGATAGTCTACTACTATCATGATATGAAACTCATCATTCCCTTTAAGTAAACTCCTTTACTTATATGGAGATAAATCGCAACACTACAGTCTAAACCATAATCAAACGACCAACTTGATTATTCAACTGTGAATCAATTAATTCAGATTCTAATAATATACATGTTTCCCATACATCTCTATGTATATGTATATTACTTACAGATGAATCTTGGTACCTTATGACCAGATATATAATGCTCATACAGATAAAACCAAACTCTTTTGTTTTATTAATAATAAATATTTTCATTACAAAATCAGAATCAAGAAGATAAAGTTACATATAAATACACTTGCTTTCTAGGGCACTATATTTACATAACTCCAACAATCTCCCACTTGCCCTAAAGCAAGTTTGACATATCCTTCATTCCCATCCCTTTTAGGTGACCCTCAAAGCTCTTTTGAGTCAATGTGTTTGTGAACGGATCAGCAAGGTTTTGCTCTGTAGGAATCTTTACCACATCCACTTCTCCACGTTGTATTATCTCCTTATGAGATGATACTTTCGCTCAATGTGTTTGGCAGCTTTGTGGTTTCGAGGTTCTTTAGAATTAGCCACTGCCCCACTATTATCACAATAAAGTGTAATGGCTTTTTCTGCCTCTGGAACTACCTCCAAATCATTTAGGAACTTCGAGCAGATCGCTTCCTTTCTTCGCTTCACAAGCAACAACATACTCAACCTCCATAGTCGAATGAACAATATAAGATTGCTTGACACTCCTCCAAACTATGGCTCCACCTCCTAAAGTAAATATAGAACCAGAAGTTGATTTCCTTGAATCAACATCTGATTGGAAATCAGAATCCGTATATCCTGTCGGAATAAGATTACATCCAGAGTAAACAAGCATTAAGTTCTTCGTCCTACGAAGATACTTAAGTATACACTTAACCGCAGTCCAATGTTCCATTCCTAGATTAGACTGAAATCTGCTTACCAGTCCCACTGCATAACAGATATCCGGTCTAGTGCACAGCATTGCATATATCAAACTACCAGCTCGCCAAGCATATGGAATGTTACGCATCGCTCAACCTCCTCTTGGGTTTTAGGTGCTTGTTCCTTTGAAAGTTTGATTCCATGTTTAGTAGGAGTGAAACCCCTCTTGGAATCTTGCATGGCGAACTTATTGAGCATATTCTCAATGTAAGTTAGTTGAGACAAAACTATCTTCTTGTTCTTACGATCCCTTATAAGTTTGATCCCTAAAACATAGGTAGCCTCTCCCAAATCCTTCATTGAAAACTGTTCATTCAGCCATCCCTTAACTGCAGATAACATTCCCACATCATTCCCAATTAGTAGAATGTCATCAACATACAGGATTAGGAAAGTAACCTTACCTTCTTGTATTATTTTGTAAACACAAGGCTCATCTAGGTTTTGTATGAACCTATAGGTTTTGATAGCCTTATCAAACCTAATGTTCCAAGACCTAGATGCTTGCTTAAGTCCATAAATGGACCTTTGCAACTTGCAAACCTTATGCTCATTTCCTAGCTCAATGAATCCTTCTGGTTGGGCCATATAAATGATCTCCTCAAGATCTCCATTCAGAAATGCGGTCTTGACATCCATTTGCCATATTTCATAATCAAAATAGGCTGCTATGGCCAAAAGAATCCTGATGGACTTAAGCATGGCAACCGGAGAAAAAGTCTCTTCGTAGTCTATACCCTCCTTTTGAGTATAGCCTTTAGCTACCAATCTAGCTTTAAAGGTCTCTACCTTTCCATCCGATCCCCTTTTCCTTTTGTAGATCCATTTACACCCTATGGTTTTAGACACGGTGGTAGATCTACAAGGACCTGCACTTCATTAGTATACATAGAATCTATTTTCGATTCCATTGCCTTGAGCCATTTTCCTGCATCAACATCATTAATAGCCTGTGTATACGTAATGGGATCTGTTTCTTCTTCGTCTGAGATGGCAATTAAGCCTTCTCCTAAACCCAGATACCTATCTGGTTGTCTCACAACCCTCCTACTACGTCTAGGTACATCTTGATATTCAGGTTGCACTTCTGATTCAACTCTTGAATCCATTTCGACATCTTGTTCTGTCATATCCAAAACAACTCTTGGTTTGGATGAAATTGCTAACTCCTTTAGTACTACTTCACTTCTTCCTTTGTGATTTCTCACAAACTCTTCCTCTAAGAAGTTTGCATTTGTCGACACAAATGCCTTCCTATCATGAGGACTGTAAAAATAGTACCCTCGAGTTCCCGTAGGATATCCTACAAATAAACATGCTTCTGACCTTGGTTCCATCTTTGTGGATTCAGGCTTTAGAACATGGGCTGGACAACCCCAAGTCCTCAAGTGCCTCAATGAAGGCACTCGGCCAGTCCACAACTCCATAGGTGTTTTAGGCACCGATTTGGATGGAGCAAAGTTAAGAAGATATGTTGCCGTTTGTATGGCATATCCCCATAACGATTCTGGAAGGCTAGCATAGGACATCATTGATCTTACCATTTCCAATAGAGTTCTATTTCTCCTCTCGCTACACCATTCATTGAGGTGTACGAGGAGTCGACAAATTGGAAACAATTCCATTGTCAATTAAATATTGATGGAACTCTCCGGATAAATACTCACCACCTCGATCCGATCGAAGTCGTTTTAATGGCTTGCCAAGTTGCTTCTCACCTTGACTTTGAATTCTTTGAACTTTTCAAAGATTCACTCTTTTTATGCATCAAATACAAATAGCCATGTCTTGAGTAATCATCTATAAAAGTTATGAAATATTCATAACCTCCTCTAGCTTATACATTCATGGGCCCACACACATCAAGATGTACCATGTCCAATGTGGATTCAAATTTGTTTCCTTTGTAGGAAATGAGGCTTTGTCATTTTTCCTTCAATACAAGATTCACAGTGGGTAATAGATCACTATCTAAGCCCATAAGGATCCCATCCTTTACTAGCCTGTCAAGTCTTTTTCGATTGATATGACCCATCCTTAGATGCCACAGATACTTTGAATTTATGCTGAGATATTGGATTGTCTTGGTTTTATCAATTCGTGGTGTTTAGTGAGCCTTTCATAGGTTCTATAAAAACAATCTCGCTTAATTATCGCTTCACAAATAAAATCCTTATTCTCATATATTGAAACAACCTTTTCAAAATATAAGGAATAGCAGATTTTATTAGACAAAAATGTAAATCATGTTCCTTACAATCATTGGCATGTAATAAACATCTTCCAAATATAACCTATGACCACTAGGAAAGTCCAAGATAACTACTCCCACCGATTCTGCTGAAACATAGGAACCATCTGCTATCTTGACTTGGCGGCCTTTAGGAAGTTTTTTCCTTTGCTGGAACCCCTGCAAATAATTACAAACATGGTTAGTGGCTCCTGAATCTAATATCCAAGAAGTAGATAAATCTGCCACATTTCTAGTTCCTAACAAACTTAGGAAGCCCATACCTTGTTTGCTTTTGAGGGACTCTAGGTAGATCGGATGTTTCTTTTCCAGTGGCCCAACTCATCATAGTGGAAACACTTTCCTTTGATGTTCTCTTTGGCCTTCTTTTTCATGGGTTTGGCCTTGACCCCTATTTGGGCCTTCTTTTTCATTGGACCTTTCTTCTTTTCCTTGCCCTTACCCTTGGGCTTAGAAGAAGAAGCTACATTAACCGGGCCCATGAGCCTTAATATTCAATATCTCCTCCATGCTCGGAGGGTATTCATCAACTCACTCAAGGTGTAATCCTTCTTTGTTGAGCTCATAGTCCAACTTAAAGCTGCTGAAAGGAAGAGTTTAAGCTATTGATGATCATAATCATCTGCGTGTCCGCATCCATATCCACCCAAGCATCTCACCTCGGTGACCGCAGAGATTACCTTCATCATGTAATCCCGCTTTGGTTCACTGTGTTTTTGTCTGAGATTATGAAAAGTTTGGATAGCTTTCACTCTTGCAGACCTAGTCCTCACACCAAACATCTCATGTAGGTGATGGACCATTGCACTAGCAGTTTTCATACAAGCAATTTGCTTTTGCAACATGCCACGACTGAAGCCAGAATATAACACTTAGTAGTCTTGTCAGCATTCTGCCAACGCTCATATTGTTGGACTTGCTCAGGAGTTGCATCTCCACTTAGAGGTGTAGGCTCATTTTCAATTAACACCCATGAAATACGTTCATATTGAAGAACAATGTCAAGGTTACGTCTCCATTCATTAAACTTGTCTCCATTTTCCAATTTGTTATTAGTCAAGAGCAGGGTGAGTGGATTCATTTTGTGGTTGATTATGTCTGAAAATATAAATTATTAAAACATGAGCATACTAGTCAACAATTTATGGAACTTTGTATAAAATCATGATGCATGTATGCATGATGATAGATTTAACAAAACTTAAAAAATTAAAACATTATACGACGGTTATTTTTCTTATCTATAATGACTAAGTGACGGTGGGCCATCTTATCTATTAAAAGAAAAGCTGGGACCCTCCCACTCAAAAACTACCAAGCATCTCATGCTCAATTTTTTAAGAAGCATCTTAATTTGGTCCATACTTTTACCAACAGAGCTACGGTGGGCAGTTTATTGATAAAAAATGTTGAGTGTATAACCATTTGATTCATTCACTAAAGATACCTACAAATCATGCCTCGGTGGAGGTCACATTTGCTATCATTAAGTGGACTTATCCTTAAGGAGACCCAAACCATGCAAGATCTAGGATCCATGCCCTCCGATGGGGAGTAACACTTCACCACATGCAAACGGGCCATCATTTGGAGACCGTGGACTCTCACAGGAGCATCCTCTCCCACTCAATCTTTTTGGGCTTTAAGTTTTAAATACCATCTTGTCTAGATGCAATTTATTATCCATCCTATATTGTTTCATTATATATCTCATACATAATGAATGCATGGCAAGGCCTAGGGTTGGCAATTTTCTAAATGACATACAATCACATAATATCACTTATTACAAGCATTCATTTCTCCATTCATCACATGAACTAATAAAGACACTTTTGATTGTCCATCCTAGAAACATAAAATAATTACAAGCCTTTTAGGCCCAAAATATGCTTCTTCATCTTGGATCTTCCGCTTCGAACTCTTCGCTAACATGATCCGGCCCATTTGGTAAACAAAATGTAATGGCATTTATGAAATTAGAAATTTGTCATTTTGAAAAATAAAATTCCAGCACTAGATTTTTAGAAAACCAAATCTTTGTTTTGACAAAAAATTCCAGCACTTGTTTTATTAAAACCGAAACTCATTTCATGAAAATTAAACACAGCACTTAGTATTTTAGCAAAACCGAAATTGGATTCTTTGAAACAAAAAACCAGCACTTGTTTTCCAATCATAACTGAAATATGATTCATTGAAACAAAAATTCTAGCAACCTAGTTTTCACAAAACTTATGCCAAAACACAAAAGGATACACTGAAAATTTTACCTTTCCATTTCTTCAATCCATGGCTGCTCCTTCTTCATCATTACATCAATTTGTACATTACAAATTCAAATAAAATAGAAAAAAGAAACCAAAGAGGAAACATGGTGATGATAGACCACCCTCCTTGTTACAACCAAATGAAGAAATCTTACAAGATAAAATTTAACTTCTATGGACAACCAAAAGAGCAACATACACCATATATATTTCTATCACATAAAAATATGCAGTATACATAAAAAGATTGCCAACCCATGCATCCACCATATAGGAACCGAAATCATGCATGAAAAACCGGCTTTGATAGCAATTGTTGGATCGGAAAAAGAAAGCATGCTTAGTTTGGAGAAACGATAGATTTTAAAACTTTTTAAGAAATCATCTTGCAGCGGAAGCAATATATCCAAATCAATATGCTAATCCATACATAATATGGTATAAGGATAATAAAACCAAGAACAAGATAAAAGGAATTACCAACTCCTTCGCTACAGCTTTAAATCCTCGCTGCGCTATCCTCTCCTTCTTGTATCCAAATCCTTTACCTTTTGAGTCTTTTCCTTTAGCAATCTATCTTCTTCCTTGTTGTAGTATCCTCAACCAATTAGATTTACCACTTGTTCTTCAAGGACAACTAGGTTAACAAAATCCTTTGGTGGGAAAGGAGAAGAAATATTTGGAGGAGATTTTCTTAGAAGAAGAAGAACCAAAATTGAAACTCTTTCAATTCTTTCACTTAGGAATTTCGGTTCTCTCTTGCATGAAAAGAGAGAATCTGTAAAAAAACATGCAAGCCCCCTTTCTTACATCTCAATTTCGAAATATACAAGAATGGAAAGAATGAGAGGCATCCAATGCATCACTTCTTACATTAATTACTCATCAAATAGCCAATAAATGAGACTTACTTCATTTATCTTTAAAATGACTATTTGAAAAGACTATAACCTATAATTGAATACCCATTTCGGTTTTGGCAAGAAGAAAGAAGGAAGATGGTCCATCTAATGCACATCTTTCATCTTTAATCTAATGAATGCAAATAGGTTACATTCCAACATTAAAAGCCAACCATTAAACCATTTAATGGTAAGTTCATAACTCCATTTAATAATGATGAACCATAATAAAGACCATCTTTATTTAGTATTTTAATGTCAAATGTGGTTACACATCTAACCTAACACAATTTCGAAATTGCTTCTTCTCCATTAAAAAATTGTTTTAATATAATTAATCTAATCAATTACATTAAACCAAAACAATCCCATTTCTAAATGAACATATGGGCTTCCAATTAACCATTAATTAGTATAAGCCCATCATTCAACTATGGACTTCTAAAGCCTCCAAACTACTTCTTACTTAGCTTGATAACCTTCCTTAAAGCCAAGTGGGGAATCTTATTGGACTTTGATAATTCAAGCTCCAATAAGCCCAGAACTAATTCAATCTCGTTGGAATTAATTCTAGCTTATTAACTAAATGTCATTCCACTAAAGACAATTAGTTGAACTCTTGAATTATTAAATATTATGAGAATATGTCCAATTGCAAACCCTATTTAGAACCTTATTATAGCCATCTGCACAATAAAGGGTAAAATTACCGCTTTGCCCTTATGTTGGTTTTTCCTTCTAGATCTCTCATTTTACTTTATATGGTGATTAACACATAAGATCTCATCTTAGTGTTAAGACTTGATGGGTAGCTAGTCCATCAAACCTCTGGCGCCAGCTTAATCACCAAATCTCCTTAAAACATCTAGAAGAGATGATAACACTATAAACTCTTTATTTGAGTGAATGTTCACGATACATGTTTCAATTAATAATTCCAACATGCGAATAATCGGATTAATACCTGTAAAAATCCATTCCGATCATATCAAGAATTATAATGAAACAAATATGAGTTCACCACTCATCAAGATTGTAGTTCATAATAAGCGAATTCTTAAGTTGTATGTTTTAAGATTAAAGTAACGACCCACTTTATTCTTGAAAACATACTTGAGTCCAGATTCATTTAATAGTGCCATTATCGATAGTCTACTACTATCATGATATGAAACTCATCATTCCCTTTAAGTAAACTCCTTTACTTATATAGAGATAAATCGCAACACTACAGTCTAAACATAATCAAACGACCAACTTGATTATTCAACTGTGAATCAATTAATTCAGATTCTAATAATATACATGTTTCCCATACATCTCTTTGTATATATATATTACTTACAGATGAATCTTGGTACCTTATGACCAGATATATAATGCTCATACAGATAAAACCAAACTCTTTTGTTTTATTAATAATAAATATTTTCATTACAAAACTGTAACTGAAGAAGATAAAGTTACATGTAAATACACTTGCTTTCCAGGGCACTATATTTACATAACTCCAACACTAACCCCTCCTTTTATGTCTAAGTGATAGGCCCAAAAGCTAACGAGCTAAGCTAGGCATTACATTTGGGATGCTCCTTATCTATGGAGACTGTGTAGTGACCAAGTGATTAGAAAATGGGTGCCTATTGAGGAATTGGATGCTATAATTTTAGCTTGTCATTCAATGGTTTGTGGTGGGCAATTCAGTGCAAGGAGAATCTCTAGGAAAATTTTAGATTCTAGTTTTTATTGGCCTACCCTTTTTAAAGATTCATTTACCTTTTGTCGGTTATATGAAAACTGCCAACATTTTGGACGGTTAGATAAACGGCATGAAATGCCTTAGTAGCCTTTATTATTTTGCAAAATCTTTGACATATGGGGGATTGATTTCATGGGTCCCTTTCCCCGTCTTTTGGATTTATGTATATCCTTTTAGCTATTGACTATGTATCTAAATGGATAGGGGTTGTACCTACTAGAAAAGATGATGTGCAAGTAGTGTTTAAATTTCTTAAGTCCAACATTTTTTATCAGTTCGGGATTTCTAAGGTTGTGGTTAGTGATAGAGGAACACACTTTTGTAATAGAGTCATTGATGACCCATTTTCCAAATTTGGAGTCACTTACAAAGTCTCCACTGCATACCATCTATAAACCAATGGTCGAGCTGAAATATCGAATAGAGCGGTGAAGCACATCTTATACAAGATAGTAAAACCATCAAAGAAGGATTGGAGCCTACGTCTAGAAGAAGAACTGTGGGCCTATCGGACTACCTACAAGTCACACTTAGGCATGTCCCCTTACCGTTTAATCTATGGTAAGGCTTGTCATTTGTCGATGGAGTTAGAGCATAAAGCATATTGGGTAGTCAAGTGGTGCAACATGGACTTGAATCTTTTGGTATGGAGAGGAAGTTACAGTTGCAAGAATTAGAGCAGCTGAGGCTAGAGGCGTACGAGAATTCTCGCCTCTATAAGGAGAAAAAAAAGTTGATGCACGATAAGATTCTTTAGAGGAAGAGCTTCAAGGAAGGAGACAAAGTTCTATTACTCAAGGCTCGTTTCACTTTTAAACATGGAAAGTTCAATACTTATTAGGGTGGGCCATACTTAGTCACTAAGGTACACAATTTTGGTATGGTGGAGCTTTTACATGAAGAGATCGGAGCCAAACTCAAAGTGAATGGACATCTATTGAAGCTCTATCAAGAGAACCAACAACCTCCATAACCATCAATTTATTTCTTTCCTTCACTTGTTTACTTACTCTTACTCTGTGACTGATTATGACACTATCGGATGCATTAGTTTATTGAATAAGTGTGGGGGAGAAACCATTTCAATAGGACATTAGCTTAGCTTTCAGTTTATGTAATAGTTTTTCAATTCAATAATTCCCATGCTAGTTCTATCTCCTATTTTATTTTTGTTGTGCTTATTGGCTTAATGCATGATACATCTTCAACTTTCTAGAAATTGATCTAATTAATTCTGTTTCATTTTCTTTTCTTGAGCTCATCTAGTGCCTTATGACTTTGTATATGCTCTTTTAGGTTACTGAGTATCTAGCTTGTTTCATTTGTTTGTGAATCATGTTTCTCATTTTTGTTTTGCCTGAATTTTCCTTTCGGATAAACTTCATCGCGGTGTAAAGTCCACATGGCATGGATAAATTTCCTTCATGTTGCTCTCGTGTAAATTTTGTCATGGCATGGATTCCACATCACCACAGTGAAGATACCTCATTTCTTTCTATTCCTCTCGTGATAATTTCATCGTAGCGTGCATTCCACATCGTTGTGGCAAACTCCCCCATCATTCTTCTCTGTTCCTTTCAGGTTAATTTCGTTGTAGCGTAAGTTCTATTTCACCACAGCATAAGTTCACCACGGTGATAATTTGCGCTAATTTTACTCGGTGAAATTACTATTCCACCCCTATTTTCTCTTAACCTTGCATATTCCCTCTATCCTTTTTTGTCACTTTACAAACCTAAACCTTATTTAAACCCTCCAACCCCCTTCCTTCATTTCCATCTTTATTTTTCACTACGGCCATCCTCGAGATTCTTAACCCAACCTCTCCTTCCAACACTTTGTGTATCCTTCAATCTTCGTAAGTATTTCTTCTTTTCCCTTTTTCTTACTTTCTATAGTGTTTAGGGTAGATTAGGTTGTCTATCTTTTTTCCTTTTCCATTTTCCCTTTAGATTCATTTTGTTTGGGATACCTAGGATTGTTTATTATGCTTTTGCTAGTTGCTTACGTTATTATTTTTAGCTTTCTTTACTCATTTATTTAGTTATGTTGTTTCAGTGTGCATTTTTTGTAAGACAATGTCTCGAGTTAAACTACCTGCCCATACTACCCCTCCTACCTCTCCTAGCCCTCCTAGTGACTCTGATTCCTCATATAATTTTCCTTTTGCTGAACTTTATGAGAAAGTAAAAACTAGGCCTTACATCAAAAAGTAACCCTTTCCATTAGCTCCCCCTAACAATTTCTTCGTTCAGCAACTTGTTGCTTCACAACTCATAGGCTTAGTTAAACCCTGTGCTCATGGCAACAATAAATTCATTCTCCATTTTTATACATATTCCATATTTAATGATACCATGGAAATTAACTTCCATGGTATTAAAGCACCCATTTCATTCACTACCGCCAGTATCCATCACCATTTTAATCATCCTAACATCCTCTGTTGCCATTACGATCAGCTCATCCACAACTACCCTTCGGACGATGTTATTTGCACCCTCTGTCAAAAGGGTGCCGAATGGCATCGACCCCGCTATTATCAACCTTACGGAAAACGATCTGATCTCCAACTAGTAGCTTGTCATTGGCTTTATTTAGATTGCAACAATATTATCCCAACCATCACATCGCCTATGTAACAAAACAACAAGTCTTACACATCTACCTCCTGATGACTGGTCGCTTGGTCAATATAGTTGATGCTATTGCCTCCGCCTTTCATGACTCCATCATTAATGCCAAATTCACCAATGCCATCACTTTTCTTAACTCATCTCTGACATTTTCCAAGCACATGATGTCCCAAAGTTTGATACTGACAGCTATTTTGATCCAAACCCACTCTTTATGTAACATCCCGACCCTAATGGGAAGGGTATATGGGTCATTTTGGTCAGGCTAGTAATTTACATTTCATATTTCTGATGTGAACGTTTGTTTGGTCTCTGATTGTAGAGGAATGAGTTATTTGGCACATTCACATATAGGTACATGCATTCATAACTTTTCCCGGCATTTGCTTTTGTAAATGATTTGAATTATGAATGTGTGAGATAATTAGATTGGATTATGATTGATTGAGAAATTAGGAGTAATTGGGTTCATATAATTGATTTAGAATAGTTTAAGAGTGATTGGCAATTGATAGTGGCTTATAGGAAATTTTCTAGAAATTTGGGGGAAAATGCCCGGACCGAAAATTTTTGAAGGACCGACTAATTGATCGTATGGTACTGAAAGAATTGTCCAATGGTGATGGAAAAATGAGACTTATACTGTTAGGAGAATTAAAAATATTGAGCCATTGGAATTTAGAGACTGAAATCTAAAGGAATTGAGGACTGATGTCTATATATATATCTAGGTTTCAATTTGGGGATTTTTATCCTAAAGTAAAGCAATCTTCTTCTTCTCTTCTCCCACGGTGATCTTCGATTTCTTTCCCTTTGGTGTGAGCTCTCGATCATTTCTTGTGGTTTCCCTTTCATTGTGCAAGGCTAGCTTGTTTATTGTGGGAGATGGAGTTGGTTGAGGCTTGAAGGTGGAGATCGTTGGTTTTGAAGGTTTTAGGGTTTCTAGAGATTTGTGGATTTTTGGCTTGATTCGGTAAGTTAATGGTTTAATGTTGTGATTATTGTGTTTAAAGCATGCATAGGGGTTAATTGTTAAAGATTTGAGTGTTTATGAGTTAGTATTAGAATTTTAGAGAGAGAAAAGAGGGAGAGCTCATCGGAGAAGACGATTGGAAGGTTTGCGTCATGGCGTGCTGTCTTCTGACAGCGACGCGCGAGAAAATTGTGTTTCGCCATGGCGAAGCCTCCATTCTGGCCATGGCGAGCTTATTGAAGCACGTCTGTGAGCCTCCAATCCTCCAGCGCCTTGTGGCGAATGCTTATCATGCCATGGCGCGCCCTGTCGCCATGACGAACGTCCTCACGTCGCGGCGAGGCTGTTTCTACTGAATGAGTATAGTTTGGTTTTAGGGGCATAACTTTTGATGTAGACCTCCGATTGAGGTGATGTTTGATTCGTTGTGATCTAGAGAAAGAGGTCTACAAATGAGGAAAAGAATGAAGGTTTGAAATTAAATTATGAGAATCCCGATTTGTGAAAGAAAGCTAAAAAATATGATTGTATTGCATCCTAAGAATTGTATTGAGTAATTGGGGTATAATGTGAGACATTGAAAGAAAATTCATTGCTACTGGGAATTCTAGGAACTGAGCATAAAGATTGAATTTGATCTAGAGATTAGTGATATTGCTTTTGAGGTCATACCCTAGCGAGTATGACATGATAATTGCCTAGATATTAGAATTGAAATTGGGGAGTTCTGTATCATGTTATTGAATTGGCAATGAGCTGATATTGATCAAGTGAGTGAAAGTTCGATACTGAGTAAAAGAAAATGGAAAGTGGGAAAAGGTACCGGGAAAATCATGAATAGGCATAGTACATCTTTTATTCAAGGCATGTGCATCATTAATTATTTCGACTGTGCATTTTGTAATGAATTGATTGTTTTAGAGCCGATGGATCGATAATCCATGCAGATCTTTGCAGACTTCGAGCAAGCGGCTAGAAAATTCGGTGAGTAACCTAGTTGGTTCCTCAGCCTTTATGTGTTTAATAATTTGCAATGATGCTATGTGGAGAGAATGGAGGGATATATGTGCTTGTTTTGATTGATTTCGGACCACAGGTGTCCGAAGTATTTGAATGTGATACTGAAGTGCAAAATGTGTGTACTACATGTGAATGCTGCTGTGAAATGATTGGGAATATGTTTTGATACATGTGTATTATCTATAGAGATATGAATGAACGTGTGAAATCCATAATTGGTTAATAAATAATGGTTGTGACTGGAGCATATTCTGATCGGAGCTATAAGCTCATCAATTGTAAAAAGGGAATAGTGCATACCCAGAGGGCTCTGCTATCCATAATGTGAGCCAGCAGTAGTGCATACCTAAGGGGCTCTCCTACTTGCTTAAAATGTGATTACTATTACTGAACCGAGCTTTGAGCTCGAGGGGAGTCAGTGTATACCCAGAGGGCTCTCCTACTCCCTAAGTGTATCTGAAGTCTATTACATTAGCGCCCGATCCAACTCAAAGTAAAACAATGGAAATTATGGGAGGAGATTTGTGCAAAGTGTCGATGTGTATGTGAATAGTGTGAAAGCGTCGCCTTATATGTGTACAAGTTAGCAATGCTCGAATTGATTTGGAATGCGATGATATGTGATAAGATGTGAATTATTGGTTTATGCATGCGTTGAGTGAACCATCAATGATGGTTTCTCCTTGAGTTCACAAAATCACCCAACATTGCAACTATTTTTCAGAATTGAAGAGTACCCGTTAGTAAAGCGGAGTATGTTTGTAGGATTCAAGTGAAGGTCGTGATCGGGATCGGTTCGTTATGCGCATTGCATGTCTTTATTTTGTAATAAAGTGTTTATTTGTATTTGTGAAATGGACCTCAAGAACTTTTGGAATTGTGTGTATTCAAATTGGATGTGATTGAATGAGTACCCAATTTGGGCATGGAATTCCGCATATATATTTTAAATGAATAATGTACCGATTTCTGATTGAGTGGTTAGCACGCCACCCTCGCGGTGCACGGACTCGGATATCACTGTGAATGTCAGGCTCGGGTCTTACGGGTGTGGGGTGTTACATTTGTGGTATTAGAGCCCAGAAGTACAATCTTACATGGGCGTTCTGAAAAAAATGTGTCAAGTTACATGCATTTAAGTCGTGTCATGGCAGACAGTGACAACTGATCCCAGTCTAGTATATGAGTCACATGTAGGAGCCTGTACCAATTGTTTCAGTCATTAGAATTAGTGAGGAAATTGATGATATATCATAATGGGATAAATGTCAGTTGTGGATACCATGAAATCAGAAAAAAAATGATTCGATTTGACAAATGAAGATTGAGTGTAATAGTATTAGTGGATACCTTATGGAATGCGATATCCGGGTTATACCGGGGGTATATTCTTGAATGTGAGATAGATATGAATATGTTCTGAACTGATAGAGGAAATTAGAGCTATGAGAGAAATGACAAGAGTACATGTGTATAATGTGGATGAAATGAAATGTTATCATTGAGATTGAACACTGTGACGAATGTTATGAATAATGATTTCTGACTGTGAATCGATTACGTTAGAGAGAAATCAAGAATGATGGTATATCTATGATGTTGATTTTTGAGTGTGAAAATATATGGGTGCGATGTAATAATGAAAAGATTGAAAGGTAAGACAAAGATACTGATAAGTGAAACAGATGTTCCGGTTTAGTTGATTTGCCTAAGTGAATACACACCTGATTATGAGAGCCCTGTGGTAAGTGAAAAATATTAACCGAAATTGTCTTGTGTATGTAGAGATGGCATGAGAAGTAAATTAAGGGATGATCGTATTGTATAAAGTTCAATATGAGTTCAAATGAGAAAGGAAAATGTTTATGATAAATCCTTTAGGAAAGAAGAGGCGCTAATGGTGGTACCAAAAAAGAAAGGTTATCTCGAGTAAATGTGAATAAAGAGTTCTTAGTAGTATTTGATGAGAATACATTTTCAAATAAGATGTGATGATTATATTGGGAATGAATTGAAATTTGTTATATGTTGAAGACTTGATCATAATTTAATCCTCACAAGTGAGGTTAGGTGCAAAAAGAGAGTATTGTGTATCCTTCGTGTAAGTGACTAATTGGTATATCGATGCAATGATTTTTGCTGTTACGGACCTCAATGAACATTATTAAAAAGGATAGTCTGATTATATGGATTGTGGCATAGATTGATCTACATGGGATATTGTGTTCCTAAGGCATTGGAATTGATTGAAAAGAAATGTGATGACTGTGATGTTGAGAATGTCAGAAGTATTGATGAAAATAGTAAGAAATCTGATTGCAAAGAAAAATTTACCTGAATTGGATTAAGTTGATCGAATGATTCAATTAAATAGTGATCAGTGCAAGGACAGTATAGAGATAAATTTGAAATGAATTACAAGTTAAATTTTGAGTCTAAATTCTAGTAGAGACTCGAGCGTAAGAGGTAGAAAATGTTGTCATTATGATGATGAGATGAATCCAATTATGTAAGAGAATTACTGAACATGAAGAAAATAGTAATTTTGAATATGAGGAGAAAATAGATTCGTGTATGGTTTGTGTAATTATGTGCTGGAACTATGAAATTGATTTGATGAATGTTTATGTAACACAGGCAGTGATCTATTGTAAATAAATTGGGTTATATGGAGGAATTAGGGTAGCAGGAACATATGTCAGAATATGTTATGATGGAATTGAGAAAATTATAAGAAAATCGTTCCTCATTGGAGACTTTGATATTTAAAGAGTTATGCAAATTGATCACGGGTATAAGGAATTTTGAATTGTAATTGTCCGAGATGACAATGCCCTAATAGTATTGTGCTACTGAAAGGTAAAGTGTCTTGAGTGCATTCAGATTTGGAGAATGATTAAGATCATCGATGATCGATTAAATGCATTTGAAAAGTGAAGACGATAAATTGGCTCAGATGAGGAAATTGTATACTATGCGAGTCTTATAAGAGTGAATTTGACCTTGATTGAATAAATAGTGGATGAATTATTATTCGAAAATGGCACATTGGGAGACTTAATGACGATAGGGGTATGGATACAATGCGAAATTGTAAGGGACTTATATATTGGAGATTTTGCATTATAATGTCGATAAAGGTTATCTTTAATCGGACGAAAGGATGTAAAGTGATTTTGTACCTTGGGACAAGTAAAACTTCATAAATTTGTATTGGGATTGATAATTTGCGATCTGTTGTAATGAGTGTTGCTCTAAAAGCTTGGAGACAATAATTGGACGAAACAATTGAAGATGTCTCTGAATGTGCAAATCAATAGTGATGGAGGTATTTTGTGAATTCGAAAGATTTGAAAAGAATTAAGCGATTGAATAATTCAATTATGCTAGTCATGAAATTAAATGGATTGAACAGGAAATTCAAATGAGATAATCACAATTTGAGCGATAAGGTTTTGATTGTATGACTGAGTAAAAATCGTCGAGCTAGCAAAAAGGGGCAAAAAGAAAGTATTATTTGTTATTGGAATTCCGAAACTGGTGTGTACATTTAAAAAGATTGACAACGACCAAATTAAGGTGTCGTCATTTGCGAATGTTATCGAAGCTGTTAGAGAATACTATGGTTTAATAAGAGCAAATCAAAGAGGAATCGATAGTTTAGCGTGACAAATCGAATGGTTGTATGTGTGATTTACCAACGAGCTTGTTTGTTGGAATTAATTGTCAAATGGATAATTTGGGAATTCATAGGGACATAAATTGACGTATAGTGATTGCAGCTATATCAATTGTTGCATTGGTGACACCATTTGAGGAGTGTATATGTAGAAAGAGTAAATGAATCTGTAATAGGGATTTCGAAATCAAAATTTATGACAATGTGTCGAGTTGATTGTTATCGAGGTGATTATAATTTTATGAGATTGAGTTTTCTCACTAAAGGGATGTACTCGATAAGCGATAAATGAAATGTTTTGAAGTGTATCGCCTCGATCGATACACTTAGATAGAGACACTGATGTAATGAAGGAAATTAAATTCGATATGTAGTGATCTCTATGGGATTTGTAGTGTGAATGGAACTACTGGTTTGTAAACTGTAAAGATGTTTGGATCAAAGTGTTACTTGGACGAGTTTAGGAAATATTGTTATGATCGACATATGTATTATCGATATCGAAAGTAAAGAATTGCGAGTGATCTTGAGGAAACTATGAGACTGTGTATAGTTAGAGAAAAGATGAAGAGTGATTGATAGTATTGATTTCAGTTATTTGGCAGGAATTGGCTATATAGTAACATAAGTGGGAAATAGTATATAGTGATCGAAGCAATTTCCCCTGCCTCCCTGATCAATCGTATATGAAATTTCGAGGACGAAATTTTTATAAGGAGGGGAGAATTGTAACATCCCGACCCTAATGGGAAGGGTATATGGGTCATTTTGGTCAGGCTAGTAATTTGCATTTCATATTTATGATGTGAACGTTTATTTGGTCTCTGATTGTAGAGGAATGAGTTATTTGGCACATGCACATATAGGTACATGCATTCATGACTTTTCCCGGCATTTGCTTTTGTAAATGATTTGAATTGTGAATGTGTGAGATAATTAGATTGGATTATGATTGATTGAGAAATTAGGAGTAATTGGGTTCATATAATTGATTTAGAATAGTTTAAGAGTGATTGGCAAATGATAGTGGCTTATAGGAAATTTTCTAGAAATTCGGGAGAAAATGCCCGGACCGAAAATTTTCGAGGGACCGACTGATTGATCGTATGGTACTGAAAGAATTGTCTAATGGTGATGGAAAAATGAGAGTTATACTGTTAGGAGAATTAAAAATGTTGAGCCATTGGAATTTAGAGACTAAAATCTAAAGGAATTGAGGATTGATGTCTATATATATATCTAGGTTTCAATTTGGGGATTTTTATCCTAAGGTAAAGCAATCTTCTTCTTCTCTTCTCCCACGGTGATCTTCGATTTCTTTCCCTTTGGTGTGAGCTCTCGATCATTTCTTGTGGTTTCCCTTTCATTGTGCAAGGCTAGCTTGTTTATTGTGGGAGATGGAGTTGGTTGAGGCTTGAAGGTGGAGATCGTTGGTTTTGAAGGTTTTAGGGTTTCTAGAGATTTGTGGATTTTTGGCTTGATTCGGTAAGTTAATGGTTTAATGTTGTGATTATTGTGTTTAAAGCATGCATAGGGGTTAATTGTTAAAGATTTGAGTGTTTATGAGTTAGTCTTTGGATTTTAGAGAGAAAAGAGGAGGCTCGTCGGAGAAGGCGATTTGGAAGGGCGACGTCGGCGTGCTGTGACTGTGACGGCGAGAAAATTGTGTTCTCATGGCAGCACGCGCCGAAAGGCCTCGCCGCTGCGAGCCTCCATTTACGTCTGGCGAAGCTATGCTTATCGCATTGTGGCGCCCCTTGTCGCCGCGACGAACGTCCTCACGTCGCGGCGAGGCTGTTTCTACTCAATGAGTATAGTTTGGTTTTAGGGGCATAACTTTTGATGTAGACCTCCGATTGAGGTGATGTTTGATTCGTTGTGATCTAGAGAAAGAGGTCTACAAATGAGGAAAAGAATGAAGGTTTGAAATTAAATTATGAGAATCATGATTTGTGAAAGAAAGCTAAGAAATATGATTGTATTGCATCCTAAGAATTGTTTTGAGTAATTGGGGTATAATGTGAGACTTTGAAAGTAAATTCATTGCTACTGGGAATTTCAGGAACTGAGCATAAAGATTGAATTTGATCTAGAGATTAGTGATATTGCTTTTGAGGTCATACCCTAGCGAGTATGACATGATAATTTCTGGATATTAGAATTGAAATTGGGAGTTACGTATCATGTTATTGAATTGGCAATGGTGATATTGATCAAGTGAGTTAAAGTTAAATCTTGAGTAAAAGAAAATGGAAAGTGGGAAAAGTACAGGAAAATCATGAATAGGCATAGTACATCTTTTATTCAAGGCATGTGCATCATTAATTATTTCGACTGTGCATTTTGTAATGAATGAAATGAATTGATTGTTTTATAGCCGATGGATCGATAATCCACGGACAGTGCTGCAGCTTCCAGGCAACGGCTAGAAAATTCTGGTGAGTAACCTAGTTGGTTCCTCAGCCTTTATGTGTTTAATAATTTGCAATGATGCTATGTGGAGAGAATGGAGGGATATATGTGCTTGTTTTGATTGATTTCGGACCACGGGTGTCCGAAGTATTTGAATGTGATACTGACGTGCAAAATGTGTGTACTACATGTGAATGCTGCTGTGAAATGATTGGGAATATGTTTTGATACATGTGTATTATCTATAGAGATATGAATGAACGTGTGAAATCCATAATTGGTTAATAAATAATGGTTGTGACTGGAGCATATTTTGATCGGAGCTATAAGCTCATCAATTGTAAAAAGCAAATAGTGCATTCCTAGAGGGCTTTGCTATCCCTAATGTGAGCAAGCAGTAGTGCATACCCAAGGGGCTCTCCTACTTGCTTAAATGTGATTACTGTTACTGAACCGAGCTTTGAGCTCGAGGGGAGTCAGTGTATACCCAGAGGGCTCTCCTACTCCCTAAGTGTATCTGAAGTACATTACATTAGCGCTTGATCCACAACTCAAAGTAAAACAATGGAAATTATGGGAAGAGATTTGTGTGCGAGTGTCGATGTGTATGTGAATAGTGTGAAAGGCGTCGCCTATATGTGTACAAGTTAGCAATGCCTGAATTGATTTGGAATGCGATGATATGTGATAAGATGTGAATTATTGGTTTATGCATGCGTTGAGTGAACCATCGATGATGGTTTCTCACTGAGTTCTCAAACTCACCCAAAATTCAACTATTTTCAGGAATTGAAGAGTACCCGTTAGTAAAGCAGGAGTATGTTTCTGAGATTCAAGTGAAGGTCAGTGATCGGGATCGGTTAGTGCGCATTGCATGTCTTTATTTTGTAATAAAGTGTTTATTTGTATTTGTGAAATGGACCTCAAGAACTTTTGGAATTGTGTGTATTCAAATTGGATGTGATTGAATGAGTACCCAATTTGGGCATGGAATTCCGTACATATTGAAATTCGATGTGATTGAATGAGCACACACTTGCTGCTCCTTCTTCATCATTACATCAATTTGTACATTACAAAATCAAATAAAATAGAAAAAAAAAACCAAGGAGGAAACATGGTGATGATAGACCACCCTCCTTGTTACAACCAAATGAAGAAATCTTACAAGATAAAATTTAACTTCTATGGACAACCAAAAGAGCAACATACACCATATATATTTCTATCACATAAAAATATGCAGTATACATAAAAAGATTGCCAACCCATGCATCCACCATATAGGAACCAAAATTATGCATGAAAAACTGGCTCTGATACCAATTGTTGGATCGGAAAAAGAAAGCATGCTTAGTTTGGAGAAACGATAGATTTCAAAACTTTTTAAGAAATCATCTTGCAGCGGAAGCAATATATCCAAATCAACATGCTAATCCATACATGATATGGTATAAGGATAATAAAACCAAGAATAAGATAAAAGGAATTACCGACTCCTTCGCTACAGCTTTAAATCATCGCTGCGCTATCCTCTCCTTCTTATATCCAAATCCTTTGCCTTTGAGTCTTTTCCTTTAGCAATCTATCTTCTTCCTTGTAGTAGTATCCTCTACCAATTAGATTTACCACTTGTTCTTCAAGGACAACTAGGTTAACAAAATCATTTGGTGGGAAAGGAGAAAAAAAAATTTGGAGGAGATTTTCTTAAAAGAAGAAGAACCAAAATTGAAACTCTTTCAATTCTTTCACTTAGGAATTTCGGTTCTCTCTTGCATGAAAAGAGAGAATGTCTAAAAAACATACAAGAACCCTTTCTTTCATCTCAATTTCGAAATATGCATAAATGGAAAGAGTGAGAGGCATCCAATGCATCACTTCTTACATTAATCACTCATCAAATAGCCAATAAATGAGACTTACTTCATTTATCTTTAAAATGGCTATTTGAAAAGACCATAACCTATAATTGAATAACCATTTTGGTTTTGGCAAGAAGAAAGAAGGAAGATGGTCCATCTAATGCACATCTTTCATCTTTAATCTAATGAATGCAAATAGGTTACATGCCAACATTAAAAGCCAACCATTAAACCATTTAATGGTAAGTTCATAACTCCATTTAATAATGATGAACCATAATAAAGACCATCTTTATTTAGTATTTTAATGTCAAATGTATGGTTACACATCTAAACTAACACAATTTCGAAATTGCTTCTTCTCCATTTAAAAAAAAATTTGTTTTAATATAATTAATCTAATCAATTACATTAAACCAAAACAAGCCCATTTCTAAATGAACATATGGGCTTCCAATTAACCATTAATTAGTATAAGCCCATCATTCAATTATGGACTTTTAAAGCCTCCAAACTACTTCTTACTTAGCTTGATAACATTCCTTAAAGCCAAGTGGGGAATCTTATTGGACTTTGATAATTCAAGCTCCAATAAGCCTAGAAATAATTCAATCTCATTGGAATTAATTCTAGCTTGTTAACTAAATATCATTCCACTAAAGACAATTAGTTGAATTCTTGAATTATTAAATATTATGAGAATATGTCCAATTGCAAACCCTATTTAGAACCTTATTATAGCCATCCGCACAACAAAGGATAAAATTACTGTTTTGCCCTTATGTTGGTTTTTCCATCTAGATCTCTCATTTTACTTTATATGGTGATTAACACATAAGATCTCATCTTAGTGTTAAGACTTGATGGGTAGCTAGTCCATCAACTACTGGCGCCAGTTTAATCACCAAATCTCCTTAAAACATCTAGAAGAGATGATAACACTATAAACTCTTTATTTGAGTGAATGTTCCCTGATACATGTTTCAATTAATAATTCCAACATGCAGAATTGGATTAATACCTGTAAAAATCTATTCCGATCATATCAAAATTATAATGAAACACATATGAGTTCACCACTCATCAAGATTGTGGTTCATAATAGCGAATGCTTAAGTTGTATGTTTTAAGATTAAAGTAACGGCCCACTTTATTCTTGAAAACATACTTGGTTTCAATTCATTTAATAGTGCCATTATCGATAGTCTACAACTATCATGATATGAAACTCATCATTCCCTTTAAGTAAACTCCTTTACTTATATGGAGATAAATCGCAACACTACGATCTAAACCATAATCAAGCGACCAACTTGATTATTCAAGCTGTGAATAAATTAATTGATTCTAATAATATACATGTTTCCCATACATCTCTATGTATATGTATATTCTTGACAAATGAATCTTGGTACCTTATGACCGGATATATAATGCTCATACAGATAAAACCAAACTCTTTTGTTTTATTAATAATAAATATTTTCATTACAAAGCTATGGCGAAGAAGATAAAGTTACATGTAAATACACTTGCTTTCCAGGGCACTATATTTACATAACTCCAACATTGAAGAGTACCCCGTTAGTAAAACGGGAGTATGTTTGTAGGATTCAAGTGAAGGTCAGCAGTCGGGATCAGTTCGTGTCTGCATTGCATGTCTTTATTTTGTAATAAAGTGTTTATTTGTATTTGTGAAATGGACCTCAAGAACTTTTGGAATTGTGTGTATTCAAATTGGATGTGATTGAATGAGTACCTAATTTGGGCATGGAATTCCGCACATATGTTTTAAATGAATAATATACCAATTTCTGATTGAGTGGTTAGCACGTCACCCTCGCGGGGCACGGACTCGGATATCACTGTGGATGTCGGGTTCGGGTCTTGCGGGTGTGGGGTGTTACACTTTAGATATACCAGCCACAAGCAGGCTATCAGTCACTCAGCTCATCTCTCCACCTATGCTTAAGATTTTGGTGCAACCTTTGCAGTTGTGGCACCCTTCGAGGATGATCCTCTAGCTCAGGATGCTTCTGAGCTCATTACCTTACAGACCCTCGCTGGTAAAGTTGTCAGACTTTATGCAGATCTCTCTCATCTCTGAGACACTCTCTTTCAGGAGATAGCTCGGCAAAAGGAGAGAGAGGCTTTATATGAACGAGATAGGTGGTATTACCGATGTAAAGATGCATTGCTCATCGAGCATTTTCATTTCCAGTTACCATTTGATAAAGATGACCACCTGAGTGGTGCTGGCACATCGGGAGCAGGTCCATCTAAATATGGGGGATGATCTTCCTATGGAGTAGATTAAGTCATTTTTTTTGTTTTAGCTAGTCATGTTTTAGTTTTTAGTCTACTGGATACTCAATTACATTGTTGTTATTCACAGAATTAATGACCAGCTATTTATATAATTCTCATTGTGCTTTTCCTAGTGTGTATTAATCAATATCCTTCCTATTACTTTTCAATGCATCATGGTGTTTTGATTGTTATTCACATTGAGGATAATATTATGTTTAAGTGTGGGGGAGGTTATTCCATTTTGGCAATTGTTCCTTATGCATCATTTTTTTGGCCATTTAATTGCTTGTACAAGTCATTTGTGTGTCCTCTTTAAAATTTTAAACTTGGTCATTGAGGTGGATTCCATGCTTTTTAAGTGTTTCATTTTCTCTATAATTTTTTGTCGTGGTGAGCACTTGGTTTTTCTACAGCGACGTTGCGAAGTTTTAGTTCACCATGATGAAGTCAATCCCTTTCATCAAAGAAAAAAAGACAATTTTATGTTCTAATTCCCTCATTTCAATACTTCTCCCACATTAAATTCTTCTCACTCCTGTGCCTTAAGGATTTTACAAATTTCAAAGTTGTCCATGTGTTTTTGAAAACACCATATATGTTTTTAAATGATAATTGATTTTGGTTAACTCCATTTTCAATGTTTTCATAAGAGGTAGGTGAGGGTACGCTGAGAGAGTAGCATTATGCTTTTTAAAACCTTGAGATTGCTTAATTGAGATACTAACCTTGTTGGAAGTATATTTGGATCTGAATTCTTTCATTTCTATATGTATCTGCTTAATTTCATATCTCTCTAAATCTTGTTTTAATTCTTGATCAAAGCTTGATGAACTAAAATTTTGTTAATATGATAGAGGCATTCTTTTCAAAAACCTACTCACCTAAACACAAACCCCAAACATTTAACCATTGCTAGCCCCTTTGAGCGAACTTTTGAGTGCATGCATATTTCACAATTAATGTGAATTTCTTATCACCATTTAAAGATGATCTAGAAAAAGAGAAAACAATAATTTTTATACAAAAGAAAAGAATTTTTTTTCTCAAAATTTCCAAAAAATTTGAAAAAAAAAACAGAAAGCTTTCTTAAAATAGAAAAGTTATAAAAATGTGTTAGATTATATTTTTTGATTGTTTAAATATTTTCTTATGCATAGTTGAAGTTTGTTTCATGAGAAAAATAATTGTGATGCAGGTACTCATTTTTCCTTCTTCTATTCAATCCATTTCATTTAGCCTTCTGTACATTGCAAACTTGAAGATCCTCTTGATTCTTGAAATTATAGTTCTTATGGTGGAGAGATAAGATTATCACAAGCTTATGGAAGAGAATGGACTAAGCAAATTGTAGAGTGAAATTATCCCAAGACAAGTGAGTTGAGAGATTAAACACATTTCCTTAAGAGAAATCTCTTTTGCCTAATCTCTTGGATTAAATACTTATAGTGTTTATTTTCTTAGTGCTCTTTCATCTTGCATGGGCTGATTTCTGAAGAAGTGATTTAACTAATTCTCTGTTCTCATTTTTAAGCATGGTTAGAATTTTCTTTTACATTTGTGTCTCTTTGAATTTTATAAGCTTTATCCAGGAATACAAAGGTCTAAGTGTAGGGCAATTTGATTGAACCCAAGTTTCCTATATCATTTGATGACAATTTCATAGTTTTCGTTATAGTTTTTGGCTCATATTATTAGATTTTGTGCTTAATTTAGCTCATGATTGCTTGTTTTGAATTAATGTAGTTTGAGGGTAAAATTGTCATAAATAATTAGTAATTGCACTAAATTGATTTTTAGAACAATTGATACTACAAACTACTATTTTTCATTATAGGACATTCAAGAAGTAGAGCCAAGGAGTGAAGAACAAGAACATAAGTCAACGAGGGCACCAGGCAAAGTTCGTCGCGGCAAGGATGATGTTTTGCCACGGCGAAATAAAAAATCTTTGAAGAAAAATTTTAGACAAATTTCACCACGGCAAGAATAATGCTTTCGTCGTGGTGAAATCAGTAGATTATTTAAGAAATCTTTCAAGAAAAGTTCACCGCAGCGAACTCATCCTTTCGCGACGACGATATATTCAAATTGGAACCATAACCAAACCACTTTTAGAAAATTAACCAACTGTGTAACCCGACCCAGTAACCCGTTTTAAAAAAAAACTAATTTAAGTTAAATTATAAAAGGAGAGAAGGGAGCTTACAATTACCACATCCATATTCCATCATCTTCACCTAACTATCACACCATTGTCTCCTCCCACATCCATCTCATTTTCTTTCATTTTTCACCGTCGACTTTTACCATGAGTGTCTCTAGTTGCTTCTCAGTTGTGAAGTCTCTTGGAGTTATGTGTGGCTAGGCATCTCTTTCCTCTTGAAGATATAGCAATGGCTAGAGTTCAATTGGCTTAAAAGGGGAGTAGCTTAATCCATGTTTAGCTATGATTTATGAATTCCTAGGTTTAGGATTTGTAATTTGTAGTTGAACATGCTTGATTATAGTTTAATCAAGTGTTGGATATTCAATGCGTGACTTGGATTAACATATATAAGCTTGTCTCTTATATGTCTATTTGTGATCTTGTTGATTCTTAATTATCTTGCACAGTTGTGCTTGATATGGAGTTGAAGCTAGATTCCAAAGTGACTTATTGCATTGACTTATCCACTACACACACTAAGAGCATTTAACTGGGTTTTAAGAAATGGAGTCCCATTGATTAAGACCTTGGACTTAAAAAGTTCTTTAAGGTTTACCCATTTGAAACTTAGTGATTTCCACTCCCGTAAAAATCAATTTCGATGTATGATAGCCAAAGTTCATTTTCAAAAGGATCCTATCACTCTTTGATCATTTGTCTTAAACTTTCTATTTTCTATTCCCAAAAATCCAAAACTACATTTTACATGTTTTCTTATAATTCAACTTAGCACAGTTAATGTTATCAAAGATCAAAACCATCTCCTTACCAAATTAGCTTGCATTTTACGACATATAAGTTAACTCAAGTCTATTCATTTTAGATTCCAATTAAGTGAGACGACCCGAGGTTGAATCTTATATTGTAATTCTTGGATTATTTTTTTGATTTGATCTCCAAGGGTACCAATAAAGGTCTGAATCATATGCGTTCAACATCTTAGGTGCTTGGTTCTTTGAAAGTTTGATTCCATGTCTAGTAGGTGTGAAACCTTTCCTAGGATCTTGCATGGCAAACTTATTGAGCATATTCTCAATGTAGGTAAATTAAGACAAGGCTATCAATTTGTTCTTACAATCCCTTATAAGTTTGATTCCTAGAACATAATGAGCCTCTCCCAAATCCTTCATTGAAAACTGTTAGTTCAGCCATCCCTTAACTGTAGTTAATGTTGGACCAATGGTGGTTGACAAATTAAATCCCTTTATGTTTTGATAATAATAAAATATCTAGAAATAGTTAAGAAATTATTTCAGGTATTATTCAATGAAAGGATTGTGCAAATCAAGATGAGCAAGTGTCTAATCAATGGAGAATCAAGATGGGAGTTGTCCTCTAAGTGAAAAATGGCATAAAACATGAGGATTATAAAGGATTTGGTCGGATGTTACCATTGAAGGAAATACAAGTCGACTTACAAAGCACAAGTCGACTTACAGATGAAGCAATGTCAATACTGGTCGACTTATCAAACACAAGTCGACCTATTGAGGACGACAAGTCGACTTACATGGTACAAGTCGACTTATTGGAGAGCGGAGATGAAACTTTTACGTAAATGGTTGAAACAAGTCGACTTATACATTCGACAAGTCGACTTATGGATGTACAATTTCAGCTCCAACGGTCCAATTTGATAAAAATGGAATGGAGATTATCAAGGAACGACTATATCCAATTAAGCAACGGCTAGTAGAGCTCCAACAGCTATATTTCTTCAAGTATAAATAGAGGATGATGAAAGAAGAGTATATATAAGTTCCACAAGTCTAAATACTCTTCTATTGCTTCAAATTGCTCACTATTGCTCTTATTTTGTTACTTTATTGTTTTGAGCACTTGTTCTTCAATCTTTACTATATTTCTTTTACAATTTGAGTTACGAGTGGAAGGTCACGTGTGAGGTAGGATTTGTCTTAGTAAGACAAATCGTTTGTAAGGTAACAGAGCAGAAGTCAAGTGGAGTTGTAAAAGTTCACACTCAACTACAAAGTGTGTAATAAAGTGATTGGCAAAATCCTAAGTGGGAGCTTAAGTAGAGGACGTAGGTCTTAGCACCGAACCTCTATAAAAACAAGTGTTTGATCTTCTTCCCTACACTTTTCAATTAAGTTTATCTAAATTGTTTTTGTGTGTTTTTAACTTCTGATTTTCTTGTAGAAATTCCTAAAGAATTTTAAAGATCTATTCAACCCCCCCTTCTAGATCACTTACAGTTAACATTCTCACGTCATTCCCAATGAGCATAATGCTATCAACATACAAGATTAGAAAAATAATCTTTCCATCTTGTATCCTTTTATAGACATAAGTCTCGTCTAGGTTTTGTATGAACCCATAGGTTTTGATAGACTTATCAATCCTAATGTTCCAAGACCTAGATGCTTGCTTAAGTTCATAAATAGACCTTTGCAACTTGCATACCTTATGCTCATTACCTGGCTCAATGAATCCTTCTGTGTAGCACCCCCTCACCATAGGGTATACACCGGGACGCCCGTAGGTCATACCGATATATATCCTACGAAAAAGGTGGGCTACGAGCAATCACTAACACTTCACATGACATCAATAATCATAAAGCATCAATATGAAAATCACTGTCAGTTTTTCATTATCTGTACATTACTCCAAAAAGGAAATCAAATACAAAAAACCCTAACTAGGCCATCCATCAAAAAGTGCCAGCTGACCGACCTGTGAGCTATGACTTCTCTTGCCAACTCGATCTACACGGCAGGAAAAGTCTCTCTGGAGCTACGAGTCTACTCTCTCGATCCTGAAAAATAATTTGCGAACTCAGTGAGGAACCATCATCGATGGTTCACCCAATTCATGCATACACAAATAGATCACATTTATACCATAATAATCCATTCAGAAGTACCACATGATTATTCACATAGGCACAAAGCAATTTATTTTTCACCCAATCAAAACATTCAATCAAATGCATATGTAATGCGTATGTGACCCTTTTTCCAATTTATTACGTTGTTCTGACCGAGTGCCTAAATTGTCCCATTAAGGGTGCATTAATCGGTGAGCCCGAGGCTCTGAGTCACTGTGGGCTCGAGGCCCAATTACGTTAAGCTTGAAGCTCTCGGTGGCTGCTCCGGTCACAACTGCCAAATTACTGATCATACATTTATGCATGGGATGAATATGACAATATAAAGCAAAGCCCACATCCAAATTCATCCCAAATCAATGCAGCCAACAAATAGTTCACAATATCACAATCACAATAGGACACTCCTGTGTCATAATCTTCCACATACACCGGACACCTTCGGTCCGGAATATAGGCATAGACAAACACAATAGTCCCACCATTATTCTCCACAATTTTATAAGTGCAAAATATAAACAAATTATAATTGAGGAACGATCTAGGTTACCCACCAAATAGTTTCCGAGCTAATGCCTGGAAGTCTCAGCAACGTCCGTGGGATGACGTTCCAACTGTGCCTCTATAATAAGCAAAATAATCACACATTACTCAATGTATGTTCAGAAGTATCAAGCAATGCACATGGAACAATTAAAACGTGTACAATGCATGTTCATGACATTCTCGACACTAATTTACAAATTCTTGTCACAAAAATTCTGTCTAATAATTAGGAAACTATAGCCACCAGAATCACTCAATTCGAACCTCTATAGGTCCAATTATAAATAAAATACGAATCAGAAAATTATTTCCCGGACCCCTCACTTTGACCTAACCAATCCTCGTCAATTTCAGCTTTAAAAATTTCCAATTTCACAAATAAATGAAATTAAATATTATACGAATCTGATGCCTCAAGAATCAGGTCAATCGGACGTTGGACGGAAAAGTAATTGACTAAAGAAGCAATTAGGTCACATAATCACAAATAATCAAATAATAATTATATATATATATATATATACAGTCGCCCTCGTGAGGACGCTGTAATGTCCTCGCCCTCGCGAGGGCGACGCGAGGTGCGAGTGACTGACCAATTTTAATTTTTTTTAATCTTCTCAAAATCCTTTTTAAACCTTCCCTCTTTCCATAATTCATAACTTTTAGCACAGACATTGAAAAATCACAAACTTTGTCTCATTGGAAAGATCATGAAAAATCCTACAAGTTTCATGAAGAGTGAAAAATCCAATTTCACCTCTAAGGGTGTCAAAAATGCACTCAAATCTTCTGCGAAATTACAAAATTGCCACAACAGAACAACATTTTTCCAAAAATCATAACTTTTCATCCTATTTGTCAAAAATTCGAAATTTTATATCAATAAAAAGAGAAAAACAAATTATACATCTTTCATGAACAAACTGAAAGCCAATTCCATCATTAAACAACTCAATTTCTCAATCAAAGCTTCAGCCTATCCAAATTATTCTCAACAGAAACACAAATTTTCAAAATTTATAACTTTCCAACCCATTATCGAAAAATTACATACCATATAGCAATAAAAAGCTTAGACAATGTACTACAATTCTCAAGAAGAACATAGCACCCAATTCCATCTCTAACGAGGTTAAAAGCTCCCATTACTGTGGCTGTCCAAGAAAACAGCATTTAACCTAAACCATAACAAAACTTTACAAATTTATGTCTAACAATCCTTACATCCAAAATTCACACAAAATACCTCATTAGAAAGCTAGAAAAATTTAAATTAAGCCAATTTCACCACTAAAAGTCCCAAATAAATACCAGAACATAAATAGCACAAAACTTGTTCACTTAGAGCATTGCACACCAAAATACAATTTGGACTGAATTACCATTTGAACATTAGTAGACCATAACTTTCAACTTACATATCAACTAAATTCATACTTAGTGGCGTTAGAAAGCTAACACAAAAATATTCAACTTTCATGAAGACCAAAGTTGCAAATTCAATCCTAAAAAAATCATCAAATTTTCAGGTCACAAGGTTCAGATACTGTTCACACAGCACCTAACAATTCACTTTGCATGCCAAAATTAAAATCCTTAAGGTAAGAATTGGACAAAACTTCCTTCATATGAAATCTAGCCATACTTCTTAAGTTTAATTTAAAACAAACCTCAGCTCAATTGGACAACCATATCAAAATTTATGAGCCAAAATCTGAAACCTACATAAAGTCACATTTTCCAGATTACCTCCCTACCTCAACTCTTTTCATTGCCTCACTTTACCTACATCAATATGCATCCATTTGGACCTCTAATTCAGCCATAAATTCATAAAAACAATTACTTGAGTAATCCATCACAATTTGGCAGCAACAAAATACACAATTTCCTTACTTCATTTCCACTCATCTAACATCATAAACATCATTAACAACACTAAATTCACATTCTTTAATTACCATGTCAATTACCCTCACACAAGCATACATTTAAACCCATACAAACCTACCACTATCTTTATGAAATTAATGCATAATTAATTCCCATGAATGCTTCTAACTACTAAATTAAAGAACATAAACATCAAATCTCACCTAAACAAGTTGCAAACTCTTCAATTCTCCAAGTCACTCAAACTTCTCAACTTCTCTTCACACCTACGGTTACCACTCTTTACATATACAAATCATCATCTTCACAAGGCTTGAGCTAGTAGGTGAAGGAAGAAGTAGCAAGCAAGTAGACAATATGATGAAAGAACAACCACCAACGAAGGAAGGAGAAGAGAACACCAAGGAAGAAGAAGCAAAGCTACGGATGAGAGGAAGCCTTAGGCTTTCAAAGTAATTTTTTTAAGCATGTCAAGGAGAAGAGTCGTAAGTAATTGAATGGAATAAGACAAGTATAATAAATGAAGGAAGACACTTGTCCTAAATGGAGAAAAGACAAAAAATCAATTAATACCCTTTAATCAAAGAACCCTAATCTAAATTAATCTTTCATCCCACTAATGCTAATGGCTCTACAACAATCCCAAAAATCCTTTATCCAATATTTCAGTGCCTTTAGGCAGTACTTTTCAGTACGGGAAACCCACTCAGTCAGCCAGTTAGAAATTTGTCGGTCCAGGCAAGTACCCCTAAAAATTTCAGAAAAATTACCACAAATCCCTAAAAATGTAAAACACACCTAGAGCACTTCAATTCAATTTTTCAAACACAAATATCACATAATTCACAAAAAGTTTCATTTAGACACATATGCTGGGAAATGTCATGAATGCATGTACAATCATGTGCATGTGCAAAAATTACCATTCATATTAATATAGAGGCTATAAGATGCATGTGCATGCCGAGATATATTTAAACATTCCTAACCCATCCCAATTTATCAAAATACCCTTCCCATCGATGATGGGATGTTACATTCTGGTTAGGCCATATAAATGGTCTCCTTAAGATCTCTATTAAGAAACGTGGTCTTGACATCCATTTTCTATATTTCATAATCATAATAGGCTGCTATGGCCAAAAGAATCCTGATGGACTTAAGCATGGCTACTGGAGAAAATGTCTCCTCATAATCTATACCCTCTTTTTAAGTATAGCCCTTAGCTACCAATCTAACTTTAAAGGTCTCTACTTCCATCTGATCCTCTTTTCCTTTTGTATATCCATTTACACCTTACAACTTTTAAATCTGGTGGTAAATTTACAAGGATCCAGACTTTATTGGCATGCATGGAATCTATTTCTGATTCCATCTCCTTGAGCCATTTTTCTACAGCAACATCATTAAAAAGCTGCGTGTACATTTTGAGATCTATTTCTTTTTGGTCTGAGATGGCAATAAAGCCTTCTCCTAGACCTAGATACTGATCTAGCTATCTCACAACACTCCCATTACGTCTAGGCACTACTTGATGTTCAAGTTGCACTTCTGATTCAACTATTGAATCCATTTTGACATCTTGTTCTATTATATCCATATCAACTCTTGAATTGGATGAAATAATTAACTCCTTTAGTACTACTTCACTTCTTCCTTTGTGATTTCTCATAAAATCTTCCTCTTGGAAAGTCGCATTTGTCAACCCAAATACCTTCCTATCTTGAGGACTGTAAAATAGTACCCTCGAGTTCCCTTAGGATATCCTATAAACAAACATACTTCTGAACTTTGTTCCATCTTTGTGGATTCAAGTCTTAGAACATGGGCTGGGTAGCCCCAAATCCATAAGTGTCGTAGTGAAGGTACTCGACCAATCCACAACTCCCTAGGTGTTTTAGGCACTGATTTGGATAGAGAAAAGTTAAGAAGATATGTTGTCGTTTGTATGGCATATCCCCAGAACTATTCTGAAAGGCTAGTATAGGACATCATTGATCTTACCATTTCCAATAGAGTCCTATTTCTCCTCTTAGCTACACCATTCTGTTGAGGTGTTCGAGGAGTTAACAAGTTAGAAATAATTTAATTGTCAATTAAATATTGTTGGAACTCTCCAGATAGGTACTCACCACCTCAATCCGATCGAAGTTGTTTTAATGACTTACCTAACTACTTTTCAACTTCGGCTTTGAATTATTTGAACTTTTCAAAAGATTCACTATTTTTATGCAACAAATACAAATAGCCATGTCTTGAGTAATCTTCCATAAAGGTTATGAAGTATTTATAACCTCCTTTAGATTTTACGTTCATGGGCCCACACACATCTATATGTACCAGGTCTAATGTAGATTTAGATATGTTTCCTTTAAAAGGAAATGAGGCCTTGGTCATTTTTCCTTCAATACAAGATTCACAGGTGGGTAATGGATCATTATCCAAGCCCATAATGATCCCATCCTTTACTAACCTATCAAGTCTTTTTCGATCGATATGAACCATTCTTAAGTGCCACAGATAATTAGAATTATTGCTAGAGTCAATGGAATGTCTTGGTTTTATTAACTCTGTGGTGCTTAGTGAGCCTGTCATAGGCTCTATAAAAAACAATCCCTGTTCAATTATCGCATCACAAATAAAATCCTTATTTTCATATAGCGAAACAACATTTTCAAAATATAAGGAATAATCAAATTTTATTAGAGAAAAATAGAAATCATGTCATAAAAAATAGCAATCATGTTCCTTACAATCATTAGCATGTAATAAACTATTGAACCAGAAAAAGAAAGCATGTCATATTTGGACATCTAGTATATTTCAAAACTTTTTAGAAATCTTATTTGCAGTAGAAGCAATATATCCAAATCATCATGCCAATCTATATATGATATGGTATAAGGATAATAATAGACATAAACAATATGAAGAGTATTACCTACTCCTTTGCTACAGCTTTAATTCCTTGCTGCGCTATTTCCTCCTTCTTCTTGTATCCAAAGCCTTAGCTTTGTCAATCTATCTTCTCCTTGTTGTTGTATCCTCAACCAATTTGATTTATCTCTTATTCTCCTAGGACAACTTGGTTAACAAAATCCTTTGATAGGAAAGGAGAAGAAATACTTTGGAGGAGTACTTTCTTAGAAGAAAGAAGGAAACAATGAAACACTTCTCATACTAAGTTTCGGCCATACATAGGTGAGAGGAGAGAGTTGATCAAAACAATACAAGAACCCTTTTCTTACACTCCTAATTTCGGTTATGCATGATAAGAGAGAAGAGGAGAAGCAGCCAATGCATCACACCTTTCTTTAATCAAAGATAAAGAAGCCATTAAATGAGACTCTTCTCATTTGTTTTAAGATGGCTATATGAAAAGTCTAATCACCTAATATTATTATGTTAATTTCAGTTTTTGATGATGTAGGAAGGAAGATGGTCCATCCATTGTGCATCTTTCTTCTTTAATCCAATCAATTCTAATAGGTTATATGCTAACATTAAAAGATAACCATTAAACCATTTAATGGTAAGTTCATAACTCCATTTAATGATGATAAACCATAATCAAGACCATCTTTATTTAGAATTTTTATGTCAAATGTGCAGCTGCACATTCAACCCTAATAACCGAAATTGCACCTTCATTTCTTTAAAAAAATTGTTTTAATATAATTAATCCAATCAATTACATTAAACCAAAGTCTAGCCCATTTCTAAATGAACATTTGGGCTTTTGATTAACCATTAATTAGTGTAAGCCCAACATTCAATTATGGTATTCTAAAACCTCCATTTATATTTCTTACTTAGCTTCATAACATTCCTTGAAGCCTAGTGGGGAATCTTATTGGACTTTGATAATTCAAGCTCTAATAAGCCTAGAATTAATTTAATCTCATTAGAATTAATTCTAGCTTATTAACTAAATGTCATTCCACTAAAGACAATTAGTTGAACTCTTGAATTGTTAAATATTATGAGAACACATATTTGATGCCCAATTGCAAACCCTATTTAGAACCTTATTATAGCCATCCGCATAATAAAGGATAAAATTGTCGTTTTGCCCTTATGTTGGTTTTTTCTTCTAAATCTCCCGTTTTACTTTATATGGTGATTAACACACAAGATCTCATCTTGATGTTAAGACTTGATGGGTAGTTAGTCCATCAAACTACTGGCGCTAGCTTAATCACCAAATCTCCTTAAAACATCTAGAAGTGATGATAACACTATAAACTCTTTATTTGAGTGAATGTTCCTTAATACATGTTTCAATTGATAATTCCAACATGCAGACACTGTATTAATACTCTGTAAAAATCTATTTCGATCATATCACGAATTACAATGAAACACATACGAGTTCACCACTCATCAAGATTGTGGTCCATAATTAGCGAATGCTTAAGTTTTATGTTTTATGATTAAAGTAACGGGCCACTTTATTCTTGAAAACATACTTGATTCTAGATTTATTTAATAGTGCCATTATCAATAGTCAACTAATATCATGATATGAAACTCATCATTCCCTTTAAGTAAACCCCTTTACTTTTATGGAGATAAATCGCAACACTACAGTTTAAGTCATAATCAAGCGACCAACTTGATTTTTCAACTATGAATCCATTAATTTAGATTCTTATAATATACAAGTTTCCCATACATCTCTATGTATATGTATATTACTTACAAAAGAATCTTGGTACCTTTTGACTATACATATAATGCTCACACAAATAAAACCAAACTCTTTTTTTTTATTAATAATAAATATTTTCATTACAAAACTGTAACTGAAGAAGATAAAGTTACATGTAAATACACTTGCTTTCTAGGACACTATATTTACATAACTCCAACATAAACATCCTCCAAATATAACCTTTAACCAGTAGGAAAGTCCAAGATAACTAATCCCACTGATTCTGCTGAAACATCCGTATGTTATCTTGACTTGAAACTAGCCTTTAGGTAGTCTTGTCCTTTGCTCCCCTGTAAAGAATTGCAGCATGGTTAGTGGCTTCTGAATCTAATATCTAGGAATTAGATAAATTTGCCACCTTTTTAGTTCCTAACAAACTTAGGAAACCCACATCGTGTTTACTTTTGAGGGACTCAAGGTAGACTAGATAGTTTCTTTTCTAGTCGCCCATCTCATCATAGTGGAAACACTTTCCCATAATGTTCTCTTTGGCCTTCTTTTTCCTGGGTTGGGCCTTGACCCCTGTTTGGGCCTTCTTTTTTGTTGGACCCTTCTTCTTTTACTTACCCTTACCCTTAAGCTTAGAGGAAGATGCTGCATTAGCTTCTGGCCTAAGAGCCTTAATATTCAATATCTCCTTCGTACTCCGGAGGGTATTCATCGACTCACTCAAGGTGTAATTCTTATTGTCGAGCTCATAGTCCAACTTAAACTGCTAAAAGGAAGAGTTTAGCTATTGATGATCATAATCATTTGCGTATCCGTATCCATGTCCGCCCTAAGCATCTCAGCCTTAGTGACCACAGAGATTACCTTCATCATGTAATCTCGTACAGGTTCACCAGGTTTTTGTTTGAGATTATGAAAGGTTTGGATAGCTTTCACTCTTACCGACCTAGTCCTCACACCGGACATCTCATGTAGGTGATGGACCATAGCATTAGCAGTTTTCATATAAGCAATTTGTTTTTGCAACACGCCACTGATAGAATCTAGAATATAACACTTAGTAGTGTTGTCAGCATTCTGCCAATGTTCATGTTGTTGGACTATTTCAGGAGTGGAATCTCCACCCGGAGATGCAGGCTCATTTGTAGTTAAAACCCATAAAATACATTCATATTGAAGAACAATGTCAAGATTACGTCTCCCTTCATTAAAATTCTCTCTATTTTCCAATTAGTTATTTGTCAAGAGCAAAGTGAGCGGATTCATTTTGTAGTTGATTATGTCTAAAAATATAAATTATTAAAACATGAGCATGCTGCTCAATAAAATTGGAAATTAGTATAAAATCATGATGTATGTATGTATGATGATAGATTTAACAAAACTTAAAAACAATTAAATCTTTAAATGACGATTATTTTTTATCTATAACAAACTAAGTGACAATGGGCCATCTTATCCACTAAAAGAAAAACTGGGACCCTCCTATTAAAAAAGCTCCCAAACATCTCCATGCTTAACTTTTAAAGAAGCGTCTTAATTTGGTCCATAGTTTTACCAACAGAGTTACGGTAGGCAGGTTATTGATAAAATAAGTTAAGTGTTTAACCATTTGATTCATTCACTAATGGTACTTGCAAATCATGCCTCAGTGGGAGGTCACATTTGCTACTAATAAATACATTTATCCTTAAGGCAACCCAAACCATACAAGACCTAGAATTTAAGCCCTCCGATGGGGAGTAACACTTCACCGCATGCAGATGGGCCATCAATTGGAGACCGTGTACTCTAACATAAGCATCCTCTCCCACTCAATCTTTTTGGGTTTTAAGTTTTAATTACCATTTTGTCTGTCTGCAATTTATTATCCATCCTATATTGTTTCATTAAATATCTCATATTTAATGAATGCATGGCAAAGCCTAGGGTTGGCAATTTTTTAAATGACATGCAATCACATAATATCACATATTATTTGCATTTATTTATCCATTCATCACATGAAATAATAAGTCACATTTGATTGTCCATCCTAAAAACATAAAAATAATTACAAGCATTTTAGGCCCAAAATATTCTTCTTGGACTTAGATCTTCTGCTACAAACTCTTTGCTCACATGACCCGGCCCAATCGATAAAAAGTGTCTAATGGCTTTACTTTTCAACATAAAATTTGATTATCATAATACCAATTTTTTTTCCCATAAGAAAACAAAAATCTACACTTGTTTTTCACCAAAACCAAAATTCATGAATATTACATAAAATTTACAGCACTTGTAAAAAATGAAATTTTGTTACAAAAGAGTTCATACAACCAAAATTTTGTTAAAACAAAATTCCAGTACATTTGTTTTCTAAAAATTGCAAAATAGCCAAGACACCATAACCATAACTTAAACCTTATCTCTTCCTTTCTTCAATCCATGGCCTCTTCATCTTCGTCATTACATGATTTTGAACATTACATAATCAAAGTAAACATAAAAATGAAACCAAAGAGGAAACATGGTGATGATAGACCACCCTCTTTGTTACAAACCAAATGAAGAAATCTTACAAGGTAACTTTAGAATCCATGGACAACCACAAGAGAAAAACTTACACCATAGATATTTCTATCACATAAAAATATGCAGCATACTAAAATAATTGCCAACCCATGCATCACACATATAGGAACTAAAATCATGCATAAGAAAATTGGATTTGATACTAATTGTTGGATCAGAAAAAAGAACGCATGCCATATTTGGAGAAATGGTAGATTTCAAAACTTTTTAGAAATCTAAATTGCAGCGGAAGTAATATATCCAAATCATCATGCCAATCTATACATGATATGGTATAAGGATAATAATAAACATAAACAAGATAGAGGTTATATTACCGACTCCTTCGATATAGCTTTAACTCCTCGTTGCATTGTCCTATCCTCGGCAATATATCCTCTCCTTAGTGATGTATCCTCTTCTTCTTGTTATTGTTTCCTCTTGTTGATATTGCATCCTTGACCAATCCGGTCTACCATTTGTTCTTCTAGGACAACTTGGCTAACAAGATTCTTTGATGGGAAAGGAGAAGAAAACTTTGGAGGAGAATTTTCTTAGAAGAAAGAAGACCAAAAATGAGACATTCTCATGCAATTTTTTATTTTTTCACGCAAGATAGGAGATAAAGTGATAAAAATGTAAGAATCCCTTCTTACTCCCTCACACACTTTAGGTTAACAATAAAGGAAAGAAGAGTTTTCCAACCAATGCATCATTTCTTCATTTAATCAATCATGAAGAAGCCATTAAATGAGACTCTTCTCACATATCTTTAAGATGACTATATGAAAAGTCTATTAACCTAAATGAGACCTATCAACTTCATTTTTGATGATAAAAGAAGGAAGATGGTTCATCCAATGTACATCTTTCTTCTTTAATCCAATGAATGCTAATAGGTTATATGCTATCATTAAAAGATAACCAATAAACCCTTTAATAGTAAGTTCATAACTCCATTTAATGATGAAAAACCATAATAAAGACCATCTTTGTTTAACAATTTAATGTAAAATGTGCAGCTACACATTCATCCCTACTGAAAATTAAATTGCACTTTGCTTTCTTAAATTTTTTTTTAATCAAATTAATCAAATTAAACCAAAGTCTAGCCCATTTCTAAATGTACATTTGGGCTTTTAATTAACCAATAATTAGTGCAAGCCCAACATTCAATTATGGGCTTCTGAAACCTCAATTTATATTTCTTTCTTAGCTTGATAACTTTCCTTGAAGCCAAGTGGGGAATCTTATTGGACTTTGATAATTCAAGCTCCCATAAGCCTATAATTAATTTAATCTCATTAGAATTAATTCTAGTTTATTAAGTAAATTTCATTCCACTAAAGACAATTAGTTGATTTCTTGAATTATTAAATATTATGAGAACATATATTTCATGTCCAATTGCAAACCCTATTTTGAACGTTATTATAGCCATCCACACAATAAAGGGTAAAATTACTGTTTGCCTTTATGTTGATTTTTCCTTCTAGATCTCTCATTTTCCTTTATATGGTGATTAATACACAATATCTCATCTTGGTGTTAAGATTTGATGGGTAGCTAGTTCATCAAACCACTGGCGCCAGTTTAATAACCAAATATCCTTAAAACATCTAGAGGTGATCATATCACTATAAATTATTTATTTAAGTGAATAGTGAATATTCCCTGATACATGTTTCAATTAATAATTCTAACATGCAGAAATTGGATTAATACTTTATAAAAATCTATTCTGATCATATCAAGAATTATAATGAAACACATATGCGTTCATCACTCATCAAGATTGTGATCTATAATAAACGAATGCTTAAGTTGTATGTTTTAAGATTAAAGTAATGACCCACTTTATTCTTTAAAATATACGTGATTTCAGATTCATTTAATAGTGCTATTATCGATATTCAACTACTACCATGATATGAAACTCATCATCCCCTTGAAGTAAACTAACCCTACAATCTAAACCATAATCAAGCGACCAACTTGATTATTCAATTGTGAATCAATTAATTTAGATTCTAATAATATACATATTTCCCATGTATCTCTATATATATGTTTATTACTTACAAAAGAATCTTAGTAGCTTTTGACTAGATATATAATGCTCATACATATAAAACCAAACTCTTTTGTTATATTAATAATAAATATTTCATTACAAAATGTAGCAAAAGAATTTTAGTACCTTTTGACCATATATATAATGCTCATACATATAAAACCAATCTCTTTTGTTTTATTAATAATAAATATTTCATTACAAACTGTAATTGGAAAAAAATTAAGTTAATGTAAATACACTTGCTTTCCAGGGCAGTATATTTGCATAACTCCAACATTATCTAGAGTCCTTAAAATTGAAGAAGACATCTGATTCCCCATCTACTTCAGGTATTTATGTTATTGATATTCATACTGTTTCTGATAACAATATATGGGCACTAGATACCAGTTGTGGCTCACACATTATTACTAACATAAAGGGCTTTAGGAATAGTAGACAACTCAACAAGAGAGAGTCAAACCTGCGAGTGGGCAATGGGGCAAGAGTTGCTGCATCAGCTGTAGGCTTATATGTATTGATGCTCCCTAGTAGGCTTGTACTAGAATTATATAATTTTTTTATATACCTGCTTTGACTAACAATGTAATGTCTATCTCTAGTCTTAATAAAGTTAGATTCCATTAAAATTTCAGTAACAATGGTTGTTCAATTTATTTGAATGAAATGTTATATGTTTTGGGTACATTGTGCCATGGTATATACATATTACATATATCTAATTCGATTCTAAATATCGATAATAAGAAAAGAATAAAGCGAGATAATATGAAATTGTCTTACTTTGGCATTGTTTCCTTAGCCATTTCAGTAAGAGATGTATGTCTAAACTACACAAGTGTGGTAGTTTAGGGTCATTTGATTATGAATCATAAGATACATGCCAATCTTGCTTATTAGGCAAGATGACTAAGTTATCCTTTAGGGGAAAGGGTGAATGAACTAGTGGACTTTTACACCTAGTACCTACTGATGTATGTGGTCTGACGTCCATATATGCTAAAGTTGGTTTCATAAACTTTATTACCTTTATCAATGATCATTCTTTATATGGGTATCTGTATCTTATGAGATACAAGTTTGAACCATTTAAAGAATTCAGAAATGAAGTTAAGAAATAATTTGGGAGAAGTATTAAATCACTTCGATCAGATCAAGGTGGTGAATACTTAAGCCAAGAGTTTTTGGATTATCTTAAGGACAATGGAATATTGTCCCAGTAAACTCCACCTTACACACCACAACACAATGCTGTCGCTAAAAAGAGAAACCAAACCTTGTTAGGCATGGTGAGGTCTGTGATGGGTTTGGGGAATTTACCAAAATCCTTTTGGGGGCATGCACTCAAAACTTCTATTTATGTATTAAACAAAGTCTCATCGAAGTAACTTGATGTTACTTCATATGAGATATGGACTAATAATAAACTCTATCTTTCTCTTATAAAGCAGATTCAGTTAGATAAGTTTGAAGTTAAATCTGACGAGTGTCTGTTTGTAGGATATCTTAAGGAAACTATAAGATATTAGTTCTACCATGTTTTGGAACAAAAGGTGTTTGTTTTAAAACATGTTGTCTTTTTAAAGAAAGAATTTCTTCTAAGAGAAGATAGTAGGAGAAAAATTGAACTCGTGGAAGTTCAAGATGCTCAAACAGATACAGATCAACTGCTTAGACTAAGACTATTATTCATGAAGATGAAACAATAGTTCAACCTTCTGACACACAAGAAGTTCGTGGGTACATCATATTCCTAAGAGATACGGATTTCTCATAAGTGAAGTCAATGAGGTGTTAATCATAGAAGACGATGAGCCTACTACCTATGAGGAGGTTTTGAAGAGTTCATAATCTGACAAATAGCTTCAAGCTATAAAATCTGAAATGGATTCCATGTATAAAAACCAAGGATGGATGTTGGTTGAACTACCTGAAGGGATAAAAACCATAGGGTGCAAATGGGTTTTGAAGAAGAAAACTAACATGGAGGGTAATGTAGTTAACCATAAAGCTATGCTTGAATCTAAAAGGCAAGGTGTTGACTATGAAGAAACCTTTAGCCCAGTAGCAATGCTTAAATCCATTAGGATACTCCTAACCATTGCCACTAATTATGATTATGAGATATGGAAAATAGATGTTAAGATGACTTTTCTTAATGGAAGCCTAACCTAAGATGTGTATGTGACACAACCTGATGGTTTCATAGCCATAAATTAAGAAAAGGTCGTAAGCTTCAAAATTCATTTATGAATTAATGCAAGCATCCAAGAGTTGGAATATCTAATTTGGTGAGACAATCAAAGAGTTTGGTTTTTCATAAATCTAGATGAGTCGTATGTGTATAAGAAGGTTAGTGGGAGTGTAATCATATTCCTTATACTGTATGTAGATGGCATATTAAGAACTTTTTAATGAAAAACCTTAGAGAAACAACTTATATTTTAGGGATAAGGATCTATAGAGATAGATCTAAGAGGTTGCTTGGTCTTTATCAGTCTACATGCATAGAAAAGATGCTAAAGAGGTTTAGTATGGAGTAGTCCAAAAGTGCTATATGTCCAAAGACATAAGATGAGAGGACTCGCATGAGTTTTATTCCTTATGCTTCGGCTATAGGATCAATCATGTATGCTACGTTATGTACTAGACCCGATGTATCGCATGCTCTAAGTGTTATGAGTAGATCCCAGTCGGACCCTATTGCTGGTCATTGGGTGGCTTTCAAGAATATCCTTAACTACTTAAGAAGAACTAAAGATGTATTCTTGGTATATGTAGAAGGTGATATTATGGTAAGCAGGTTGATTGAGCCCAAGTTTATTATATAAATTGGCTACACTTTTACTATTCCTAATGTAATTTTTGACTCTTAATTTGTGATTTTTGTGCTTTAATTAGTCCCTTACAGTGAGCTTACACTTTATACAATTTGATAGTAAAATTGTCACAAATTGACATTAATTCCATCATAATTTTTCCAAGGACAATTGATACTGCAAATTGTTGTTTTATATTGCAGGGAAAAGAAGAGTCAAAAGCATCCGAAGAGTCAACACATCACGGCGTATGAAGAAGTTCGCACACCGCGACGTTCTAGGAAGGCACGCTGCGGTGAGCAATCTAGGAAGGCACGCTGCGGCGAGCAATCTAGGAAGGCACGCCGCGACATCAAGGAAGCATCTCGCCGCAGCAAGAATCAAGAAGTGCACGCCGCGGTGCCTACAAAGCATCTCGCTGCGACGAGCAGACGGAGACTAGGACTCTAAATAGAAATTCCTCTCACTATTTCAGCCTGACCCGGATCCATCCTATAAAAACCTTACCAAAATTAGGTTAAGGGGATCAACATTCAGAGAGAGAATAGATACAAGTTAAGAGAGAACAAAGAAGAAAGAGGAGAGATTCACGGCCTCACCATCCAGGGTTCCCTGGGTAAAACCTTTGTATAGGTTTTCTTTTCATTTTCACCGCCGACTCCATCATGGGTAGCTTGGATTCGTCACGAGTTGTGAAGTTTCCGGTCACAATGCGTGGTTAGGCATTCATTTTCTCCTGAAGATGCAGTGATGGTTGGAGTTTACCGAGCTTCAAAGGGGAGTAGCTTAATCTGTAGTTTAGCTATGATTTATGAATACTTAGGTCTAGGATTTGTAACTTGTAGTGAAGCTACTCGATTGTAGCTTAATTAAATGCTGGACATTTAATGTGTTGTTTGGATTAGTAGTTTACATTGTCACGTTTAACTACTTTGTTATGAATAACCGAGTTGGGGTTTATTGCTTTGTAGTTAGATTTTCTTAATTAGAGTTTGATTAAGCGTTGAACAATGGAAGGTGTTGTGGATTTGTTTATGTAGAATTCTGTGCTTAAATATATGAAGTCTCATATATGTCAACTTGTGATCTTGTTGATTCTCTTTTATCTGCCTAGTTGTGTTTGATATTGAGTTGATGTTAAATTTCATTTGACCCATTGCATTGGTAAATCCACCGCGCACACTAAGCTGCTTTTAAAAAGGTTGTAAGCAATGGAGTTCATTGATTAAAGCTTTGGACTTAAAGAATCCTTTAAGGTTCTGAGGCTCAAGAGCACTTAATGGGATCTTGAGAAATGGAGTTCATTAATCAAGATCCTGGACTTAAAGAGAGTCCTTTAAGGTTTATCATTTCAAACTTAGTGATTTTTAATCCACCGCACACACTATGATGCGTTTAACGGGATCTTGAGCAATGGAGTTCATTGATCAAGATCCTGGACTTAAAGAGTTCTTTAAGGTTCTGAGGCTCAAGAGCACTCAATGGGGTCTTGAGAAATGGAGTTCATTAATCAAGACCCTGGACTTAAAGAGAAACCTTTAAGTTTTACCATTCAAACTTAGTGATTTCTAACCCCATCAAATTAGTTTTGAACGGTGATGGACAAAGCTCATTTTCAAGGGGATTTTATCACTTGTTTTAATATTTTCATTTTCTTTTCCAAAAACCAAAAAATACTTTTCACAATGCATTTTAGTGTAGTTAATGTTTTCAACAAAAATTAAAACCCCCTTTCCTTACTAACTTCGCTTGTACTTTATGACATGTAGGCTAGCTTAGGTCCATTTCATTAGGTTCCGATTAAGTAAGATGACCCGAGGTTGCAACCTATACTGCAATCTTGGAATTTATTATTTTTGACCGGTTTCTAAGGATCGATCTTAAGGTCGAATCGACAGATCCGCGATCAAAATGGAGTCGTTACCGGGGAACCACGAATTGGTTCTCTAAGTTAGCTTTTGTCATTTTGTTGCTAAGTGAAGTTAGGAGTCTTTTCTTTTAGATTGCATTCTAGATAGTTTAGTTTCATCCTCATTGATAGTTTTCCTTTATCTTTGATAGCTGGCATTTTACAAATTACACCTTCCGTGGAAGATCGCTGAGACTAACTATTATTTTTTCTGCGACAATCATTTCAGGTGAATCTGGCATTATGGAGGCTAACATGGACATGGGAATGGATGAAGTTATTTTGCCACACCATGGCCATCTGTCTAAGGTTAACCGGGAGAATAAATAACCTCCATAACTCCCAGGTTGTTTCTTTCCTTAACTTGTTTACTTAGTTATGCCTTGTGATTGCACGTGACATATATTGGTGCATTGGTTTGTTACGTAAGTGTCAGGGAGAAACCGCCCAGTAGGAACATAGATTAGCTTTTAGTTTAATCAGAACCCTTTCAATTCAATAATTTCCCCTTTGAGTTATGTCTCTTGCCCTCCCCTTGTTGTGTTGAATTGTCCTTTGTGCTTTCTTACCTTATGATTTATCTATCCTTGTTCTACATTGCAGACAATGTGTTGCTTAAGTGTGGGGGAGTTGTTCACATTTTTTATTTCTCTTGTTGCGTGCCTATGTGACACTTCTTATGTTTGTGTTAGCCAACCTTGCATCATGTTACACAGTTTAAAACTTGGTAAAAATTTTTTTTTCATTATGTCATTTTGGAACGCACGTCGCGGCACAGATTGCACTCGCCGCGACGTCACCCTTTACAAAAATGGCTTTCGTTAAATCTTTTTCTCAATTCAAACTTTTTCCACACTAGGCTCTTGTACCTTTTGTTTTCCAAAGACTTTATAAGTTTCAAGGGGTACTTGAGTTTATGAAAATACCTTCCATTCTTTTAACGATAGTTGGTCTTGGCTGATTTTACTTTTGATGTTTTCAACACAAATTGACTGAAGGCATGCTAACAAAGTAGCACTTTACGTTTTTAAGACTTCATATTGTTCATTGAGATATTACCCTTGTTGGAAGGATATTTGAGCCTAAATTTTTCTTCAATTCTTGTGTGCATATGCTTATTCCATATCTCTCTAGAACTCGTTTCAATTCTTACTCAAAGCTTTATGGACTAGAATTTTGTTGATATGATAGAGGCATTCCTTCTTCAACCCCTTTTCCCCAAACACAGTCCCATGAACACTTATCCCTTGCTAGCCCATTGAGCCTTATTATGTATGAGCACTTGCATGCATTTCATATGATGTCATTAGTTTAATTTGCATTTCCTTTTCAAAAAAAAATGTTCCAAAAAGGGACCGAGAAATAAAATAAAAAAAATATATAAAAAAGGGGCAAAGCAATAGCAATAACATTTCAAGCAGTGTATATATGCCCTATCAAAAAAATGTCAATATTTGTTTATCTTTTGCATCCAGTTCATCATTGTAGTGCATGTGTTCATATCTTTTTCTTTCTTTTATCCTATCCATTCATCTAGCCCTCCGTACATTACAACCCTGAAAAGTCCTCTTGATCTTCAAATTATAGTTTTTGTAGTGGAGAAATAGAATTACTACAAGCTTATGGTAGAGAATGGATTAAGTAGATTGAGAGTGAAATATCCCCAATATGTGAGAAGAGAGCAAACACTTTATCTTGAGTGCCATCTCTTTTGTCCAATCTCTTGGATTGAATTCTTTTTGTGTTTATTTTAATAGCACTCTTTTAATTTGCTTTGATTGACTTTTGAGGAAGTGATTTGCGCCAAGTTCCTGTTATTGTTTTGAGCATGGACGAATTTTTCTTTTACACTTGTATCTTTTTGACTCTTATAAACTTTGTCCAGGAGTACAAAGGTCTAAGTGTGGGGGAATTTGATTGAGCCCAAGTTTATTATATAAATTAGCTACACTTTTACTGTTCTTAATGTACCTTTTGACTCTTAATTTGTAATTTTTATGCTTTAATTAGTCCCTTACAGTGAGCTCACACTTTATACGATTTGATAGTAAAATTGTCACAAATTGACATTAATTCCATCATAATTTTTCCAAGGACAATTGATACTGCAAATTGTTGTTTTATATTGTAGGGAAAAGAAGAGTCAAAAGCATCCGAAGAGTCAATACGTCGCGGCGTAAGAAAATGTTCGCACGCCGCGACGTGCTACAAGTAACACTCCGAGGTGAGCAATCTAGGAAGGCACCCAGCAACATCAAGGAAGCATCTCGCCGCGGCAAGGATCAAAAAGTTCACGCCGCAACGCCTACAAAGCATCTCACCGCGACGAGCAGACGGATACTCGGACTCCAAATAGAAATTCCTCTCACTATTTCAGCCCGACTAGGATCCATCCTATAAAAACCTTACCAAAATTAGGCTAAGGGGATCGACATTCGGAGAGAGAATAGATACAAGTTAAGAGAGAACAAAGAAGAAAGAGGAGAGATTCACGGCCTCACCATCCAGGGTTCCCTGGGTAAAACCTTTGTATAGGTTTTCTTTTCATTTTCACCGCCGACTCCATCATGGGTAGCTTGGATTCGTCACGAGTTGTGAAGTTTCCGGTTACAATGTGTGGTTAGGCATTCATTTTCTCTTGAAGATGCAGTGATGGTTGGAGTTCACCGAGCTTCAAAGGGGAGTAGCTTAATCCATAGTTTAGCTATGATTTATGAATACCTAGGTCTAGGATTTGTAACTTGTAGTGAAGCTACTCGATTGTAGCTTAATTAAATGCTGGACATTTAATGTGTTGTTTAGATTAGTAGTTTACATTGTCACGTTTAACTACTTTGTTATGAACAGCGAGTTAGGGTTTACTGCTTTATAGTTAGATTTACTTAATTAGAGTTTAATTAAGCGTTGAACAATGGAAGGTGTTGTGGATTTGTTTATGTAGAATTCTGTGCTTAAATATATGAAGTCTCATATATGTCAACTTGTGATCTTGTTGATTCTCTTTTATCTGCCTAGTTGTGTTTGATATTGAGTTGATGCTAGATTTCATTTGACCCATTGCATTGGTAAATCCACCGCACACACTAAGATGCTTTTAACAAGGTTTTAAGCAATGGAGTTCATTGATTAAAGCTTTGGACTTAAAGAATCCTTTAAGGTTCTGAGGCTCAAGAGCACTTAATGGGATCTTGAGAAATAGAGTTCATTAATCAAGATCCTGGACTTAAAGAGAGTCCTTTAAAGTTTATTATTTCAAACTTAATGATTTTTAATCCACCGCACACACTAAGATGCGTTTAACGGGATCTTGAGCAATAGAGTTCATTGATCAAGATCTTGGACATAAAGAGTCCTTTAAGGTTCTGAGGCTCAAGAGCACTCAATGGGGTCTTGAGAAATGGAGTTCATTAATCAAGACCCTGGACTTAAAGAGAAACCTTTAAGTTTTACCATTCAAACTTAGTGATTTCTAACCCCATCAAATTAGTTTTGAACGGTGATAGCCAAAGCTCATTTTCAAGGGGATTTTATCACTTGTTTTAATCTTGTCATTTTCTTTTCTAAAAACTAAAAAAACACTTTTCACAATGCATTTTAGTGTGTTAATATTTTTTTTAAAAAAAAAACCCCCTTTCCTTACTAACTTCGCTTGTACTTTATGACATATAGGCTAGCTTAGGTCCATTTCATTAGGTTCCGATTAAGTAAGACGACCCGAGGTTGCAAACTATACTGCAATCTTGGAATTTATTATTTTTGACCAGTTTCCAAGGATCGATCTTAAGGTCGAATCGACAGAGCCGCGATCACAGGTATATTGATGCCAACATCCAATCCGATGGGGATGACTCTAAATCCCAATCTGGATAAGTATTCATACTGAATGGTGGTTAAGTTGGAAAAGTTCTAAATAAGAGACAAATGCTGATTCGACTACAGAGGTGAAGCACATTGTATCTTTAGAAGCGACAAAGGAAGCAGTTTGGATAAATAAGTTCATCATGGAACCTTGTGTGGTTTTGAGCATCACTGACCCAGTGCAGTTATATTATGAAAATAATGGGGCTATAGCACAGGCAAAGGAATCGAGGTCTCATTAGACATCCAAACATGTACACAAGCACTACCATTTGATTATAGAGATCATTGGTAGAAATGATGCCAAGATAGAGAGAGTTCCCACCGATCAAAATATAGTTGATCCATTCACTAAGTCTATTTCCTAAAAGAGTTTTGTGTCATATATACATGCCTATGCTATTAGATATCAAGGCGATTGGCTTTAATGCAAGTGGGAGTTTCTTAGAGAGTGCTCTAAAGGCAATCACCTTTAACACTTATTGTATAAATCATTTTATGATTAATAAAAGAATTTTTCATTATTTTGAAGTTCATACATTTATAGATTTAATGTTGATCTTAAAATTGATGTAATGAAGTCCTTGATACAAAACATAGCATGGAGGAAATAATAATGAGATTTCTATCATGTGTAATTATGTAGTATCTAAACATTCCCTAGTCATAAGATTAATGAGATGGGATATCATTAATTCGGATAGATTAACACATATTGCACTCCTTAATTAAATCAAATAGAAGATCTCATAAGGTATAGAAATGAGTTGTTTAGAGTTAACATATGGATGTTTACTAAGGGTAGTAAGTACATTGGAATGACCTACTATGAGATAATCATATAGATATTCAATTCTACTATCAATGATAGTCTTATCATTGAGTAGCTAATAAATGATTCACCACTTCTAATTGAAGGAGATGATACCCACAGCCTCTAGTCGGGATCATTACTCAAGAGCCTCTAGCCAAAGTAGATATGTGTCATAAAGAGAGTCTTCAATGATACCTAGAGTAATGAGATTTTTAAGATAAGATCTAATAACTCTGGAACTAGACGTGACATAGTCAGTTTAGTTAGAATTGACACTTTGACCATACTTTGAACCAAGTGGGGTATAGACAATGAAAGTACAAATTGCATAGCAACATTATGTATGGAAGGGTTCTCATAACTTCTATTAATGCATGCTATTCATGACCATTAACTTCCTATAACTTTCCATTAGTGATAGGGGTTACGGAAGGCCAAATGGTGTAAAAAATTTAGATGATTTTCGTGTATCTTGTGTAAGGCACATAAAAAGAAATAGAAAGGTTCTTTTTATTATTCACGCACTTTTTCTCTCTAATTCTCTCAACAGTTCTTGTCTTTTCTAGTGCAAAGAAAGAATTCTAGCCATCTCCTAGTGAGGTTTCATCCTTGTACCTTCATATGGACTTTCATTGGAGATGATTTGCGTTGATCATTGTAGTTTATGACAACCCAATGCAGAGAAGATTAAATAATAAAGGATATTGTTAGAAAGGTGTGTAAATGTCTTACCAGCTTTTTCTACCACTAGTCACTATTCTTCTATTGATAATGCATATCAACCAATCATAAGAGCAAAAGTACATGCTAAAGTTTGTATGAAATTCTAATCAATTCATTCTCTACTCATAATTAAATATTCCTAAAAGTAATAGAAAATAAAAAATGTTTCTTTATTTGTTTTATTCTTTCTTTCATTTTGATTGAAAACTTAAAATTAAACAAAAACAAACCAATAAAGAAACACACATACATAAAAAATATATATGTAAAAATTTAAAGCAAAGAAATTTACTTCCCTTGGGATGCCTCTTAAGAAGTGCCTTTGTTTAGGGCCGTTGACTTGACTGCTTCTCTTCACGTGACAAAATTATGATCTTCTGATGGCATATGCGGTTCTTCAGTATGAGGTTCTATAAGGTCGGGTGTTGGTTGATAATCGTTCACATTTAGCTCCTTCCCTATCCTCAGACTTTCAATCTCGGCTAATTTCATGCACTAGGGAAATATTTCAAACATTTCTTCACCTTTTTCTTCCTTGTTTAGTTCCTTCAATCTACTATGTAAAGGTGAATAGTTAATTTCAAAAATAATCATGGACTCAATACTTACCTCCGAGCTACATGATATGTCCTTTTCGGCTACGAGCTCCTTCTCAAATTCTTCTTCATAAGCAATTCCTTGAGTACTATTAGAGAAGTGCTCTAAAGGAAATTATCATTTATTGTACAAATCATTTTATGATTAATAAAGGCATTTTTTAATATTTTGATGTTCATATGTCTATAGATTTGATGTTGATCTTAAATTGATTTAATGAAGTCCTTGATACAAAACATAGCATGGAGGAAATCATGATAATGAGATTCATATCATGGGTAATTATATTAGTATCTAAACTTTCCCTAGTCATAGGATTAATGAGATGGGATATGATTAGTCTAGATAGACTAGTGCATGTTATACTTCTTAATTAGATCAAATAGTAGATCTCATAAGTTGTAGATATAAGTTGTTTAGAGTTAACATGTGAATAAGCATTAAGGGTAGTAAGTACATTGGATTGACCTATAATAAGACAATCATATGGATATTCTATTCTAGTGTCAATGATAGTCTCGCCATAGCAATGTTGCAAGTATCCTTTGACTTGAGGTGCTCAAAGATATCTCAGATATTGATCCTGTGTTTTAACTCCATTCATCGGTGCCTTTCAGGGCTTATTTATATAGTGGTGATTGGGTACAACATAAGGTATTTGAAGGTAATTGAGTATCCAATAAAGGATTCACCATTCCTGATAGAAGGAGATGATACCCATGGCCTCTTATCAAGGTCATTACTCAGGAGTCTTTGGCCATAGGAGACATGTGTCATAAAGAGAGTATTCAACGATACACAAAGTAATGAGATCCTTATGACAAAATTTAATAACACTTGAACTAGCTGTGACGTAGTCAGCCTAGTGGGAGTTGACACTATGACCATACTCTGAAACAAGTGGGGTATAAATGGTGATAGGACTAATTACATGGCAACATTCCGTATGGAAGGGCTTATAGTTAAACTGGTTAATTGGGGGTCATGACGTGTTGATAAATACCATTCTTGATTTACTTGAATTAAGTATTAGTTCAAGTGGCCAACATAATCGGGAAGCTAATGAGTCACATACATATGAGATCTAAAAGATGAGTAAAATCGTATTGAATGGTGATTCAAGATATGAGAGAGTGTTTCGAGATTGTATCGCAATGTAATCATATTAGAAAACATTGCATGGAATGGATTAGAAACAAGTGTTGTTAGCTTCCATTAATACATGCTATTCATAGTCATTAACTTCCCATAACTTCCATTAATGCATGCTATCCATAACCATTATCTTCCCATAACATTTCCTTAGTGATGGGGGTTATGGAAGGCCAAATGGTGCAAAAAATTGAGATGATTTTTGTGTTGGATCGGAAAAAGAAAGCATGCTTAGTTTGGAGAAACGATAGATTTCAAAACTTTTTAAGAAATCATCTTGCAGCGGAAGCAATATATCCAAATCAACATGCTAATCCATACATGATATGGTATAAGGATAATAAAACCAAGAACAAGATAAAAGGAATTACCGACTCCTTCGCTACACTTTTAAATCGCCGCGCTATCCTCTCCTTCCGTATCCAAATCCTTTGCCTTTGAGTCTTTTCCTTTAGCAATCTATCTTCTTCCTTGTAGTAGTATCCTCTACCAATTAGATTTACCACTTGTTCTTCAAGGACAACTAGGTTAACAAAATCCTTTGGTGGGAAAGGAGAAGAAATATTTGGAGGAGATTTTCTTAGAAGAAGAAGAACCAAAATTGAAACTCTTTCAATTCTTTCACTTAGGAATTTCGGTTCTACCTTGCATGAAAAGAGAGAATATCCAAAAAACATGCAAGAACCCTTTCTTACCTCTCAATTTCGAAATATGCATCAATGGAAAGAGTGAGAGGCATCCAATGCATCACTTCTTACATTAATCACTCATCAAATAGCCAATAAATGAGACTTACTTCATTTATCTTTAAAATGGCTATTTGAAAAGACCATAACCTATAATTGAATACCCATTTCGGTTTTGGCAAGAAGAAAGAAGGAAGATGGTCCATCTAATGCACATCTTTCATCTTTAATCTAATGAATGCAAATAGGTTACATTTGTTTTATTAATAATAAATATTTTCATTACAAAACTGTAACTGAAGAAGATAAAGTTACATGTAAACACACTTGCTTTCCAGGGCACTATATTTACATAACTCCAACATTTTGTACATCTTATTTAAGACACATAAAAAGAAAAAGAAAGGTTCTTTTTCTTACACACACTTTTTCTCTAACTCTCTCAAGAGTTTTTGTCTTTGTTAATGCAAAGAAAGAATTCTAGCTCCTAGTGAGGTTTCATCCTTCTATCTTCGTGAGGACTTTCATTACAGACAGTCCGTATTGATCATTGCAGTTTCCGACAACCCAATGTGAAGAAGATTAAAAAATGAAGGAGATCATCAGAAAGGTATGTAAACATCTTACATTTCATGTTTTTGTTTTTCTATATCTATATTTATGCATAGATCCAATTTTTGAGGTTTCGTTTTATTTCTGTTATGTATATTTGATATATATTATGTATGAGATGCATCATCAGAACCTAACAAGTACTACACTCAAGTTTTTTAAGCTTCTCTTCACTCTGTAAGGTTTCCGCGATAACATCCATTTGGTTCTCCTCAAGTTGATATGATTGTGTCTCTTTTCTTTATGGTTCAAGGAGGTTGATAGCTTCCATCAATTGATATGCCTATCTTATGAAGTTCTAGATTTTAGAACTTGCTTCTTATTGGAATTGCAAAGTGTTCACAACATACACATTAACTAATTCTTCCAAGGATGCCCTTAAGTCTTGATAGAAAGCTTTTAGTTTGTACGACAATTGTTGTGCTTCCTACAAACTATCATGAAAGTAATTCGACTGATTATCCCATCTATTACAAAAGTTAGGTTGATCAGTCCAAACATTGTTATAGGATTGAGAATATGAATTAAAGAAATAATTACTTCCATCCATGTAAAATTTTAAATTTTAAATTTTTTAGAAAATAAAAAATGAAAAGATTACAAAATAACTAAAAAGAAACTAATTACGCACTAATATATAGAAACACTAATTAAAATAAATAAATAAAATTAAACATCACATTCCTCAATAACGACGCTAAAATTGACAAGAGCATCATAACACTAGTGATTGAATCATAATCAACCCACTAACTTTTTGTTTAATTGGAGGTCATGACGTGTTGCTAAGTACCACTTTTGAGTTACTTGAATTAAATTGTTAATTCAAGTGGCCAACATAACTGGAAACCTAATAGGTGACAAACATAGGAGATCTAAAGGTTGAGTAAAATGGTATTGAATGGTGATTCAAGATATGAAAGACTGTTTCAGGATTGTACTACAACCTGATCTTGGTAGAAAACTTTGTATCTAATGGATTAGAAACAAATGTTGTTGGCTGCCAATTTGGTCATTAACTTCCAAAACTTCCATCAATGGATGTTATTCATGGACATTAACTTCCCATAACTACCTTTGATGCATGTTATTCATGACCATTAACTTCCCATAACTCTCCATCAGTGATGGGGTTATGGAAGGCCAAATGGTGCAGAAAATAAAGATGATTGTTTGTGCATCTTATGTAAGACACAAGTGAAAGAAAGGTTCTTTTCACGTACACATTCTTTTTCTCTCTAACTCTCACAAAAGTTCTTGTCTTTGCTAGCATAAAGAAAAAATTCTAGCCATCTCCTAGTGATTTTTTATCCTTCTATCTTCATGTGGACTTTCATTAGAGATGTTCTATTTTGAACATTATGGTTTATGACAACCTAACACTGAGAAGATTAAAGAATGAAGGAGATCGTCGGAAAGGTATATAAACATCTTAGAGTTCATGTTTTTTTTTCTATATCTATATGGATGATTAAATATAGTTTTTTAGGTTCTATTTTATTTTTCATTGTATATATTTGATTTATATTATGTATAAGCTGCATGACCAAATCCATACAGTGGTATCAGAGTCATCTTGTTCCTTGTCAAATCTAGAATACATGACATGTAAAACTGTTTTCATGGTTATGACAATTTAGAATCCTGTAATGTTATATTTGAAATTAATTATATAAAAATGTTTTTCACAATTTTCTTTCACCGATAAGTTCATAAGATACAAATGAATGATTTGGTGTGACTGAAAATATTTTTAATGTGATTAAAATATTTAATTTTGAATTTACAAAAACATGCATGAAATTTGTCTTTTTGCTAGGCATGTGATGTCTACACATGATTTTTGTGGAATTTGATTATGGAAAAATTATGTGAAAATATTTGGGATGTTTTTGTATCTATGTAATTCTTGCAGAGTTTTTAAAAATGTTTTAATAATTTTATCAAATAATTTCTTAGATCTGGACAGTTTATCAAAAATTGTAGGATCGGTTTTAGTTGATGATTTTTTGTGTTTATATTTTGGTTCTGGAACTTTAAAATAATTTTATGTGATAAAAATGTGTTAATTTGATGTTTGATGCATGTTTAAATGATTTTTCTCAAATTTTGATTTTTCAGAAAAATTTTGGAAGTCATATTTGTCATTTTTAGTGTCTTATCAGTATTTGGACTTCAGGATAATTTTTGGGTAATTCCTAAATTATTTTGATCATTATGAAATGACCTAGAGATGTTTGGAATGATGATTGATGTCCTAGAAATTTTAGAAAATTATAGAAATTAATTTTAGTAGAGCAATAGATTTTCTAGTGAGCCTAGAAAAAATGGCATGTATGACAAAATTGAAGTTAAAAAATTATAAATTAATTTATGGAATTAGGAATTCATGTTAATTAGATTAATATTAATTCCAATTAAGATAACAGGCAATAGTAATTTTATCCAAGCTAGTAAAAGGAAGATAGTAAATCTAAGTGTTGGATTAGGCTTAGATCCAAGTGTTGGATTGGGCTTTCATGTTAAAATCATAAGATGCCATAAACAAAATGATGTGTTTACATATATGCATTAGAAAATTTATGATTAGGAGAATGTGTAGGCTTGCATGATGGATGGGTGTAGGCTTAGGCCCAATTTGATTGGATAGTTCATATCCTACCATGCAGTTATAGTAACTATCTATCTATCTATCTATCTATTTATCTATATATATATGTTGGAGTTATGTAAATATAGTGCCCTGGAAAGCAAGTGTATTTACATGTAACTTTATCTTCTTGCCATGCTTTGTAATGAAAATATTTATTATTAATAAAACAAAAGAGTTTGGTTTTATCTGTATGAGCATTATATATCCGGTCATAAGGTACCAAGATTCATTTGTAAGTAATATACATATACATAGAGATGTATGGGAAACATGTATATTATTAGAATCAATTAATTGATTCACAGTTGAATAATCAAGTTGGTCGTTTGATTATGGTTTAGATCGTAGTGTTGCGATTTATCTCCATATAAGTAAAGGAGTTTACTTAAAGGGAATGATGAGTTTCATATCATGATAGTAGTAGACTATCGATAATGGCACTATTAAATAAATCGAATCAAGTATATTTTCAAGAATAAAGTGGTAGTTACTTTAATCTTAAAACATACAACTTAAGCATTCGCTATTATGAACCACAATCTTGATGAGTGGTGAACTCATATGTGTTTCATTATAATTCTTGATATGATCGGAATAGATTTTTACAGGTATTAATCCAAAGGTCTGCATGTTGGAATTATTAATTGAAACATGTATCGTGAACATTCACTCAAATAAAGAGTTTATAGTGTTATTATCTCTAGATGTTTTAAGGAGATTTGGTGATTAAACTGGCGCGATAGTTTGATGGACTAGCTACCCATCAAGTCTTAACACTAAGATGAGATCTTATGTGTTAATCACCATATAAAGTAAAATGAGAGATCTAGAAGGAAAAACCAACATAAGGGCAAAACGGTAATTTTACCCTTTGTTGTGCGGATGGCTATAATAAGGTTTTAAATAGGGTTTGCAATTGGACATATTCTCATAATATTTAATAATTCAAGAGTTCAACTAATTTTCTTTTGTGGAATGACATTTAGTTAATAAGCTAGAATTAATTCCAATGAGATTGAATTATTTCTGGGCTTATTGGAGCTGGAATTATCAAAGTCCAATAAGATTCCCCACTTGGCTTTAAGGAAGGTTATCAAGCTAAGTAAGTAGTTTGGAGGCTTTAGAAGTCCATAATTGAATGATGGGCTTATACTAATTAATGGTTAATTGGAAGCCCATATGTTCATTTAGAAATGAGCTTGTTATGGTTTAATGTAATTGATTAGATTAATTATATTAAAAAAAAAAAATTAAATGGAGAAGAAGCAATTTCGAAATTGTGTTAGGTTAGATGTGTAACCACACATTTGACATTAAAATACTAAATAAAGATGGTCTTTATTATGGCTCATCATTATTAAATGGAGTTATGAACTTACCATTAAATGGTTTAATGGTTGGCTTTTAATGTTGGCATGTAACCTATTTGCATTCATTAGATTAAAGATGAAAGATGTGCATTAGATGGACCATCTTCCTTCTTTCTTCTTGCCAAAACCAAAATGGGTATTCAATTATAGGTTATGGTCTTTTCAAATAGCCATTTTAAAGATAAATGAAGTAAGTCTCATTTATTGGCTATTTGATGAGTGATTAATGTAAGAAGTGATGCATTGGATACCTCTCACTCTTTCCATTTATGCATATTTCGAAATTGAGATGAAAGAAAGGGTTCTTGCATGTTTTTTAGACATTCTCTCTTTTCATGCAAGAGAGAACCGAAATTCCTAAGTGAAAGAATTGAAAGAGTTTCAATTTTGGTTTTTCTTCTTCTATGAAAATCTCCTCCAAATATTTCTTCTCCTTTCCCACCAAAGGATTTTGTTAACCTAGTTTTCCTTGAAGAACAAGTGGTAAATCTAATTGGTAGAGGATACTACTACAAGGAAGAAGATAGATTGCTAAAGGAAAAGACTCAAAGGCAAAGGATTTGGATACAAGAAGGAGAGGATAGCGCAGCGAGGATTTAAAGCTGTAGCGAAGGAGTCGGTAATTCCTTTTATCTTGTTCTTGGTGTTATTATCCTTATACCATATCATGTATGGATTAGCATGTTGATTTGGATATGTTGCTTCCGCTGCAAGATGATTTCATAAAAAGTTTTGAAATCTATCGTTTCTCCAAACTAAGCATGCTTTCTTTTTCCGATCCAACAATTGGTATCGAGTAGGTTTTCATGCATGATTTGGTTCCTATATGGTGGATGCATGGGTTGGCAATCTTTTATGTATACTGCATATTTTTATGTAATAGAAATATATATGGTGTATGTTGCTCTTTTGGTTGTCCATAGAAGTTAAATTTTATCTTGTAAGATTTCTTCATTTGGTTGTAACAAGGAGGGTGGTCTATCATCACCATGTTTCCTCCTTGGTTTCTTTTTTCTATTTTATTTGATTTTGTAATGTACAAATTGATGTAATGATGAAGAAGGAGCAGCCATGGATTGAAGAAATAGAAAGGTAAAATTTTCGGTGTATCCTTTTATGTTTTGGCATAAGTTTTGTGAAAACTAAGTTGCTGGAATTTTTGTTTCAATGAATCATATTTCAGTTATGATTGGAAAACAAGTGCTGGTTTTTTGTTTCAAAGAATCCAATTTCGGTTTTGCTAAAATACTAAGTGCTGTGTTTATTTTTCATGAAATGAGTTTCGGTTTTAATAAAACAAGTGCTGGAATTTTTTGTCAAAACAAAGATTTGGTTTTCTAAAAATCTAGTGCTGGAATTTTATTTTTCAAAATGACAAAATTCTAATTTCATAAATGCCATTACATTTTGTTTACCGGATTGGCCGGATCAAGTTAGCGAAGAGTTTGAAGCGGAAGATCCAAGATGAAGAAGCATATTTTGGGCCTAAAAGGCTTGTAATTATTTTATGATTCTAGGGTGGACAATCAAAAGTGACTTTATTAGTTCATGTGATGAATGGAGAAATGAATGCTTGTAATATGTGATATTATGTGATTGCATGTCATTTAGAAAATTGCCAACCCTAGGCCTTGCCATGCATTCATTATGTATGAGATATATAATGAAACAGTATAGGATGGATAATAAATTGCATCTAGACAAGATGGTATTTAAAATTAAAGCCCAAAAGATTGAGTGGGAGAGGATGCTCTGAGAGCCCACGGTCTCCAAATGATGGCCCGCTTGCATGTGGTGAAGTGTTACTCCCCATCGGAGGGCATGGATCCTAGATCTTGCATGGTTTGGGTCTCCTTAAGGATAAGTCCACTTAATGATAGCAAATATGACCTCCCACCGAGGCATGATTTGTAGGTATCTTTAGTGAATAAATCAAATGGTTATACACTCAACATTTTTATCAATAAACCGCCCACCGTAGCTCATTGGTAAAAGTATGGACCAAATTAAGACGCTTCTTAAAAATTAAGCATGAGATGCTTGGTAGTTTTTGAGTGGGAGGGTCCCGCTTTTTCTTTTAATAGATAAGATGACCCACCGTCACTTAGTCTCATTATAGATAAGAAAATAACCGTCAGATAATGTTTTAATTTTTAAGTTTTGTTAAATCTATCATCATGCATACATGCATCATGATTTTATACAAAGTTCCATAAATTGTTGACTAGTATGCTCATGTTTTAATAATTTATATTTTTAGACATAATCAACCACAAAATGAATCCACTCACCCCGCTTCTTGACTAATAACAAATTGAAAATGGAGACAAGTTTAATGAATGGAGACGTAACCTTGACATTGTTCTTCAATATGAACGTATTTCATGGGTGTTAACTGAAAATGAGCCTACACCTCTAAGTGGAGATGCAACTCCCGAGCAAGTCCAACAACACGGCGTTGGCGGAATCCGACAAGACTACTAAGTGTTATATTCGCTTCACATCGTGCATGTTGCAAAAGAAAATTGCTTGTATGAAAACTGCTAGTGCAATGGTCCATCACCTACATGAGATGTTTGGTATGAGGACTACGTCTGCAATAGTGAAAGCTATCCAAACCTTTCATAATCTCGCATGAAACCCGTGAACCAAGGCGCAATTACATGATGAAGGTAATCTCTGCGGTCACTGAGGCTGAGATGCTTGGGGCGGATATGGATGAGGACACGCAGATGATTATGATCATCAATAGCTTAAACTCTTCTTTTCAGTAGTTTAAGTTGGACTATGAGCTCAACAGCAAGGATTACACGTTGAGTGAGTTGATGAATACCCTCCAGAGCACGGAGGAAATATTGAATATTAAGGCTCATGGGCCAGAAGCTAATGTAGCTTCTTCTTCTAAGCCCAAGGGTAAGGGAAAGGAAAAGAAGAAGGGTCCAATGAAAAAGAAGGCCCAAATAGGGGTCAAGGCCAAACCCATTTAAAAGAAGGCCAAAGAGAACATCAAAGGAAAGTGTTTCCTTTGTGATGAGATGGGCCCTGGAAAAGAAAGCGTCGATCTACCTAGAGTCCCTCAAAAGCAAACAAGGTATGGGCTTCCTAAATTTGTTAGGAACTAGAAATGTGGCAGATTTATCTACTTCTTGGATATTAGATTCAGGAGCCACTAACCATGTTTGTAATTCTTTGCAGGGGTTCCAACAAAGGAAAAGACTTCCTAAAGGCCGCTTCAAGTTAAGATAGCAGATGGTTCCTATGTTTCAGTGAGTAATCAGAGGGAGTAGTTATCTTGGACTTTCCTAGTGGTCATAGGTTATATTTGGAAGATGTTTATTACATGCCAATGATTGTAAGGAACATGATTTCTATTTTTGTCTAATAAAATCTGGCTATTCCTTATATTTTGAAAAGGTTGTTTCAATATATGAGAATAAGGATTTTATTTGTGAAGCGATAATTAAACAGGGATTGTTTTTTATAGAACCTATGAAAGGCTCACTAAACACCACAGAATTGATAAAACCAAGACAATCCAATATCTCTAGCATTAATTCAAAGTATCTGTGGCATCTAAGGATGGGTCATATCAATCGAAAAGACTTGACAAGCTAGTAAAGGATGGTATCCTTATGGGCTTGGATAGTGATCCATTACCCACCTGTGAATCTTGTATTGAAGGAAAATGACAAAAGCCTCATTTCCTTCTAAAGGAAACAGATTTGAATCCACATTGGACATGGTACATATTGATGTGTGTGGGCCCATGAATGTACAAGCTAGAGGAGGTTATGAATATTTCATAACTTTTATAGATGATTACTCAAGACATGGCTATTTGTATTTGATGCATAAAAAGAGTGAATCTTTTGAAAAGTTCAAAGAATTCAAAGCTGAAGCTGAGAAGCAACTTGGCAAGCCATTAAAACAAACTTCGATCGATCGAGGTGGTGAGTATTTATCTGGAGAGTTCCAGCAATATTTAATTGACAATGGAATTGTTTCCAATTTGTCAGCTCCTCGTACACCTCAACAGAATGGTGTAGCAGAGAGGAGAAAAAAAACTCTATTGGAAATGATAAGATCAATGATGTCCTATGCTAGCCTTCCATAATCGTTATGGGGATATGCCATACAAACGGCAACATATCTTCTTAACTTTGCTCCATCCAAATCGGTGCCTAAAACACCTAGGGAGTTGTGGACTGGCCGAGTGCCTTCATTGAGGCACTTGAGGACTTTGGGCTGTCTAACCCATGTTCTAAAGCCTGAATCCACAAAGATGAAACCAAGGTTAGAAGTATGATTATTTGTAGGACATCCTACGGGAACTCGAGGGTACTATTTTTACAATCCTCATGATAGGAAGGTATTTGTGTCGACAAATGCAAACTTCTTAGAGGAAGAGTTTGTGAGAAATCACAAAGGAAGAAGTGAAGTAGTACTAAAGGAGTTAGTAATTTCATCCAAACCAAGAGTTGTTTTGGATATGACAGAACAAGATGTCGAAATGGATTCAAGAGTTGAATCAAGGCAACCCTGAACATCAAGATGTGCTTAGACGTAGTGGGAGGGTTGTGAGACAACCAGATAGGTATCTGGGTTTAGGAGAAGGCTTAATTGCCATCTCATACCAAGAAGAAACAGATCCCGTTACATTTATACACGGGCTATTAATGATGTTGATGCAGAAAATGGCTCAAGGCAATGGAATCGAAATAGATTCTTTGTATACTAATGAAGTTCTGGGTCCTTGTAGATCTACCACCGTGTCTAAAACCATAGGGTGTAAATGGATCTACAAAGGAAAAGGGATCGGATGGAAAGGTAGAGACCTTTAAAGCTAGATTGGTAGCTAAAGGCTATACTCAAAAGGAGGGTATAGACTACGAGGAGACTTTTCTCCGGTTGCCATGCTTAAGTCCATCAGATTCTTTTGGCCATAGCGACTATTTTGATTATGAAATATGGCAAATGGATGTCGTGACCACATTTCGAATGGAGATCTTGAGGAGACCATTTATATGGCCCAACCGAAGGATTCATTGAGCTAGGTAATGAGCATAAGGTTTTGAAGTTGCAAAGGTCCATTTATGGACTTAAGCAAGCATCTAGGTCTTGGAACATTAGGTTTGATAAGGCTATCAAAACCTATGGGTTCATACAAAAGCTAGATGAGCCTTGTGTTTACAAAAGAATACAAGAAGGTAAGGTTACTTTCCTAATCCTGTATGTTGATGACATTCTACTTATTGGGAATGATGTGGGAATGTTATCTGCGGTTAAGGGATGGCTGAATGAACAGTTTTCAATGAAGGATTTGGGAGAGGCTACCTATGTTCTAGGGATCAAACTTATAAGGGATCGTAAGAACAAGAAGATAGTTTTGTCTCAACTAACTTACATTGAGAATATGCTCAATAAGTTCGCCATGCAAGATTCCAAGAGGGGTTTCACTCCTACTAGACATGGAATCAAACTTTCAAAGGAACAAGCACCTAAAACCCAAGAGGAGGTTGAACGACGCGTAACATTCCATATGCTTGGCAGTTGGTAGTTTGATGTATGCAATGTGTGCACTAGACCGGATATCTGCTACATGCATGGGGTGGTAGCGATTTCAGTCCAATCCAGGAATGGAACATTGGACTGTGGTTAAGTGTATATTTAAGTATCTTCGTAGGACGAAGAACTTAATGCTTGTTTACTCGAAGTAATTTTATTCCGACGGGATATACGGATTCGATTTCCAATCGATGTTGATTCAAGGAAATCAACTTCGGTTCTATATTTACTTTAGGAGGTGGAGCCATAGTTTAGAGGAGTGTCAAGCAATCTTGTATTGCTGATTCGACTATGGAGGTTGAGTATGTTGTCTTGTGAAGCAAGAAAGGAAGCGCCTGCTCAGGAAGTTCCTAAATGATTTGGAGGTAGTTCCAGAGGCGTAAAAGCCATTACACTTTATTGTGATAATAGTGGGCGGTGGCTAATTCTAAAGAACCTCGGAACCACAAAGTCGCCAAACACATTGAGCGTAAAGTATCATCTCATAAGGAGATAATACAACGTGGAGAAGTGCATGTGGTAAAGATTCTACTGAGCAAAACCTTGCGATCCGTTCACAAAGACATTGACTCAAAAGAGCTTTGAGGGTCACCTAGAAGGGATGGGAATGAAGGATATGTCAAACTTGCTTTAGGGCAAGTGGGAGATTGTTGGAGTTATGTAAATATAGTGCCCTGGAAAGCAAGTGTATTTACATGTAACTTTATCTTCTTCAGTTACAGTTTTGTAATGAAAATATTTATTATTAATAAAACAAAAGAGTTTGGTTTTATCTGTATAAGCATTATATATCTGGTCATAAGGTACCAAGATTCATTTGTAAGTAATATACATATACATAGAGATGTATGGGAAACATGTATATTATTAGAATCAATTAATTGATTCACAGTTGAATAATCAAGTTGGTCGTTTGATTATGGTTTAGATCGTAGTGTTGCGATTTATCTCCATATAAGTAAAGGAGTTTACTTAAAGGGAATTATGAGTTTCATATCATGATAGTAGTAGACTATCGATAATGGCACTATTAAATGAATTGAATCAAGTATGTTTTCAAGAATAAAGTGGGTCGTTACTTTAATCTTAAAACATACAACTTAAGCATTCGCTATTATGAACCACAATCTTGATGAGTGGTGAACTCATATATGTTTCATTATAATTCTTGATATGATCGGAATGGATTTTTATAGGGTATTAATTCAGTGTCTGCATGTTGGAATTATTAATTGAAACATGTATCAGGGAACATTCACTCAAATAAAGAGTTTATAGTGTTATCATCTCTTCTAGATGTTTTAAGAAGATTTGGTGATTAAACTAGCGCCGATAGTTTGATGGACTAGCTACCATCAAGTCTTAACACTAAGATGAGATCTTATGTTAATCACCATATAAAGTAAAACGAGAGATCTAGAAGGAAAACCAACATAAGGGCAAAACGGTAATTTTACCCTTTGTTGTGCGAGATGGCTATAATAAGGTTCTAAATAGGGTTTGCAATTGGACATATTCTCATAATATTTAATAATTCAAGAGTTCAACTAATTGTCTTTAGTGGAATGACATTTAGTTAATAAGCTAGAATTAATTCCAATGAGATTGAATTATTTCGGGCTTATTGAGCTTGAATTATCAAAGTCCAATAAGATTCCCCACTTGGCTTTAAGGAAGGTTATCAAGCTAAGTAAGAAGTAGTTTGGAGGCTTTAGAAGTCCATAATTGAATGATGGGCTTATACTAATTAATGGTTAATTGGAGGCCCATATGTTCATTTAGAAATGGGCTTATTTTGGTTTAATGTAATTGATTAGATTAATTATATTAAAACAATTTTTTTAAATGGAGAAGAAGCAATTTCGAAATTGTGTTAGGTTAGATGTGTAACCACACATTTGACATTAAAATACTAAATAAAGATGGTCTTTATTATGGTTCATCATTATTAAATGGAGTTGTGAACTTACCATTAAATGGTTTAATGGTTGGCTTTTAATGTTGGAATGTAACCTATTTGCATTCATTAGATTAAAGATGAAAGATGTGCATTAGATGGACCATCTTCCTTCTTTCTTCTTGCCAAAACCGAAATGGGTATTCAATTATAGGTTATGGTCTTTTCAAATAGCCATTTTAAAGATAAATGAAGTAAGTCTCATTTATTGGCTATTTGATGAGTGATTAATGTGAAGTGATGCATTGGATGCCTCTCACTCTTTCCATTTATGCATATTTCGAAATTGAGAGGTAAGAAAGGGTTCTTGCATGTTTTTACACATTCTCTTTTCATGCAAGATAGAACCGAAATTCCTAAGTGAAAGAATTGAAAGAGTTTCAATTTTGGTTCTTCTTCTTCTAAGAAAATCTCCTCCAAATATTTCTTCTCCTTTCCCACCAAAAGATTTTGTTAACCTAGTTGTCCTTGAAGAACAAGTGGTAAATCTAATTGGTAGAGGATAATACTACAAGGAAGAAGATAGATTGCTAAAGGAAAAGACTCAAAGGCAAAGGATTTGGATACAAGAAGGAGAGGATAGCGCAATGAGGATTTAAAGCTATAAGCGAAGGAGTCGGTAATTCCTTTTATCTTGTTCTTGGTTTTATTATCCTTATACCATATCATGTATGGATTAGCATATTGATTTGGATATATTGCTTCCGCTGCAAGATGATTTCTTAAAAAGTTTTGAAATCTATCGTTTCTCCAAACTAAGCATGCTTTCTTTTTCCGATCCAACAGTAGTACTAAAGGAGTTAGCAATTTCATCAAAACCAAGAGTTGTTTTGGATATGACAGAACAAGATGTCAAAATGGATTCAAGAGTTGAATCAAAAATGCAACCTGAACATCAAGATGTGCCTAGACGTAGTGGGAGGGTTGTGAGACAACCAGATAGGTATCTGGGTTTAGGAGAAGGCTTAATTGCCATCTCAGACCAAGAAGAAACAGATCCCGTTACGTATACACAGGCTATTAATGATGTTGATGCAGGAAAATGGCTCAAGGTAATGGAATCGAAAATAGATTCTATGTATACTAATGAAGTCTCGGTCCTTGTAGATCTACCACCAGGTCTAAAAACCATAGGGTGTAAATGGATCTACAAAAGGAAAAGGGAAAATGGATCTACAAAATGGAAAGGTAGAGACCTTTAAAGCTAGATTGGTAGCTAAAGGCTATACTCAAAAGGAGGATATAAACTACGAGGAGACTTTTTCTCCGGTTGCCATGCTTAAGTCCATCAGGATTCTTTTGGCCATAGCAGCCTATTTCGATTATGAAATATGGCAAATGGATGTCAGGACCGCATTTCTGAATGGAGATCTTGAGGAGACCATTTATATGGCCCAACCAGAAGGATTCATTGAGCTAGGTAATGAGCATAAGGTTTGCAAGTTGCAAAGGTCCATTTATGGACTTAAGCAAGCATCTAGGTCTTGGAACATTAGGTTTGCTAAGGCTATCAAAACCTATGGGTTCATACAAAAGCTAGATGAGCCTTGTGTTTACAAAAGAATACAAGAAGGTAAGGTTACTTTCCTAATCCTGTATGTTGATGACATTCTGCTCATTGGGAATGATGTGGGAATGTTATCTGCGGTTAAGGGATGGCTGAATGAACAGTTTTCAATGAAGGATTTGGGAGAGGCTACCTATGTTCTAGGGATCAAACTTATAAGGGATCGTAAGAACAAGAAGATAGTTTTGTCTCAACTAACTTACATTGAGAATATGCTCAATAAGTTCGCCATGCAAGATTCCAAGAGGGGTTTCACTCCTACTAGACATGGAATCAAACTTTCAAAGGAACAAGCACCTAAAACCCAAGAGGAGGTTGAACGCATGCGTAACATTCCATATGCTTCGGCAGTTGGTAGTTTGATGTATGCAATGCTGTGCACTAGACCGGATATCTGTTACGCAGTGGGACTGGTAAGCAGATTTCAGTCCAATCCAGGAATGGAACATTGGACTGCGGTTAAGTGTATACTTAAGTATCTTCGTAGGACGAAGAACTTAATGCTTGTTTACTCTGGAAGTAATTTTATTCGACGGGATATACGGATTTCGATTTCAATCGATGTTGATTCAAGGAAATCAACTTCGGTTCTATATTTACTTTAGGAGGTGGAGCCATAGTTTAGAGGAGTGTCAAGCAATCTTGTATTGCTGATTCGACTATGGAGGTTGAGTATGTTGTCGTCAGGAAGCAAAAGGAAGCGATCTGGCTCGGAAGTTCCTAAATGATTTGGAGGTAGTTCAGAGGCGTAAAAAGCCATTACACTTTATTGTGATAATAGTGGGCAAAGTGGCTAATTCTAAAGAACCTCGGAACCACAAAGTCGCCAAACACATTGAGCGAAAGTATCATCTCATAAGGGAGATAATACAACGTGGAGAAGTGCATGTGGTAAAGATTCCTACAGAGCAAAACCTTGCGATCCGCTCACAAAGACATCGACTCAAAAGAGCTTTGAGGGTCACCTAGAAGGGATGGGAATGAAGGATATGTCAAACTTGCTTTAGGGCAAGTGGGAGATTGTTGGAGTTATGTAAATATAGTGCCTGGAAAGCAAGTGTATTTACATGTAACTTTATCTTCTTTAGTTACGCTTTGTAATGAAAATATTTATTATTAATAAAACAAAAGAGTTTGGTTTTATCTGTATAAGCATTATATATCCGGTCATAAGGTACCAAGATTCATTTGTAAGTAATATACATATACATAGAGATGTATGGGAAACATGTATATTATTAGAATCAATTAATTGATTCACAGTTGAATAATCAAGTTGGTCGCTTGATTATGGTTTAGATCAGTAGTGTTGTGATTTATCTCCATATAAGTAAAGGAGTTTACTTAAAGGGAATGATGAGTTTCATATCATGATAGTAGTAGACTATCGATAATGGCACTATTAAATGTATTCGGAATCAAGTATGTTTTCAAGAATAAAGTGGGTCGTTACTTTAATCTTAAAACATACAACTTAAGCATTCGCTTATTATGAACCACAATCTTGATGAGTGGTGAACTCATATGTGTTTCATTATAATTCTTGATATGATCGGAATGGATTTTATAGGTATTAATTCAGTGTCTCGCATGTTGGAATTATTAATTGAAACATGTATCGTGGAACATTCACTCAAATAAAGAGTTTATAGTGTTATCATCTCTTAGATGTTTTAAGGAGATTTGGTGATTAAACTAGCTTGATAGTTTGATGGACTAGCTACCCATCAAGTCTTAACACTAAGATGAGATCTTATGTGTTAATCACCATATAAAGTAAAACGAGAGATCTAGAAGGAAAAACCAACATAAGGGCAAAACGGTAATTTTACCCTTTGTTGTGCAGATGGCTATAATAAGGTTCTAAATAGGGTTTGCAATTGGACATATTCTCATAATATTTAATAATTCAAGAGTTCAACTAATTGTCTTTAGTGGAATGACATTTAGTTAATAAGCTAGAATTAATTCCAATGAGATTGAATTATTTCGGGCTTATTGAGCTTGAATTATCAAAGTCCAATAAGATTCCCCACTTGGCTTTAAGGAAGGTTATCAAGCTAAGTAAGAAGTAGTTTGGAGGCTTTAGAAGTCCATAATTGAATGATGGGCTTATACTAATTAATGGTTAATTGGAGGCCCATATGTTCATTTAGAAATGGGCTTGTTTTGGTTTAATGTAATTGATTAGATTAATTATATTAAAACAATTTTTTAAATGGAGAAGAAGCAATTTCGAAATTGTGTTAGGTTAGATGTGTAACCCACATTTGACATTAAAATACTAAATAAAGATGGTCTTTATTATGGTTCATCATTATTAAATGGAGTTATGAACTTACCATTAAATGGTTTAATGGTTGGCTTTTAATGTTGGAATGTAACCTATTTGCATTCATTAGATTAAAGATGAAAGATGTGCATTAGATGGACCATCTTCCTTCTTTCTTCTTGCCAAAACCGAAATGGGTATTCAATTATAGGTTATGGTCTTTTCAAATAGCCATTTTAAAGATAAATGAAGTAAGTCTCATTTATTGGCTATTTGATGAGTGATTAATGTAAGAAGTGATGCATTGGATGCCTCTCACTCTTTCCATTTATGCATATTTCGAAATTGAGAGGTAAGAAAGGGTTCTTGCATGTTTTTTACACATTCTCTCTTTTCATGCAAGATAGAACCGAAATTCCTAAGTGAAAGAATTGAAAGAGTTTCAATTTTGGTTCTTCTTCTTCTAAGAAAATCTCCTCCAAATATTTCTTCTCCTTTCCCACCAAAAGATTTTGTTAACCTAGTTGTCCTTGAAGAACAAGTGGTAAATCTAATTGGTAGAGGATAATACTACAAGGAAGAAGATAGATTGCTAAAGGAAAAGACTCAAAGGCAAAGGATTTGGATACAAGAAGGAGAGGATAGCGCAGCGAGGATTTAAAGCTATAGCGAAGGAGTCGGTAATTCCTTTTATCTTGTTCTTGGTTTTATTATCCTTATACCATATCATGTATGGATTAGCATATTGATTTGGATATATTGCTTCCGCTGCAAGATGATTTCTTAAAAAGTTTTGAAATCTATTGTTTCTCCAAACTAAGCATGCTTTCTTTTTCCGATCCAACAGTAGTACTAAAGGAGTTAGCAATTTCATCCAAACCAAGAGTTGTTTTGGATATGACAGAACAAGATGTCAAAATGGATTCAAGAGTTGAATCAGAAGTGCAACCTGAACATCAAGATGTGCCTAGACGTAGTGGGAGGGTTGTGAGACAACCAGATAGGTATCTGGGTTTAGAGAAGGCTTAATTGCCATCTCGCACCAGAAGAAACAGATCCCGTTACGTATACACAGGCTATTAATGATGTTGATGCAGGAAAATGGCTCAAGGTAATGGAATCGAAAATAGATTCTATGTATACTAATGAAGTCTGGGTCCTTGTAGATCTACCACCAGGTCTAAAAACCATAGGGTGTAAATGGATCTACAAAAGGAAAAGGGGATCGGATGGAAAGGTAGAGACCTTTAAAGCTAGATTGGTAGCTAAAGGCTATACTCAAAAGGAGGATATAGACTACGAGGAGACTTTTTCTCCGGTTGCCATGCTTAAGTCCGTCAGGATTCTTTTGGCCATAGCAGCCTATTTCGATTATGAAATATGGCAAATGGATGTCAGGATCGCATTTCTGAATGGAGATCTTGAGGAGACCATTTATATGGCCCAACCAGAAGGATTCATTGAGCTAGGTAATGAGCATAAGGTTTGCAAGTTGCAAAGGTCCATTTATGGACTTAAGCAAGCATCTAGGTCTTGGAACATTAGGTTTGATAAGGCTATCAAAACCTATGGGTTCATACAAAAGCTAGATGAGCCTTGTGTTTACAAAAGAATACAAGAAGGTAAGGTTACTTTCCTAATCTCGTATGTTGATGACATTACGCTCATCGGGAATGATGTGGGAATGTTATCTGCGGTTAAGGGATGGCTGAATGAACAGTTTTCAATGAAGGATTTGGGAGAGGCTACCTATGTTCTAGGGATCAAACTTATAAGGGATCGTAAGAACAAGAAGATAGTTTTGTCTCAACTAACTTACATTGAGAATATGCTCAATAAGTTCGCCATGCAAGATTCCAAGAGGGGTTTCACTCCTACTAGACATGGAATCAAACTTTCAAAGGAACAAGCACCTAAAACCCAAGAGGAGGTTGAGCGACGCGTAACATTCCATATGCTTGGCGATTGGTAGTTTGATGTATGCAATGCTGTGCACTAGACCGGATATCTGTTACGCAGTGGGACTGGTAAGCAGATTTCAGTCCAATCCAGGAATGGAACATTGGACTGTGGTTAAGTGTATACTTAAGTATCTTCGTAGGACGAAGAACTTAATGCTTGTTTACTCTGGAAGTAATTTTATTCCGACAGGATATAAGGATTCTGATTTCCAATCAGATGTTGATTCAAGGAAATCAACTTCTGGTTCTATATTTACTTTAGGAGGTGGAGCCATAGTTTGGAGGAGTGTCAAGCAATCTTGTATTGCTGATTCGACTATGGAGGCTGAGTATGTTGCTGCTTGTGAAGCAGTGAAAGGAAGCGATCTGGCTCGGAAGTTCCTAAATGATTTGGAGGTAGTTCAGAGGCGAAAAAGCCATTACACTTTATTGTGATAATAGTGGGCGGTGGCTAATTCTAAAGAACCTCGGAACCACAAAGCTGCCAAACACATTGAGCGAAAGTATCATCTCATAAGGGAGATAATACAACGTGGAGAAGTGCATGTGGTAAAGATTCCTACAGAGTAAAACCTTGCTGATCCATTCACAAAGACATTGACTCAAAAGAGCTTTGAGGGTCACCTAGAAGGGATGGGAATGAAGGATATGTCAAACTTGCTTTAGGGAAAGTGCAAGATTGTTGGAGTTATGTAAATATAGTGTCCTGGAAAGCAAGTGTATTTACATGTAACTTTATCTTCTTCGATTCTGAGCTTTGTAATGAAAATATTTATTATTAATAAAACAAAAGAGTTTGGTTTTATCTGTATAAGCATTATATATCTGGTCATAAGGTACCAAGATTCATTTGTAAGTAATATACATATACATAGAGATGTATGGGAAACATGTATATTATTAGAATCAATTAATTGATTCACGTTGAATAATCAAGTTGGTCGTTTGATTATGGTTTAGATCGTAGTGTTGCGATTTATCTCCATATAAGTAAAGGAGTTTACTTAAAGGGAATGATGAGTTTCATATCATGATAGTAGTAGACTATCGATAATGGCACTATTAAATGAATTGAATCAAGTATGTTTTCAAGAATAAAGTGGGTCGTTACTTTAATCTTAAAACATACAACTTAAGATTCGCTATTATGAACCACAATCTTGATGAGTGGTGAACTCATATGTGTTTCATTATAATTCTTGATATGATCGGAATGGATTTTTATAGGGTATTAATTCAGTGTCTGCATGTTGGAATTATTAATTGAAACATGTATCAGGGAACATTCACTCAAATAAAGAGTTTATAGTGTTATCATCTCTTCTAGATATTTTAAGGAGATTTGGTGATTAAATGGCGCCGAGAGTTTGATGGACTAGCTACCCATCAAGTCTTAACACTAAGATGAGATCTTATGTGTTAATCACCATATAAAGTAAAATGACAGATCTAGAAGGAAAACCAACATAAGGGCAAAACGGTAATTTTACCCTTTGTTGTGCGGATGGCTATAATAAGGTTCTAAATAGGGTTTGCAATTGGACATATTCTCATAATATTTAATAATTCAAGAGTTCAACTAATTGTCTTTAGTGGAATGACATTTAGTTAATAAGCTAGAATTAATTCCAATGAGATTGAATTATTTCGGGCTTATTGGAGCTTGAATTATCAAAGTCCAATAAGATTCCCCACTTGGCTTTAAGGAAGGTTATCAAGCTAAGTAAGAAGTAGTTTGGAGGCTTTAGAAGTCCATAATTGAATGATGGGCTTATACTAATTAATGGTTAATTGGAAGCCCATATGTTCATTTAGAAATGGGCTTGTTTTGGTTTAATGTAATTGATTAGATTAATTATATTAAAACAATTTTTTAAATGGAGAAGAAGCAATTTCGAAATTGTGTTAGGTTAGGTGTGTAACCACACATTTGACATTAAAATACTAAATAAAGATGGTCTTTATTATGGTTCATCATTATTAAATGGAGTTATGAACTTACCATTAAATGGTTTAATGGTTGGCTTTTAATGTTGGCATGTAACCTATTTGCATTCATTAGATTAAAGATGAAAGATGTGCATAAGATGGACCATCTTCCTTCTTTCTTCTTGCCAAAACCGAAATGGGTATTCAATTATAGGTTATGGTCTTTTCAAATAGCCATTTTAAAGATAAATGAAGTAAGTCTCATTTATTGGCTATTTGATGAGTGATTAATGTAAGAAGTGATGCATTGGATGCCTCTCACTCTTTCCATTTATGCATATTTCGAAATTGAGAGGTAAGAAAGGGTTCTTGCATGTTTTTTACACATTCTCTCTTTTCATGCAAGAGAGAACCGAAATTCCTAAGTGAAAGAATTGAAAGAGTTTAAATTTTGGTTCTTCTTCTTCTAAGAAAATCTCCTCCAAATATTTCTTCTCCTTTCCCACCAAAGGATTTTGTTAACCTAGTTGTCCCTGAAGAAAAAATGGTAAATCTAATTGGTAGAGGATACTACTACAAGGAAGAAGATAGATTGCTAAAGGAAAAGACTCAAAGGCAAAGGATTTGGATACAAGAAGGAGAGGATAAGCAATGAGGATTTAAAGTCATAGCGAAGGAGTCGGTAATTCCTTTTATCTTGTTCTTGGTTTTATTATCCTTATACCATATCATGTATGGATTAGCATGTTGATTTGGATATATTGCTTCCGCTGCAAGATGATTTCTTAAAAAGTTTTTAAATCTATCGTTTCTCCAAACTAAGCATGCTTTCTTTTTCCGATCCAACAATATATATATATATACTATTGCCTTCCTTTAATATGGAGAGAACCAGAGTCCTTTTAAATTTAAGGTTATTGGGGAAACCTAAGCCTTCTCTACACGAATATGTTCGAACCATGAAACTAGGATTTCCAAATTAATGGACCGGTTTTAACTAAAAGCGTTGGTTTGTTGGGCAAACCAAGATCAACGTGGATAGAGGAGAAGTTGGGTAGTGTACATTAGATGTATACATGTCAAGAGTTAATAGCCCAATAAGTGTGCACACATTAATAGTTGATAGAACTAGATTCGATAGTTGTAGTGGAGATGCAATTGGTATGATCGATACATACTTGTTGAACTTAGATGGTTTGTTGGGCAAACCCAAGATCATTCTTAGGGATATTGGATATCGAACCAATAGGAGAACTCCTCTAGAGTTCTTTTGGATTATATTAAGGCTTATGAATTCGTGAAAAATAGTTGGAGTTATAATTCGTGTTATTAAAGTACTTATAGACATAAATTTAAGTACATTCTAATTTTTCACTCTTTGACGAAAGGTTGCTATTGCCCAAGTCAACACCATGAGTACTATTGTGAATTTAAGATCATTGATGGAAGCTAACAAGTTGACTGGACCAAACTTCCTTAATTGGCTTAGGAACTTAAGAATAGTTCTCAAGTTTTGAGAAGCTTGGTAATGTCTTTAAAGAACCATTTCTTGATCCCCCTGCTGTTGATGCTTGCAATGATGATTGGAGGGCATATAGGAAGCATCTCGATGATAGAAAGATGGGTAGTTGTACTTTGCTAGCCACTATGTCACTAGAGCTGCAAAAGTAGTAGGAGGCTATGGATTCTTATACCATAGTCTACCATCTTAGGGAGCTCTTTAATAAACAAGCAAAGTCTGAAAGGTTCAAGATTTTATGATTATTGTTCCACTCCAAGATTATTGAGGGGACATCTCTAATGTAGTGCACACTAAAGATGAATGGCTACATCGGTTGGCCTCCTTGGGTTTTGCTTTGGATCATGAATTAAGTATTGACTCAATTTTAACGGGTTTAACTAATAGTTACTCACAATTTATGCTTAACTATCAGATGAGCAATATATCCTGCTCAATTCTTGAGCTGGTTAACATGTTTAAGGCAATTGAGTCATCTATTTGTAAGGATAAGGTGGTGATGCTAGTGGATTCTTCTGGTTCAAAAAAGTTAAGGTAAAAGAAGAAGAAGTTCGTAAGGCCTAAGGGAGGTTTCAAGAAAGCAAAGAATATTGCCTCAAAGGGAACTTGCTTCCACTATGGCAAGGATGGCTACTTGAAGAGAAATTGTAAGGCCTATTTGGATTCCTTGAAGTAGAAGAAGACATCTGATGACTTTTAGACCTAATACATACTAATGTATGTTGTTCGATGTCCATACATGCCAATAGTGCTTTTTGTACACCTTTATCAATGATCATTCTGTAGGAAAATCCCGGTGTGTGCATCACATGCACACGATACGGAAAACAAATTTTTTTTGTTCCGGGACCTTCCCGAAAGCCAGGATCCATATGTCTATATAACGATGTCAAACCATAACGACCAAAGGAGACCGTCTCTAACGGAATCCACGCAGAGATCGGAGAACCTAACCGGGACAAACCCTTTGACCCGGGAATAGCTAGAATAAAGTAAAGACTGCTAGATCTTACCTTATTCTTGGAGAGCTAAGTGAAGATGATGATGAACTAGCTTGGAGAGGAAAGAAGCTTGAAAAATCGATGAAGAGAGGATAAAAGCTTTTGGTTTTTAAAACCTTTCTTAAAACCCACGACCATCCTCTTTTCCTTTTTTTTTCTTTCTCTTTTTGTCATTTAAAGTCATTAAATGCAACTTTATGACAAAGCAAAAGAAGAAGCTTCTTATGGGCATCCACGTTAGGCATTATATATATATATATATATAACAAAGTGAAACATGTCCTCTCCTTCTCCTTGCCACGTTAATCACATATATATATATTAATTAATTAATTACTTAATTAATTAATTACTTAATTAATTAATAAGATATATATGTATCTAAATGCTGAAGTGGTCAAGTCACACTGGGGTCGGTCCTACCGGGTCTCGGTATGGGAAAAAATACCGAAGACCTGTCTCAGCAATATCGATGTCGCGATCTCATCGGGACATATCTCGATCTCATTAGGATCCATTTAATCCTATTACTCTCCATTTATTGGATCTTTGTCCAAAACTATTTTACGAATTCTTCGAATCACTCTTATGCGTGTGACCCATTAGGTTCCCGGTTATGTTGGCCACTTAGATTAACACTTAATCCAAGCAAGTCATGAGCGGTATCTAGAAACACATCATGACCCCCATTTTACCGAAAAGTAATTGGTTTGACGAATGAACCTATGTTCATCACGAACCATATCACGAACCTTTCCATAGACAATTACTGTGCAATTCGTCCTTTCACCATGCTATACCCCACTTGGTTATGAGTATGGGCAAAGTGTCAACTCTTACTAGACTGACTATGTCAAATCTAGTCCAAGTGATATCAGTTCTTGTCCTGGGACTCATTACTTTATATGTCACTGAAGACACTCTTCATGACATATGAACTCCGGCCAGAGATTTTGAAGTAATGACCCTGACAAGAGGCCATGGGTATCATCTTCTGCTATCACAGAAGTGATGAATCCTTTATTGGCTACTCAATTACCTTCGAATACCTCAAGCTGTACCCAAGCACCACCCTATGAGCGACCTCTGTAAGGCAACAAGGAATGGAGTCAAAGCACAGAATCAGTATCCAAGATATCCTTGAGTACCTCAAGTCTAAGGATATTTGCACCATTGCTATGATGAGATTATCACTGACATTAGAATAGGACATCCATGTGATGATCTCATAGCAGGTCATCCAATGTACTTACTACCTCTAGTAAGCATTCACATCTCAACCCTAAATATCTCATATTTACAGTTTCTGAGATCCACTGCTTGATCAAATCAAGGAACTTGAAATGTGCTAGTCTCTCCGGATTACCGATGTCCAATTTTAGTAATCCTATGACTAGGGATAATTTAGATACTGACATAATTGCACATGATAGGAATCTCAGTAGTATGATCACATCATAATTTTCTTCATGCTATGTCATATATCATGGACTTCATTAATTTGCTCATAGATCAATATCAATTCATAAATGATGAACATCAAATTAATGAAATATGTCTTTCTTTATTTATTCATAAAGTATGTACACAACTTTGTACAAAACGCGCTAAAGGCGATTGCCTTTAGGGCACAACTCTAACACAGTCTTGATATGGGAATGTGTATCTTAAAAGATACATGTCTGAAGCCTTTGAAAAGTTCAAAGAATTAAGAAATGAAGTTGAGAAATAACTTGGGAGATATATTAAATCACTTTGATTGGATCGAGGTTGAGAATACTTAAGCCAAGAGTTTTGGGATTATCTCAGGGATAATGGAATATTGTCCTAATGGACTCCACCGTACACGTCATAACAAAATGGTATGGATGAGAGGAGAAGCCAAACCTTGTTAAACATAGTGAGGTCTTTGATGGGTTTACCAAAATCATTTTAGGGTTACGCACTCGAAACTTATGTTTATTTATTAAATAGAGCCCATCAAAGTCAATTGATATTACTCTATACGATATATGGGCAAACAAGAAACCCTATATTTCTTATATGAAAGTTTAGGGTTGTCTTGCTTATGTGAAGTGAATTCAATTAGATAAGCTTGAAGCTTAATTTAAAAAGTGTCTATTTGTAGGATATCCTAAAGGAACTATAGGATATCAGTTTTACCATGTTTCAGATTAAAAATTTCAAACCATGTTGTCTTTTTAGAAGAAGGGCTTCTTCTAAGAGAAGACAATGGGAGCAAAATTGAACTTATAGAAGTTTGAGAAGCTCAAACAGACGTAGATCAACTGCCTAGAACCGGGACAATTGTTCATATAGATGAAACAATAGTTCAACCTTCTGACATATAAGAAGTTCGTCGGTTAAGTAGGATACGTCATATTCCTGAGAAATACGAATTTTTCATAAGCAAACTTAACGACATATTGATCAAAAAAGATGATGAGCCAATTACTTATGAAGAGGTTCTGAAGAATTCAGAATCCAAAAAATGACTTCAAGCTATGAAATCTAAAATGGATTCCATATATGAAAACCAAGTATGGACTTTGGTTGACCTACCCGAAGAGATAAAACCCATAGGGTGCAAATGAGTTTTCAAGAAGAAAACTAACATGGAGGGTAATGTAGTTACCCATAAAGCTAGGTATGTAGCTAAAGTTATCATTAAAGGCAAGGTGTTGACTATGACAAAATGTTTAGACCAGTAGCTATACTTAAATCCATTAGAATACTCCTAGCTATTGCTGCTTATTATGATTCTGAGATTTGGCAAATGGATGAGAAGGAGACTTTCCTTAATGGAAACCTAACCAAGGATGTGTATATAACACAACTTGATGGGATGGTTTCATATCCGTGAATGGAGAAAATGTATGCAAACTTTAAATATCAATTTATAAGTTAAAGCAAACATTCATGAGTTGGAATATCTGATTTGATAAGATAGTCAAAGAGTTTGGTTTCTTATAAAATATGGATGAGTCGTGAGTGTATAAGAAGGTTACTAGGAGTGCAATCGTGTTCCTTATACTGTATGAAGATGACATATTGATAATAAGAAATGATGTCTCTACTTTGCAATCAGTTAAAGTTTCGTTAGTTAAAAATTTCTTTATGAAAGATCTTGAAGAAATAATTTATATTTTGGGGATAAAGATCTATAAAGATAGATCTAAGAGGTTGTTTCATATTTCTCAATCAACAAATATAGACAAGATGTTAAAGAGGTTTAGCATGAAGTAGTCTAAGAGAGGTTATCTTCCTATGGTACATGGGATTACACTCTCCAAATCTAAGTGTCCAAAGATACAAGATGATAGGACTCACATGAGTTTTATTCCTTATGCTTCGCCTATAGGATCAATCATGTACATTATGTTATGGACTAGACCTGATGTATCATATACTCTAAGTTTTACAAGTAGATACTAGTTAGACCCTAATGAGGGTCATTGGGGAGTTGTCAAGAATATCCTTAAGTATTTGAGAAGAACTAAGGATGTATTCTTAGTATATAAAGAAGGTGATCATGTGGTAAGCAGGTATACTAATGCCAGTTTACAATCCAATAGGGATGACTCCATATCCCAGTCTGGATATGTATTCACACTGAATGGCATTGCAGTCAGTTGAACATGTTCCAAATAAAGGACTATTGCAGATTTGACTACAGAGTTGAAGTACATTGCATCTTCAAAAGTGAAAAGGGAAGCAGTTTAGATCGAGAAGTTCATCATGGAACATGCTGTGATTCTGAGCATCGCTAACCCAGTGCAATTGTATTGTGACAACAACATGACTATAACGTAGGCGAAGGGACCGAGTCATCATCAGAAATCCAAGCATGTACTCAAGCACTACAATTTGATTAGAGAAATCATTGGTAGAAATGATTTCAAGATAAAGAGAGTTCCCATTGATCATAATATAGTTGATCTCTTGACTAAGCTTATTTCCCAAAAGAGTTTTGTGTCATAAGCACATGCCTATAGTATTAGGTATCAAGGTGATTGGCTTTAGTGCAAGTGGGAGTTTGTTAGACAAGTGCTCTAAAGGAAATTACCTTTAGCACTAATTGCACAAATCATTTTATGAATAATAAAAGTATTTTTCATTATTTTGATGTTCATACATTTATAGATTTGATGTTAATCTTAAATTTATTTAATGAAGTCCGTCATACAAAACGTAAAATGGAGGAAATTATGATGAGATCATGATAATAAGATTCCTATCAAGTGTAATTATGTTAGCATCTAATCTTTCCTTAATCATAGGATTAATGAGATGGAATATCATTAATCTAGAAAGAATGACATATGCTATACTCCTTGATTGGATCAAGCAGTAGATCTCACAAGTTATGGAAATAAGTTATTTAGAGTTAATATGATACCTATGGCCTCTTGTCAGGGTCATTACTCAAGAGTCTCTCTCCAAAGCAGATATGTGTCATAGAGAGAGTATTCAATGACATATAGAGTAATGAATTCCAAAGAACAAGATCTAATATCACTTGAACTAGATGTGACATAGTCAATCTAATGGGAGTTGACACTTTGACTATAATCTGAACCAAGTATGGTATAGACAATGAAAGGATGAAATGCATGACAACATTGCATATGGAAGGGTTCATAATCAAACCACTAACTTTCTGGTTAATTGGGGATCATGACATGTTGCTAGATACCGCTCTTGACTTACTTGAATTAAGTGTTAATTCAAATGACCAATAGAACTAGGAATATAATGGGTCACACATATAGGAGATCTAAAGAATAAGTAAAATGGCCTTGATTGGTGATTTAAGACAAGAGAGAGTGTTTGAGGATTGTATCGTGAACTGATCGTGGTAGAAAACGTTGCATGGAATGGATTAGAAACAAGTGTTGTTGGTTGCCAATTTGGCCATTAGCTTCCTAAACTTCTATTAATGCATGCTATTCATGGTCATTAACTTCCCAAACTTCCATTAGTGCATGCTATTCATGACTATTAACTTCCCATAACTCTCAATTAGTGATGGGGGCTATTAAAGACCAAATGGTGTAGAAATAAAGATGATTTTCATGCATCTTGTGTAAGACTCAAGTGAATGAAAGGTTCTTTTCACACACACACACACAAACTCTTTTTCTCTCTAACTCTCACAAGAGTTATTTCTTTCCTAGAACAAAGAAAGAATTCTAGCCATCCCCTAGTGAGGTTTCATCCTTCTATCTTCATGTGGATTTTCATTAGAGATGATTTACGTTGATTTTTTTCTTTTACAACATCCCAACGTGGAGAAGATTAAAGAACAAAGCAGATCATCAGAAAGGCATGTAAACATCTGACATTTCATGTTTTTGTTTTTTGTATGTATATGCATGAATAGATCTAGTTTTTAAGGTTCTATTTTATTTTTCACTACTTATATTTGATATATATTATGTATGAGATGCATGACCAAACCCTTACATTTGCATCTAATAAGATGCAAATCTGAGACCTTTGAAAAGTTCAAAGAATTTAGAAATGAAGTAAACAAATATCTAGGCAGAAGTATTAAAACAATTTTATCAAATCAAGGTGGTGAATACTTAAGCCAAGAGTTTCTAAGTTATCTTAGAGATAATGGGATAATATCCCAGTAGATTACACCTTACAACACAATAGTTTTACAGAAAGGAGAAATTGAACCTTGTTGGATATGGTGAGCCCAATGATGGGTATAAAAGATTTGTCAAAATCCTTTTAAGGATAAGAACTCGAGATTGCTATTTATGTGATAAACAGAGTTCCTTGAAAGTCTGTTGATTTTAATACACATGAGATGTGTACTAACAAGAAACCCAATCTTTCTCACAAAAAAGTTTGGGGTTGTCCAGCTTATGTGATGCGGATTCAGTTAGGTAAGCTAGAAGTTAAATATGACAAGCATCTGTTTGTAAGATATCCTAAAGAAATGATAAGATATTAGTTTTACAATATTTTGGGACAAAAGGTGTTTGTTTAAAAGCATGTTGTCTTTTTAGAATTAGAGTTTCTTCTAAAAGAGGACAGTGAACTTATGGAAGTTCAAGATGCTTAAATAGATGTAGATTAACTCCCTAAACCCAAGACTGTTATTTATAATGAAGAAACAATAGTTCAATCTTCTGAGACACAAGGAGTTCAAACATCAAGTAGGATACGTCATGTTCTAGAGATATATGGATTTCTCATAAGTAAACATAACGATGTATTACTCATAAAAGATGATGAGCCCACTACCTATGAAGAAGTTCTGAAGAGTTCAGAATCTAAAAAATGGTTTGAAGCTATGAAATCCGAAATGGATTCCATGTATGAAAACAAAGTATGGACTTTAGTTGACCCACCCGAAGGGATAAAACCCATAAGGTGCAAATGGGTTTTCAGGAAGAAAACCCACAAGGATGGTAATATAGTTACCTATAAAGCTAGGCATGTAGCTAAAGGTTATCGCCAAAGATAAGGAGTTGACTGTGATGAAACATTTAGCCCGATAGCCATGTTTAAATCCATTAGGATACTCCTGGCTATTACTGCTCATTATGATTATGAGATATGACAAGTGTATGTGAAAATAGCTTTCTTTAATGGAAACCTAACCAAGGATGTGTATATGACACAACCCGATAGTTTCATATCCAGTGATGGTGAAATGGTATGCAAGCGTCAAAAATACACTTATAGATTGAAGCAGGCATCCAGGAGTCGAAATATCTGATTTGATGAGACAATCAAAGAGTTTGGTTTCTCACAAAATTCGGATGAACCATATATGTATAAGAAGGTTAATAGGAGTGTAATCGTATTCCTTGTGTTATATGTAGATATCATACTACTAATAGGAAACGATGTCTTAACTTTACAATTAGTCAAGACTTGGTAGTCCAAAAATTTCTTCATGAAAAACCTTGGAGAAGTAACTTATATTTTGGGTATAAGAATCTATAGAGATAGATCTAAGAAGTTGTTTGGTCTTTCTTAGTCTACATATATAGACAGGATGCTAAAGAGGTTTAGGATGGAGAAGTCTAAGAGATTTTATCTTCCTATGATGTATAAGATTACACTCTCAGAATCTATGTGTCTAAAGACACAAGATGAGAGGACTCGCATGAATTTGATCCCTTATGCTTCGACTATGAGATCAATCATGTATGTTATGTTATGTACAAGACTCAATCTATCATATGCTCTAAATGTTTCAAGTAGATACTAATCAGATCCTGGAGAGGGTCATTAGGTGGCTATCAAGAATATCCTTAAGTACTTGAGAAGAATTAAGGATGTATTCTTAGAATATGAAGAAGGTGATCTTGTTGTGAGCGGGTGTATATATGCTAGTTTCCAATATGATAAGGTTGACTAAAAATCCTAGTCAGGATATATTTTTGAACTGAATGGTGGAGCAGTCAGCTGGAAGAGTTCCAAATAAGAGATAACTACAGATTTAACAACAGAAATAGAATACATTGTCTCTTTAGAAGCAGCAAAGGAATCAATTTGGATCAAGAAGTTTATCATAGAAATTAAAGTGGTTCCTAGCATTATTGACCCAGTACAGTTATATTGTGACAACAATGGTGCCATAACACAAGCAAAGGAACCAAAGTCTCTTTAGAAATCCAAACATGTACTCAGGCGATACCATTTCATTATAGAAATCATTGGTAGAAATGATGTCAAGATAGAGAGAGTGCCCAATGATTAGAATATTGTTGATCCTTTGACTAAACCAATTCCTCAAAAGAGATATAAATCTCATGTACTTACCTATGGTGTTAAATAAAAAGGTGATTGGCTTTGGTACAAGTGGGGATTGTTAGAGAAGTGTACTAAAGGCAATCACCTTTAGCCCTTATTGTACAAATCTTTATTATTAATAAAAGCATTTTTTCATTAATTTGATGTTCATGTTCTTTATGAATAATGATCTTAAATCGATTTAATGAAGTCCTTGATATATTACATAACATAAAGAAAATCATGATGAGATCATAATAATGATATTCCTATCATGTGTAATTATATTAGTATCTAAATTATCCCAAGTCATACAATTAATAAGATGGTACGTTATTAATCCGAACATACTAGCACATGTTATACTCCCTGATTAGATCGAGTAGTGGATCTTATAAGCTATAAGCATGCGTTGTTTAGAGTTAACAAATGGATGGTTGTTAAGAGTAGTATGTACATTGGATGACCTGTCATGAGACAATCATATGGATAATATATTATAGTGTCAATGATAGTCTCATCATAGAAATGGTACAAATATCCTTAGACTTCAACTGCTCAAAGATATCTTGGATACTAATCCTATACTTTGACTCCATTCTCTGTTGTGTTTTTTATAGGTTGCTCATAGGGTGGTGATTGACTACAACTTAAGGTATTCGAAGGTAATTGAGTAGTCAACAAAGGATTCACCACTCCTGATAGAAGGAGATGATACCCACAGTCTCTTGTTGGGGTCATTACTCAAGAATCTCTGGCTAAAGTGGAAATGTCATGAAGATAATCTTTAGTGACATATCCAATTAAGTAATGAGCCTCGGGGATAAGAACTAACATCACTTGGGCTAGATGTGAGGTAGTAAGTCTAGTGGGGAGTTGACACTTTAACCATACTATGAACCAAGTGGGGTATAGATGCTGAAAAGATGAATTGCACAGAAAAATTATCTATGAGTCAAACTACTAACTTTCTGATCAATTGGGGATCATAATGTGTTGCTAGATACCACTCATGACTTGCATGAATTAAGTGATAATTCAAATGGCCATCATAACCAAGAACTTAATAGGTCATGCGCATTGAAGATGTGAAGAATGAGTAAAATAGTTTTAGATGAGAATCCAAGATATGAGAGATGCATAACTAAGCTACATAAGTATGGTAGTTTAAGGTCATTTGATTGTGAATCATATGACACATGTGAATCTTGCTTATTGGGTAAGATGACAAAATTACTCGTTAAAAAAGGGATGGAAGTTTCATGCTAAATTAAGTGGGATTGAAAACCAGTTAATTCTCGCTAACTCCCTATTGATGTTGGGGATTAGAGGAAGGCCAAAGGGTGTAAAAAACGACAATTTTCATGCAAGTGTTGCATAAAAACAAGAGATTTTTTGTGAAGTGTTCATCATCTTCTCAAACTCTCTACAAACACTCTCTCAAATAATACATCACAAAGCTAGCCCTTTATATGTGTTTTAGCCATTCTTCCTAAGAGGTTTCAGGCTTCACTCTTCATATGGGTATCATTAGAGATATCCTCCTTTGGTCATTGTGGTTTATAAAAACCTGAAGAGGTGAAGACAACAAAGAATGAAGGAGATTGTAAGGAACACATCTTAAGTTCATGTTTTTCTTAAAGTTACATCTAATGGCACTTGAAAGTTCTTGGCTTTTTCGGTTTTTTTTATATTTTCACTGTCGTTTTCTATTTTTATGCATCTGATGCAAGATCAAAACCCAAAAATTCCGAAGGCAATAGTTTTTAGGCTCTAATTCCTCAGGAAAGTTACTCACAATTCTTCAATCAAACACTAAAATTAAGGGATATGGATTAACAATATATTACCTGCAAGATGTGGTCAAGGAGCTCTTATAAATAACAAACTGGCTAAGACTTCACTTTCTAGGTTCTTAAAGACTCTAAACGTATAGGAGTTGATAAAGAATGGGAACTAGATTCTATCTCCAGAGCTATTGAGGACCTTGTCAATTCCTTTATTTATAAACAATAGAAATGAAGTTATTTTTCTCTGGTTTGAACTACCTATGACATAATTAACAAATAGAAAATCTAAGGTATTTTTTATTTGGTACTGGTACAAATGTAGAGTAAAGTAGACTGGTTTGGAGAAAAAACTTTAAGCCTATTGTTGGCTTCTTACTTTGGCTAGCAATGTTGAATAGGCTTAGCATAATGGACACATTAAAGTACCTTACTATCCCTAAATTTTGTGTTCTTTGCAATCTAAAGGATGAGATAGGGATCATTAGTTTTTCAATTGTAATTTCTCTAATAGTATGTGGTAAAGGATCTCTTCACTATGTAGGCTTAGTCTCAATCTAAGCAGGCTAGTTGAAATTTTACAAAGTTTACTACCATTACCAAGCCCAAGATAGGATAAAGAGGTATAATTGGTAGCAATAATAACATGGTTTCAAGAGATATGAAAAGAACCAAATTTCAGGAGATTTTTAAGGAAGTCTAGAAACTTATCTACTATTATGGAGCTAACAATTACAAGCATTAGAGAGAATTTTATCATTAATCAAATGGTAACGAAATGTAGCAGAAGGCTAGTGTGTTCTCGGAGAATCCATTAACCTCAAATTTGTAAATTAATACATTTCAAGTTTTAGTTAAAAATCTTGAATATTGAACTTAAATGTAGGGATCAATGGTTTTAGGGTGTACTTGATGTATTCTAATGACTGACCTTTTGTAACTGATTATTTATTTATTAAATTAATCTTTTAACAAACTTTAAAAATAAATCTAGATTAAGATATATTTTACCTAGAACAATATTATTTTGAGATTAGAAAGCTTCCAATGTAGCAATGGTTATTAATTAATCCATGATACATTTTTCATTTAGTGGAAATGATTAATTGAATCAATAAGTTCTTGGTTAACTTGATATAGTTCCTTGCATTGCTCAAGATAGTAATGTATTGGAGAATATTAGAGCCATTGGGCATGTAAAAGGAGCTAAGGTCTCATTAAAGATATAAGGATGTATTTATTCAATTATTCATGATTATTATGATAAATAGGATGATAGCTGTAAGATTTAAGTAAGTGCTCATTATCTAGAATTTTGTATAATTATTTTATTAAGCCATTGTCCCAACGGTGGCATAATCATCATATGGTGAAATGGTATATGATACTTAAACGATTAGCTTAGGGCAAATGGGAGATTATCGATTTATGCCCTAAAGCCAACTGGCTGGTTATAGTTTAGTGACAAAATAATTTAAGGGCATTCTTTATTTTATACATACTTAAATATATATGCCAAAATCTATGGGATAATTCTACTTACAAATGAAATTACAATGAGATTATAATTATGACATTCATATTGCATTTAAATATTATCCCTAAATTGTTCCTATTCATTTTCTTGTTAAGATTGGACATTAACAAAATGTAAAAGCACTAGCATACATTATGTTTTTCCTTATTAAGTAAGTAGTAAATCTTTTACACTAAAATAGGAAGATACTTAAACAAATGTGTAGGTGCTTGTTAGAGAACAAATTCATTTAACTGACCGCATAGGAAAAATTTATTTGGGACATTACTTGTATATCTATAGAAATTCTCATTGTGATGATTGTATAAGTGGTCCATTGGCTTGATATCTCCAAAGTTACCTTGTATAAGGATTGTTATGTTTTGATGCTATTTATAACCTATTCTTTTAATGTCTCGTTCAATCGATAGCCATTGGATACCATATTAATTATATTAAGATAGTTGAGTGATCAATATAAGATTTATCACCCTAAACTAATTAAGGATAATATGACTGTTCTCGATAAGTATTGATTTAAGAAATCCTTGGCCAAGGTAAAATGACGTTTTGGAAATAATTTACAAATTTCATTAATTGAATAAGTAGTAACGGTGGAGAACTAATAAGATTATAATCAAAATATAGTACACATTAATTTCATGTTCTATGTTTAATCGGAATATTGTATGATGAAATGATTAAATTATATGAAAATAAGGATACGCAAAAAGGTTAGTCAAATTAATTCCGGAAATAATTTGAGGAATATGGCAAGAAAAAGATCAAGCTTCAAAGTAAGGTATAAATAAGATTCATATTTTATTATAATTTATATGTTAACCATTTTATATAATTCAAGTAATCTTGGTTTTTAGGAAATCAAAATACGAAAAAGTTACATAATTATCCTGATCAAACCCATCCTATTTTCCCAACAATTTATTCTTAAAGTCTTATTTAAAGCGTTAATGAGACATTTTAACTTTCTAGGATGTGACTTACTAAATGAATCAAAGCCATTCTTTTTTCCAAAGTCCATATCCAAAACAAAGTTCTGAACCACACAGATATACCTAGAAGTTAATTGCATATTTCTATTCCGGTTCTATCATCATGGTGATAAAATGTATCTTAGACCGTGCTTGCCATGCATGGCAACTTCTTTGAGCGATCGGACCTTCTTCGTCTATGTTACGTACTATGTTTGAAATGTGAAGAGTTAGCCTTGTGCATTGAGGTGGTGGAGTAGTTGTTATAGTAAAGTATAATAACAAGATCTTGGTCCCATTGGTGGATGGCGAGTAAGGGCGTTACCTACTTTAAGTTAGCTACTATGGCCCTTCAAAGAATCAATGGTCTCTCTGAAACTTAAGCCATTAAAGAGCTAAATTTCCAAAGAAGAGGTTGAACTAAATTTTCTTCAAGCAAGCTAAGTTTTATATTATTTTAAATCTTATAACGAACCCAAGCCTTGGAAATTATCTAAGGAAATTATTAAGCGTGGAATGGAAAACTTTAAAGACGCAACAACATTTGTCCTATTTTAAATTTTCGATATAAATAAAAAACCTAGCTAGAAAATAAATGCAAAGCTAACATGTTAATTTAATGCATAGCAAAGCTAGCATGATAATTTAATGATCACGTGCCTACTTTCGAATTTGGCGAGGGGCACCACACCATTTCTTTGAACTCTAACCGCATAATTTGTTATTTATGATTTTCAAATCTTATGCAGGCCTAAATCAACCCTTTATTTGATTTATAAGTCTTAAGTTAGGCTTAAGCCACAGGCCTATAAGGTCGGCCTTCATCTTGATTATAGTATAGTTTTTGTAACGCTACTGATATGCGTTTCATGCTAATAATGAGTGTGGTGATATGCTATTGATAACGTTTGATGTTCTGCTAGAAGGTCTAGATGATGTAGCTCTTTATGTTTTGATTGTGGGTCCTGAACTGCTTCACTAAGTTAGTGTCTAAAATAACTCAAAATAGTAACATATTATGGGTAATAGGCCTAAATCAAGTCATGTTACTTATGAAGTTGATGTTGGAGCATTTAAAGGCCATAAGACTGCAAGAAGAAAATGGTACTAAAAAGTTGTAGATATCTCACCAACTTATAAACTAACTTATTTCCCTCCATTAAGAAGTGAAATGCAAAACATGGTGGCTCCACCTATAGATATTCCTTATTAATTGTTTTTTAAACCATATAAGATTACGAGAGATGTTTACTTGTTACCTTGATGCTACCTTCAAGATTTTATTGGACTAGAAATTGTTCAAATTATATAATGGAAAAGAGAACTAATAAACATTTATTTTAATCAAAAAGATGAATGATCAAAAGAAGTTTTCTTTTAATTAAGGTTGAGTTACACATTTAAAATAACAAATAAAGATAATTATATGTAGCATAAAAGGTTAGTGCTGAAGGTGGAAAGCGATGGGAAATATAGTATAGTCAACATTGTATGGTACACAATGTTCATTTAAGAGGTTTTGGTCAATGAACAATGGATCTTTATTTTAAATTTTTGATAGAGGAGGATGCTTGAAGAATTATGGAAGTTATTCTTATACCTAAATGATAAATTTAATCTTCTTATAGAAAATGCAAATGGAGATGACTCATATGTAAGAACACAAAGAACACAGACAATGCAAAGTATACTAATTTCAGTTTCCAATCCTTTAGGGATGACTCCAGATTCCAGTCCAAATATGTATTCACACTGAATGGTGGTGTAGTTAGTTGGAAAAATCTCAAACAAGAGATAACTGTAGATTCGACGATAAAGGCAGAGTACATTGTAGCTTCAGAAGCGACAAGGGAAGCGGTTTGGATCAAGAAGTTCATCATAGAGCTTGATGTGGTTCTGAACATCACTGACCCAGTGCAGTTATATTATGACAACAATGGAGCTATAACACAAACAAAGGAAGGTCTCATCAAAAGTCCAAACATATACTCACGTGCTACCATTTGGTTATAGTGATCATTGGCAGAAATGGTGTCAAGATAGAGAGAGTTCCCACATATCAAAATGTAGTAGATCCATTAACTAAGCCTATTTCCCAACTCCTAAACATTGTCATTCATTATGATTGTGAGATTTGGCAAATAGATGTGAAGATGACTTTCCTTATTGGAAACCTAGCCGAAGATGTGTATATGACACTACCTGATGGTTTCATATCCATGAATAGAGAAAATGTATGCAAGCTTAAGAAGTCCACTTATAGATTAAAGCAAGCATCTAGGAGTTGGAATATCCAATTTGATGAGACAATCAAAGAGTTTGGTTTTTCACAAAATATGGATAAGCCATTTATGTATAAGAAGGTTAGTGGGAGGGAAATCATGTTCCTCATACTATATGTAGATGACATATTGCTAATAGGAAACGATGTCTCTACTTTGCAATCAGTCAAAATTTGGTTAGCTAAGAACTTCTCTATGAAAGATCTAGGATAAACAACTTATATTTTGGGGATAAGGATCTAAAGAGATAGATCTAAGAGGTTGATTGGTCTTTCTCAGTCTACATATATAGACAAGATGCTAAAGAGGTTTAGTATGGAGTAGTCTGAGAGAGGTTATCTTCCTATGGTATATGGGATTACACTCCCTAAATCTATGTGTCCGAAGACACAAGATGAGAGGACTCACATGAGTTTGATTCCTTATGTTTCGATTATAGGATCAATCATGTACACCATGTTATGTACTAGATCTTATGTATCGTATACTCTAAGTGTCACAAGTAGATACTAGTCAGACCCTGGTGAGATTCATTAGGTGGCTGTCGAGAATATCCATAGGTACTTGAGAAGAACTAAGGATGTATTCTTGGTATATGAAGAAGGTGATCTTGTGGTAAACGGGTACACTGATGCCAATTTCTAATCCTATATGGATGACTCCAGATCCCAGTTTGGATATGTATTCACACTGAATGATGGGGTGGTTAGTTAGAAAAGCTCCAAACAAGAGACGACTGCAGATTCGACAATAAAAGCATAGTACATTGCAGCTTCAGAAGTAGCAAAGGAAGTGTTTTGGATCAAGAAGTTTATCTTGAAACTTAGTGTGATTTCAAGCATCGTTGATCTAGTGCAGTTGTATTGTGACAACAACAAGACTATAGCGCAGGCGAAGGAACCAAGGTCTCACCAAAAGTCCAAACATATACTCAAGTGCTACCTTTTGATTAGAGAAATCATTGGTAAAAATGATGTTAAGATAGACAGAGTTCCCACTAATTAGAATATTGTTGATCCACTGACTATGCCCATTTTGCAAAAAGGTTTTGCGTCACATGTACACACCTATTCTATTAGGTATCAAGGTGATTGGTTTTAGTACAAGTGGGAGTTTGTTAGAGAAAAGCTCTAAAGACAATCACCTTTAGCACTTATTGTACAAATCATTTTATGATTAATAAAGACATTTTTTATTATTTCGATGTTCACACATTTATGGATTTGATGTTGATCTTAAATTGATTTGATGAAGTCTTTGATACAAAACACAGCATGGAGGAAATGATAATGAGATTCCTATCATGTGTAATTATGTTAGTATCTAAACTTTCCCCAATCATAGGATTAATGAGATGGTATATCATTAATCCAAATAGACTATCATATGTTATACTCCTTGATTGGATCAAACAGTAGATCTCATAAGTTGTGGACTTGAGTTGTTTAGAGTTAACATGTGGATGCTTATTAAGGGTAGTAAGTACATTGGATTGACCTACTATGAGATAATCATATGGATATTTTATTCCAGTGTTAGTGATAGTCTTATCATAGCAATGGTGCAAGTATCCTTTAACTTGAGGTTCTCAAGTATATCTCAGATACTGATCTTGTGCTTTGACTCCATTCATCAATGTCTTTTAGGAGTTACTCATCGGCTGGTGATTGGGTACAGCTTGAGATATTCAGAGGTAATTTAGTAGCTAGTAAAGCATTCACCACTTCAGATAGAGGGAGATGATATCCATGACCTCTTGTTGAGGTTATTACTCAGGAGTCTCTAGTCAAAGCAGATATGTGTCATAAAGATAATCTTCAATGATACATGGAGTAATGAGATCCTCGGGACTAGATGTAACATATTCTATCTGGTGGGAGTTGAGACTTTGACCATACTCTGAACCAAGTGAGGTATAGATTGTGAAAGGACAAAATGCATGGCAACATTGTGTATGGAAGGGTTTGTAGTCAAACCACTGACTTTTCAATAAATTTGGGTTATGACGTGTTGCTAAATACCACTCTTGACTTATTTGAATTAAGTGTTAATTTAAATGGCCAACATAACTACAAACCTAACAGGTCACACATATAGGAGATCTAAAGGATGAGAAAAATGGTCTTGAATGGTGACTTGAGATATGAGAGAGTGCTTTGGGATATTATCGTGATGTGATTGTGGTAGAAAATGTTGCATGGAATGGATTAGAAACAAGTGTTGTTGGCTACCAATTTGTCTATTAACTTCCCAAACTTCCATTAATGCATGTTGTTCATGTTAGAGTAGTGCCCTGAAGGCAATCGCCTTTAACGCATTTTGTACAAAGTTGTGTACAGTCTTTATTAAATAAATAAAGAAATGCATATTTCATTACTTTGCTGTTCATTATTTATGAACTAATATTGATCAATAAGCAAATTAATGAAGTCCATGATATATGACATAGCATGAAGGAAATTGTGATGTGATCATACTACTAAGATTCCTATCATGTGCAATTATGTCAGTATCTAAATTATCCCTAGTCATAGGATTACTGAGACTGAACATCGGTAATCCGGAGAGACTAGTACATCTCAAGCTCCTTGATTTGATCAAGCAGTGGATCTCAGAAGCTGTAAATATGAGATATTTAGGGTTGAGATGTGGATGCTTACGAGAGGTAGTAAGTACATTGGATGACCTGCTATGAGATCATCACATGGATGTCCTATTCTAATGTCAGTGATAATCTCATCATAGCAATGGTGCAAGTATCCTTAGACTTGAGGTGCTCAAGGATATCTTGAATCTTGATTACGTGCTTTGACTCCATTCCTTGTTGCCTTCGAGAGGTCGCTCATAGGGTGGTGATTGGGTGCGACTTGAGATATTGAAGGTAATTGAGTAGCTAATAGAGGATTCACCACTTCTGTGATAGCAGAAGATGATACCCATGGCCTCTTGTCAGGGTCATTACTTAGAAATCTCTGGCGGAGTATATATGTCATGAAGAGTGTCTTGATGACATATAAAGTAATGAGTCCCAAGACAAGAACTGAAATCACTTGGACTAGATTTGGCGTAGTCGATCTAGTGAGTTGACACATTGCCCATACTCATAACCAAGTGGGGTATAGTATGGTGAAAGGACGAATTGCACGGTAATTGTCTATGGAAAGGTTCGTGATATGGTTCATGATGAATATATGTTCATTCGTCAAACCAATTACTTTTCGGTCAATTGGGGGTCATGATGTGTTGCTAGATACCGCTCATGACTTGCTCAGATTAAGTGTTAATCTAAGTGGCCAACATAACCGGGAACCTAATGGGTCACACGCATAAGAGTGTCTCGGAGAATTCGTAAAATAGTTTTAGACAGAGTTCCAATATATGGAGAGCAAAAGGATTAAATGGATCCCGATGAGATTGAGATATGTTCCGATGAGATCGCGACATCGATATTGCTGAAAAAGATTTTCAGAGGTTTTTCCCATATCGGGACCCAGTAGGCCGATAGGACCGACCCTAGTGTGACTGGGCCACTTCAGCATTTATTTATATATATATATATATAATTAATTAAAGAATTAATATATATATATATATATGTGTGTACACGTTGGTGGATGGAAGCTTCTCCACTTTTGCTTAGTCATTAAGTTCATTAAATGACATAAAGACAAAATTGGCTAATGAAGAAAGAAGAGGTGATGGTCGTTGGTGACATATGAAGAACCTAAGGTTTTTCATCTCTTAAGCTCTCATCTTCGTTGGATTTTGGTGGAAGATAAAAGGAGTTTTATCTTTCAAGCTACCACCATCGATCATCAAGCTTCTCATCCTCCTCATCATCTTTGTTCCAAGCTCTCCAAGAACAAGGTAAGATCTAGCAGTCTTCAACTTGTTCTATCTATTCCCGGGTCAAAGGGTTTGCCCCGGTTAGGTTCTCCGATCTCTGCGTGGATATCGTTAGAGACGGTCTCCTTTGGCCGTTATGGTTTGAGTTTGTTGTATAGACACATGGATCCTGGCTTTCGGGAAGGTCCCGGAATAAAAATTTTTTGTTTTCCGCACCGTGGGCATATGATGCTCACATCGAGATTTTCATACAGTGGTATCAGAGGGACTTGTGTCGTATATAACGAAGAAACCATGACTAGGTCGGAGTTGCCTATTGCTTGTGACGATGATGCATGTTGATTGTGTGAATTTCGAATTCAGTGTAGAAATGTTGTTTTCGAAATTTTCTTGCCCAGATATGTTCACAAGATGTTGTTGCATATGTATGTGGAAGCATGGAATTTATCAATGTGATTTGATATGGTTCTGCTAATTTATTCCCTAATGTTCTGGTTGCTGTGTTTGTGCACATTCATTGAACAGGCATGTTTATAAATTCGAGAATAAATTGTAGATTTTTTTTTTTTGAATTTGCTTTCACCAACATGTCTTTAAGATGTTTATGAATGTCTATGAGAATGGAAAAATGTTTTCAAGGTGATTTACTATTTATTTGAGAATTTATTGTGTGCTATTGGGAATAACTGTGTTGAGGAACACAGATTCTACATTGGCTTTGTTGCTGAGGTTTGATGAGTTTTTGTTGGAAATAAATCCTGAAAATATTCATGAAGCATGTTGTGAACATGTTGTAACCTCTGTAATTTTCTCATAATTTATTGAAATTGTTTCAATGAGTTATTCAAGAAAAAGACAAAGCTTGGCAGTTTTGAGAAAATTGCTGGAGCTGTTTTGTTTGAAATGAAAAATTGTGTATTTCACAATTCCAATGCCTTGGATCATTTTTAATGTGATTAAAAATGTGTTATATTGATTTTGTATGCTTGCCTAAATGATTTTCTTGAAATCGGGTTTCCAAACAATTTAGGATGTCAAATGTGTCTCATTAGCGTCTCGTTAGTATATTCCCTTATCTTGATTGTTTTGGCCGTCACAAATTTTATGACAGGTACCGAAATAGTCTTGATAAAGTGTAGACTACCTAGAGATACTTAGGGTGATAATTTGATATTCTCAAATTATTTAGAAATCTAAATGAATAAGAGTGTATTCATCAATTTCAAGTTTCATGTATAGTTTGACTATATATGGTAAGCATGGAACAATGAAAGTGTTTCATTGGTACATCATAATAAAGGATATTACACTTGGTATTGTGAATTTGAACTACGGATTGAGAAATTAGCGATTAGAGAGCGGGCCAAAACCGTCGACTAGCACATGTACAACGATTGGCACATCCATTCAATCATTGGAACAAGCACCGATCATTGGAAAGTGCGATAATCTATCGATCATTGGGCGAACGCGATAACCTATAGTAGTCGACTAGCATAAGTTCCAGTCGACTGGCACATGCACCATCGACTAGAACATGCACCATCGACTACAACAACATGCTTGAGGTGGGATGATGGATGATTTTAGGTATAGACTCAATGTGATTGATGAAATACCCTAACTCATTCCATATAGTCATAGTGACTATAATCCTACGGCTTGGAGAAGAAAAAGATGAGACTAGAAAACCCTCACACATCATATGAAAACTAATGCCTTCCATTAATATGGGAAGAACCAGAGTTCTTATAAAGTTGGGTTGTTGGGTAAACCCAAGCTCGCTCTATACGGATATGTTCGAACCATGAAAATAAGATTTTCAGATTAATGGGTCGGTTTTCACTAGAAGCGTTGAGTTGTTGAGTAAACTCAAGGTCAACATGGACAGAGGCGAAATTGGGTAGTGTACATCAGATGTACACGCATCAAAAGTTGATAACCCAATGTGTGTGCATACATCACGAGTTGATAGCACTAGTTGATAGTTGCATCTATGAATCAAATGGTATGACCGATACCTGCCGATAGATCTAAGGTGGCTTGTTGGGTAAACCCAAGGTTATTTTAGTAATGTCGGATATCTATGATGCAATTGGTATGACCGATACCTACCGATTGACCTAAGGTGGCTTGTTGGGTAAACCCAAGGTTATCCTTAGCAATGTCGGATATCGACCCACTAGGACATTTTGTCATAATGTTTCTTGGATTCATACTGAGGGTTATGGATTCTTTGAAACTAGTGGGAGCCATATGCATGTCATTCAAGTCCTTATGATCATGCATGTTATTCTATTCTAACATTCTTTCTCTCTATCCCTTTAGGTTATTGAAGATGACTTCGGTGTGAACTCAAGCTCACTAATGGACACAAACAAATTAATGGACCCAACTTTCTAGATTGGAGAAATCGAGAATTGTTCTCGGTCGGAGGAAGCTGGATATGTCCTAGATGTTCCACTTCTGATCCACTGCTGTTGATGCTTCGATGAGGATCGAAAGCATATCGTAAGAATCTTAAAGGCATTGACATGGCTACCGCATTATGCTTGCCTCGATGTCACCAGAGCTGCGAAGCGGCGTGAGTCTATGGATGCTAATACCATAGTGTTTCATCTTAGAGAGCTGTTTGATGAGCAAGCTCGATGCGAAAGGTTCGAGACCTCGAGGCTACTCTTCATTACTAAGATGACTCGGAGTTCATCTGCGATCGGTATGCATGAAGATGAATGGGTATATTGAGAGGTTGGCCGTCTTAGGTTTTGTTATGGATTATGAATTAAGTTTTGACTTAATTCTAGTTGAATTGTCTGATAGTTATTCACAGTTTGTGTTAAACTATCGGATGAACCAAATATCTACGACAATCCACAGGTTGATCAATCTGCTTAAGGCGATGAGCAAGCTATCAAGAAGGATAGCAAGCAAGTGCTTATGGTGGACTCTTCTTCTGGTTCAAAGAAAAAGAAGCTGAAGAAGAAAAGGTCTAAGAAACCGAAAGGAAGTATAGCCAAGAAGAAAACCAAAGAGACTGCACCAAAAGGAACTTGCTTCCATTGTGGCAAGACTGGCCACTAGAAGAGGAACTGTAAACTCTATCTGGAAGAATTGAAGCAGAAGAAGGCATTAGATGCCTCGACTTCTTCAGGTATGTTTGTCATTGAGGTTAATACTGTTTCTGACCATAATATATGGGTATTAGATACCGGTTGTGGCTCACACATATGCAATGATATGCGGGGCCTCGGGACGATGAACAACTCATGAAGGAGAGATAGAACTGCGTGTAGGAAATGGAGCAAGAGTTCTTTGCATTAGCGTGAGGCACTTACTTTTGTCACTCCCAGTGGGCTTGTAATTAAATTGGATGAATGTTATTTTGTACTGTTTAACAAAGAACATATTATCATTTCTTGTTTAAATAGAGCTGGTTTCCATTTGACTTTTAGTAACAATGGTTGTTCTATTAGTTTGAATGGAATGCTTTATGGTACTGGTACATTATGCAATGGAATTTACATATTAGATATGTCACATCCAATTATGAATGTCAATGGCACGAAAAGACATAAACGAGATAATTTAAAATCAACTTACTTATGGCATTGTCGCCTTGGCCATATAAATGAGAGACGCATAGCTAAGCTCCATAAGAGTGGTAGTTTAGGGTCATTTGATTATGAATCATATGACACATGTGAATCTTGTTTAATAGGCAAGATGACTAAATTTCCCTTTAAGGGAAAGGATGAATGAGCGACTGGAGTATTAGACCTAATACATTCAGATGTATGTGGTTCGATGTCCATCCATGCCAGAAGTGGTTGTCTTTACTTCATTACCTTTATCGATGATTATTCTCGATATGGGTACCTGTATCTAATGAGATACAAATCTGAAGCATTTGAAAAGTTCAAACAATTCAGAAATGAAGTAGAAAACCAACTTGGGAAAAGTATCAAGACATTACGATCTGATCGTGGTGGGGAATACTTACACCAAGAATTTTTGGATTATCTCATAGATAATGGGATTTTATCTCAATGGACTCCTCCTTACACACCACAGCATAATGGTGTGGCAGAAAGGAGAAATCATACCTTGTTAGACATGGTACGATCAATGATGGGCTTTGCAAAGTTACCAAAATCATTTTGGGGGTATGCAATAGAGACAGTTGTTTACTTGTTAAACAGAGTTCCATCAAAGACAGTTGATGTTACTCCATATGGGATGTGGACTAACAAAAGACCATATCTTACTCATTTGAAAGTTTGGGGTTGTCCTGCTTATGTGAAGCGGACACAGTCAGATAAACTTGATGCAAAATCTGATAAGTGTTTGTTTGTAGGATATCCTAAAGAAACAATGGGATATCAATTCTACCTTGCTAAGGAACAAAAGGTGTTTATTTCGAAGCATGCTGTCTTTTTAGAGAAAGAGTTTCTTTTACAAGAAGACAGTGGGAGCAAAATAGAACTTGAAGAAGTTCAAGATGCTCAACGAAGCGAGATCAATCTGCTGAACTCAAGCTGTGACTCATACAGATGAAGTAACAGTTCAACCTTCTACAACACACGAATTTCGTAGGTCATGTAGGATACGCTCTGTTCCCGAGAGATATGGATTTCTCGTGAATGAACAGAATGACGTATTGCTCATAGAAGATGATGAGCCTACCACCTATGAAGAGGTTCTGAAGAGTTCAGAGTCTCAGAAATGGTTTCACGCCATGCAGGCTGAAATGGATTCCATGTATGAAAACCAAGTATGGACTTTGGTTGAGGCACCCGAAGGAATCAAACCCATAGGGTGCAAATGGGTTTTCAAAAAGAAAACCGACATGGATGGTAATGTGATTACCTATAAAGCAAGGCTTGTGGCTAAAGGCTTTCGTCAAAGACAAGGAGTTGACTACGACGAGACCTTCAGCCCAGTAGCATTGCTTAAATCCATTAGGATACTCCTAGCCATTGCCACTCATTATGATTATGAGATATGGCAAATGGATGTGAAGATAGCTTTCCTAAATGGAAATCTGGCTGAGGATGTGTATATGACACAACCTGAGGGCTTCACCTCCTATTGTAACACCCCACTCCCGAGTGACCCGAACCCGATATCGTTGGTGATATCCGAGTCCGTGCCCCGCGAGGGTGGCGTACTACATCAGTCGATTAAAACTCAGTATACTTTTTTTTTTTGGAAGCCATTGATTCCACGTTAGCGGCAAAACAGTAAGTAACTAACACCCATGTTCATAATAAACCAGTTTCAGTTATTACAGTCATCCGAGAATAATTTACAATCAGTCAATGAGTAAAACATTAAAACCAATATGGGCTCAGTAGAAATATAAAGCATTGTTATACAGTGATTGCGGAACACAATTTGATAAGACACTAATGCAGACACGGACTGATCCCGACCTCTATCCTTTATCGCCTCTGAGACATACTCCGTGTCAAGCGGGTATTCTTCAAGACCTGAAAATAGATGCAAAATTTGGGTGAGTTTTGCGAACTCGGTGAGTGACCATCATCGATGGTCCATCCAATCACATAACATATAACACATACTTTCATTTTCCATTAAGTCACATGTCATATTCCCTATCATACCTCACATTCACATACAGTTTCATATTTTCATTATGTCGATACAATGTCATCTTCAATATAATCAAATTGATCATTCAATCAAGTTTATCATTCCCATTCAACACACAATGTCACATTCCCATTCAATACGATGTTGCGGTCCCATTCAATACAAGTAATTCAACCAATCACATTCCGCACAATCAAATCAATCATGTTATGCATATGTGCATGAAACCCACTTTCCATTTAATTACTTTGTTGTGACCGAAAGTGTCTAAAGCGTCCGTACCCAATAGATATCGGGCTCATTGAAACTGTCCCATATAGGGCTCATTGTGAACTGTCCCATAAAGGGCTCATTATAAACTTTCCCATAAAGGGCTCATTGTAAACTGTCCCATAAAGGGCTCATTGTCGTTGAGCCTGAGGCTCTGAATCAGTATCTGAGCATGAAGCTCTTTACTCATTGTTGACTACTCTGGTCACAACTCTCATTATCTTTCATAAATTCATGCGATGGAATGTCTTATGCATATTTGCATGCACTCAGTCAATCATAGTTACTATCATCGGACCGTAGTCCGGCATTCGACATCAATTAAGAAGTCACATTTCATTTATGTGCAATTATGCATGCAAGACATTTTAACAATCTCAATATATACACTTAGGTCATCCCATTCACATTCAAGGAGCACTTCAATAACGCAATTCCAAATACTTAATTACTCATGGGACCTCCCATCGGAACCCATATTTAATCACAATTAATAAAATAAATCAATACTCATTCAACATATAACAAAAGCAAATAACCAATAAATAAGACCATCTAGGTCTACTCACAGTACTCTCCAGATTTGCATTGGTTTCCAACTTCTGACAATGCCTGAGTGCGAACATTTATCCTGGACTACAAATTTATGCCATATGCACACATTAATCACTTTGCATTCTCATTCATGCACAAATATAGAATAAGGACAATGCATGTTCATGATATTCCCGGCCTTAATCCAATTTTTTTCAACAATAAAATCCGTAAAAAATTAGAAATTCAATAATGACGGACGGCGCAATTCGGACCTCTATAGGTCCCCAATTAAACAAAGCAGTGATTAAAGGCTCCGTTATCCGGGGCGCGTCAATTCCGTCCAAAATTCCCAATTTCTCACAAAATGAAATTAAATATTCTCTGAATCCGATGCCTCAAGAATCAGGTCAATCGGATGTCGGACGGAAAAGAAATTGACAAAAGAAACAATTAGGCCAACTAATAAAAAAATAAAAATATAGATATATATAAGCGCGCCTCATGGGCGACATGTCGCCCACGCGAGGCCGACTCTCCTTCGTCATGAGGCGAGGAGTAAGCCCTCGCGAGAGGGTTAATCTACCTCGCCTCGAGGGCGAGGAGTCGCCCTCGCGATCCGGCGAGGTTCAACCTCACTTCATTCCCTTTTTTTTTTCCTATTTCCAATCCAAATTGCCAACAACAATAGCTCTTAGCACACAAATCGGAAAAATACAAACCATAGCTTGTTGGAAAGATAATGAAAAGCTCTACCATTCTCATGAAGACCATAAAATCAATTTCACTCTTAAGGGTGTCAAAATCCTTCAAAGCTACTGCCTACTCAAATCCCATTAAAACAGAACAGTACATTTCAAATTCCTTAACTCTCTGATTCTTCAGCCAAAAATTACCACATAAATATGCTCAATAAGTTCACAATGTCATCTACAACTTTCATGAACAACCCAAAATCAAATTCCATTGATAAACAAGTCAATTAATTCAGTCAATGTTGCTGTCCCTGAAATCATTCAATTTGAGCAGTAAACTTATAACAAGCATAACTCCCTGTACACAAGTCAGAAAAATCTGAACTTTATATCCCTGAAAGATAAATCCTTGAACTTCAATTTTCATGAAGAACTCAATTTCCAATTTAATTTCTAACCATTTCAAAACTGTCATGCAAATTACTGCCATGATCAGCAATTCCTAACCTAATGCAGGATCAGTTTTGCAAAATCATAACTCCCAACTCTGACCTCTAAAATTATATGCCATATTTCATTTTCAAGATAATGTCTTCCTCTACAACTTTGCAGAAGATCACTCACACCAATTCAATCCACAAAATTGCTAAAATTGCTCCCATGCAGAAAGCTCACAAAATCAACACTTTAACTAGGTTTCTCCAAAAGCATAAAACCAATCAATAGTAATCAGTTCATATCTCCCAATATACAACTCGAAAATTAGCAAGATCAGTGGTAATGGAAAGCTAACTCAATAAGCATCAACTTCCATGAAGACCATTCTCCCTAATTCCATCTCAATTAATTTAGAAAAATCAGCAAAACTAGTAGATCATTGGTTCGGTTACTGTTCACAGATACTAAAACAGGAACTTTCCAAGCAACTTTTCAACCTTTTAGAGTTACAATTTAACAACACCTATTTCACACAAAATTGTAGCCAACAAGCTCAAGTTTAATTGGGCACAAACCGCACCCCATTTGCTCACCTACACAATGAGTTATGATCAAATCAGTACAGTAGGTCAAAAATCTATTTTCCAGCTTTCATCTTCAACTAAAATCCTATCACTTCTAATACCAATTCCACATGCCTAAGCATCCTAGTCACAAAAGAATTAAGCCAGTATATCATCATAAATCATGATTAATGACCAATACACACCCATCAATGCATCTAACAACTAAGGCATAAATTCATAATCAAAGCATCACTAAAGCTTAATTGAAAACTCACCTACTTAAAGCTTCCACTCTTCACTTCTTTCTTTGCTAGTTTCTCTAACAACCTCTTCTAACCCCATGCAAGGGTAAGTTCTCCATGGCAAGAAAGTAACTTGTTTACAAGAAGAAGCTCTTTAGGTTGGGAGGAAGTAACTTAAAGAAGTAGAAAAAAAAATTGATGGAGATGGAAGGAATGAAGATTTTCGGATGGGGAAGGAACAAATGGGTAAAAACTCTTCTTTTTATCCCCTTTCATGTGAAGCCACCGAAATGACAAGGATAGGAAGAAGACAAAAGCATGACAACTCTTTAGGACACTTGGCAAATGGGAGGAAAAAGACAAAATAGAAATAAAACAAAATGATGGATAGGATTTAGAAATCCTACTACAATTTGACATATTATAGTCCAATGACCCTAATTTCAATTCCAGAATAATATACCCAATATGACAGTGCCATTGGGTAGCAATTTTCGCTACCGAAAATCGACCGGTTCGCCACTTGGCGATTTTTTTTCGGTCCGAAAATTTTCTCCGAAAAATTCCAGAAAAATTCCTGAAAATCCCTTAAAATATAAAACACTCAATGACGCACTCAGAATAATTTTTCAAACCCAATAACCACGTTAATCGCAATAGAATTACATTAGGCACGAAAACCGGGAATATCATGTATGCATGCACAGTAAGTTCATGTGCACAATTGTGACTATGTAGCAATCCTATTATGCATGAGCAGTCCCATGAAATCCCAATCTAGCACATCCTATACCAATTTACTATTCTACCCTTCCAGTAGGGGGTGGGATGTTACAATTCCCCCCTCCTTATAAAAATTTTGTCCCCGAAATTCTCAGTCAACGGTTCACTATGACCGTTATCAAATGATCCTACATGTCCCATACACTATTCCACTCAATGATTCATTTTCGAAAGGTCACAAGAACTACATTTAGTCATTGTTCACCACTTCTTTGGCTAATTCACAAGAGACGACTCAACAATCTTTGTCGGTTGGCGATCTCACTATCTTAACTATCTCACTTGCCAATTCCGAGTAACCACTACCTTTAGTTAGATGCTATGAATCAGTTCATTTTATTTTATTTTATTTTATTTTTCAAACTGTTCACTTATCATATTTTCTCAATCCAATACCTTTTTCGCCAAGAATATGTAAACTAATTCGTGTTCCACCGATACCCTTTTATCACTTGAGTACATCTTGTCCAGTGATACTTATCATAACCTCCTTTATCTCGTCCTGACGACTCACTTTCCTTCAAGACCAATACTGGTGACATTTAGATCCATTTCGCTATAACCGGTGATAATCTACCTAATGCAATCATTCTTTATAATCCATTGTCTCTCTGCTCAAATTCAACTCTCTTTAGACAATTCATCATGCAAAGGTAGCAAGATATTCCTGAAAGAAATCGTAACTCTATAACACGATCATACTCAAGCATTTTTCTGTTGAACATTCAACTTTAATCAATAATCACTTCATTCTATACCCACAATTATTCAATTTCACTTTTCGCGATATGATTACTAGAATGTCTAGCTTCGATTGCTCAATTTCTTTGCTCATCAATTCCTTTGTTCAATCCCGACACATGCTTATTATTTTTTTTGAATCATTCAATACCATTCTCCGATTACACTTGACTCTACTGATTCGGGATGGGAAGCGAGTTTGCTTCTGAACTAGTAACCTTTCTTACCTCTATCCAAAGATCACTAGATCTACAACCTTAATTTTCGGTAACACTTCATAATTACCCGATAATCTACTTGACATTCTTTGAAAATCCCAATATCTATAATTGATCCATTCATTGCAGCATTATCTGCTCACTATTTGAGCTTAGTAGTCGAATTATCTGCTTATTTCAGAGTCATTTATGCGTCTTTTTCCTCGAATAAGCACGATTGTATCCTTATAGGAATCTAAAATCTCAAGGCTTTAAACAATTTCGATCATAGAACCAATACCATTTATCAAAATCAATTCAATTTATCTTATACCGTTTTAACATATTGTCTCATTTCATCACACACGCCCACTCTCCAAGGATATGCTTATCATCGGTATCAAATTCCTCAATTATACATAAAGTATATATATATATAACACTACATTACGTCATTGTCGGTTTTCCTTTAGGACTTTTGTCTCTATTCATTTCTCTTTTCAATTGATTTTCGTCATCCACATCGATGTATGCCAATACCTAGTCATCCGTACTTGGACCTCCATAAATTTCACTTCATTTGAGTATTTCACTTCACGATTCGGGACTATTTTATTCTTAGTTTCAAATCTAGATTTTTCAACAGTTTTACATCACATATGGAGCTCTATTCACTTCACATTGCACTAAAATCATCTCAAATTAAAATTTCACTCATGTTATTGGATACTTTACATTTCCATATACACATCTGAGATAACTTCAGTAGTATGAGATATGACTCAATTTCACTTTTAATTTTGTCCATATATCTTCCGTTAAACCATTAGTCTTGCTACCATCTTAATATTGTTTCACGAAAGTCTCATCAGCCAATTAGTGTCCCTAATTGCTTTAACTTTACGCACTATCTCGGTCGAACAATTTTATGCCATAATTTAAAAGATCGAACATTCCTTGACTAAGGTTAGTGTGACAATCACCTAAACACTTTCTTTCACACTTATTCATAATCTATACCTCAAAGATTTTATCCGAAACCAATTAGTAACCTATACAATTCAGACTTCCATAAGACTCCTTTCCGCTTATGCTAATTCTCAAATAAATAAATGATGCCATAATCATTTCTCATTTCCTCTCATAAAGGTACATTCAGTCCTCCTATGTCTTACTTTAACCTAATTTAAACTTTACATTTATAACCACTCATAGAAGCACATATTTAATCATTCACTGATCATTTCCTCCATGATTTCCATGTATCTTTCACATACATTTCATTAATCATGATCAATTTTTCTTGTCAATAGGTACTCCCAACGGTAAATCGACTTGAATGTGACAACTCTTTTCATATCACTATCATTGTTCCATTTTTTTTTTTCATTTCCTTAGTTTCATTCCCATAGTATTCATGTGTCAACTTGACCTTTTTAAGGTCATATCCACTTGGCTTATACAATATCATCTCCTTATTGCTACGTATCTCTTTATTTTCCTCAAACAATCTATAATAGGGCATTCATAGTCCCCAAAATACGACAAAATCGTTGATACAACTCCATTGTATCTCTATCTATTTACCCATCCAATTACCATTTCTGTATCTATATACATCTTTTCAACCAAATCTAGAATTTCTCGATACACAATCAAGAGAAAATTGTCGATCTGTCTTTTCCTTACCATCCTTTGATACTAGTTTCCAAACTCTAAGCACAATATTCAGATAACCATTTCAGTCTCACGCTTAGGTGCTCATAATCATAACCGTTTCCCAATTCATTTCAGTTTATCTGTACACTTTTATCTCACCATTTCTACTTTTCTTACCCTACTAGGCACTTTGCTCTTTCGGTTCTAGTAGATCGTTACGGTACAATATTGACCTTATTACAATCTCGCTATCTTCATCTACCTATGATATCTCTCGATATCAAACACAATTGCAGAGCACTCAATATCCGCTGATCGGATCATCTACGCTTTTACTCGGCCCAATGTTTCCCATTTCATCGCATATACTGATCGAGCTCTAATTACTTCGTCATCCGGACTTTTAATCACACTTAGGCCTACTATAACTATTATGCTTCTCCTATCTCCGAATGACCTTTCCAAATTCTAGACATATTCATTTTCTCGTCACCATAATATTGCCATTTTAATCCGGAATTCATTAATATCACTTCTTTCCTTAATCGGTCTAGCCAACACGACCATTCTAACCACAAGACAATATCAATCTCCTTATCCAATTTTCCTTTTCCTTTCCTAATTTCTTATACACTTCGGGGTTCATCCTTTAACATAGTCTCATTTTTTCTCACTTAATCACTTGACACGCACGCACACGTAGGATTTCTACCGTGCGACTCAAACTAGGGATCGATTACCACGGTGCGCAATAACACGACTCAAATGCATGCACCTATGTTTCAGATCGTGCCGGATACATAACGTACTACTGGGCTCTGATACCACCTAAATGTAACACCCCACTCCCGAGTGACCCGAACCTGATATCGTTGGTGATATCCGAGTCCGTGCCCCGCGAGGGTGGCGTACTACATCAGTCGATTAAAACTCAGTATACTTTTTTTTTTGGAAGCCATTGATTCCACGTTAGCGCGGAAAAAACAGTAAGTAACTAACACCCATGTTCATAATAAACCAGTTTCAGTTATTACAGTCATCCGAGAATAATTTACAATCAGTCAATGAGTAAAACATTAAAACCAATATGGGCTCAGTAGAAATATAAAGCATTGTTATACAGTGATTGCGGAACACAATTTGATAAGACACTAATGCAGACACGGACTGATCCCGACCTCATCCTTTATCGCCTACAGAGACATACTCCCGTGTCAAACGGGGTATTCTTCAAGACCTGAAAAATAGATGCAAATTTTGGGTGAGTTTTGCGAACTCAGTGAGTGACCATCATCGATGGTCCATCCAATCACATAACATATAACACATACTTTCATTTTCCATTAAGTCACATGTCATATTCCTATCATACCTCACATTCACATACAGTTTCATATTTTCATTATGTCGATACAATGTCATCTTCAATATAATCAAATTGATCATTCAATCAAGTTTATCATTCCCATTCAACACACAATGTCACATTCCCATTTAATCTGATGTTGCGGTCCCATTCAATACAAGTAATTCAACCAATCACATTCCGCATAATCAAATCAATCATGTTATGCATATGTGCATGAAACCCACTTTCCATTTAATTACTTTGTTGTGACCGAGTGTCTAAAGCTGTCCGCACTCCAATAGATATCGGGCTCATTGAAACTGTCCCATATAGGGCTCATTGTGAGCTGTCCCATAAAGGGCTCATTGTAAACTGTCCCATAAAGGGCTCATTGTAAACTGTCCCATAAAGGGCTCATTGTCGTTGAGCCTGAGGCTCTGAATCAGGATCTGAGCATGAAGCTCTTTACTCATTGTTGACTACTCTGGTCACAACTCTCATTATCTTTCATAAATTCATGCAGTGGAATGTCTTATGCATATTTGCATGCACTCAGTCAATCATAGTTACTATCATCGGACCGTAGTCCGGCATTCGACATCAATTAAGAAGTCACATTTCATTTATGTGCAATTATGCATGCAAGACATTTTAACAATCTCAATATATACACTTAGGTCATCCCATTCACATTCAAGGAGCACTTCAATAACGCAATTCCAAATACTTAATTACTCATGGGACCTCCCATGCGGAACCCATATTTAATCACAATTAATAAAATAAATCAATACTCATTCAACATATAACAAAAGCAAATAACCAATAAATAAGACCATCTAGGTCTACTCACAGTACTCTCCAGATTTGCATTGGTTTCCAACTTCTGACAATGCCTGAGTGCGGACATTTATCCCAAGACTACAAATTTATGCCATATGCACATTAATCACTTTGCATTCTCATTCATGCACAAATATAGAATAAGGACAATGCATGTTCATGATATTCTGGCCTTAATCTAATTTTTTTCAACAATAAAATCCGTAAAAAATTAGAAATTCAATGGCACCGACGGTGCGCAATTCGGACCTCTATAGGTCCCCAATTAAACAAAATAAAGGATTAAAGGCTCCGTTACCGGGGCCACGTCAATTTCCGTCCAAAATTCCCAATTTCTCACAAAATGAAATTAAATATTCTACTGAATCCGATGCCTCAAGAATCAGGTCAATCGGATGTCGGACGGAAAAGAAATTGACAAAAGAAACAATTAGCCAACTAATAAAAAAATAAAAATATAGATATATATAGCGCACGCCTCATGGGGCGACATATGCCCACGCGAGGCCGACTCTCTCCCTTCGTCGCGAGGGCGAGGAGTCGCCCTCGCGAGAGGGCCAATCTACCTCGCCTCATGAGGCGAGGAGTCGCCCTCGCGATCCGTGAGGTTCAACCTCACTTCATTCCCTTTTTTTTCCTATTTCCAATCCAAATTTCCAACAACAATAACTCTTAGCACACAAATCGGAAAAATACAAACCATAGCTTGTTGGAAAGATAATGAAAAGCTCTACCATTCTCATGAAGACCATAAAATCAATTTCACTCTTAAGGGTGTCAAAATCCTTCAAAGCTACTGCCTACTCAAATCCCATTAAAACATAACAGTACATTTCAAATTCCTTAACTCTCTGATTCTTCAGCCAAAATTACCACATAAATATGCTCAATAAGTTCACAATGTCATCTACAACTTTCATGAACAACCCAAAATCAAATTCCATTGCTAAACAAGTCAATTAATTCAGTCAATGTTGCTGTCCCTGAAATCATTCAATTTGAGCAGTAAACTTATAACAAGCATAACTCCCTGTACACAAGTCAGAAAATCTGAACTTTATATCCCTGAAAAGATAAATCCTTGAACTTCAATTTTCATGAAGAACTCAATTTCCAATTTAATTTCTAACCATTTCAAAACTGTCATGCAAGTTACTGCCATGATCAGCAATTCCTAACCTAATGCAGGATCAGTTTTTGCAAAATCATAACTCCCAACTCTGACCTCTAAAAATTATATGACATATTTCATTTTCAATATAATGTCTTCCTATACAACTTTGCAGAAGATCACTCACACCAATTCAATCCACAAAAATTGCTAAAATTGCTCCCATGCAGAAAGCTCACAAAATCAACACTTTAACTAGGTTTCTCCAAAAAGCATAAAACCAATCAATAGTAATCAGTTCATATCTCCCAATATACAACTCGAAAATTAGCAAGATCAGTGGTAATGGAAAGCTAACTCAATAAGCATCAACTTCCATGAAGACCATTCTCCCTAATTCCATCTCAATTAATTTAGAAAAATCAGCAAAACTAGTAGATCATTGGTTCGGTTACTGTTCACAGATACTAAAACAGGAACTTTCCAAGCAACTTTTCAACCTTTTAGAGTTACAATTTAACAACACCTATTTCACACAAAATTGTAGCCAACAAGCTCAAGTTTAATTGGGCACAAACTGCACCCCATTTGCTCACCTACACAATGAGTTATGATCAAATCAGTACAGTAGGTCAAAAATCTATTTTCCAGCTTTCATCTTCAACTAAAATCCTATCACTTCTAATACCAATTCCACATGCCTAAGCATCCTAGTCACAAAAGAATTAAGCCAGTATATCATCATAAATCATGATTAATGACCAATACACACCCATCAATGCATCTAACAACTAAGGCATAAATTCATAATCAAAGCATCACTAAAGCTTAATTGAAAACTCACCTACTTAAAGCTTCCACTCTTCACTTCTTTCTTTGCTAGTTTCTCTAACAACCTCTTCTAACCCCATGCAAGGGTAAGTTCTCCATGGCAAGAAAGTAACTTGTTTACAAGAAGAAGCTCTTTAGGTTGGGAGGAAGTAACTTAAAGAAGTAGAAAAAAAATTGATGGAGATGGAAGGAATGAAGATTTTCGGATGGGAAGGAACAAATGGGTAAAACTCTTCTTTTATCCCTTTCATGTGAAGCCACCGAAATGACAAGGATAGGAAGAAGACAAAAGCATGACAACTCTTTAGGACACTTGGCAAATGGGAGGAAAAAGACAAAATAGAAATAAAACAAAATGATGGATAGGATTTAGAAATCCTACTACAATTTGACATATTATAGTCCAATGACCCTAATTTCAATTCCAGAATAATATACCCAATATGACAAGTGCCATTGGGTAGCAATTTTTCACTAGAAAATCGTAGGTTCGCCACTTGGCGATTTTTTTCGGTTCAAAATTTTCTCCGAAAAATTCCAGAAAAATTCCTGAAAATCCCTTAAAATATAAAACACTCAATGACGCACTCAGAATAATTTTTCAAACCCAATAACCACGTTAATCGCAATAGAATTACATTAGGCACGAAAACCGGGAATATCATGTATGCATGCACAGTAAGTTCATGTGCACAATTGTGACTATGTAGCAATCCTATTATGCATGAGCAGTCCCATGAAATCCCAATCTAGCACATCCTATACCAATTTACTATTCTACCCTTCCAGTAGGGGGTGGGATGTTACACCTATGATGGCGAAAAGGTCTGCAAACTTCAGAAATCCATCTATGGATTGAAGCAAGCATCCCGGAGTTGGAATATCTGTTTTGTTGAGGTAATCAAAGAGTTTGGTTTCTCACAAAATTCGGATGAACATTAGTGGGATTGCAATCGTATTACTTGTGCTGTATGTAGATGACATATTATTGCTAGGAAACGGTGTCTCTATGCTACAATCAGTCAAGATTTGGTTGTCCAAACAATTTGCCATGAAAGACCTTGGTGAAGCAACTTATATCCTTGGGATAAGAATCTATAGAGATAGATCAAAAAGGTTGCTTGGTCTTTCACAATCAACGTACATAGACAAGATGCTAAAGAGGTTTAGCATGGAGCAATCCAAGAGAGGGTACCTTCCCGTGACTCATGGGATAACACTCTCGAAATCCATTGAGTAGCCAATAGAGGATTCACCACTTCTGTGATAACAGAAGATGATACCCATGGCCTCTTGTCAGGGTCATTACTTAGAAATCTCTGGCCGGAGTATATATGTCATGAAGAGTGTCTTCAGTGACATATAAAGTAATGAGTCCCAAGACAAGAACTGAAATCACTTGGACTAGATTTGACGTAGTCAGTCTAGTGAGAGTTGACACATTGCCCATACTCATAACCAAGTGGGGTATAGTATGGTGAAAAGACGAATTGCACGGTAATTGTCTATGGAAAGGTTCGTGATATGGTTCATGATGAATACATGTTCATTCGTCAAACCAATTACTTTCCGGTCAATTGGGGGTCATGATGTGTTGCTAGATACTGCTCATGACTTGCTCAGATTAAGTGTTAATCTAAGTGGCCAACATAACCGGAAACCTAATGGGTCACATGCATAAGAGTGTCTCGGAGAATTCTTAAAATAGTTTTGGACAGAGTTCTAATATATGGAGAGCAAAAGGATTAAATGGATCCTGATGAGATCCCGATATCGATATTGCTGAAAAAGGTTTTCAGGGGTTTTTCCCATACGGGACCCGAAGAGGCGGTAGGACCGACCCAGTGTGTTGGACCACTTCAAAGATTTATTTATATATATATATATATAATTAATTAATTAAAGAATTAATATATATATATATATATATATGTGTGTGTACACGTTGGTGGATGGAAGCTTCTCCACTTTTGCTTAGTCATTAAGTTCATTATATGACATAAAGACAAAATTGGCTAATGAAGAAAGAAGAGGTGATAGTCGTTGGTGATATATGAAGAACCTAAGGTTTTTCATCTCTTAAGCTCTCATCTTCGTTGGATTTTGGTGGAAGATAAAAGGAGTTTTATCTTTCAAGCTACCACCATCGATCATCAAGCTTCTCATCCTCCTCATCATCTTTGTTCCAAGCTCTCCAAGAACAAGGTAAGATCTAGCAGTCTTCAACTTGTTCTAGCTATTCCCGGGTCAAAGGGTTTGTCCCGGTTAGGTTCTCCGATCTCTGCGTGGATATCGTTAGAGACGGTCTCCTTTGGCCGTTATGGTTTGAGTTTGTTGTATAGACACATAGATCCTGGCTTTCGGGAAGGTCCTGGAATTAAAAAAAAAAATTCCGCACCGTGGACATGTGATGCTCACACCGGGATTTTCCTACAGTTCATGGCCATTAACGTCACATAACTTTTATTAATGCATAGTGATGGGCGTTATTAGGGAGGATGTGAGGCTTATCTGGCCCACATCATTGATACTAGAGCTTAGTAGAGTATACGGGACATTCCCGTGGTTAGGGAGTTTTCAGATGTTTTTTCGAGGAGTTACCTGGTTTACCACCGGATCGGGAAACGAAGTTCGCGATTGATCTAGTTCTAGGTGTTGCTCCTATATCTATTCCTCCATATAGGATGGCACCTGTGGAACTAAAGAAGCTGAAGTCTCAATTACAAAAGTTATTGGAGAAGGATTTTATAAGGCCCAATGTTTCACCTTGGGGAGCTCCAGTACTGTTTGTGAAGAAGAAGGATGAGACTCTACGGTTGTGCATCGATTATAGGCAACTTAATTAGGTGGCGGTGAAGAATAAGTACCCACTGCCTATAATTGGTGATTTACTTGATCAATTGCAAGGAGCTCTGGTGTTTACTAAGCTAGACTTGAGATCAGGGTATTATCAGTTGAAAATAGCTAAGGTTGATGTACCAAAAAATGCATTTAGGAGCAGGTATGGACACTTTGAGTTTCTAGTGATGTTGTTTGGGTTGTCAAATGCCTCGGCAGCTTTTATGGCCCTGATGAATAAGGTGTTTCATCCATACCTGGATCGATTTGTGATTGTGTTTATTGATGATATCTTAGTATATTCAAAGAGTCGAAAGGAGCATGCATGCGGAGCATTTGAGAGTCATTGTACAGATTATGAGAGACAAGTAGTTGTATGCCAATTTTAAGTGAATTTTGGCTTGATCAGGTCGTGTTTTTGGGACATATAGTGACTGGAGATGGCATACAGGTAGATCCAAATAAGATATAGGCAGTGATGAATTGGGAAGCTCCGAGAAATGTGTCAGAGATCCGAAGCTTCCTAGGAATGGTCGGATATTATCGGAGGTTTGTTGAGGAGTTTTATCTGATCTCGGTCCCTATGACAAAACTTTTGAGGAAGAATGTAGTGTTAAATGAGGAGTGTCAGAAGAGCTTCAAGGAGCTAAAACATCGGTTGACTACTGCACCGCTGTTGACTATTCCATCGGGGACTGGAGGATATGTCGTGTGTAGTGAAACTTCGTATCAAAGATTGGGATGTGTATTGATGCAACATGACAAGGTGATCGCCTATGCATCGAGACAATTAAGGCCTCATGAGATAAATTATCTAATACATGATTTAGAGTTAGCTACAGTGGTTTTTTCTCCAAAAATTTGGAGACATTATCTGTATGGAAAGACTTTCCAGATATACATAGATCATATGAGTCTGAGGTATTTACTGAGTCAAAGGGAGTTGAACTTGAGGCAAAAGAGATGGATTGAATTATTGAAATATTATGATTGCACTATTGCGTACCACCCGGGGAAAGCTAATGTGGTGGCAGATGCTTTAAGCAAGAAGTCTAATATCAGTGTAGCTCAGATTCAAATATCGAGGCTGCCTAATCTGATTCATTTAAGAGCTCTGATTGTGGAGCAAAATGAGGCACTGATTGCTACTTTAAATATGAGACCAATGCTACAAGATAGGATTAGAAATGTTCATGGAAAAGATCCTAATATGGTAAAGCTTATGGAGAAAGTAAAGATGAATCTAGATTCTGAGTTTGAGTTGAGGGATGAGACATTATGGTTGAAACAAAGACTGTGTGTGCCTAATGTGAATGATTTAAGGAAGGAGATACTTGAGGAAGCTCATATAGCCACCTATGCTATGCATCCTGGTACTACCAAGATGTATAACACACTGAAGCAGCATTTCTGTTGGATAGGAATGAAGAAGCAAGTGGCAGAGTATGTATCTAAGTATGACGTGCCAACAGGTGGAAGTTGAACACTAGGCTCCAGTGGGGAAGCTCCATTCATTGCCTATTCCGGAGTGAAAATGAGAACAAATTACTATGGACTTCATCATGGGATTGCCTAAGACTCCGAGACAGAATGATGCTATATGGGTCATAGTGGACCGGTTGACTAAATCGACCCACTTCTTACCTGTGAGAGAGAATAACTCACTTGATCAGTTAGCCCAGAAATATGTAAATGAGGTGGCGAGACTACATGGGATTCCAGTGTCCATAGTATCTGACAGGAATCCGAGATTTACTTCGAGGTTTTGGATGAGCTTGCAGTCTGCTATGGGTACTAAGTTGAACTTTAGTACAACGTTTCATCCTCAGACAGATGGACAGAGTGAGAGGACAATCAAGACTATTAAGGATATGCTTAGAGCTCGTGTATTGGAGTTTAGAGGAGCTTGGGATCAATATATAGCATTGATAGGGTTTGCCTACAACAACCATTACCACAGTAGTATTGGAATGGCATCGTAGGAGGCACTGTATGGTACAAAATGTCGGTCGCCACTATATTGGGATGAAGAGGGCTTGAGAATGGTTGAAGGCCCAGAATTAATACAAGATACAGTGGATAAAGTGAAGTTGAGCCGAGGCCGAATTAAAGCGACTCAAGATAGATGGAAGAGTTATGTAGATCAACATCGATGTGATATGGAGTATAGTATCGGAGACAGAGTATTCTTGAGGGTGTAACCTTGGAAAGGAGTTTTAAGATTCTGTAAAAAGGGCAAGTTGAGTCCTAAGTACATTGGTCCTTACGAGATCATTGAGAGGATAGGACCTTTGGCCTATAAGTTGTCTTTATCGAACGAAATTTCTCAATTGCATAATGTGTTTCATGTTAGTATGCTCCGAAGATATCGATCTGATCTGACGCATGTGATGCCGGCCCAAGAAATAGAGATTGCTAGTGATTTAAGTTATATTGAGGAGCCAATCAAGATTGTGGGATCACAGGTCAAGCAATTGAGAAACAGGATCATTCCATTGGTAAAAGTCCTTTGGAGGAACCACTCAATTGAAAAAGCAACATGGGAGACAGAGGAGCACATGAGGAGACGATATCCCCACCTGTTCGAACAAACAGGTAAGAATTTTGAGGACAAAATTTTTTTAAGGAGGGGAGAGTTGTAATATCCCATTCTTGTGTGAAGGTTAAAATAGAAAATGTGAGTGATTAATGAGAGTTAGAAATACATTTTCATGTTCATGCATACTATGTCATGCACATGCATTGAATAGGGAAGTTGTGACACATGAAAATGATTGTACATGCATTCATGAATAATTTCAGGTATAATTTGATTATGTTGTGATTTTTAGGTGTTTTGAGATTTTTGAATGTTATTTATACGGAAATTCTATTGGATAGTAAGAATATTGCAATTGTAAATTTTGGTAAATTTAGGCATAAATTACAAAAAATTATACAAATAGGAAAAGACATCAAATGAAGATTTTGAAATAGTTGAATTGTAAAGATGAGAGTTCAGGGGAGTTAGTTTTAAAAGAAACTAAGTTAGATCTTAGATGTGAGGGAAGTGACCAATGTCACTTAGGCTTCGTACTTTGTTAGAAGTAGGTCACTGTTTTCTGAAAGTTGAAAGTTGAAAGGTGAAGTTATATGTCTAAGTTCATTCTTCATTGGGATCATCTCTAAATTTTCTTCCCATACACAGAGTTTTTCATCGAACCCTTTTTAAGAGATTCCTCTGCTTTTCCTTCCTACACCAAACTCACTCTGCTATTCGTGTCTTTTACCCTAAGTAAAACTAGAAGCTAGTCATTATCTTCAATGAAGTACGTAAATTACATGGAGTGTAGGGCTTGAAGATTTTGGAGTTTTCAAAAGGTAAGTAATGAATAAATCCGTTAGAGAAGGGGATTTATGAAAGAAAGTTGATGAATTACTATCATCTGCATGGAAATGATATTTAAGTGTATATTCATAAATATTGTGTGGTTGGGAGGAAAGAATTGGATATAGTATTAATTTTAGTTTTTGAAAGATTATTAGTGATTAGGTGAAGAAAAAGTGATGTTGGAATTGAGATAGAAAAAACTTGATCTGAAAGTTCAGTAAAACTTCTATACCAATCTAAATAAATTCGTTGAAATGGCCTTTATGAAAGTTATAAATCTTCCTTTTCATCTTCCCAACAGTATATAGTATGAAAACTATGGACATCTGAGCTGAAAGTCAGGGTCCTTATAAGGGAAGATGTTCAAAAGTGAAATTTACTTCTTCTGTCTTTTTGCTTCGTTTGTGATGACATCATCTTCTTCTATGTTTTGTTCCTTTTGAGTTTTGTTTCTTCTATGTTACTATTTATGAACTTCTTCTGTGTTACTGTTCATGAACTCCTTCTGTGTTACTGTTCATGAACTCCTTCTGAGTTACTGTTCATGAACTCCTTCTGTGTTACTATTCATGAACTTCTTCTGTGTTATTGTTCATAAACTCCTTCTGTTTTTTGTTCCTTCAATGTTTTACTGCTTCTATGTTTTGTTCCTTTTGAGTTTCGCTTCTTTTGATTTTTCTTCCTTTTGTGTTTCGCTCCTTCTGTGTTTTGTCTCTTCTGAGTTTCGCTTCTTCTGTGTTTTCTTCCTTTTGTGTTTTGGTCCTTCTGTGTTTTGTTCCTTCTGAGTTTCGCTTCTTTTGTGTTTTGTTCCTTCTGAGTTTCGCTTCTTTTAAGTTTTGTTCCTTCTGTGTTTTGTTCCTTATGAGTTTTACTTCTTCTGTGTTTTGTTGACGCGTCTTCTTCTGTGTTTTGCTAACATGTCTTCTTTTGTGTTTTGCTGACGCATTTTCTTCTGTGTTTTGTTGACACGTCTTCTTATGTGTTTTGCTGACGCGTGTTCTTCTGTGTTTTGTTGACGCATCTTCTTCTTTGTTTTACTTCTTCTATCTTTTTGCTTCTTCTGTGTTTTGCTTCTTCTGAGTTTCGCTCCTTCTGTCTTTTTTTCACCTGGCCATAACTTCTTCTCTAGACACCCAAATGAATTGATTCTTGAACCATGGGACTCGTAACACATTTTCCTACATCTCCACCCAAAAATCTTAGCCATCAGATATGAATTGAAAAATATTGAGTGAGAAATGTGGAATGGGTACAGTGAGTGTGCTTTTAAAGTTTTATGAACTGAGGTTATTCCACTGAACGTACTTCGATGTTTTGATTACGTCTGGTCTATAGGATTCGAAATGAGTAATGAATTTTGATTTCGATGGTTTTCGTGAGGCATAAACCTAAGTATGAATCATACTTAGATGAGTTTTGGATATAAGATTGATAATGTGATCGGAATAAGGGAAAGATATCCGAGATTGTCATGAACATGTATTGTTCATAAGTTATTTCATACACGCACATCATTGGATACTTATGATTGAAGAAATTGTGATATTGTGTATATTATTTGTTATAGAGGAGCAACTAGAACGTCATCCTCCAGACGTTTTCGAATCTTCCAGGCATTAGCTTCGGGAGAACTTGTGAGTCAACCTAAATGATTTCTTAGGATTAATTTACTTTGAATTTATTTGATGTGTTAGCTTCCAATTATAAATTGTATATGATTTGATTTGAATTCTAGACTTAAAGTCCGAGGAGTTTGTTATATGGATATGGGTATTGGAAGTGCTTTGATTTGATCTGAAATCCTACATGATATGTGAATTCTCAACGAAAGTTGAATGCTGGACTTAGGTCCGATGATAATGAGTTTCTGATTAAGCATCGCATATGATTATCTAATATGGCATAATCAGTATTTGATGCATTTTATAAAATGCATACTCAAATAAAGGTGTTGTGACTTGAGTAGCCAGTATGAAGCGCTTCCATTTAGAGCTTTACTCCGTGATATATATTCTGCACATAGAGCTATGCTTTATAACTTTGTTCAGATTGAGCCTTATGGGCCAGTATTTGTATAAATATGTGATAGGCACTCGGTCACAACAATAAAAACGAATATGAGTCTCATACATATAGCATTATAAGATTGATATCCATTAAATGAATATCTGCGAAATATGTGATATGTGTTTATGATCCTGTGAACTCATCAATGATGGTTCACTCATTGAGATTGCAAAATTCACCAAAATTGCGACATTATCTTTTCAGGACCGAGCGATGACTTTAGCTACTGAGAGGCTCCACTACCATGTAGATTGTGTTTCAAGAAGAGCAGTCATGGCTCAAAGGTTGGTCAGCTGGGATTTTTGGATGGCTTAGATAGATTTGACATGTTTCCTCTTTCATGTAGAACATTTGTACTAGGTTTTGTTAATGTATGTGTGGAAAGGGTCGAAAGACACGATGTAGACTCTTGGTTTAAGAAATGAAATGAGAAAAAAGATGGTTTTAAAAATATTGTGAACTTTTATTGATGCTTAATAAGTGATTTATGATATGATGCCATGTGAAGTGAGTGTAGTGATCGATCGTAGCTCGCCCTTATCGTAGGATATGTGTCAGAATAACCTCCGGGCGTCCCGGTGGGTACCCTGTGGTAAGGGGGTGCTACAGTTATGGAAGGTCAAATGGTGCAAAAAATGGAGATGATTTTTGTGCTTCTTATATAAGACACAAGTGAAATGATTTTCTTTCTAACTCTTGCAAGAGTTCTTTCTCTCTTGCAAAAAATAGAGATGATTTTCTCTCTAACTCTTGCATGATTTTCTCTCTCTTGCAAAAAATGTAGATGATTTTCTCTCTAACTCTTGCAAGAGTTCTTGTCATTGCTAGCACAAGGAAAGAATTCTATCTATTTGTTATGGTTTACAACAACTCAACGTGGGGAAGATTAAAGAATGAAGGCAATCGTTAAAAAGGTATGTAAACATCTTACATTTCATGTTTTTGTTTTTTTATATCTATATGCATGAGCAAATATGGTTTTTGAGGTTCTGTTTTATTTTTCGCCACGTATATTTGATCTATATTATGTATGAGATGTATCACCAGATCGTTACATTTGTATATGATGATATACAAATTTGAGGCCTTTGAAAAGTTCAAATGGTTCAAAAATGAAATAAAGAAATAGCTAGGTAGAAGTAGTAAAACACCTTGATTAGATCGAGGTGGTGTATACTTGAGCTAAGAGTTTCTAAGTTATCTTTGTAGCGCCCCCTCACCGTAGAGTATACACCGAGGCGCCCGTAGGTCGTACCGATGCATAACCTACGACGAGGGTGCACTACGATTCGATCATTTCTATACACCTCATGGCATCAATATAAGAAAGCAGTAATATAAAATTCACTAAATTTTAAAACCAAAAGATCCCTTCTCACTCATTGCATAAAACCCTGAATACAACATCCGGTCATATTTACAACTGTACAAGTCCAAAAGAACTAACACAGCTCCTAGATAAGTCATCCACAAAATACCCCAAAAGATCCCCAACTGACAGACCTGTGGGCCATGCTCCTCTTACTGGCACACACAGCAGGAAAAGTCTCACTGATCGGAGCTAGGAGTCACTCTAACGCTGACCTGAAAAAATAGATGCAATGTTGGGGTGAGTTTGCGAACTCAGTGAGAAACCATCATCGATGGTCCACCCAACTCATGCATAGACAAACAATTCACGCTTATATCGTATATATATCATGCATAAGAAATCACATGCAGTCAAATTTCACATTTATAAGGCAATAAGCCTTTCACACAATTCACATTTGGAACATTCATATATGTAATGTGCATGTGACTCTTTCATTTTCTTTCGTTGTTGTGACCGCATACTTTGAGCTCATATACGTTGAGCCATTGGCTCGAAAACATGGGCTCCAAAAGCCCTAATCGTTGAGCATAAAGCTCTGAAAATCATTGGGCACGAAGCCCTGTGCGTTGAGCTTAAAGCTCTGGATACGGTGGCTACACCGGTCACAACTGCCTTTATCTAATCATACTGTTTTGCATGTATGCACATGTCCAATTTCTAATACATGCATCACACTAAAACTTCATATACCTAATTCTTACCATTTGAAACCAATTATGAACAATTAGACACAATTAACACTTCTATATCACAACCTAAATATTTCAGACACCTGTGGTCCGAAATCAATCAAAACAAACACATACAATCCATCCTTAACTCCTCATGGCATATTTGCATAGAATTAAACACATATAGGTTGAGAAACCAACTAGGTTACTCACCTCAGAACTTCCGAGCTACTGCCTGGAAGTCTTGCCTACGTCGGACGATCGGCGATCCACTTGAGCCGCTATAACAATCAAAATATAAGTAACATTACTAATTGTATCAATTTCAATGTTCAATGATACATACGAATCGAATGATGTACGTATACGTGTTATGACATTTTCGACACAATTCTGAATTTCCCGATCTCAAATTCTAATTCCCGAATTCATAATCTCCAAATTAAATTTAATCCATAATTAATTGAACCATCAAATTCCTAGATCCCATTATTTAAAACCTCACAATTTCATCTCCGGAAAAAACAGCATTCCTCGCCACGGCATCAGATCCCTCGCCGCGGCGAGCTTTCCTTTCATTTCACCTTCGCCACGGTGAACCGCGCACCCTTCGTCGCAACATACGCACCGCGTACGTCGCGACGCGCGCCTCTCCTCTACCCCGTGGCGTGCCTTCCGCGCACGTCGCGACGTACGGAGCAATTCTGCTCGCCGCGGTGTGTTCTTCATGCGCCGCGGCATGCAACCACGGAGACGCCCAGAAAACCCAGAAATTTCCAGATTTTCGACTGATATCAACTCCAAATCCAGATTTTCTCCTTACAAACCACTCCTAAATAATTCCATACACATCAAACAACTAATCTTTGGCTTCTATTTCATCAAACAACCATTATTCCCAAATTTCAACCCTAAAACTAACGAAAATACCCAATCGGAAACCCTACATACCAAATCCTCAAATATACAAATTAAATCATCCAAATAACTCTATAAACCAACCAATCAAACTATATAAAGTGAGAAAGAAGTGACTTACTTGATTAATAACCTCAAATCTTCAAAGATCACACCAAACTCCAACTCACACACCCGACAATCACCCAAGCAAAACCCATTTCATCTCTTCTTTACTCACTCCACAGCAACAAATCAATTCAAGGCAAAGGAAGGGACAAATGGCAAGAAGGAATCACAAGGAAGATCCACGATGAAGAAAGAAGAATCAAAGGCTAAAGGTCTTTCAAAGAGGAGAGAAAATCGTGGAAGGCAAATTCAAAGAATAGGGCTTTTATATTAAAGAATTACTAAGGCTTGTTTGGCAAATTCATTTGCCACAAGTCCGAATCCGGACCACCTCAAGTCAGTTTCAAATTCTAATTTCTCCCGAATTCCAATGGCTAAACCCTAATTCCTCAAATCAAATTTCTAACCTGTCCATGCCATTGGATAATCAATTTCAGAACCAGACATTCAAATAACCAGTCATTGATCAATTTTCCGGTTCGGGCCTATTGCTCCGAAAATTCCAGAAAATTTTCTATAAATCCTCAAAAATAGAAAACTTATTATCATATACTCCAATTTCATAATTCAACTTCCTAACTTTCATTTCTAACTCAAATTCAATCCTCGAGTCTATTTTGACCTAATTATCACACATGTCCTAATCATCTCCAAATTTAAATTATCCAAATCAAATCGGGATATGTCATACATGTATGTACGTACAAATGCCAATAAAATCATTGCCAATTATACACAAATTCTAAAATGCATGCACATTCCAAATACGAATGCAATGAACTGTATCCATCCCATCGGTGACGGGATGTTACAATTCTCCCCTCCTAAAATAAATTTTCGTCCTGAAATTTTCTTACCCGACTGATCAAACAGATGAGGGTACTGCCTCCTCATGTGCTCCTCAGTCTCCCAAGTCGCCTCCTCTGATGAGTGGTTCTTCCAAAGGACTTTCACTAATGGAATCACCCTGGATCTCAACTGCTTGACCCGCGATCCAATAATCTGCACCGGCTCCTCAACCTAACTCAGATCATTGGCTATCTCAATCTCCTGAGCCGGAATCACATGAGTCGGGTCAGAACGATATCTCCGAAGCATGCTCACATGGAAAATGTCATGCAACTGAGACATCTCACTCGACAATGCCAATCTATAAGCCAATGGTCCTATCCTCTCAAAGATCTCATAGGGACCAATATACTGAGGACTCAACTTGCCCTTACGGCCAAATCGGAGAACTCCTCTCCACGGAGACCCTCTAAGGAACACTCTATCACCCACAGCATACTCCATCTCTCTCTGATGCTGATCCACATAACTCTTCTGCCTGTCTTGAGCTGCCTTGATGCGACTCCGAATCAACTGTACCTTATCAACCGTATCCTAGATCAGCTCGGGACCCTCTATCATCCTTATACCCTCTTCATCCCAGTAAAGAGGGGATCTACACGGTCTCCCATATAACGCCTCATACGGTGCCATGCCAATGCTACTCTAGTACTGATTATTATAAGCAAACTCTACCAGAGGCAAATACTGATCCCAAGCACCTCGGAACTCAAATACACAGGCTCTCAACATATCCTCAACAGTCTGAATAGTCCTCTCACTCTGCCCATCTGTCTGAGGATGAAACGTTGTGCTGAAGTTCAATCTCGTCCCCATAGCTGACTGCAAACTCCTCCAGAACCTCGAAGTAAACCTGGGATCCCTATCTGAAACTATCGATACCGGGACCCCATGCAGTCGAGCTATCTCTGCTACATACTTCTAGGCCAACTGATCGAGGGTATTGCTCTCCCTCACTGGCAAGAAGTGAGCTGATTTAGTCAACCGGTCCACTATGACCCAGATAGCATCACACTGCCTCGGCGTCCTGGGCAACCCCATGATAAAGTCCATCGTAATATGCTCCCATTTCTACTCCGGAATGGGCAACGAATGCAATCTCCCAACTGGGGCCTGGTGCTCAGCCTTAACCTGTTGGCACGTCAGACACCGAGAAACAAACTCCGCTACATGCCTCTTCATACCTGGCCACCAGAAATGAAACTTAAGAGTGCGATACATCTTGGTGACGCCAGGATGCATGGCATAAGCAGCCAAATGAGCCTCCTCTAAGATCTCACGCCTCAGATCCTCCACGTCCGGAACACATAACCTCTGGCCCATCCACAACGAACCATTTCTCAACTCAAACTCAGATAGCCATCCAGATCTAACTCTATCAATCAGCCTCACCAATACTGGATCCTGATCCTGCACTCTCCTAATCCGATCCTGTAACACTGGCCTCAGCCTCAAAGTCGCAATCAGAGCTCCATCCTGACTCAAATTCATCTGCACATTAAGAGCTCTCAACTGAACTAAGCACGGCAACCTCGAAACTCAATCGAAATTTGCCTACCATGCGATCTCCTACTCAATGCATCTGCCACCACATTAGCCTTTCCTGGGTGGTACTCAATAGTGCAGTCGTAATCCTTAAGCAGCTCTAACCATCTCCTCTGCCTCAGATTCAGCTCTCGCTGACTCAACAAGTACCTCAAGCTCTTATGATCGGTGAAGATCTGGAACGTCTCCCCATACAGATAATGTCTCCAGATCTTCAAAGCGAATACGACTGTTACTAACTCCAAGTCATGCACAGGATAATTAATCTCATGAGATCTCAACTGTCTCGAAGCATATGCTATAACTCTCCCATGCTGCATCAGCACACAACCTAAACCCTGTTGCGAAGCATCACAAAACACCTCAAAGCCTCCTGCTCCAGATGGCAGGGCCAACAGCGGCGCTGTAGTCAACCGATGTATCAGCTCCTCGAAACTCCTCTGACACTCATCTGTCCAACTGAAGACTAATCCCTTCCTCAGAAGTCTTGTCAAAGGGGCGGAGATCACAGAAAACCCCTCGACAAACCTCCGATAATATCCTGCCAATCCGAGGAAACTCCTCAACTTTGACACGCTCCTCGGAATCTCCCAACTCCTCACTGCCTCAATCTTGTGAGGATCTACCCGGATACCCTCACTAGATACAATGTGGGTTAGGAACACCACCTCATCCAGCCAAAATTCACACTTAGTGAATTTGGCATACAACTGCCTCTCTCTCATAATCTGCAGCACTATCCTCAAATGCTCCGCATGCTCCTGTCTAGACCTCGAATACACTAGGATATCATCAATGAATACGATCACAAACTGATCCAGGTATGGCTGAAAGACCCTATTCATCAAGGCCATGAAGGCTGTCGGGGCATTAGTCAACCCGAACGGCATCACTAAGAACTCGTAATGCCCATACCTGCTCCTGAAAGCACTCTTAGGCACATCGGCCTCTGCGATCCTCAACTGATAGTATCCGGATCTCAAATCCAACTTGGTAAACACCTGAGCTCCCTGCAACTGATCAAATAAGTCATCGATCCTAGGCAGTGGGTACTTATTCTTAACAGTAACCCGATTAAACTGCCTATAATCGATGCAAAGCCTCATAGTCCCGTCCTTCTTCTTCACAAACAATACCGGAGCTCCCCACGGCGAAACACTCAGCCTGATAAACCCCTTATGTTGGACCAATGGTGGTTGACAAATTAAATCCCTTTATGTTTTGATAATAATAAAATATCTAGAAATAGTTAATAAATTATTTCAGGTATTATTCAATGAAAGGATTGAGCAAATCAAGATGAGCAAGTGTCTAATCAATGAGGAATCAAGTTGGGAGTTATCTTCTAAGTTAAAATGGCATAAAGCTTAAGGATTATAAAGGATTTGGTAATACAAGTCGACTTACATCAAGGTGCGAATATAACAAGTTAACTAGAAAGACAAGTAAACTTATATATGAAGATGTATTAAGACAAGTCGCCTTATAGAACACAAGTCGACTTATCGAAGACAACAAGTCGCCTTATAGAACACAAGTCGACTTATCGAAGACAACAAGTCGACTTATACAGCACAAGTCGACTTATTGGAGAGCGGAGTTACAATTTTTACGTAAATGGTTGAAACAAGTCGACTTATTCATTCGACAAGTCGACTTATGGATGCACAAATTCAGCTCGAATGGTCCAATTTGCTAAATATGGAATGGAGATTATCAAGGAACAGCTATATCCAATTAAGCAACGGCTAGAAGAGCTCCAACAGCTATATTTTTTCGAGTATAAATAGAGGATGATGGAAGAAGAGTATACACAAGTTCTACAAGTCTAAATACTCTTATATTGCTTCAAATTGCTCACTATTGCTCTTATTTTGCTCCAAATTGTATTGAGCATTTGTTCTTCAATCTTTGTATTGTTTTGTTACAATTTGAGTGACGAGTGAAAAGGTCACGTGAGGTAGGATTTGTGCCGGAAGACAAATCGAGTGTAAAAGGTTACTTGAGCCGGAATTCAAGTGGCATTGTAAAAAGATCACACTCAACTACAAAGTGTGCAATAAAGTGGTTAGCAAAATCCTAAGTGGGAGCTTAGGTAGAGGACGTAGGTCTTAGCACCGAACCTCTATAAAAACAAGTATTTGATCTTCTTCCCTACACTTTTCAATTAAGTTTATCTAAATTGTTTTTGTGTGTTTTAACTTCTGATTTTCTTGTAGAAATTTTCAAAGAATTTTTAAGATCTATTCAACCCCCCTTTCTAGATCACTTACAATTGGTATCAGAGCAGAAGTATCTGGGATAGCACACAACAACCTAGCAAAAGAAGGTAACACTAATAACCGTCCTCCCTTGTTTAATGGCTCTAACTATTCGTCATGGAAAAATCCTATGAAGTATCATATTATAAGCGAGGGAGTTAAATACTGGAAGATCATTATCTTCGGACTTCAAGCCCCTCTAAAAGAAAATGGTGAGTTGAAAACAGAGCTGGAGTATGATGATAACGATTGGAGGCAAGCGTACATCAACGCCAAAGCTATGAAGTCGATATATTGTGCATTAACGGTTGAGGAAAGAAACGGGTAAATTCTTGCACCCTTGTCAAGGAAATGTGGAGAGACTTGAGTTACTTATGAAGGGACAAATCAAGTCGGGAGACAAAATCAACATCTTGCTTCACGACTACGAGATGTTCGTCATGAAGGAAGGTGAGTCAATTTCTACAATGCTTGACCGTTTTGCAGAAATCATAAATGGATTAGGCAACTTGGGAAAGCACATGACGGATAGCGAGAAAGTGAAGAAGATTCTTCGTTCACTGCCGAAGGAATGGGATTCTCAAGTCATCGCAATTATGGAGTCAAAGGATCTCAACCATCTGGAATTCAACGCTTTGGTGGGATCACTCATCAACTATGAGATTATTCTCAAATCCAGAGGAGGTAGAGGTAAGCCTAAAAAATCTATTGCTTTTAAAGCTAACACTTCTTTTGTTGATGAAAGTGATGAGGAATTAGATGAAGACGAGGAAGACGAAGAAATTGCTATGTACGCAAGAAATTTAAGAAAGTTCAAGGGACTTCTGAAAAATCGAAGGAAAGAATTAAATGGCGAAAAATAGGTAGAAAGGAAGAGGTTTGGCGCGGAAAGAAAATCAAAAGGCTATGACGAAAATAAAGGCAACGAAGAATGTTGGAGATGTGGAAAACGGGGACATCTCGCAAGAGAATGCAAAAGCTCATCATCAACATCAAACTTTCAGAAAAATGACAAATATGACAAAGGTAAAAGGAAAACTAGCTTGGTGGCAACTTGGAGTGATGAAGAGGATACATATCAAAGTGATGATGAAAACAACCTGGCACTTATGGCAAAAAGTGATGATGAAAATGAGGTAAATTTCAATGACCAAGATTTAAGAGATTCTTTTGATGCTTTGTGGTGATTTTGAAGAAGCCATTGAGATTAACAAAAAATTAAGAAAGAAAATACGTGAATTGGTTGCTGAAAATAGTTCCTTACATGAAACGATTGATGATTTAGATAGTTCGAAAGAAGATCATTCTGCATGTCTTATTGAAAAAGAAAATCTTATTTGTGAGCTTAATAGACTTAGAAAAGAATTTTCATATGTGGTTGGAAAATTTGCAAATGGAAACAAACAGTTTGAAAAATTGCTATCGCTACAAAGATATTCCATTTCTAAACATGGATTAGGTTATGATCCTTTTGATAGAGATTGCTCTTTAATTTCCAAATTTACTAAGGATGGAAAAATCGCTCAATGTGCTAGATGTTTGAAAGATGGTCACATAGAAATTGCCTGCAGTAGTACTAGAAGACGTGTTAAGATTAAGAAAATTTGGGTTATTAAAGGCACAACACCACCTAATGTGGTTTATATGGCTAACCAATATGGACCCAAAATGGCTTGGGTACCTATAAGAAGAAAGAACGTTGATATTGTAGGTACAAGCAAGGGATGAAAGGCCGTCAAGCACTTGGTACATCGACAGCGGATGTTCGAGACACATGAGTGGGGACAAGAACCTTTTTGTGGAAATCAAACCAAAAAATCAAGGTTATGTCACCTTCGGAGACAACAACAAAGGTAAGGTTAATGGAATTGGTAAAGTGGGTAAGGAACCTTTGCCAACCATTGACAATGTTTTGCTAGTTGATGGGTTGAAACATAACCTGCTAAGTGTGTCTCAACTTTGTGATATGAATTATATTGTATCATTTGAAACATCACATTGCCTAGTTAAGAAGGATGATCATGTTGCCTTTATTGGTTTGAGACATGGGAACACATACATTGTTGATTTGCATGATGATAGTTCATTCAATGAAAAATGCCTGGTGACACTATAAGAAAATGCATTTTTATGGCATAGAAAATTAGGACATGCACCATTGCCTTTAATTTCTAAGCTCTCAAAGAATGACATTGTAAGAGCCTAAGATTAAATTTGTTAAAGATCATTTGTGTGAGTCCTGTTTGAAAGGCAAACATGTTAGAGAATCTTTCAAACCAAAGAAAGAAATTTGCACATCTAGAATTCTTGAACTTGTGCATATGGATTTGATTGGACCTTCTAGGCATGCTAATCTTAGTGAAAAATTATATGTACTTGTGATTATAGATGATTTCTCTAGATTTACTTGGGTAAGATTTCTTGCGAATAAAAATGATGCCGTTAATGAATTTACCAAGTGGTGTAGATTGGTTCAAAATGAGAAAAATGTGTCTATCGTTGCAATTAGAACCGATCATGGAGGAGAATTCGAATGTGAACCTTTCGAAAGTCTTTGCGACAAATACGGAATAGAACATAATTTCTCGACACCAAGGACTCCGCAACAAAATGGTCTAGTAGAAAGGAAAATCGCTCACTTGAAGAAATGAACAGGACTATGCTAAATGAGTACAATCTTCCTAAATCATTTTGGGCAGAGGCAGTCAACACCGCTTGTTACGTCATCAACCTGGTGCACTTACGAAGAGACAAAAATAAGACACCTTACGAGCTATGGAAAGGTAAGAAACCTAATATCTCTTATTTTCATCTTTTGGTTGTAAAGTGTTGGAGTTATGTAAATTTAGTGCCCTGGAAAGCAAGTGTATTTACATGTAACTTTATCTTCTTGATGCTTTGTAATGAAAATATTTATTATTAATAAAACAAAAGAGTTTGGTTTTATCTGGATGAGCATTATATATCTGGTCATAAGGTACCAAGATTCATTTGTAAGTAATATACATATACATAGAGATGTATGGGAAACATGTATATTATTAGAATCAATTAATTGATTCACAGTTGAATAATCAAGTTGGTCGTTTGATTATGGTTTAGATCAGTAGTGTTGCGATTTATCTCCATATAAGTAAAGGAGTTTACTTAAAGGGAATGATGAGTTTCATATCATGATAGTAGTAGACTATCGATAATGGCACTATTAAATGAATTGAATCAAGTATGTTTTCAAGAATAAAGTGGCCGTTACTTTAATCTTAAAACATACAACTTAAGCATTCGCTATTATGAACCACAATCTTGATGAGTGGTGAACTCATATGTGTTTCATTATAATTCTTGATATGATCGTAATGGATTTTTACAGGTATTAATCCGATTATCGCATGTTGGAATTATTAATTGAAACATGTATCGTGAACATTCACTCAAATAAAGAGTTTATAGTGTTATCATCTCTTCTAGATGTTTTAAGGAGATTTGGTGATTAAACCGGCGCCAGTAGTTTGATGGAATAGCTACCCATCAAGTCTTAACACTAAGATGAGATCTTATGTGTTAATCACCATATAAAGTAAAATGAGAGATCTAGAAGGAAAAACCAACATAAGGGCAAAACGGTAATTTTATCCTTTGTTCTGCGGATGGCTATAATAAGGTTCTAAATAGGGTTTGCAATTGGACATATTCTCATAATATTTAATAATTTAAGAGTTCAACTAATTGTCTTTAGTGGAATGACATTTAGCTAATAAGCTAGAATTAATTCCAATGAGATTGAATTATTTCTGGGCTTATTGGAGCTTGAATTATCAAAGTCCAATAAGATTCCCCACTTGGCTTTAAGGAAGGTTATCAAACTAAGTAAGAAGTAGTTTGGAGGCTTTAGAAGTCCATAATTGAATGATGGGCTTATACTAATTAATGGTTAATTGGAAGCCCATATGTTCATTTAGAAATGGGCTTGTTTTGGTTTAATGTAATTGATTAGATTAATTATATTAAAACAATTTTTTTAAAATGGAGAAAAAGCAATTTCGAAATTGTGTTAGGTTAGATGTGTAACCACACATTTGACATTAAAATACTAAATAAAGATGGTCTTTATTATGGTTCATCATTATTAAATGGAGTTATGAACTTACCATTAAATGGTTTAACGGTTAGCTTTTAATGTTGGCATGTAACCTATTTGCATTCATTAGATTAAAGATGAAAGATGTGCATTAGATGGACCATCTTCCTTCTTTCTTCTTTCCAAAACCAAAATGGGTATTCAATTATAGGTTATGGTCTTTTCAAATAGCCATTTTAAAGATAAATGAAGTAAGTCTCATTTATTGGCTATTTGATGAGTGATTAATGTAAGAAGTGATGCATTGGATGCCTCTCACTCTTTCCATTTATGCATATTTCAAAATTGAGATGTAAGAAAGGGTTCTTGCATATTTTTTAGACATTCTCTCTTTTCATGCAAGGGAGAACCAAAATTCCTAAGTGAAAGAATTGAAAGAGTTTCAATTTTGGTTCTTCTTCTTCTAAGAAAATCTCCTCCAAATATTTCTTCTCCTTTCCCACCAAAGGATTTTGTTAACCTAGTTGTCCTTGAAGAACAAGTGGTAAATCTAATTGGTAGAGGATACTACTACAAGGAAGAAGATAGATTGCTAAAGGAAAAGACTCAAGATACAAGAAGTAGAGGATAGCGCAGCGAGGATTTAAAGTTGTAGCGAAGGAGTCGGTAATTCCTTTTATCTTGTTCTTGGTTTTATTATCCTTATACTATATCATGTATGGATTAGCATGTTGATTTGGATATATTGCTTCCGCTACAAGATGATTTCTTAAAAAGTTTTGAAATCTATCGTTTCTCCAAACTAAGCTTGCTTTCTTTTTCCGATCCAACATAAAGTTGTTATTCATAATAATGGAAAGAGCAATTTAGGAAAATTCGACTCTAAATCCGATATTGGTGTGTTTATTGGTTATTCTCAAACTAGTAAGGCTTTTAGAGTTTATAATAATAGGACTAAATGTGTTGAAGAAAGTATTTATGTCAAATTTGATGAAATAATTTCACCCCCGAGAAAGGTTTGTTTTGATGATGATGCGGGAAGTTCAGGTAATAAAGTTGAAGAAATTGAATCCAAGATTGAGGAATTGAAGCTAGACGTAGAAAAACATGTACCAGACATTAAATCATGGGCAAAAGCAAAGAATCATCCTATGAAGCAAGTCATTGGAGATTTAAATGTTGGTGTAAGAACTAGGAGAAATATCTATGAGAAAATGAGTAATTCAGCTTTCATTTCATTAGTAGAACCCAAGAATATAGAAGAAGCACTTAAAAATGAAAACTGGCTTTTAGCTATGCAAGAGGAGCTTAATCAGTTCAAGCGAAATGATGTTTGGGATTTGGTAGCTCCACCAGAGAACAAGACCATCATTGGAGTCAAATGGGTAAATCGGATAAAGTATGATGAGAATGGTGAAGCGGTTAAAAATAAATCAAGGCTAGTGGCTCAAGGATTTTATCAAGAAGAAGGCCTTGATTACAATGAGACATATGCTCCTGTGGCTCGTTTGGAGGCAATTAGGCTACTATGTGCATTCGCGTCTCATAAAAGGATCAAATTAAATCAAATGGACGTCAAGAGCGCATTTCTAAATGGGTATATTCAAGAGGAAGTCTATGTCAAACAACCGTCGGGATTTGAAGATCATGAGCATCCGGATTACGTCTACAAACTCAAGAAGGCACTTTATGGACTAAAGCAAGCACCTAGAGCATGGTATGAGAGGTTAAGTACTTTTCTAACTCAACATGGATATGTTCGTGGTAAGATAGATAATACTTTGTTTATTAAACATGTTGGTAATGATATGCTTATTTGTCAAATTTATGTTGATGACATTGTGTTTGGTGCCACTAATGAATTTTTGTGCGAAGAATTTAGTGATTTAATGCAAGGTGAGTTTGAAATGAGTATGATGGGAGAACTCAAGTTCTTTCTTGGATTGCAAATCAAGCAACACAAAAATGGCATTTTCATCCACCAATCGAAGTATACCAAGGAACTTCTAAGAAGTTTAAAATGGATGGATGCAAAGTGGCAGCAACACCAATGGCGACAAATCTGGTCTTGGAAAACATAAAATGAAGAAGACGTTGATCAAAAACTCTATAGAGGTATGATCGGCTCTCTTTTGTATTTAACTGCTTCTAGACCTGATATAATGTTTGCCACATGTCTTTGTGCTAGATTTCAATCTTGTCCTAAGATTTCTCATTTGAGTGCTTGTAAAAGAATTTTTAGATATTTGAGTAGAACTATTAATCATGGTTTATGGTATCCTAGTTGTGATTCATTTGATTTGTATGCTTATAGTGATGCTGATCATTGTGGCTGTAGAATTGATAGGAAAAGCACTAGTGGCTTGTGTCATTTCTTAGGATCATCTTTGATATCTTGGGCTAGTAAAAAGCAAGTTAGTGTAGCCATTTCCACTGCTGAATCTGAATATGTAGCAGCTGGGAGTGCTTGTGTCCAAGTTCTTTAGATTAAACATCAATTGCTTGATTATGGTATTGTGGTTAAAAATATTCCTATTTATTGTGATAATACCAGTGCAATTTGTTTGAGTAAAAATCCTATATTGCATAGTAAAACAAAGCATATAGAAATTAGACATCATTTTATCCGTGATCATTGTTTAAAAGGTGACATTTGCTTAAAGCATGTATCAACTAGTGATCAATTGGCTGACATTTTTACTAAACCTCTTAAGGAAGATGTGTTTGTGAACATTAAATTAAGATTAGGCATGTGTGATTTAAATTCATTTGGTTGAATTTATGTTTGGCTATATTCTTATATCAAATGGTCAAAATTTGAGGCATTTGTGCAATCACATCCAAGATACATTCATCGTGTTGCTTACTTGGGCTGATTTAAGTGAATTATTCAGAGTTTTGGACACACTTTTATGTCGGACCATCGCAAGTCGACTTATGAGGACATCGGTGTTTTAGGAAAGCGAAAATTGGAGAATAAGTCGACTTAGATGGATCGACAAGTCGACTTATTAAGTCGATAAGTCGACTTATTCAAGGAACAAGTCGACTTATGCTCGGACGGAGTCTTTAAAACCTTTCTTCTTCTTCTTCTCAGACCCTCTCTCACTAAAACCCTACCCTCTTCTCTCACAACTTGACTTATCTTGCTCAATCTCTTCAAATCTCCCTTACCCATCCATTTTGACCTCCATCTACTCTAAACCCACTCATTTTATCTCCAAATCAACCCTCTTTTCGAAACCCTTTCTTAAAACTCTAACCCTAACCTACTAATTTTTCCTCCTTCTCTCTAAATCTTCCATGGCTCCAAGAAAACTTCTCGAAAGGGAAAAAACGGCTCAAACTCACGATCCCCGTTCCTCAAAGACCACGGGTTCGGGGGTCTTCTTCAAGGGGAGATGCGACAAGGGAGGAAGAAGCTATTGAACCCAGATTTATTTCGAGGGATGCTCAAACATTGTATTACAAGGTAATTAAAGATGAAGTTTTGATTCCCTCCATGAGATTTGATTGGGTTGAGCTAGATAGCAGTGAGTTCTCGAATGTGTTTTTGAAATCGTTAACCTTGGGTTAAGAGATTTTTTGGGTTTTCATGATGATATATATGAAGAGGCAGTAAAGGAATTTTATGCGAATTTGGTTGTGATTAGGAGTAATGTTGAGGATGGAGTTACCTTGTCCTCTAAAATTAACGGGAAAGCATTCTATCTTTGTGAATCAGATTTGTGTACCATGTTTAATTTGCCTAGAGGAGGAGTTAGGCCTAGAGCCTCTTTTACTGATTTTGAGATTTTGAGAAATGCTGAGGGTGACACTGATGAGGAAGTCAAAGAAAATTTTGGATATACTGAGGAAAAAGGGGCTGATTTGCTAATTCGGTTATGTTCCGATCATTCCCCTCCATTTGAGGCGATGGATTTACCATTGAATTATAGGTTACTGCATTATGCGATAAACAGGGTTGTGTATCCAAAGAAAGCGAGCAATAATAAGATTACTTCTCTAGATAAGGAGATTCTATGGCATATGGAGGAAGGACGGCAAATAAACTATCCGAGTTTGATTATTCAGATGATAAGGAAAAAGGCGAGTTTATTACGTGGACAGCTGAAGGGGAAACTATTCCGGCATAAAGGAATGCCATATGCCGCACTGATCACCAATATCTCTCAGGTTAGGAGATGCAACTTAGACTCCTATGTTAGTTTTCCTTATCCTCAGAGCTGGAGGTTCATACCTTACAACTTACGGAGCATGAAGCTGGTGAGGACAGTTGAAAGAGGTTGGGTCTATTCCTATCACGTTGAGAAGCTTGGGTTGACTTTGGTGGGTGAGCAGGTTCCTTCGAGAAAACGATCTAGGACAGCAGATCGTCGAAGTAGCTCACGACCTAGTAATGTTGGAAGAAGTGAGGCATCTCAGGCTGATTTTTAGGAAATTCGGGATCAGTTGGATGAGATAAATGAGCGACATGATGATCAACAAGACTCTCTGATTAGACTGGAAAGAAAAATTGATGAACAACGCAGCATACTTACCCGCTTGGAGAAGAGCATTAAGAAGATTTTTGATAAGCTAGGGTGTAGGCACGATGATTCTTCATGATGTGTATTGCATTGTGCTTTGACCAACATTTCGACTTATGTTTGTTTGCTTTATGTTGTTTTCTGTGTTATATGTGTTTGTTGGGTTGACATTTTTTTTAATGAATATCATTTGTGTTTGATGTAATGTTTGGTGTTACATTTCATTAATCTTCATTTGTTTTTCTAATTAATTTTTTATTATGACAAAAAGGGGGATTAAGATTGAAATTGCTATTTGATTAAGGGGGAGTGAACATTTCATTGATTTGCAATTTTATTGAATTCTATTCTAATAATTGATTTATGAATTAACGGGGAGTTAACCTAACCAATCAAGACAAGGGAAACCATGATCAAATTTTATGTCTTTCAATTTTCTTGTCAATTTCTAAATATTTTGTCATTATCAAAAAGGGGGAGATTGTTGGACCAATGGTGGTTGACAAATTAAATCCCTTTATGTTTTGATAATAATAAAATATCTAGAAATAGTTAAGAAATTATTTCAGGTATTATTCAATGAAAGGATTGAGGAAATCAAGATGAGCAAGTGTCTAATCAATGAGGAATCAAGTTGGGAGTTATCTTCTAAGTAAAAATGGCATAAAACTTAAGGATTATAAAGGATTTGGTAATACAAGTCGACTTACATCAAGGTCTGAATATAACAAGTTAACTAGAGCAGTACAAATCGACTTATATATGAAGATGTATTAAGACAAGTCGCCTTATAGAACACAAGTCGACTTATCGAAGACAACAAGTCGACTTATACAGAACAAGTCGACTTATTGGAGAGCGGAGTTATAATTTTTACGTAAATGGTTGAAACAAGTCGACTTATTCATTCGACAAGTCGACTTATGGATGCACAGATTCAGCTCCAACGGTCCAATTTGCTAAAAATGGAATGGAGATTATCAAGGAACGGCTATATCCAATTAAGCAATGGCTAGAAGAGCTCCAACAGCTATATTTCTTCGAGTATAAATAGAGGATGATGGAAGAAGAGTATACACAAGTTCTACAAGTCTAAATACTCTTATATTGCTTCAAATTGTTCACTATTGCTCTTATTTTGCTACAAATTGTATTGAGCATTTGTTCTTCAATCTTTGTATTGTTTTGTTACAATTTGAGTGACGAGTGAAAAGGTCACGTGAGGTAGGATTTGTGCCGGAAGACAAATTGAGTGTAAAAGGTTACTTGAATTCAAGTGGCGTTGTAAAAAGATCACACTCAACTACAAAGTGTGCAATAAAGTGGTTGGCAAAATCCTAAGTGGGAGCTTAGGTAGAAGACGTAGGTCTTAGCACCGAACCTCTATAAAAACAAGTGTTTGATCTTCTTCCCTACACTTTTCAATTAAGTTTATCTAAATTGTTTTTGTGTGTTTTAACTTCTGATTTTCTTGTAGAAATTTTCAAAGAATTTTTAAGATCTATTCAACCCCCCTTTCTAGATCACTTACACCTTATCCAATAACTCCTGCGGCTGAGCCTTAAGCTCCCTCAGTTCCACTGGTGTCATCCTATACGGAGGTATCGATATAGGAGCGGTACCTGGAACGAGGTCTATCTCGAACTCGTCTCCGATCCGGTGGCAAACCCAGTAACTCCTGAAACACATCCGGAACTCCCGATCACAGGACATCCTGCAGACTCTGCACGCACTGAATCCACCACACGCGCCAAATAAGCCTCACAGCCACCTCGCATCAACCTCAGAGCACTCATAAACGAGATCATCCTGGCTGGCACTGCCTGACTAACGCCTCGAAACACAACCCTCGGTGACCAGGAGACTCCAATACTACCTCCTTGGTATAACAATCCAAAATAGCCTATGGGCAAATGAGCCACCCATCCCCAAAATCAAATCAATCTCATGAAGGGCAACACAATCAGATCTGCACTCAATACCGCTGAATCAACCCGAATCGGACACCCCTTGCAGACCTCACCTAAAGCAGTAGTACTACCCAGAGGTGTACTCACTTGCAACCCATACTGTAATATCTCCCTATCCACATGCAATCTACATGCCACATGCGGTGTAATAAATGAATGCGTGGACCCTGGATCTATCAATGCATACACCTCAATATCTGAGAGTAGAAGCAAACCTGCAACCACCTCGGGAGAATCCTGGGCCTCCTGCCTGGTCATGGCGTAGACCCTGGCCTGGGACTGCGGCCTGCTGCCTCGTCCCTCGGTTCCCACAAAGGAATCTCTGCCTCTACCTTGGGCTCCGCCTCGACCCCTAAATCCAGTCCATCACACGGCTCATCGCACCGTCGAGCTACTACCAGCTCTCCCACTAGCGGCTGACTGAACTCCCAAAGTCAAAGGACAACTCCGAATCATGTGATCCATAGATCCACATGCTAAACAGGCTCCTGTCACTCTCCAGCACTCTCCACTGTGCCTCTTATCACAATGTACACAACCGCAAAGCTGTCTCCCCTCTCGCCACCACTATCTGCGCCACTACCAATCTGTCCAAATCTCCTCTCACTGTAACTCGATTGTCAATCCCCTTGCGATCTGAATCGCTCTGGCGTCGCTCAAGCTCCTACCAGAGCTACCCGACTATCACTGATCTCTTGCCTCCAGAGCCTTGACCGGCCTGGCTCGGCTCTGTCTTAGAGGCGCTCTATCCTCACGGCACTGCTCAACTCCACAAATGTGCAATATCGACCGGGCTAACTGCACGAATCTCCAGATTCAGCCCTCCTCAAATCTCCAAAGACCTATCAGCCTCAGAGGCAATCAGAACAGACGCATATGATGACAGCTCATTAAACCTGACCTCGTAGTCAGCTACTGACATCGACCCCTGCCTCAGCTCAAAGAACTCCTGCATCTTCATCTCCAAATAGACCTTGGGCGTGAAATTATCTCAAAAGGCCCTCAGAAAATTAGCCCAAGTCAACACACACGGCCTGGTGGAGCTACCCGGGACAGTCTTCCACCACTGATATGCCGAACCCTGAAGCAAAGAAACGGCATAATCAAATCGCTCCTCAGGGTCGCAATCCATCTAATCTAGGACCCGCTCGGTCCTCTCCAGCCAACCCTCAGCCTCCGCAGGGTCTGTGCTGCCATAAAAGTCCACAGCCCCCTACTTACGCAGACAATCATACCTCCGCTCCCGTCTCATGGGAACTCTAGGAGGCTGCTCCTCATGCAGAGGTACAAAAGACTCCCTACTCGCTCCGACTGATCCTTGGTCAGCTGGTTGATCAACTTGATCACCAAAGATGGATGACCTACAATAAAACCACAATTCCAATCAATTTCTTGCTTTTCTTAAGAAATTCAAGCCTAAAATATACTATGCCCAAAAGATGCCAAACCATGCTCTGATACCACCTAATGTAGCGCCCCCTCACCGTAGAGTATACACCGGGGCGCCCGTAGGTCGTACCGATGCATAACCTACGACGAGGGTGCACTACGATTCGATCATTTCTATACACCTCATGGCATCAATATAAGAAAGCAGTAATATCAAATTCACTAAATTTTAAAACCAAAAGATCCCTTCTCACTCATTGCATAAAACCCTGAATACAACATCCGGTCATATTTACAACTGTACAAGTCCAAAAGAACTAACACAGCTCCTAGATAAGTCATCCACAAAATACCCCAAAAGATCCCCGGTGATAGACACTGGGCCATGCTCTTCTCACGCAGACACACACAGCAGGAAAAGTCTCACTGATCGGAGCTAGGAGTCACTCTAACGCTGACCTGAAAAAATAGATGCAATGTTATGAGAAACCATCATCGATGGTTCACCCAGCTCATGCATAGACAAACAATTCACGCTATATCGTACATATATCACAGACAAGAAATCACATGCAGTCAAATTTCACATTTATAAGGCAATAAGCCTTTCACACAATTCACATTTGGAACATTCATATATGTAATGTGCATGTGACTCTTTCATTTTCTTTCGTTGTTGTGACCGTGCGCCTGAGCTCATATACGTTGAGCCATTGGCTCTGAAAACATTGGGCTCCAAAAGCCCTAATACGTTGAGCATAAAGCTCTGAAAATCATTGGGCACGAAGCCCTGTGCGTTGAGCTTAAAGCTCTGGATACGGTGGCTACACCGGTCACAACTGCCTTTATCTGATCATACTGTTATGCATGTATGCACATATCCAATTTCCAATACATGCATCGCACTAAAACTTCATATACCTAATTCTTACAATTTGAAACCAATTATGAACAATTAGACACAATTAACACTTCTATATCACAACCCAAATATTTCGGACACCTGTGGTCTGAAATCAATCAAAACAAACACATACAATCCATCCTTAACTCCTCATGGCATATTTGCATAGAATTAAACACATATAGGTTGAGAAACCAACTAGGTTACTCACCTCAGAACTTCCGAGCTACTGCCTGGAAGTCTCGCCTATGTCGGACGATCGGCGATCCACTTGAGCCGCTATAACAATCAAAATATAAGTAACATTACTAATTGTATCAATTTCAATGTTCAATGATGCATACGAATCGAATGATGTACGTACTATCGTGTTATGACATTTCCGACACAATTCAATTTCCCGATCTCAAATTCTAATTCCCGAATTCATAATCTCCAAATTAAATTTAATCCATAATTAATTGAACCATCAAATTCCTAGATCCCATTATTTAAAACCTCACAATTTCATCTCCGGAAAAACAGCATTCCTCGCCATCAAGATCGGATCCCGCCATGGCGAGCTCTCCTTTCATTTCACCTTCGCCGCGGCGTAGCGCGCCTCTCCTCTACGCCGTGGCGCGCCTTCCAGCAAGACGTCGCGGCGTCTTGAACAATTCTGCTTTCGCTTGTGGCGTGTTCTTCATCTTGAGGCGTGCAACCACTGACACGCCTTAAAACCCAAAATTTCAGATTTTGGTCGATATCAACTCAAATCCAGATTTTCTCCTTACAAACCACTCCTAAATAATTCCATACACATCATACAACTAATCTTTAGCTTCTATTTCATCAAACAACCATTATTCCCAAATTTCAACCCTAAAACTAACGAAAATACCCAATCGGAAACCCTACATACCAAATCCTCAAATATACAAATTAAATCATCCAAATAACTCTATAAACCAACCAATCAAACTATATAAAGTGAGAAAGAAGTGACTTACTTGATTAATAACCTCAAATCTTCAAAGATCACACCAAACTCCAACTCACACACCCTCGACAATCACCCAAGCAAAACCCATTTTCATCTCTTCTTTACTCACTCCACAGCAACAAATCAATTCAAGGCAAAGGAAGGGACAAATGGCAAGAAGGAATCACAAGGAAGATCCACGATGAAGAAAAAATAATCAAAGGCTAAAGGTCTTTCAAAGAGGAGAGAAAATCGTGGAAGGCAAATTCAAAGAATAGGGCTTTTATATTAAAGGATTACTAAGGCTTGTTTGGCAAATTTATTTGCCACAAGTCCGAATCCGGACCACCTCAATTCAGTTTCAAATTCTAATTTCTCCCGAATTTCAATGGCTAAACCCTAATTCCTCAAATCAAATTTCTAACCTGTCCATGCCATTGGATAATCAATTTCGGAACCGGACATTCAAATAACCAGTCATTGATCAATTTTCCGGTCCGGGCCTATTGCTCCGAAAATTTCAAAAAAATTCCTATAAATCCTCAAAAATAGAAAACTTATTATCATATACTCCAATTTCATAATTCAACTTCCTAACTTTCATTTCTAACTCAAATTCAATCCTCGAGTCTATTTTGACCTAATTATCACACATGTCCTAATCATCTCCAAATTCAAATTATCCAAATCAAATCGGGATATGTCATACATGTATGTACGTACAAATGCCAATAAAATCATTGCCAATTATACACAAATTCTAAAATGCATGCACATGCCAAATACGAATGTAATGAACTGTATCCATCCCATCGGTGACGGGATGTTACAATCTTAGAGATAATGTGATAATATCCCAGTGAACTACACCTTACACGCCACAATATAATGATTTGATAGAAAGAAGAAATCAAAACTTGTTGGATATGGCACGACCAATGATGGGCTTTAACAGATCTACTAAAATCCTCTTGCAAATGTTTACTCAAGACTACTGTGTTACGGAGTTCCTTCGAAGTCAGTTGATGTTACTACATATGAGATGTGGACTAACAAGAAATCATATCTTTCTCATAAGAAAGCTTGGGGTTGATTAGCTTATGTGAGTGGATTCACTCAGATAAGCTAAAAGTTAAATTTGATAAGTGTCTGTTTTTCGGATATCTCAAAGAAACAATAAGATATCAGTTTTACAATATTTTAGAACAAAAGTTGTCTGTTTCAAAGCATGTTATCTTTTTAGAGTAAGAGTTTTTTTTAAAAGAGGATAGTGGGAAAAAAATTGAACTTATGGAAGTTCAAGATGCTTAAACAAATGTAGATCAACTGCCTGAACCCAAGAATATTTTTTATAATGATGAAACAATAGTTCAATCTTCTAATACACAAGAAGCTCATAGGCCAAGTAAGATACGTCATGTTCCAGAGAGAGATGGATTTCTTATGAGTAAACATAATGACATATTGCTCATATAAGACAATGGGCTGACTACTTTTGAAGAAGTTCTGAAGTGTTTAGAATTAAAAAATGGCTTAAAGCTATAAAATCCGAAATGGAATCCATGTATGAAAACTAAGTATGGACTTTGATTGACCCACCAGAAGGGATAAAACCCATAGGGTGTAAATAGGTTTTCAAGAAGAAAATAGACATGGAGGGTAATGTAGTTACCTATAAAACTAGGTTTGTAGCTAAAGGTTATCGTCAAAGATAAGGAGTTGACTGTGATGAAACATTTAGCTAGGTAGCCATGCTTAAATCCATTAGGATACCCTTGTCCATTGTTACTCATTATGATTATGAGATATGGAAAATGGATGTGAGAAAAACTTTCCTTATTGGAAACCTCATCGAGGATGTGTACATGACATAACCCGATGGTTTTATATCCAATGATGGTGGAAAGGTATGAAAGCTTAAAAAATCCATTTATAGATTAAAGCAAGCATCCAAGAGTTGGAATATCTGATTGGATGAGACAATCAAAGACTTTGGTTTCTCACGAAATTTGAATGAACCTTATGTGTATAGGAAGGTCAGTGAGAGTGCAATCATATTCCTTATGTTGTGTGTAGTTGACATACTACTAATAGGAAACGATGTCTCAACTTTACAATCAGTTAAGATTTGGTTGTCTAAAATTTTTTCTATTAAATACGTTAGGGAAGCAACTTATATTTTGGGTATAAGAATATATAAAGATAGATCTAAGAACTTGCATGGCCTTTCTCAGTCTACATATATAGATAAGATGCTAAAGTGATTTAGTATAAAGTAGTCTAAGAGAGATTATCTTCCTATAATGCATAGGATTACACTCTCGAAATCTATATGTCCAAAGAACCAAAATGAGAGGACTCACATGAATTTGATCCCTTATACTTTGGCTGTAGGATCCATCATTTATGCTATGTTATATACGAGATTCGATGTATCATATACTCTAAATGTTACAAGTAGATATCAGTCAGATCTTGGAGAGGGTCATTAGGTGGCTATCACGAATGTCTTTAAGTACTTGAGAAGAACTAAAGATTTATTCTTAGTATATGAAGAAGGAGATCTTGTTGTGAGCGGGTATATTGATGCTAGTTTCCAATCTGACAAGGATGATTGCAGATCCCAGTCAGGAAAAATTTTCACACTGAATGGTGGAGCATTTAGTTGGAAGAGTTCTAAATAAGAGACAACTGTAGATTCAACAATTGAAGTAGAATACATTATTGATTTAGAAGCAGTAAAGGAAGTAGTTTGGGTCGAGAAATTCATCATGGAACTTGGAGTGGTTCCTAGCATTATTGACCTAGTACAATTGTATTGTGACAAAAATGGTGCCATAGCACAAGCAAAGGAACCAAGGTGTCATCAGAAATCTAAACATATACTCAGGTGATACTATTTGATTAGAGAAATCATTAGTAGAAATAAAGTTAACATAGAGAGAGTGCCTATTGAGTAGAATATTACTGATCCTTTGACTAAATTGATTTCGATATAAATCTTATGCACTCGCCTATGGTATTAAATACAAAGGCGATTGGCTGTAGTGCAAGTGAGGTTATTTGAGAAGTGCTCTAAAGACAATCACCTTTAGCACTTATTGTACAAATGTTTTTTATTATTAAAAGGCTTTTTTGTTAATTTGATGTTTATGTTCTTAATGAATAGTGATCTTAAATTGAATTAATGAAGTCCTTGATATATTACATACAATGAAGGAAATCATGATGAGATAATAATAATGAGATTCCTATCATGTGTAATTATGTTAGTATCTAAATTATCTCTTTTCATAAGATTAATGAGATGGGACATTATTAATATGAACAAACTAACACATGTTATACTCCCTAATTAGATCAAGCAATGGATCTCATAAGTTGTAAAGATGAGTTGTTCTGAGTTAACACGTTGATGTTTACTAAGAGTAGTAAGTACATTGGATCACTTGTCATGAGATAATCATATGGATAATCTATTTTAGTATCAATGATAGTCTTATCATAGCAATGGTGCAAATATCCTTAGACTTGAGGTGCTCAAAGATATCTTGGATACTAATCTTATACTTTGACTCCATTCCTCATTGTCTTTATAGGTTGCTCATAGAGTTAGTGATTGGCTATAACTTGAGGTATCTGAAGGTAATTGAGTAGCCAATAAAGGATTCACCATTCCTGATTGAAGGAGATGATACCTACAGCCTCTTATTGTGGTCATTATGATCGCGACTTTGTCGATTCGACCTTATGATCGATCCTTGGAAACCGGTCAAAAATAATAATTCCAAAGATTGCAATACAGGATGCAACCTCGGGTCGTCTCACTTAATTGGAATTAAGTGAAAAAGGTCTAAGCTAGCCTAATTACCAAAAATTGCAATCAAAGTTGATAAAAGGGGGTTTTGGTCATTGAAAGAACTAAAGAAATTTAACTAAATTGTAAGCAAAAGTGTAAAAAGTATATTTTTGGATTTTATGGAATTAAATGAAATTATAAATTTGAGTAACAAGCAAATGATAATAAATCCTCTTGAAAATGAGCTTAGGCTATCATGGTTCAAAACAATTTTTGGGAAAAGAGATTCACTAAGTTTTCAAATATCAACCTTAAAGACTTCTCCTCAAGTCCAGGATCTTGATTAATGAACTCCATTTCTCAAGACCCCATTAAGTGCTCTTAAGCCTTAGAACCTTAAGGGATTCTTTAAGTCTAAGGTTTTAATCAACGAACTTCGTTAACTAAAACCTTGTTAAATGCACCTTAGTGTGTGAAATGGATAAGCTAATGCAAATGGTCAATTGGTTCAAGCACAATCTCATTATCAAACACAACTAGGCAAATAAAGAGGGTTAACACAATCACCAACAGACATATATGAGACTTCATATATTGAGCATCAAAGTTCTACATTAAGCAATCCATAACACAATACATCGTTCATCACTTGATTAAACTATAACCAAGCTAATCTAACTACAAGCAGTAAACCCTAACTCAGGAATTTACAACAATATAATTAAACTTGACGATGCAAGATTAACTCCCTTTTTAGAACCGGTGAACTCAAGCCGATGCTACATCTTCAAGAGAAAATGTGGTTTAGCTACGCATGTCTCCGGACTCTCTCACGACTTGTGAAGATCGGACGTCTCTCATGGTAGCAGAAGATACTGACGGTGGCCTAGGAAATGATGGTGATGATTGACGATGATGAAAATGGAGAATGGTGATGGAATGAAAATTCGTCTCTCTCCTACCTTCAGAACGCCCCCCAAAGATATTCATCTTCTTGACCAAAAAATAGCAAAGTTTTTAAATGATGGATGCGGGTCGGGTCAGAATAGTGAGAGATCTTTCCAAATGAAATCCGGGTATTAGTCTCCTTGCCGCGGCGAGATGTTTTGTAGGCGTCGTGGCGTGCTCCTTCTGGATCGCTTGCCGCGGCGAGATAATTTCTAAGCATCGCGGCATGCTGCTATGTTAGTCGTGACGTAAAGCTTCTTTTCAACCTTTTTGACTCCCTTAGTCCCCTACAACATCAAACAACAATTTGGCAGTATCAATTGTCCTTAGAAAAATTATGATGAAATTAATGTTAATTTGTGACAATTTTACTATCAAATTGCATAACTGTAAGCTCACCGTAAGGGACAAATTAAAGCACAAAGTCATAAATTAAGAGTCAAAAAGTACATTAAAAAAAGTAAAAGTATAGCCGATTAATAAGATAAACTTGGGCTCAATCACATTACTCGAGAATCTCTGACCAGAGTGAAAATGTGGTGAAGATAGTCTTTATTGACATATCCAATTAAGTACTAAGCCTTAAGGACAAGAACTAACGTCACTTGGGCTAGATGCGACATACTCAGTCAAGTAGGAGGTGTCACTTTAACCATATTCTAAACCAAGTGGGGTATAGATGGTGAAATGATGAATTACATAGGAACATTGTCTATAGAAGGCTTCGTAATCAAACTACTTACTTTTCGATCAATTAGGGGTCATGATGTGTTGCTAGATACTACTCATGACTTGCTTGAATTAAGTGTTAATTCAGTGGCCAATATAACCGAGAATCTAATAGGTCACACACATTGAAGATGTGAAGAACGAGTGAAATGGTTTTGGATGGGGACCTAAGGTATGAGAGATGTATGACTAAGCTACACAAGTATGGTAGTTTAGGGTCATTTGATTGTGAATCATATGACACAAGTGAATCTTGCTTATTAGGTAAGATGAAAAAATTACCCTTTAAAGAAAGGGTGGAAGTTTCATGCTTAATTAAGTGGGATTAAAAACCAGTTAATTCCCACTAACTCTCCATTGATGTTAGGGATTAGAGGAAGGCCAAAGGGTGTAAGAATCATTAATTTTCATCCAAGTGTTCTGTAAAAACAATATATTTTTGGTGAAGTGTTCATCATCTTCCTCACTCTCTACAAACACTCTCTCAAAGATTACATAAAAAAGTTAGCACTTTATATGTATCATTAGAGACATCTTATTTTGGTCTTTGTGGTTTATGACAACCCGAAGAGGTCAGGACAAAAAAGAACGACGGAGATTGTAAGGTGTGCATCTTAAGTTCATGTTTTTGTTAAAGTTACATCTAATAGCACTAGAAAGTTCTTGGCTTTTTGTGTTTTGTTTTATATTTCCACAGCTGTTTTTTTCAATGCATATGATGCAAGATCAAAACCCAACAATTTTGAAGGGAATAGTTTTCGGCCTCTAATTCCTCAAAATATTTATTCATGGTTCTTCAATAAAACACTAAAAATAAGGGATATGGTTCAACAATATGTTACCTGCAAGATAGGGAGAGGAACTATGGCTTCTCTATGGTTTGTTAGCTGATGTGATCAAGGAGCTTTTATACATAACAAACTGGTTAAGACTTCACTTTCTAAGTTCTCAAAGAACACAAATGTACAAGAGTTGATAAAGAATGGGAACTGGATTCTATCTCTAGAGCTGGTGAGGGACTTGTCAATTCCTCAATTTATAAACACAGAAAATGAAGATATTTGTCTCTAGTCCGAACTACCAATGACATAATTAACAAATAAAAAGCTAAGGAATTTTTATTTTGGACTAGTACAAAGGCAGAGTGGAGTAGACTGGTTTAGATCAAAACCTTTAAGCCTAATGTCAACTCCTTTCTTTGGCTAGCAATGTTGAATAGGCTTAGCCTAATGGAAAAATTAAAGTACCTTACTATCCCTAAATTTTGTGTTTTTTGGAATCTAAAGGAAGAGATAGGGATCATTAGTTTCTCAATTGGAATTTCTCTAATAGTATGTGGCAAAGGATCTCTTTACTATGTAGGCTTAGTCTTAATCAAAGTAGGCTAGTTGACATTGTACAAAGGTTACTACCATTACCAAGCCCAAGATAGGATAAAGAGATAAGAAAAGAAACAAATTTCAGGAGATTTTCAAGGAAGTCTAGATGTTTATCTACTATTATGGATCTAACAATTGCAAGAATTAGGGAGAATTTTATCATTAATCAGATGGTTAGGAAATGTCAAAGAAGGCTAACCTCAAATTGTAAATTAATACATTTCAAGTTTTAGTTATAAATCTTGAATATTAACTTTGAATGTAGGGATCAATGGTTTTAAGGTGTACTTGAGGATGTATTCTAATGATTGACCTTTTGTAACTGATTATTATTTATTTATTAAATTCATATTTAAAAAAAAAAGTAAATCCAAATTAAGATATATTTTACTTAGAACAACATTATTTTGAGATTAGAAAGGTTCCAATGTAGCAATGGTTGTTAATTAATCCATGATACATTTTTTATTTAGTGGAAATGATTAATTGGATCAATAAGTTCTTAGTTAACTTGATATAGTTCTGTGCATTGCTCAAGATAGTAATGTATTATAGAATATTAGAGCCATTGGGAGGGCAAAAAGGGATAAGGTATCACTAAAGATCCAAGGATGAATTTATTCAATCGTTCTTAATTATAATGATAAATAAGATGAAAGTTGTAAGATTTAAGTAAGTGCTCATTACCAAGAATTTTGTATGATTCTTTTATCAAGCTAGTGTCCCAACAGTAGCATAATCATCATATGACGACATGAACGATTAGCTTAGGACAAATGAGAGATTGTTGATTTATACCCTAAAGCCAACCAGTTGGTTGTAGTTTAGTGACCAAATAATTTAAAAGCATACTTTATTTTATACATACTTAGATATATATGATAAAAGCTATGGGATAATTCTACATTACAAATGAAATTACAACGAGATTATAATTATGAGATTCATATTATATTTAAATATTATCCCTAAATTGTTCCTATTCATTGTCTTGTTAAGATTGGACATTAATAAAATGTAAATGTGTAGATGTTTGCTAGAGAACAAATTCATTTAATTAACCCCATAGGAGAAATCCATTTGGGACATTACTTGTATATCTATAGAAATTCTCATTGTGATGATTGTATAAGTGGTCCATTGGCTTGATATCTCCAAAGTTACCTTGTATAAGGATTGTTATGTTTTGATGCTATTTATAACCTATTCTTTTAATGTCTCGTTCAATCGATAGCCATTGGATATCATATTAATTATATTGAGATAGTTGAGTGATCAATATAAGATTTATCACCCTAAACTAATTAAGGATAATATGACTGTTCTCGATAAGTATTGATTTAAGAAATCCTTGGCCAAGGTAAAATGACGTTTTGGAAATAATTTACAAATTTCATTAATTGAATAAGTAGTAACGGTGGAGAACTAATAAGATTATAATCAAAATATAGTACACATTAATTTCATGTTCTATGTTTAATCGAATATTGTATGATGAAATGATTAAATTATATGAAAATAAGGATACGCAAAAAGGTTAGTCAAATTAATTCCGGAAATAATTTGAGGAATATGGCAAGAAAAAGATCAAGCTTCAAAGTAAGGTATAAATAAGATTCATATTTTATTATAATTTATATGTTAACCATTTTATATAATTCAAGTAATCTTGGTTTTTAGGAAATCAAAATACGAAAAAGTTACATAATTATCCTGATCAAACCCATCCTATTTTCCCAACAATTTATTCTTAAAGTCTTATTTAAAGCGTTAATGAGACATTTTAACTTTCTAGGATGTGACTTACTAAATGAATCAAAGCCATTCTTTTTTCCAAAGTCCATATCCAAAACAAAGTTCTGAACCACACAGATATACCTAGAAGTTAATTGCATATTTCTATTCCAGTTCTATCATCTGTGACTGATAAAATGTATCTTAGACCGTGCTTGCCATGCATGGCAACTTCTTTGAGCAGTCAGACCTTCTTCGTCTATGTTCTGTACTATGTTTGAAATGTGAAGAGTTCGCCTTGTGCATTGAGGTGGTGGAGTAGTTGTTATAGTAAAGTATAATAACAAGATCTTGGTCCCACTGGTGGATGGCGAGTAAGGGACGTTACCTACTTTAAGTTAGCTACTATGGCCCTTCAGCAATCAATGGTCTACTGGAAACTTAAGCCATTAAAGAGCTAAATTTCCAAAGAAGAGGGTTGAACTAAATTTTCTTCAAGCAAGCTAAGTTTTATATTATTTTAAATCTTATAACGAACCCAAGCCTTGGAAATTATCTAAGGAAATTATTAACTGTGGAATGGAAAACTTTAAAGACGCAACAACATTTGTCCTATTTTAAATTTTCGATATAAATAAAAAAACCTAGCTAGAAAATAAATGCAAAGCTAACATGTTAATTTAATGCATAGCAAAGCTAGCATGATAATTTAATGATCACGTGCCTACTTTCGAGCTGGCAGGGGGGCACCACACCATTTGCTGAACTCCTAACCGCATAATTTGTTATTTATGATTTTCAAATCTTGTCTGGGCCTAAATCAACCCTTTATTTGATTTATAAGTCTTAAGTTAGGCTTAAGCCACAGGCCTATAAGGTCGGCCTTCATCTTGATTATAGTATAGTTTTTGTAACGCTACTGATATGCGTTTCATGCTAATAATGAGTGTGGTGATAAAGCATGAAAATTGTGAAGTTTTTAACTTTCCAGCGTTCATTTCAAGTGTTTACGAGATTGTCTATCCGTTGATCAACTTACCTTCTCCGTACTTGTTTTATTTATTTAATTTGTTCTAAGCTACTAACTCGATTTAAAATAAGAATTTTATTATAGATAATAGAGAATAGTTTTAAGAATAGTAATAAATTGGATTAGTTAAATTTGAATTCTTTATGACTTCTCAATCGTTTTTTTACTTCCTAGCGATTTGAAACTTGCTTAGTTTTGAACAATTTTAAATGGAAAATTTTCTAATTAAGTTTTAAACTGTCCTGAAAAGCTAAAATATTTTAGAGATGGAACATTCACATATTAGTTAACATATTTTTGAGACACACTCTATTATCATAAGCATAATATCCTTTTCATAAGAAAAAAACAATAAGAAGTGTTATAAACTCTTGGGTTATTTACAAAAATATTTCATACTTTTGTCAATTTTACAATTATAGCTGAACTTTAAAAAGTAGCAATAAAATGTACATATTTTTAATTTTTCAATTCTAGCCCAATATCAGTATCTCTATTATTTTTGTTGACGTGACAGTACCATGCGTATAGAAACTCTAATTAATAAGACACGTCAATAGCAATTAAGATTAAAAATTTTGATTAATTAAATGACATCGTTTAATCACTTTAATAGATGACGTCTTTATGTTCAAATGATCTAACCCCTTTCCTCTTTAGTTTGTAAAACCCACTGCGAGTCTATGATCTAACTCGAAGATCGTTCAGTTTGCTCTCCCTCCAACACCGTCATTTTAAATATGTTAAGCTAAATCTGTTTATTTGGCCGACGCTCTCACCCTCTTCGCTTTCAGATCGGGGCCTTGCATCGCTGGAAGCTCATTTTGCTCTGCCCTCAGAACTTCTCGCATCGCAGCACCGAAAACTCATTTTTCCCTTCTCGATATCCTCAACACTTCGCTATTAGCCACGTGAACGTTAGGTTTTTATTACACGTTGTAGGCTGATTTAATTTTAGGTTTTCATTATGTTTTTTGTCTCCACCAAGAGTCAATTTGTCCAGATAGAGAATAAATTTCTTGCTTAAGATTTAATTGTCTTCTTTTATCCTCTAATAATGTTTGATGCTCTGCTAGAAGGTCTAGATGATGTAACTCTTTATGTTTTGATTATGTCACCTGAACCACTTCACTATTATGGGTAATAGGCTTAAATCAAGTCATGTTACTTATGAAGTTGATGTTGGAGCATTTAAAGGCCATAAGAATGCAAGAAGAAAATGGTACCAAGAAGTTTTAGATACCTCACCAACTTAGAAACTAACTTATTTCCCTCCATTAGATATTCTATATAGAATAGCACCTATATTCTATATTTCCCACCTATAGATATTCTTTATTAATTGTTTGTATTAGACCATATATGATTATGAGAGATGGTTACTTGTTGTTACCTTGATGCTACCTTGAAGATTTTATTGGACCAGAAATTGTTCAAATTATATAATGGAAAAGAGAACTAATAAACATTTTTTAATCAAAAAGATGAATATGCTCGAGACCAGTAAAAGTTTTTTTAATTAAAGTAACAAATAAAGATAATTATATATAGCATAAAATGTTAGTGCTGAAGGTGGAAAGCGATGGGAAATAGAGTATAATCAACATTGTATGGTACACAATTTTCATTTAAGAGGTTTTGGTGAATGAATAATGGATCTTTATTTTAGTTTTGTGATAGAGAATGATGCTTGAAGAATTATGGAAGTTATTCTTATACCTAAATGATAAAGTTAATTTTCTTATAGAAAATGCAAATGGAGATGACTCATATGTAAGAACACAAAGAACATAGACAATGCAAAGTATACTGATGTCAGTTTCCAATCCGCTAGGGATTACTTCAGATCCCAGTCTAGATATGTATTCACACTTAATAGTGGTGTAGCTAGTTGGAAAAGTTCCAAACAAGAGACAAATGCAAATTCGACGATAGAGGTGCAGTATATTGTAGCTTTAGAAGCGACAAAGGAAGCGGTTTGGATCAAAAAGTTCATTATGAAACTTGATGTGGTTTTGAGCATCATTGACCCAGTGTAGTTGTATTGTAACAACAATGGGGCTATAGCAAAGGTGAAGGAATTGAGGTTTCATCAAAAGTCCAAACATATACGTAGATGCTATCATTTGATTAGAGAAATCATTGGTAGAAATGATGTTAAGATAGAGAGAGTTCCCACCGATCAAAATGTAGTTGATTTGTTGACTAAGCCTATTTCCCAACTCCTAGCCATTGCAACTCATTATGATTATTAGATTTGGCAAATGGATGTGAAGATGACTTTCCTTAATGGAAAACTAACTGAGGATAATGGTTTTATATCTGTGAATGGCGAAAAGGTATGCAAGCTTCCGAAATCCACTTATGGATTAAAGCAAGCATCTAGGAATTGGAATATCCGATTTTGTGGGACAATCAATGAGTTTGGTTTCTCACAAAATCTAGATGAGCCATGTGTGTATAAGAAGGTTAGTGGGAGGGAAATCGTGTTCCTTATACTACATGTAGATGACATATTGCTAATAGGAAACAATGTCTTTACTTTGCAATAAGTCAGAATTTGGTTAGCTAAGAACTTCTCTATGAAAGATCTTGGATAAACAACTTATATTTTGGGGATAAGTATCTGTAGAGATAGATCTAAGAGAGGTTTCCTATGGTATATGGGATTACACTCCCTAAATCTATATGTCCAAAGACACAAGATGAGAGGACTCGCATGAGTTTGATTGCTTATGTTTCGGCTATAGGATCAATCATATAAGCTATATTATGTACTAGATCCGATGTATCGTATACTCTAAGGGTCACAAACAAATACTGGACGAACCCTAGTGAGGGTCATTGGGTGGTTGTCAAGAATATCCGTAAGTACTTAAGAAGAACTAAGGATGTATTCTTAGTATATGAAGAAGGTGATCTTATGGTAAACGGGTACATTGATGCCAGTTTCTAATCCGATAGGGATGACTTCAGATCCCAATTTAGACATGTATTCACACTAAATGATGGGGCAGTTAGTTGAAAAAATTCCAAACAAGAGACGATTGCAGATTTGACGATAGAGGTGGAGTACATTGCAGCTTTAGAAGTAACAAAGGAAGTGGTTTGGATTAAGAAGTTCATCATGGAACCTGGTGTGATTTAAAGCATCGTTGATGCAGTATAGTTGTATTGTGACAACAACGAGGCTATAGCATAGGCAAAGGAACTGAGGTCTCATCATAAGTCCAAACATGTACTCAAGTGCTACCATTTGATTAGAGAAATCATTGGTAGAAATGACGTTATGATAGACAGAGTTCCCATCAATCAAAATATAGTTGATCCATTGACTAAGCCAATTTCCCAAAAACATTTGTGTCACATGTACACGCCTATTATATTAGGTACCAAGGTGATTGGCTTTAGTACAAGTGGGAGTTTGTTAGAGAGAAGTTAGAAAGGCCATCACCTTTAGCACTTATTATACAAATCATTTTATGATTAATAAAGGCATTTTTCATTATTTTGATGTTCATACATTTATGGAGTTGATGTTGATCTTAAATTAATTTGATGAAGTCTTTGATACAAAACATAGCATGGAGGAAATGATGATGAGATCATGATAATGAGATTCCTATCATATGTAATTAGGTTAGTTTCTAGCCTTTCCCTATTCATAGGATTAATGAGACGGGATACCATTAATCCAGATAAACTAGCACATGTTATACTCCTTGATTGGATCACAGAGTAGATATCATAAGCTATGGACTTGAGCTGTTTAGAGTTAACATGTGGATGCTTACTAAAGGTAGTAAGTACATTGGATTGACCTATTGTGAGACAATCATATGGATATTCTATTCCAGCGTCAATGATATTCTCATCATAGCAATGGTGTAAGTATCCTTTCACTTGAGATGCTCAAGGATATCTCAGATACTGATCTTATGCTTTCGCTCCATTTATTGGAGCCTTTCAGGGGTTACTTATCGGGTGATAATTGGGTATAGCTTGAGATATTCAAAGGTAATTAAGTATCTAGTAAAGGATTCACCACTCCAAATAGAGAGAGATAATATCCATGACCTCCTGTTGAGGTCATTACTTGGGAGTCTATGGCTAGAGCAGATATGTGTCCTAAGGAGAGTCTTCAATGATACATAGAGTAATGAGATCCTCAGAACAAGATCTAATATGAAGTTGATGTTGGAGCATTTGAAGATCATAAGAATGCAAGAAGAAAATGATACTAAAAAGTTTTAGATACCTCACCAACTTATAAACTAACTTATTTCCCTCCGTTAAGAAGTGAAATGTATAACATGGTGGCTGTACCTACAGATATTCTTGTTGGATCGGAAAAACAAAGCATGCTATATTTGGTGAAACGGTAGATTTCAAAACTTTTAAGAAATCATTACTTGCAGCGGAAGCATTAAATCCAAATCATCATGCTAATCCATACATGATATGGTATAAGGATAACAAAACATAAACAAGATCAGGAGTATTACTGACTCCTTTGCTACAACTTTAAATCCTCGCTGCGCTATCCTCTCCTCCTTCTAGTATCCAAATCCTTTGCCTTTGAATCTTTTCTTTTAACAATCTACTTTCTCCTTGTTGTTGTATCCTCAACGAATTAGATTTACCACTTGTTCTTCAAGGACAATTAGGTTAACAACATCCTTTGGTGGGACAGGAGAAGAAATGTTTGGAGGAGATTTTCTTAGAAGAAGAAGAACCAAAAATGAAACTCTTTCAATTGGTATTTTCGATTCTACCTTGCATGAAAGGAGAGAAGGTCTCAAGAACATGCAAGATGTATTTCTTACACTCCAATTTTAGTTATGCATGAATGGAAGAAGAGAGAGGCACCAATGCATCACTTCTTTCATTAATCAATCATAAAATTGCCAATAAATGAGACACTCTTCATTTATCTTTAAAATGGCTATATGAAAAGACTATAACCTAAAATTGAATAACCAATTTCGGTTTTGGTAAGAAGAAAGAAGGAAGATGGTCCATCTAATGTACATCTTTCATCTTTAATCTAATGAATGCAAATAGGTTACATGCTAACATTAAAAGACAACCATTAAACCATTTAATGGTAAGTTCATAACTCCATTTAATGATGATAAATCATAATAAAGACCATCTTTATTTTAGCATTTTAATTTCAAATGTGTAGCTTCACATTTCACCTTACAAAACCAAAATTGCTACTTCTCCTTTAAAAAAAATTGTTTTAATATAATTAATTTAATTAATTACATTAAACCAAAATGTAGCCCATTTCTAAATGTACATTTGGGCTTCTAATTAATCATTAATTAGACCAAGCCCAACATTCAATTATGGGCTTCTAAAACCTCCATTTATATTTCTTACTTAGCTTGATAACCTTCCTTAAAGCCAAGTGGAAAATCTTATTGGACTTTGATAATTCAAGCTCTAATAAGCCTAGAATTAATTTAATCTCATTAGAATTAATTCTAACTAAATGTCATTCCACTAAAGACAATTAGTAGAACTCTTGAATTATTAAATATTATGAGAATACATATTTTATGTTCAATTGCAAACCCTATTTAGAACCTTATTATAGTCATCCGGACAACAAAGGGTAAAATTACTATTTTGCCCTTATGTTAGTTTTTTCTTCTAGATTTTTTGTTTTACATTATACGGTGATTACCACACAAGATCTCATCTTGGTGTCAAGACTTGATAGGTAACTAGTCCATAAAACTACTGGCGCCAGTTTAATCACCAAATCCCCTTAAAACATTTAAAAGTGATGATAGCATTATAAACTCTTTATTTGTGTGAATGTTCCCTGATAAATGTTTCAATTAATAATTCCAACATGCAGACACTGGATAAATACTCTGTAAAAATCCATTCTGATCATGTCAAGAATTATAATGAAACATATATTGTTGGATCGGAAAAAGAAAACATGTTTTGTTTGGAAAAACGGTAGATTTCAAAATTTTTAAGAAATCATTACTTGCAGCGGAAGTAATAAATCCAAATCAAGATGTCAATCCATACATGATATGGTATAGGGATAAAAAAATATAAACAAGATCAGGAGTATTACCGACTTCTTCGCTACAGCTTTAAATCCTTGCTGCGCTATCCTCTCCTTCTTCGTGGATTCAAATCCTTTGCCTTTGACTCTTTTCCTTTAGCAATCTACTTTCCCCTTGTTGTAGTATCCTCAACCAATTAGATTTACCACTTGTTCTTCAAGGACAATTAGGTTAACAAAATCCTTTGGTGGGAAAGGAGAAGAAATGTTTGGAGGAGATTTTCTTAGAAGAAGAAGTAAAATTGAAACTCTTTCAATTGGTATTTTTGATTCTCTCTTTCATGAAAGGAGAGAAGGTGTAAAGAATATGGAAAAACTCTTTCTTGCCTACCAATTTCGTGTATGCATGGATGGAAGGAGAGAGAGGCATCAAATGCATCACTTTTTTCATTAATCACTCATAAAATAGCCAATAAATGAGATTATCTTCATTTATCTTTATGATGGCTATTTGAAAAGCCATAACCTAAAATTCAATACCCAATTTCGGTTTTGCCAAGAAGAAAGAAGGAAGATGGTCTATCTAATGTACATCTTTCATCTTTAATCTAATGAATGCGAATAGGTTACAAGCCAACATTAAAAGACAACCATTAAACCATTTAATGGTAAGTTCATAACTCCATTTAATGATGATTAACCATAATAAAAGCCATCTTTATTTAGCATTTTAATGTCAAATGTGTGGTTACACATTTAACCTAGGAATAACCGAAATTGCTATCTTCTTCTTAAAAAAAATTGTTTTAATATAATTAATCTAATTAATTACATTAAACCAAAAACCAAGCCCATTACTAAATGTAAATTTGGGCTTCTTTAATTAGACCAAGACCAAGATTCAATTATGGGCTTCTAATTAACCTTCATTTATATTTCTTACTTAGCTTGATAACCTTCCTTAAAGCTAAGTGGAGAATCTTATTGGACTTTGATAATTCAAGCTCCAATAAGCCTATAATTAATTTAATCTCATTGGAATTAATTCTAGCTTATTAACTAAATGTCATTCCACTAAAGACAATTAGTTGAACTATTGAATTATTAAATATTATGAGAATATGTCCAATTGCAAACCCTATTTAGAACCTTATTATAGCCATCCGGACAATAAAGGGTAAAATTACCGTTTTGCCCTTATGTTGGTTTTTCCTTCTAGATCTCTCATTTTACTTTATATGGTGATTAACACATAAGATCTCATATCAATGTTAAGACTTGATGGGTAGCTAGTCTATCAAACTACTGGCGCCAGTTTAATCACCAAATCTCCTTAAAACATCTAAAAGAGATGATAATACTATAAACTCTTTATTTGAGTGAATGTTCCCTGATACATGTTTCAATTAATAATTCCAACATGCAGACACTGGATTAATACTCTGTAAAAATCCATTCCGATCATATCAAGAATTATAATGAAACATATATGAGTTCACCACTCATCAGGATTATGGTTCATAATAAGCGAATGCTTAAGTTGTATGTTTCAAGATTAAAGTAACGACCCACTTTATTCTTGAAAACATACTTGATTCTAGATTCATTTAATAGTGCCATTATCGATAGTCAACTACTATCATGATATGAAACTCATCATTCCCTTGAAGTAAACTCCTTTACTTATATGGAGATAAATCGCAACACTACACTCTAAACCATAATCAAGCGACCAACTTGATTATTCAACTGTGAATCAATTAATTCAGATTCTAATAATATACATGTTTCCCATACATCTCTATGTATATATATATTACTTACAAAAGAATCTTGGTACCTTATGACCGGATATATAATGCTCATACAGATAAAACCAAACTCTTTTGTTTTATTAATAATAAATATTTTCATTACAAAGCAGAATCGAAGAAGATAAAGTTACATGTAAATACACTTGCTTTCCAGGGCACTATATTTACATAACTCTAACAATCTCCCACTTTCCCTAAAGCAAGTTTGAGATATCCCTCATTCCCATCCCTTCTAGGTGACCCTCAAAGCTCTTTTGAGTCAATGTCTTTGTGAACGGATCAGCAAGGTTTTGCTCTGTGGAAATCTTTTCCACATTCACTTCTCCACGTTGGATTATCTCCCTTATAAGATGATACTTTTGCTCAATGTGTTTCACAGCTTTGTGGTTCCGAGGTTCTTTAGAATTAGCCACTGCCCCACTATTATCACAATAAAGTGTAATGGCCTTTTCTGCCTCCGGAACTACCTCCAAATCATTTAGGAACTTTCGGAGACAGACTGCTTCCTTGCTGCTTCACAAGCAGCAACATACTCAGCCTCCATAGTCGAATCAGCAATACAAGATTGCTTGACACTCCTCTAAACTATGGCTCCACCTCCTAAAGTAAATATAGAACCAGAAGTTGATTTCCTTGAATCAACATCTGATTGGAAATCAGAATCCGTATATCCTTTCGGAATAAGATTACTTCCAGAGTAAACAAGCATTAAGTTCTTCGTCCTACGAAGATACTTAAATATACACTTAACCGCAATTCAATGTTCCATTCTGGGTTGGGTGAAATCGCTACCTATCCCACGCTCATGAGATATCTAGTCTAGTGCACAGCAATGCATACATCAAACTATCAACTGCCGAAGCATATGGGATGTTACGCATGCGTTCAACCTCCTCTTGGGTTTTAGGTGCTTGTTCCTTTGAAAGTTTGATTCCATGTCTAGTAGGAGTAAAACCCCTCTTTGAATCTTGCATGGAGAACTTATTGAGCATATTCTCAATGTAGGTTAGTTGAGACAAAGCTATCTGCTTGTTCTTTCGATCCCTAGAACATAGGTAGCCTCTCCCAAATCCTTCATAGAAAACTGTTCATTCAGCCATCCCTTAACCGCAGATAACATTCCCACATCATTCCCAATGAGCAGAATGTCATCAACATACAGGATTAGGAAAGTAACCTTACCTTCTTGTATTCTTTTATAAACACAAGGCTCATCTAGGTTTTGTATGAACCCATAGGTTTTGATAGCCTTATCAAACCTAATGGTCCAAGACCTAGATGCTTGCTTAAGTTCATAAATGGACCTTTGCAACTTGCAAACCTTATGCCCATTACCTGGCTCAATGAATCCTTCTGGTTGGGCCATATAAATGGTCTCCTCAAGATCTCCATTAAGAAATGTGGTCTTGACATCCATTTTCCATATTTCGTAATCGAAATAGGCTGCTATGGCCAAAAGAATCCTGATGGACTTAAGCATGGCAACCAGAGAAAAAGTTTCCTCATAGTCTATACCCTTCTTTTGAGTATAGCCTTTAGCTACCAATCTAGCTTTAAAGGTCTCTACCTTTCCATCCGATCCCCTTTTCCTTTTGTAGATCCATTTACACCCTATGGCTTTTAGACCTGGTGAAAGTTCTACAAGGACCTAGACTTCATTAGTATACATAGAATTTATTTTCAATTCCATCGCCTTGAGCCATTTTCCTGCATTAACATCATTAATAGCCTGTGTATACGTAATGAGATATATTTCTTCTTGGTCCGAGATGGCAATTAAGCCTTCTACTAAACCCAGATACCTATCTGGCTGTCTCACAACCATCCCACTACGTCTAGGCACACCTTGATGTTCAGGTTGCACTTCTGATTCAACTCTTGAATCCATTTCAACATCTTGTTCTGTCATATCCAAAACAACTCTTGGTTTGGATGAAATTGCTAACTCCTTTAGTACTACTTCACTTCTTCCTTTGTGATTTCTCACAAACTCTTCCTCTAAGAAGTTTGCATTTGTCGACACAAATACCTTCCTATCATGAGGATTGTAAAAATAGTACCCTCGAGTTCCTGTAGGATATTCTACAAACAAACATACTTCTGACCTTGGTTCCATCTTAGTGGATTCAGGCTTTAGAACATGGGCTTTAGAACATGGGCTGGGAAGCCCCAAGTCCTCAAATGCCTCAATGAAGGCACTCGGCCAGTCCACAACTCCCTAGGTGTTTTAGGCACCGATTTGGACGAAGCAAAGTTAAGAAGATATGCTCTCATTTGTATGGCATATCTCCAGAACGATTCTGGAAGGCTAGCGTAGGACATCATTGATCTTACCATTTTCCATAGAGTTCTATTTCTCCTCTCTGCTACACCATTCTATTCAGCTGTATGAGGAGCTGACAAATTGGAAACAATTCCATTGTCAATTAAATATTACTGGAACTCTCTAGATAAATACTCAGCACCTCGATCTGATCGAAGCTGTTTTAATGGCTTGCCAAGTTGCTTATCAGCTTCAGCTTTGAATTCTTTGAACTTTTCAAAAGATTCACTCTTTTTATGCATCAAATACAAATAGCCATGTCTTAATTAATCATCTATAAAAATTATGAAATATTCATAACCTCCTCTAGCTTGTACATTCATGGGCCCACACACATCAGTTTGTACTAGGTCCAATGTGGATTCAGATTTGTTTCCTTTAGAAGGAAATGATGCTTTGTTCATTTTTCCTTCAATACAAGACTCACAGGTGGGTAATGGATCACTATCCAAGCCCATAAGGATCCCATCCTTTACTAGCCTGTCAAGTCTTTTCTGATTGATATGACCCATTCTTAAGTGCCACAGATACTTTGAATTAATGCTAGAGATTTTGGATTGTCTTGGTTTTATCAATTCTGTGGTGTTTAGTGAGCCTTTCATAGGTTCTATCAAAAACAATCCCTGTTTAGTTATCACATCACAAATAAAATCCTTATTCTCATATATTAAAACAACCTTTTAAAAATATAAGGAATAACCAGATTTTATTAGACAAAAAATAGAAATCATGTTCCTTACAATCATTGGCATGTAATAAACATCCTCTAAATATAATCTATGACCACTAGGAAAGTCCAAGATAACTACTCCCATTGATTTTGCTGAAATATAGGAACCGTCTGCTATCTTGACTTGAAACCGGCCTTTAGGTAGTCTTTTTCTTTGTTGGAACCCCTGCAAAGAATTACAATCATAGTTAGTGGCTCCTGAATCTAATATCCAAGAACTAGATAAATCTGCCACATTTCTAGTTCCTAACAAACTTAGGAAGCCCATATCTTGTTTGCGTTTGAGGGACTCTAGGTAGACTGGATAGTTTCTTTTCCAGTGGCCCATCTCATCACAGTGGAAACACTTTCCTTTGATGTTCTCTTTAGCCTTCTTTTTCATGGATTTGGCCTTGACCCCTTTTTGGGCCTTCTTTTTCATTGGACCCTTCTTCTTTTCCTTGCCCTTACCCTTGGGCTTAGAAGAAGCTACATTAACCGGCCCATAAGCCTTAATATTCAATATCTCCTCCATGCTCTGGAGGGTATTCATCAAATCACTCAAGGTGTAATCCTTGCTGTTGAGCTCGTAGTCCAACTTAAACTGTTGAAAAGAAGAGTTTAAGCTATTGATGATCATAATCATCTACGTGTCCGCATCCATATCCGCCCCAAGCATCTTAGCCTCAGTGACCGCAGAGATTACCTTCATCATGTAATCCCGCACCGATTCACCAGGTTTCTGTTTGAGATTATGAAAGGTTTGGATAACTTTCACTCTTGCAGGCCTAGTCCTCACACCAAACATCTCATGTAACATCCCATCACCGATGGGAATGGTAAAATGGTAATTTGGAATGGGTTGCCAGTGTGTAAACGTATCTCGGCACGGTCATGCTTAATATGACCTTCATATATACATAAATTGTAATTTTTGTAAATGCACATGATTGTACATGCATTCATGACATTTTCCCGACATCTGTGTTTATTGTGAAAAATGTGTTATTTGTGGTTGAAAAAAAATTTGGAGTGGACTTTTGTGTGTTTCATATTTTTAGGAAATTTCAGGAATTTTTTTAGAATTTTTCGGGGTACATGCCCAGACTAGAAAATTTCCAACTGACTGACTGAGTGGGTATTCCTGTGCTAGAAATGACTGGCCAATGGCACTGGAAAATTGGAGATATGACGTTAGGATTTATTAAGTTAAGCCATTATAGTTTGACGAGAAATTGGAGTAGAATTTGGAACCGGAATAATAAAACCAGGACAAATGGCAAGTGACACATGTCACTTGCCTACTTAGTCATTTTTCTCATTTGTTTATATAAATATCTTATGCTTTGCAAGTCTTCCACGACATTTGCTTGGTGAAAGAGTAAAAGTGATTTGTCAAAGTGTTTTCTTCTTCTATTCGTAGGTCTCCTCTTCTCCCATTTTCGTTGGTCCTTCTACCACCTTTCTTGTTTCTTTGCTTGCTTTCCTTCTCCTCACATATAAATCCACACTTAAGCTTTGAGATGGTGATGATTGTTGTGGTAAGGAGTGATGATCGTATGGTGTGGGAGGAGATATAGGATTTGGTGAGGTGATTAAAGAATTAAGGATTTGAAGCTTGTTTTGGTAAGTCTTTGTGTTTATGTTCTTTCATTTAGTGGTTAGAAGCAATAATTATGACATCTTGTGCATCACTTGCATGAAGTAGTATGTTAATTGGATGGGTGTAAATGTATAGTTGTGTGAGGATAAATGACTTAACAAGTTTTAGATTAATTTTAGATTGGCTTTAAGTGTTTTGGATTGGTTAGTTTGATGTTGGATGAGTGAAATGAAAGTAAGAAAATTGTGTAGGTTGTGTGCATCCAATTGGGATTAATTACTCAAGTAAATGTTTTGATGAATTTGTGGTTAAATTCTTGGCTAAATGGGATGGTTATTGATATGGTAGTGATGCTTGCATGAAAGAAGTAAAGTTTTGGTTGAAATATGGAAAATGGAATTTGTGTAGGTTTCAGATTTTTGCTCATAACTTTTGATAGGGTTGTCAAATTGAGCTGAGGTTTGTTTGAAATTAAACTTAAGAAGTATGGCTAGATTTCATATGAGGAAGTTCTGCCCAATTGTGGCTTGAAGAGCTTTGAATTTGTCTCAGAATTTGAAATGTACGTGGTGGATGAACAGTATCCGGATTTTGATTCCATTTTGATGACCTTAAACTTTGAGAATTTTTCTAGGATAAAGGAGACCGATTTTGAGAAATTGGTATTACTGAAAGTTGAAGATTTATGTGTTAGCTTTCTAATGCCACTGAGTATGATATTTTTCGATGTGTAATTTGCAAGTTATGGTCTGATAATGCTCAGGTGGTAATTCAGCCCAAAATGTATTTTGGTGAGCAATTGCTCTAAGGACCTAGGTTTTGTGCTTTCTGAGTTCTGATATTTATTTGGGACTGTTAAGAGTGAAATTGGCTCAAATGACATTCTGGAAAGTTGTAGAGGATTGTTATAGCTTTCTAATGAGATATTTTATGCGAATTTTGGATATGAGAATTACAAGATATAAATTCGAAAAGTTTTGCTATAGTTAAGATTACATGCTGATTTCATAAGCGTTGACAGGACAATCACTTTCATGAGAGAATTCGACCTAGTTTGAATTGGAATTTGTTGTGAAGTCCTTCCTGAGAATTGTAGTTTATTGTTTGAGCTTTTTATCCCTAAATGGTATGGAAGTTTTTGCCTAGGGGATTTGGAGTTATGAATTTTGAAAGATTGGGTTTTTGTTGAGAATAAATTGAGTAGGCTGAATCTTTGTTTGCGAATTTGATTTGATTAGAGATGGAATTGGCTTCTAAGTTATTACTGAAAGATGTAGCATTTGTTTTGCTCTTTTTATTGATATAAAATTTTGGAATTTTTGGTTAAGGGGATGAAAAGTTATGAATTTTTTTGATAGTGTTGCATTGTGGTAGTAAATGTGTGACTAGGCAGTGTCTTTGAGTGAGTTTTTAGCATCCTTAGACGTGTTATTAAATTTCAAGTTCTTCATGGAACTTGTAGGATTTTCCGAGATCTTTTCAACGAGACCAAATTTGTATTGTTTGGACATTTGTGTGAAAAGATCGATATGGTGAAAGAAGAGGTGGTTTTAGAAAAGAGTTTTGAAAAAAAAAAGGGTAGCATCGCTCACCCATGCGGGCAAGCGAGACGCTCGCTTGTGGGCGAGCATGGCGCTCGCCCATGCGGGAGAGGCTCCGCATCGCTCGCCCATGCGAGCAATCGTCTGCGTCGCTCGGCCATACGGGCAAGCGGGCCGCTCGCTCGCTATGTTGAGCAATCGCACCGCTCGCCTGGCGAGCGTGGTGCCCGGCTCGCCCAACGACCTCTGTCCAGTCTTTTGTGTATAACTTTTTCATCCGACCTCCGATCGACTTGATTTTCAAAGCGATGAATTTCTAAGATATTTTTCTATCTTTCCATATCAGACTTAGGATTTTTGAGACTAAACAAAAAGGAAACGATCGGATCTAAGTGAGCGGATCGGTTGGAATAGTCTGATCATGCTTCAGTAATATGGGAATATCTTGAGCTAGAGAGCTCTGATCGATCTGATTTTTTTCCTAAGTAAACTAGAGACATAGATCTACAAATGTCATGAAGAGGTTGGATTTCAATTTAGCCCCTAAGATGTTCATTTTCCTGAGTGAAGTTCCATATAGTGTGTTGATCTGAACATATTTTGGAAATAACTTTTCCGTTCGACGTCCGATTGACCTGATTTCTGAGGCATCAGATTCATGAAATATTTAATTTTATTTGTTTTTGAAATTGGGAAATTTTAGAGCGGAAATTGACGGGAATTGGTTAGGTCGAAGTGAGGGGTCCAGGTAAGGAATTTCCTAAACCGTGTTTTATTTATAATTGGACCTACAGAGGTCCAAATTGAGTGATTCGGTGTCAATGGATTTGTAATTTTTAGAGGAAATTTTGGTGATGGGAAATTGTGTTATAGTGTCGGGAATGTCACGAACATGCATTGTACACATTTTATTTCTACATGTGCATTATTCGATATTTCTGATTGCCAATTTGGTAATGTTTAGATATTTGGACTGTTATAGAGACGCATTTGGAACGTCAATTCACAGACGTTGCCGAGACTTCCAGGCTTTAGCTTCGGAAGCAAAGGTGAGTAACCTAGATGATTTCTCGATTATTGATTGTTTATAATTTTACACTATAACACTATGGAGAATAATGGAGGGCCTTGCGTTTGTTTATAACTGATTCCGGGCCGAAGGTGCCCGATGTACTAGGAGAATTTGACATAGAAGTGTTATTTGTCTGAGAATTTGAGACCTTCGTGTTTCCAATGTGATAGTTCATGATTGTGATTATATTGTGAATAGTTATGAAATAATCGTTTGACTGTAATAATTTGGGTTCGAGTGTGATGTGATAAATTGGGATACGAAAATTGGTTGAGATACAGTTACTGCCTATTTGTAACATGTGGATAATTGTGCTGCATTTACTGTTAAATTGGGATTTATGCATTTCATACATGAATTCATGATCAATTAATGAGAGTTGTGACCAGAGCAGCCACCGAGAGCTATAAGCTCAATGTTTATATTGGGCCTTGAGCCCCACACTGATTCAGAGCCACAGGCTCACCGATTAATGTGCCCATATTGGAACAGTTCAGAGCCTTAGTCTCACCGATTAATGCGCCTAAGTTGGGACAGTTTCAGAGCTTCTGGCTCAACGATTAATGTGCCCTTATTGGGACAGTTTAGGCGCTCGGTCACAACATCGAAATAAAATGGAAATGTGTCACATGCGCATGTCATATGTATTTGATTTTAGTCTCTTTGATTGAGCGAAAGGCTAACTGCCTTATGCTTCTGTGGTATTTCTGAATGTGAATTATGGATGTTTATAAATTCAATTGGTTATGTATGTCTAACCATGTGAAATGTATAAATGGTCTATGTTCAAGTGAAATTGTGCAATGTGATGATTAAATATGCAACAATGTGAATATATGTTATATGGAACGTTGTGTTCCATGAATTGAGTGAACCATCGATGATGGTTTCTCACTGAGTTCGCAAAATTCACCCAAAATTTGCAATTATTTTTCAAGACTCAGAAGAATACCCCGTTAGGCAACGGGCGTATGACATCTGCTGGTTAATGAAGTAAAGAAGGGGTCGGGATTAGTTCGTGTCTGCATTAGTGTATTTTATTTTCTGAATTTTTGTATTTATGAAAAGGGCCCCGAGGCCATTGAATTGTTTATGTAAATTGTTTTCGCATAAATTATAACGTGTATGTGTATGTGTTAAAGAAAAAAAAATTTTGACTGAGTGATGTAGCACGCCACCCTCGCGGGGCACGGACTCGGATATCACCTTCGATGTCAGGTTCGGGACATGCGGGAGTGGGGTGTTACATCTCATGTAGGTGATGGACCATTGTACCAGAAGTTTTCATACAAGCAATTTGCTTTTGCAACATGCTGTTGACAGAAGCCAGAATATAACACTTAGTAGTCTTGTCAGCATTCTGCCAACGCTCATGTAGTTGGACTTGCTCAGGAGTTGAATCTCCACTTGGAGGTGTAGGCTCATTTTCAGTTAACACCCTTGAAATACGTTCATATTGAAGAACAATGTCAAGGTTACGTCTCCATTCATTAAAATTGTCTCCGTTTTCCAATTTGTTATTAGTCAAGAAGCGGGGTGAGTGGATTCATTTGTGGTTGATTATGTCGAAAATATAAATTATTAAAACATGAGCATACTAGTCAACAATTTATGGAACTTTGTATAAAATCATGATGCATGTATGCATGATGATAGATTTAACAAAACTTAAAAAATTAAAACATTATAAGACAGTTATTTTTCTTATCTATAACAGACTAAGTGACGGTGGGTCATCTTATCCATTAAAAGAAAAACTGGGACCCTCCCACTCAAAAACTACTAAGCATCTCATGCCCAATTTTTTAAGAAGCATCTTAATATGGTCCATACTTTTACCAACAGAGCTACGGTGGGTAGTTTATTGATAAAAAATGTTAAGTGTTTAACCATTTGATTCATTCACTAAAGATACCTACAAACCATGCCTCGGTGGGAGGTCACATTTGCTATCATTAAGTGCACTTATCCTTAAGGAGACCCAAACCATGCAAGATTTAGGATCCATGCTCTCCGATAGGGAGTAACACTTCACCACATGCAAATGGGCCATCATTTGGAGACCGTGGACTCTCACAGCAGCATCCTCTCCCACTCAATCTTTTTGGGCTTTATGTTTTAAATACCATCTTGTCTAGATGCAATTTATTATCCATCCTATATTGTTTCATTATATATCTCATACATAATGAATTCATGGCAAAGCCTAGGGTTGGCAATTTTCTAAATGACATACAATCACATAATATCACATATTATAAGCATTCATTTCTCCATTCATCACATGAACTAATAAAGCCACTTTTGATTGTCCATCTTAGAAAAATTAAATAATTACAAGCCTTTTAGGCCCAAAGTATTCTTCTTGGACTTGGATCTTCTACTTCAAACTCTTCACAAACATGATCCTGCCTATTCGGTAAACAAAATGTAATGGCATATATGAAAATCGAATTTTTTCACTTTGAAAAATAAAATTCCATCACCAGATTTTTAGAAAACCAAATCTTTGTTTTGACAAAAAATTCCAGCACTAGTTTTCATTAAAACCGAAGCTCATTTCATGAAAAAAAAACCAGCACTTAGTATTTTAGTAAAACCAAAATTTGATTCTTTGAAACAAAAATCCAGCACTTGTTTTTATAATAAAAATCAAAAAGTGATCAATTGAAACAAAATTCCAGCAACTATGTTTTCACAAAACTTATGCCAATACATAAAAGGATACACCGAAAAATTTACTTGTCCATTTCTTCAATCCATGGCTGCTCCATCTTCATCATTACATTAATTTGTACATTACAAAATCAAAGAAAATAGAAAAAAGAAACCAAGGAGGAAACATGGTGATGATAGACCACCCTCCTTGTTACAACCATTGAAGAAATCTTACAAGGTAAATTTAACTTCTATGGACAACCAAAAGAGCAAACATACACCATGTATATTTCTATCACATAAAAATATGCAGCATATACAAAAAGATTGCCAACCCATGCATCCAATATATAGGAACCGAAATCATGCATTAGAAACTGTCTCTGATACCAATTGTTGGATCGAAAAAAGAAAACATGCTTTGTTTGGAAAACGGTAGATTTTAAAACTTTTAAGAAATCATTACTTGCAGCGCAAGCAACAAATCCAAATCAACATGCCAATCTATATATGATATGGTATAAGGATAATAAAATATAAATAAGATCAGGAGTATTACCGACTCCTTCGCTACAGCTTTAAATCCTCGCTGCGCTATCCTCTCCTTCTTTGTGTATTCAAATTCTTTTCCTTTGACTCTTTTCCTTTAGCAATCTACTTTCCCCTTGTTTTAGTATCCTCAACCAATTAGATTTACCACCTATTCTTCAAGGACAATTAGGTTAACAAAATCCTTTGGTGGGAAAGGAGAAGAAATCTTTGGAGGAGATTTTCTTTGAAGAAGAAGAAGCAAAATTGAAACTCTTTCAATTGGTATTTTCGATTCTCTCTTTCATGAAAGGAGATAAGGTGTAAAGAACATGAAAAAACTCTTTCTTGCCTACCAATTTCGTATATGCATGGATGGAAGGAGAGAGAGGCATCAAATGCATCACTTCTTTCATTAATCACTCATAAAATTGCCAATAAATGAGATTATCTTCATTTATCTTTATGATGGCTATTTGAAAAGACCATAACCTAAAATTTAATACCCAATTTTGGTTTTTCCAAGAAGAAAGAAAGAAGATGGTCTATCTAATGTACATCTTTTATCTTTAATCTAATGAATGCAAATAGGTTACAAGACAACATTAAAAGAAAACTATTAAACCATTTAATGGTAAGTTCATAACTCCATTTAACGATGATTAACCATCATAAAGAACATATTTAGTTAGCATTTTAATGTCAAATGTGTGGTTACACATTTAACCTAGGAATAACCGAAATTGCTATCTTCTTCTTAAAAAAAATTATTTTAATATAATTAATCTAATTAATTACATTAAACCAAAAACCAAGCCCTTTACTAAATGTACATTTGGGCTTCTTTAATTAGACCAAGCCCAAGATTCAATTATGGGCTTCTAATTAACCTCCATTTATATTTCTTACTTAGCTTGATAACCTTCCTTAAAGCCAAGTGGGGAATCTTAATGGACTTTGATAATTCAAGCTCCAATAAGCCTATAATTAATTCAATCTCATTGGAATTAATTCTAGCTTATAAACTAAATGTCATTCCACTAAAGACAATTAGTTAAACTCTTGAATTATTAAATATTATGAGAATATGTCCAATTGCAAACCCTATTTAGAACCTTATTATAGCCATCCGCACAACAAAGGGTAAAATTACCGTTTTGCCCTTATGTTAATTTTTCCTTCTAGATCTCTCATTTTACTTTATATGGTGATTAACACATAAGATCTCATCTTAGTGTTAAGACTTGATGGGTAGCTAGTCCATCAAACTTCGGCGCCGATTTAATCACCAAATCTCCTTAAAACATCTAGAAGAGATGATAACACTATAAACTCTTTATTTGAGTGAATGTTCACGATACATGTTTCAATTAATAATTCCAACATGCGACACCTTTGGATTAATACCTGTAAAATCCATTCCGATCATATCAAAATTATAATGAAACATATCTGAGTTCACCACTCATCAAGATTATGGTTCATAATAGCGAATGCTTAAGTTGTATGTTTTAAGATTAAAGTAACGACCCACTTTATTCTTGAAAACATACTTGATTCGATTCATTTAATAGTGCCATTATCGATAGTCAACTACTATCATGATATGAAACTCATCATTCCCTCAAGTAAACTCCTTTACTTATATGGAGATAAATCGCAACACTATAGTCTAAACCATAATCAAGCGACCAACTTGATATTCAACTGTGAATCAATTAATTGATTCTAATAATATACATGTTTCCCATACATCTCTATGTATATATATATTACCTACAAAAGAATCTTGGTACCTTATGACCAGATATATAATGCTCATACAGATAAAACCAAACTCTTTTGTTTTATTAATAATAAATATTTTCATTACAAAGCAGAATCGAAGAAGATAAAGTTACATGTAAATACACTTGCTTTCCAGGGCACTATATTTAGATAACTCCAACATATATGAGTTCACCACTCATCAAGATTATGATTCATAATAAGCGAATGCTTAAGTTATATGTTTTAAGATTAAAGTAACGACCCACCTTATTCTTGAAAACATAATTGATTTCAAATTTATTTAATAGTGCCATTATCGATAGTCTACTATTATCATGATATGAAACTCATCTTTTTCTTTAAGTAAACTCCTTTACTTATATGGAGATAAATCATAACACTACATTCTAAACCATAATCAAGTGACCAACTTGATTATTCAACTGTGAATCAATTAATTCAGATGCTAATAATATACATGTTTCCCATACATCTCTATGTATATGTATATTACTTACAAATGAATCTTGGTACCTTTTGACCTGATATATAATGCTCACACAGATAAAACCAAACTCTTTTTTTTTTATTAATAATAAATATTTTCATTACAAAACTGTAACTGAGGAAGATAAAGTTACATGTAAATACACTTGCTTTCCAAGGCACTATATTTACATAACTCCAACAATCTCCCACTTGCTCTAAAGCAAGTTTGACATATCCCTCATTCCCATCCCTTCTAGATGACCCTCAAAGCTCTTTTGAGTCAATGTATTTGTGAACAGATCAGGTAGGTTTTGCTCTGTGGGAATCTTTACCACATCCACCTCTCCACGTTGTATTATCTCCCTTATGAGATGATACTTTCACTCAATATGTTTGGCAGCTTTGTGGTTCTGAGGTTCTTTAGAATTAGCCACAGCCCAACTATTATCACAATAAAGTTTAATGGCCTTTTCTGCCTCTGGAACTACCTCCAAATCATTTAGGAACTTCTAGAGCCAGACTGTTTCCTTTCCTGCTTCACAAGCAGCAACATACTCAGCCTCTATAGTTAAATCAGCAATACAAGATTGCTTGACAGTCCTCCAAACAATGGCTCCACCCCTAAAGTAAACATAGAACCATAAGTTGATTTCCTTGAATCAACATCTGATTGGAAATCAGAATCTGTATATCCTATCGAAATACAGCCATCCCTTAACAACAGATAACATTCTCACATCATTCTCAATGAGCACAATGTCATCAACATATAGGATTAGGAAAGTAACCTTACCTTCTTGTATTCTTTTATAAACACAAGGATCATCTATGTTTTTGTATAAACCCATAAGTTTTGATAGCCTTATCAAACCTAATGTTCCAAGAACTAGATGCTTGTTTAAGTCCATAAATGGACCTTTGCAACTTGCAAACCTTATGCTCATTACCTGGCTCAATGAATCCTTCTGGTTGAGCCATATAAATGGTCTCCTCAAGATCTCCATTAAGAAATGTATTCTTGACATCCATTTGCCATATTTCATAATAGAAATAGGCTGTTATGGCCAAAAGAATCCTGATGGACTTAAGCATGGCAACCGGAGAAAAACTCTCCTCATAGTCTATACCCTCTTTTTGAGTATAGCCTTTAGCTACCAATCTAGCTTTAAAGGTCTCTACCATTCCATTCGATCTCCTTTTCCTGTTGTAGATCCATTTACACCCTATAGCTTTTAGACCTGGTGGTAGATCTACAAGGACCCAGACTTCATTAGTATACATGGAATCTATTTTCGATTCCATCGCCTTCAGCCATTTTCTTACATCAACATCATTAATAGCCTATTTCTTCTTAGTCTGAGATGGAAATTAAGCCTTCTCCTAGACCCAGATACCTATCTGGCTGTCTCACAACCCTCCCACTAAGTCTAGGCACAACTTGATGTTCAGGTTGCATATTCAATTCAACTCTTAAATCCATTTCGACATCTTGTTCTGTCATATCTAAAATAACTCTTGGTTTGGATGACATAGCTAACTCCTTTAGTACTACTTCGCTTCTTCCTTTTTTATTTCTCACAAACTCTTCCTCCAAGAAGGTTGCATTTGTCGACATAAATATCTTCCTTTCCTGAGGACTGTAAAAATAGTACCCTTTAGTTCCAATAGGATATCCTACAAATAAACATACTTCTGACCTTGGTTCCATCTTTGTGAATTCAGGCTTTAGAATATGAGTTGGGCAGCCCAAAGTCCTCAAGTGCCTCAATGAAGGCACTCGACCAGTCTACAACTCCCTAGGTGTTTTAGGGACCGATTTGGATGGAGCAAAGTTAAGAAGATATGTTGTTGTTTGTATGGCATATCCCCAGAATGATTCTGGAAGGCTAACGTAGGACATCATTGATCTTACCATTTCCAATAGAGTTCTATTTCTCCTCTCTGCTACACCATTCTATTGAGGTGTTCGAGGAGCTGACAAATTGGAAACAATTCTATTGTCAATTAAATATTACTGGAACTCTCTAGATAAGTACTCACCACCTCGATCTAATCGAAGTTGTTTTAATGTCTTGCCAAGTTACTTCTCATCTTCAGCTTTGAATTGTTTGAACTTTTCAAAGGATTCACTCTTTTTATGCATCAGATACAAATAGCCATGTCTTGAGTAATCATCTATAAAAGTTATGAAGTATTCATAACCTTCTCTAGCTTGTACATTCATGGGCCCATACACATCAGTATGTACCAGGTCCAATGTGGATCCAAATATGTTTCCTTTAGAAGGAAATGAGGCTTTGGTCATTTTTCCTTCAATAAGAGATTCACAGGGGGGTAATGGATCACTATCCAAGCCTATAAGGATCCCATCCTTTACTAACTTGTCATGTCTTTTCTGATTGATATGACCCATTCTTAAGTGCCATAAATACTTTGAATTAATGCTAGAGATATTGGAATGTCTTGGTTTTATCAATTCTGTGGTGTTTAGTGAGCCTTTCATAGGTTCTATAAAAAACAATCCCTGTTTAGTTATCGCATCACAAATAAAATCCTTATTCTCATATATTGAAACAACCTTTTCAAAATATAAGGAATAACTAGATTTTATTAGACAAAAAATAGAAACCATGTTCCTTACAATCATAGGTATGTAATAAACATCCTCAAGATATAACCTATGACCACTAGGAAAATCCAAGATGACTACTCCCACTGATTCTGCTGAAACATAGGAGCCATCTACTATCTTGACTTGAAAATGGCCGTTAGGCAGTATTCTCCTTTGTAAGAACCCCTGCAATGAATTACAAACATGGTTAGTGACTTCTGAATCCAATATCCAAGAAGTAGATAAATCTGCCACATTTCTAGTTCTTAACAAACTTAGGAAACCGATATCTTGTTTGCTTTTGAGGGACTCTAGGTAGACTGGACAGTTTCTTTTCCAGTGACCCATCTCATCACAGTGGAAACATTTTCCTTTGATGTTCTCTTTGGCCTTCTTTTTTATGGGTTTAGTCTTAACCCCTGTTTGGGCCTTATTTTTCATTGGACCCTTCTTCTTTTCCTTACCCTTACCCTTGGGCTTAGAAGAAGAAGCTACATTAGCTTCTGGCCTATGAGCCTTAATATTCAATATCTCCTCCGTGTTCTGGAGGGTATTCATCAACTCACTCAAGGTGTAATCCTTGTTGTTGAGCTCATAGTATAACTTAAACTGCTGAAAAGAAGAGTTTAAGCTATTGATGATCATAATCATCTACATGTCCGCATCCATATCCGCCCCAAGCATCACAGCCTCAATGACTGCAGAGATTACCTTCATCATGTAATCCCGCACCGGTTCACCTAGTTTTTGTCTGAGATTATGAAAGGTTTGGATACCTTTCCCTCTTGCAGACCTAGTCCTCACACCAAACTTGTTGGACCCCGATTTTTGAGTGAAATTTAGAAATATAAAGTGAAAGTAAATGAGTGGTTTTATATATGTATTGTGAAATAAAAGTAACTATATTTTGAGGAAATTCATAAGAAAAGAATGATTTTGATTTTGATACCTTCGGGTTTTGAGTAGATTGGTATGATTTATGAAATTAAAGTGGATGAGTTGATTGAAATGAAGTTAAATAGCAAGAATTAAAAAGAAAAAGTGTGACAATTTGAAGGATTTGATTTGATCTTTATTTTGATATAAAGTATGGAATTTTTTGGTTAAGGAATAATAAGTTATGATTTTTACAAGTTTTTGTTATGATTTTAGCATGATTATTCGAGGACAGAACTTTTGACTGACAAATTGACTTTATTAGAGGTCGATTTTGTTAGTAGTGTGCCCTAGGCTAATGGATATTTGTGATTCATGTATTAACATTATGACTTGTTAATAATATATTATGATGTATTCCTTCACATATGCATGCATTTCATGTAATGTGATTTACATTTCATGAATAGTATTAGACTTATGTCATCAAGTATATGACTTGATAGTAAAACCATAAGCATTATAACACTATTCTAGACTGTCCCTGGTCGATCATTATTGGTGGAACAATAATGAATTAAGACTAGTATGTGTTCTGATTGATGATCACGTTTCTTGATCATGGATATGAGATATCAAATCGAAACATAGATATATGTTAGAGAACATATATTGGACCGACCCACTTAAAGAATACTACATGGTTTCATGTCATTAGTGATTCTTTATATGTTTGGACTTTAGTCCTTTGACCTGAAGTCATCATGGTTCCCTACATGAGGAATTTAGTGTTTTGATATTAGACTAAGTTATTTTTAACCGAATAACATATAGTCTTATGTTGGATACTAAATGAATCATGCGGAGGATGTGAATGAGCGTAGATGGGATTTGTACCTCTTTTAAATGAGAGAGATATCATTGGGCCTCTTGACAAGTGTGGTGAAGAAATGCATGGCGTGCTCAAATGAATTGATGAAGAGTCATCAATGTCATTTGTTATAATCATCAACTTGGGGATCAAGAAACTATGATTAATCAAAGGTTGACATGTACCATGCCTTGTGATTAATCTTGATATCGTGTTACAAAAGGTGAGCTTATAACCATGATTCTGAGTTAAATCGGATTATCGATCCTCATTTGATTTGGGTAGTCAAAATGTCTTGCTAGAGGCCGCTTATGACTTATGGGCCTTGAAGTGTAATCAAGCCCATTGCCAACTTCAAATGAGCCTACAGGGTCGCACACAAAGAGTGATATTATCTGGGCTTATTCTCTTGGGCCTAATTTATTAGGTGTTGAATAAATATATTTAGATATATTTATTGGGCTAGATTTAATTAAGTTGTCGGGCTTTTATTATATATGATATAATGGACCGAAACTTAATAGGGCCTGAATGAGATTAGGGTTTCTCTATAAATAGAGAAGCTTAGGTCTCATTAGGTTAACGACACAATTGTCAGGAAACCCTAGCCGCCATCCAAGAGAAAGATCGTGCGACGTTCAGAAAAGTTTTCAGGACGTGCTAGCACACTACAGCCGCAGCCCAGATCGTGCATGCTCGTGTGGATACCGGTAGAGGGCATTAGCAATTTGCAGTGTCTTGGAATCCGAAAAAGAAAAAGAAGCAATCCACCCACGAAAATAAGGTATTTTCGTTAATCCTCGTGTTTTCGATTATACGTGATATTTTTGTATGGTCTTTTCCACAGCGTATTGTGAATACTCGGACCATACGCGATCCAACAGTGGTATCAGGGACAGGTTCTTCTGTATAATCGATAATATGCATGTTTTGATTACATGTGCTCACAGTTTTGGATGCATGATACGAATATGATTTATTTTCATGCATATTGTTTTCGGATTGTGATTGATCTTTATAATTTTGGAATTGAATCACAAAAGGTTTGTGACTTAAATCTGAAAAAGGTTTCAGATTAATACATGATAAACCCTAAAATCCAGATTAAAACTTCGGAATTTTAATTCCCTTAACGATGCTTGCGTTTATTCTTTGTTCATTTTCTGGAAATTGGATGCCTGTGAATGTGTTTTCGGGATTTGCGATTGGAATAAATGGTGTTTACGGAATAAGCTTATAGCACGTATGGTGGGAAACGTTAGCTTGTTACCCAAGTAGGGCTGTAGAACATGGGATTGATTAGTGAAGTCCCACGACATAACGCCATTCACTGTGAGGAATCACGGGAAACACGTTGAACACATCAAAGAATCATGGAAGGGAATGAGAGCAAGTTAGCTATGGCAACGTGATTTACATGGATGGCGGCAGCATATTTTTGATTTTAGGGTTTTCTTAAACGTGATTTACATGGACGGCGACAGCATATTTTTGTTAGTTCGTTGCGTGTAATATATTCTGGGTGGTTTTACATGTGTTTATTTATATTTTTAAATATTTATATTCATGTGTAAATTACTATTCTATGCTTATAATATATATATACTCAAGTATGCTGTAGTATAGGATTAGAACTAGCATAGTACAAACACCCTTACTAATAGGATTAGTAACCTTTATAATGTACTAAGAATTACCCTCATCGTAATTTTAAGTTTATATGCCTTCCATAAATCTTTACCAATGTTTATCTCTAGCTCATCCTTATGTGGGTCGTTGCCAAAGCAAGGCATGTGGGGATTATCTAGGGAAGACATTTGAATAATGGTGCTATTCATAGGTAAAGTATGGTTAAACTTAACTAAGCTATCAAAACGGTTTTGGCCTTAGGGCATAAGATTGGGTTTTTACATACATGCAGTACATAAGATGTATTTTAACATAAGCCCATCAAGAGTTACATGTGATGTAATTGAAAAGAGTTTTCTACCTAAATAACTAAGTTTTGAGTGTTAAGCCAAAGCTTTCTTAGGACTTAGTGAAATATGGATCTTGTTTTCTCCCATTTTTCTATTGAGGGTTATTATTTTTTGAGTGGGAGCTAATACCTCTTAATAATAAGAATGTTGCCTTATTGCATTATTTTGTAGATTATGGCTACTCCATTCACAAATCTGTCAATGCGATCTATCTTAGAGAAAGAAAAACTTAGTGGAACAAATTTCCTAGATTGGTATAGGAACTTGAGAATTGTTCTCAAGCAAGAAAGAAAGCTTTATGTCTTAGAAGAACCCATCCCTGAGGAACCACCAGCAAACGCACCTAAGGCTCAAAAGGATGCTTACACGAAGCATATCAATGACTCCACGGATGTGTCATGCCTTATGTTAGGCGCCATGATCTCTGACCTTCAGAAGGATTTAGAGGAAATGGAAGCCTATGACATGCTTGCTCAACTGAAAGCTATGTTTCAAGAGCAAGCACGCCAAGAGAGGTTTAGAACCACTAAGGCATTGAATTCATGCAAGATGACTCCTGGCAAACCCGTGAGTACTCATGTTCTTAAGATGAAGAGTTACATTCATCATCTTGAGAAATTAGCTGCACCTGTTAGTCAAGAATTGGCAACGGATCTTATTCTATCATCTTTGACTAATGAATATGATCAGTTCATTCTTAACTACAACATGCATAATATGGAGAAGTCCATTGATGAATTGCATGGGATCTGAAAAGCGCCAAGAGAACTTAAAGAGAAAGGTAAAGACCACCAATGAAGTTTTGTGGTTCAAAAGGAAAGGGTTTCAAGAAGAAGGGCACAATGAAGGGCAAAGGTAAAGTACCTAAGTCAAGCCCAAGCCCAAAGCTAAGACTAAGGCACCAAGGAGGAGTTTGCTTCCATTGCAATGAACACGGTCATTGGAAAAGGAACCGCAAACTCTATTTGGAAGAGTGAAAGAGAAGAAGAATAGTGTGACTATTTCTTGGTATGTTTGTTATAGAAATCAATTTTACTCATACGCATCTTGGGTATTAGATCTGGAGCTGCAACTCACATTTGTAATAATGTGCAAAGTCTAAGAAGGACTAGAAGATTGATGTCTGGTGAGATCGACCTGCGCGTGGGAAATGGAGCAAGAGTTGCTGCTTTATCCGTGGGGACTTATGATCTTATTTTGCCTACTGGGCTCATTTTGGAACTCAAGAATTGTTATTATGTACCTACTATGAGTAGGAACATTATTTCTTTTGCTTGTTTAGAGAATGATGGATTTAAATTTTCTATTGAGAATAGAAGTATTTCCATTTATAAGAATGACATTTTTATGGCATTGTAGCGTCAATTAAATGGCATTTATACTCTGACACTTGAGTTTGTTACAAATGAGCCCATCTATAACATAAATACCAAGAAGTTTAAATCTAACGATTTGAACCCAACCTATCTCTGGCATTGTCGCTTAGGCCACGTAAATGAAAAACGCATTTCAAAACTCCATCAAGATGGATACATTGATTCTTTTGAATCTTTTGACACGTGTGATTCTTGTTTACTGGGTAAGATGACAAAGGCCCCCTTCACAGGTAAAGGGGAAAGGGCCAATGAGCTATTGGGCCTTATACATACCGATGTATGCGATCCTTTTAGCACATCAGCGAGAGGAGGTTATTTGTATTTCATTACTTTTACAGATGACTTCAGTAGATATGGGTATGTCTATTTAATGAAGTACAAATCTGAATCTTTTGAAAAGTTCAAAGAGTATAAGAATGAAGTACAAAATCATCTTGGGAAGAATATTAAAATCCTTCGATCTGATCGAGGAGGTGAATATTTAAGCCAAGAGTTTGATGATTATCTTAAGGATTGTGGAATCGTTTCACAATTGACTCCTCCAGGAACTCCTCATTGGAATGGTGTTTCTGAAAGGAGAAATCGAACTCTATTAGATATGGTTCGATCAATGATGAGTCAAACTGATCTTCCAAAATACTTCTGGGGCTATGCTTTAGAAACCGCAACATTCATATTGAACCGTATTCCTTCAAAGGCTGTAGAAAAGACACCTTATGAGATATGGACTGGGAAGCGTCCCAATTTATCTTTTCTAAAGATTTGGGGTTGTGAGGCTTATGTGAAGCGTCCAATTGTTGACAAGTTGGCACCCAAATCTGAAAAATGTTATTTTGTGGGATATCCTAAAGAAACTAAAGGATATTACTTTTACATCCCATCAGAGAACAAAGTGTTTGTTGCTCGAAATGGTTTCTTCTTAGAGAAGGAATTTGTTTCCAAAGGAAACAGTGGGAGTAAAGTACAACTCGAAGAAATTCAAGTTTCACAAAATGACTTGAGCTGCAAAGGAGATTGAAGCGAGCTCACAAGTGTTGATGGCGTCTTCAACAACACAAGGCCTACGTAGATCCGATAGGATTAAATCATGAACCCGAGAGATATGGATTTCGTTATCGATGATGATAATGTGATGCTCATCGATCATAATGAGCCCACAACCTATCAAGAAGCTATGGAAAGTCCAGAATCTGCTAAATGGTTAGAGGCCATGAAAGCAGAGATGCAATCCATGTATGACAATCAAGTTTGGACTTTGATTGATCCGTCTGATGGCTTGAAGACCATTAGATGCAAATGGGTTTTCAAAAAGAAACTCGACATGGATGGAAATGTGCACACTTATAAATCAAGGCTTGTTGCTAAAGGTTATCGACAAGTTCATGGAATTGATTATGATGAGACATTTTCTCCAGTGGTCATGATCAAATCCATTAGAATTCTTATTGACATAGCTGCATACTACGATTATGAGATATGGCAAATGGATGTCAAAATAGCTTTCCTTAATGGAAACTTACTTGAGGATGTATATAAGATACAGCCTGAGGGTTTTGTCCATCCTAAGAATTCGGGAAAGGTGTGCAAGCTTCAAAGATCCATTTATGGATTGAAGCAAGCATCAAGAAGCTAGAATCTTCGTTTTGATGAAGTTGTCAAAGAGTTTGGATTCATCAAGAATGAAGATGAACCTTGTGTTTACAAAAAGGTTAGTGGGAGTGTTGTTGTCTTTTTAGCTTTATATGTTGATGACATATTGCTCATTGGAAACGATATTCCGACCTTACAGAGTGTCAAGATTTGGTTAAGGAAACGTTTCTCAAAGAAAGACTTAGGTGAGGCTACCTATATTTTAGGCATTAAGATCTATAGAGATAGATCAAGAAAGCTTATAGGTCCAAGTCAGAGTACATACATAGATAAGGTACTGAAAAGGTTCAGTATGCAAGATTCCAAGAGAGGATTCTTACCTATGTCACATGGAATCAAGTTTTCTAAGAAGGATTGTCCTACTTCAGATAAAGAGCTTGAGCGCATGAGTAAGATTCCATACGCATCTGCAATTGGATCTATCATGTATGCCATGTTATGTACTCGACCAGATGTCTCATACGCTATGAGCATAACGAGTAGACACCAATCTAATTATGGTGAGAGTCACTGGATAGCAGTTAAGAACATCCTTAAGTACTTGAGAAGAACTAAGGATATGTTCCTAGTCTATGGAGGACTTGAAGGAGAGCTAGTTGTAAATGGTTACACCGATCTTTGGTTTTCAATCGACATAGATGATTTCGAGATCGCAATCAGGTTTTGTGTTACATTTGAATGGAGGTGTAGTGACCTGGAAAAGTTCAAAGCAAGACACTGTTGCTGATTCTACAACTGAAGCTGAGTACATTGCTGCCTCAGATGCGGCTAAGGAAGCTCTATGGATCAGGAAGTTCATTACTGAACTTGGAGTTGTTCCTAGCATTGCAAGTCCTATAGACCTTTATTGTGATAATAATGGGGCTATAGCACAGGCTAAGGAACCAAGCTCGCATCATAGATCCAAACACATACTCAGGCGTTTCCATTTGATTAGAGAGATCATTAGAAGAGGAGATGTGAAGATATGCAGAGTGGGCACAGATGACAACATTGCCGATCCACTTACTAAGCACATTCCTGACCTAAACATGAGAGTCATCGAGGTCTATGGGTATTAGATATCGGTGATTAGGCTAGTGCAAGTGGGAGATTGTTAGTAGTGTGCCCTAGGCTAATGGATATTTGTGATTCAAGTATTAACATTATGACTTGTTAATAATATATTATGAGGTATTCCTTCATATATGCATGTATTTCATGTAATGTGATTTACATTCCATGAATAGTATTAGACTTATGTCATCAAGTATGTGACTTGATAGCAAAACCATAAGCGTTATAACACTATTCTAGACTGTCCCTGGTCGATAATTATTGGTGGAACAATAATGAATTAAGACTAGTATGTATTCTGATTGATGATCACGTTTTACTGATCATGGATATGAGATATCAAATCAGAAACATAGATATATGTTAGAGAACATATATTGGACCGACCCACATAAAGAATACTACATGGTTTCATGTCATTAGTGATTCTTTATATGTTTTGACTTTAGTCCTTTAACCTGAAGTCATCATGGTTCCCTACATGAGGAATTTAGTGTTTTGATATTAGACTAAGTTATTTTTAACCGAATAACATATAGTCTTATGTTGGATACTAAATGAATCATGCGGAGGGATGTGAATGACGTAGATGAGATTTGTACCTCTTTTAAATGAGAGAGATATCATTGGGCCTCTTGACAAGTGTGGTGAAGAAATGCATGGCGTGCTCAAATAAATTGATGAAGAGTCATCAATGTCATTTGTTATAATCATCAACTTGGGGATCAAGAAACTATGATTAATCAAAGGTTGACATGTACCATGCCTTGTGATTAATCTTGATATCGTGTTACAAAAGGGTGAGCTTATAACCATGATTACGAGTTAAATCGGATTATCGATCCTCATTTGATTTGGGTAGTCATAATGTCTTGCTAGAGGCGCTTATGACTTATGGGTCTTGAAGTGTAATCAAGCCCATTGCCAACATCAAATGAGCCTCTGTGGTCGCACACAAAGAGTGATGTGATCTGGGCTTATTCCCTTGGGCCTAATTTATTAGGTGTTGAGTAAATATATTTAGATATATTTATTGGGCTAGATTTAATTAAGTTGTCGGGCTTTTATTATATATGATGTAATGGGCCGAAACTTAATAGGGCCTGAATGAGATTAGGGTTTCTCTATAAATAGAGAAGCTTAGGTCTCATTAGGTTAACAACACAATTGTCGAAACCCTAGCCGCCATCCAAGAGAAAGATCGATGCGGCGTTGAAAGGTTTTCAGGACGTGCTAGCACACTACAGCCGCAGCCCGGATCGTGCATGCTCGTGTGGATACCGGTAGAGGGCATTAGCGATTTGCAGTGTCTTGGAATCCAAAAAAGAAAAAGAAGCAATCCACCCACGAAAATAAGGTATTTTCGTTAATCCTCGTGTTTTCAATTATGCGTGATATTTTTGTATGGTCTTTTCCGCAGCGTATTGTGAATACTCGGACCATACGCGATCCAACAAATTTGATTTTTATGTCCTTCATAAAAGTTGTAGGTGATTTTCCTATCTTCGCATTGATATAAAATATGAGGTGTTTGGAATTTGGAGTTGAAAGATATAAATTTTGAAAGTTAAATATTGTTTAGATTTACATTAAATTGGGGCAGTACATTTGATTGGCTTTTTGACCACATTAGAGGCAAAATTGAATTTTGAGTTCTACATGGAAGTTGTAGAGCTTACTTCAAGCTTTCCATAGAGACTAAGTTTGTTAAAATTGGAGTTCGGGATCAAGAGTTATGAATTTTGAAAATTTGAGATTTTATCTATGCGAAAAAAAAAGTTTTGGTCCAGGAGCCCTCTTGTGAGGGCGAGCGATTCACCCTGCGAGCGCCCTCGCTAGGGCGAGTGTCTCGCCATGCGAGCGGCTCGCGACGGCGAGCTTGCCATCGCCTCGCCCAAATGCAGGCGTTCTGCCCACGCACGACGCCGTTTTGTTCTTTTGGTTTTCTTGACTTTACTTTCCCAAATCCGACTTTTGTCTACTATTTTGCTTATATCTTTTATGTCCGATATCCGATTGAGTTGATTCTTGTAGCGTTGGATTTCTAAGACAGTGAATTTCATTTTTATGGAAAATTTGTGAACTTTTGAGATTAAATTAAAGGTGATTAATTTAATCAAAGTGAGTTGACTCATTTTCTGAATATGGTTCAGTATTTTGTGAAATTCGGGATCTGTGGTGATCCGATTGAAGTGATTCTTGAGGCGAAATAAAATTAAGACATGGGGCTACAAGTCATATGAAGAAAGTAAATTTTAATTTTTCCCCTAAGACTTTCCATTTCTGAATGGAAGTTCAGATTAGAGTGCAGTTTTTGGATTAGGAATATCTGAGAGTATTTTGAGCATAAATTTTGATCTGGGAATCGAAATGAGGTGATCCTTATTTTACATTAAACTAGAGAAATAGATCTACAATTGTTATGAAGACATGGAATGTCAATTTTGGGATTAAGAACGTAAATTTCTGGATGGAAATAATGTGCTGGAAAATGTGTTAGAATACGAATATATCTGAAATGTTTTGAGCATAACTTTTGATGTAGTCCTCCGAATTGAATGATTTTTGTGGCATTATGAAATTAAGACTTAGAGGAACATTTCTTTAGAAGGAAGTTTTGACAAATTCCTTTAAATTGATAGTGCGAATCATATCTGCAAGTAAGCATGACTTAAAGTAAATGTTAGGGGCATTTTGGGAAATCCACTTAAAGAGAGGGAAAAAAGGGTCATTTGACCCTCATTTAAATGACATGGCACCATATATTAAAGGGAGTTGTCATTTTTCAAAGGAGACCCACGACACTTTCAAGCAAAATAAGAAAAGAAGATAAAAGAAGAGTGAAGAGAGAAGCTTTCGGTGGAAGGAAGAGGGGAAAAGGAAAAGTAAGTAAGTTTTTGATTTTTTATAAGTCTTAGAGAAAGATTTTGATGTTGTTCCAAGAGAGAAAAAGGTGGAGAATTACATGAGCTTCATCTTAAACTAAGAAATTCGAAAATTGGAGAAGTAATGAGGTAAGAAGAAATTTTGAACTTTGAGATTTTATTGAGTTTTTGGTTGCTTTAGCATGATAATGATATGGGTTTGTCAATTCCATGATCAATTTTGAAAATTACATGTTGAAATTGATTTAATTTTGGATGGAAATTTCTTCGGGTTTATGCCAAAATTTGTGATTTGGGGATTTTGTAAATTATTGGTTTAGAATCATAGATAATATGATGGATTGGTGAAACATGAAATCAATTTTGAAGAAATTGTGATTTATGATATTGAATTTGGGTAACTTAGTTTAGGCCAATTTTGGAAATCGTGGATTTTGAAAATTGGTGATTTAAATAGCTTGAATATGTGAGGAATTGATGTTTCCTAAGCTCAATTTAAGTAATTATGATTTTTATGATATTCAATTTAAGTGAATCGGTTTAGGTCAATTTTGGAATTTGGTGATTTTCAAAATTGATGATTTAGATAGCTCGATTATATGTGAAATAAGTATTTTCTAAGTTCAATTTTAAGGATTAAGTGACTTATGATGTTGAATTTGGTTAAATTGGTTTAGGACAATTTCAATTGGAAGAAAGAAAGAAGAATTGATCAGATTGGAGCTTGGAAAAAAGTTTTTGGCATGGAATTGAGGTGGGTAGCATATTTATATTTTGATTTGTAAGCAATATACGAATTTTCGAAAATTAAAGAAAGCGAAAATGGGATGTTGATAAATTATTGTTTTTGTAGATGTTTTAAAAAAATGTTGATTAATATTTGAAATTATGAGTTCCGAATGATTTTTGAATTATCTGAAAAATTGGAACAATGTGCTTTATGAAATTGTATACGTTTTGATATATGTTTGAAAGAAATAAATTACATTCATTTTTATGCATTGGATTGGTACGTGATTAAATTGTTGAATTTCAATTGAATGTGAATTTTCATATGATTTGATGTGATTTATGTATGTGAGTGTGTCAAGTGTGACATGATATAGAAATTTGAAAATTTTGAAAAAAATCAAGATTTTGAAAAAGTGCCTTCTGGCAATTGGAATCTTCGTTTTCGCTTATATGTTATGTGGGTTCGGTTAGGTCCCTCTGTGAGTCAGTGCACTATCTCTATTCGTTTATAGCCTTCTCCCGGCTGTCCGCTAGTGGCACGGAGCTCCGATTTCAGACTTCCTTCAAGGCTACACCGGACAGCTATGTGGGAAAGTGAGTACGTTCTGTTTCGGACCGACCAGACCATTTTGTTATATTACATGCTTTTGATTTGTTATTGTGTGCTACATTCATGTTTAAAATTGAGAAATGAAAAAGTGCGATTTGTATGAAAAGTTTGAAAAATTGAAAAGTTTGAGAAAACTGTTTGAAAAGTTACAAAGTTTGAAAAAAAATTCGCCCTTTTGGCTTATGAAAAATGATTTCTGCTTATTTGTCAATTTATAAATGTGTTATCCACTAAGCCGTCGAGCTCACCCCCCTTTCATCCCCATCTCCAGGTTTCGAGCAGGAGATTGGATGAAAGAATGTGAAAACGTTTGGTCCGATTTTGCATCGTCTGTATTTTTATGTGAAATGAGATTTGGATATTAATATTGTTTATGGCTTGAATTGTCGTTAAGTAAGTGATTATGATGTATTTCGAGCATGTATTTCAGAATGTGTGAGGATTATGAATTAAAGCATGAGAGTGTAAAATTGAATATGAAATTGTGTATGAGTTTGCAAATGAGATTGAATTATGAGACTAATAGATTGAATTACAATTATGAAAGTGTTTTAGATTTAAGTTTGCATTTGTGTATGCTGAGATCCCGGACGGAGGGTTCGGTAGATTTTGATATTTGTATATTTGATTAGAAATTTTAGAAGTGTATTTTGAACCCTTACAGGTTTTGGGTTAGGTCAAAGGCAGCCGTTATGCTGCCGAAATTTTCGTAAAATGGGTATAAAAATGAGATTTGGGATTTGTATGGATATATAAGAATATGATTCAAGTATCGAGATTTGCATGAGAATGAATTTTCAAAAGTGGAAATTCATTGTATTTTGATTTGCTTACGTTCGAATAAAGATGAATATAAGAAAAAGAAAGAAAAGAAAGAAAAAAAATTTACACCGGCTTAGGGACAGTCTAGGTATCCAATGCCATTCAGTGTATGTGCTCGGATGTCGGTTCCGCCTTTTGCTTCGCATCTGTTTGGTACTTTGATTTTGTTCGTGTCTCCTTTATTTTAATTTGTTCGACTCGATCTGCTTTGCTATCTGATCTGTTTTCATTTTCGTCTTTGGTTTCGTTTTTCGTTACGTGTTATCGAATGTTTTGATTTACGATTCAAAATTTCGATGCAAAATTTCCTTTTCCATTCGCTTTCATTTCCTTCGCTTTTCGTTTTTCAGTTGGGATCTGGTCTCCAGATCGGGTCCCAACAGAGATGGTATCAGAGCCCAGTATTAGGTTAATACTTGGGCATATATGTTTGTTAAGCGTTTTTGGATCGATTTGAAGGAATTAGTGAGAAAATGGAATTAGTGGAAATGTGCTTTTGATGTGAATGACCCATCATGAATTGGTATTGTAAAAATGTGTTGATGAAGGTGTCAACTGATGATTTGATTTCAGAAATGTGTTAAAAATAGTGCGATTTAGTGGAAATGTGCTTTTGATGTGAATGACCCATCATGAATTGGTATTGTAAAAATGTGTTGATGAAGGTGTCAACTGATGATTTGATTTCAGAAATGTGTTAAAAATAGTGCGATTGAAATATCTTGATGATGGTAGAAATTGAGTTTGATTATGCACTTGTGAGAATGTGATAAGGAAAGTATTCATGAAATTGAGATTTAAAATTCATGATAAATTAGGATGAATGAATTTTGATACTGAGGAATATCGGAAAGATGAGTTTGATAATAGTAATATATGATATGGGTGGAATGTGATTCAAGAATTGAGAAATATGTGTGATAAGGAAAAAGTGTTCATGATGATCTTCGTTTAGAAAGAAATTTTATGTAAGGATGAGTTACTCGGTGTTTCATCACGTATGAATTTCAAGGACGAAATTCTTTTAAAAGGGGGAGAAATGTTGGACCCCGATTTTTGAGTGAAATTTAGAAATATGAAGTGAAAGTAAATGAGTGGTTTTATATATGTATTGTGAAATAAAAGTAACTATGTTTTGAGGAAATTTATAAGAAAAGAATGATTTTGATTTTGATACCTTCGGGTTTTGAGTAGATTGGTATGGTTTATGAAATTAAAGTGGATGAGTTGATTGAAATGAAGTTAAATAGCAAGAATTAAAAAGAAAAAGTGTGACAATTTGAAGAATTTAGAAAGTTTGACTTTTGACCATTGAGAGTTGACTTTTGATTTAGTCAAAATTTGAGAAAATGTTATACATGAAACTTGTAGTTTATGTTAAGAGTTTTCTGTAGTCATAAAGTTTGCAATTTTTCGATATTGAGAGTGAAAGTTATGAACAGTCAAAGTCTAGGTGTGTTATAGGTTGACTTATATTATGACTGAAGCTTTGACTGAAAAATTTACCTAGTTAGAGGTAAATTGAGCCTTGAAGTTTTGCATGAAAGTTGAAGGATTTGATTTGATCTTTATTTTGATATAAAGTATGGAATTTTTTGATTAAGGAATAATAAGTTATGATTTTTACAAGTTTCTGTTATGATTTTAGCATGATTATTCGAGGACAGAACTTTTGACTGACAAATTGACTTTATTAGAGGTCAAATTGATTTTTATGTCCTTCATAAAAGTTGCAGGTGACTTTCCGATCTTCACAGTGATATAAAATATGAGGTGTTCGGAATTTGGAGTTGAAAGATATAAATTTTCAAAGTTAAATATTGTTTAGATTTACATTAAATTGGGGCAGTACATTTGATTGGCCTTTTGACCTCTTTAGAGACAAAATTGATTTTTGAGTTCTACATGGAAGTTGTAGAGCTTCCTTCAAGCTTTCCATAGAGACCAAATTTGTCAAATTTGGAATTCGAAATCAAGAGCTACGATTTGTGAAAAATTCGAATATATATATATATGTAATTATGTATATAATTATATATATATATATATTTGAAAAGAAAAAAAAATTATACCGGATTTTCGTATTGGATTAGTTTTAGGTTTCCAACGCGATTGTGTTTCTCTGTTCTTTGTTCTCAGATGTCGAATCCGCTTTGTTAAGTTTTTGTTCCGCTTTCGATCCGTATCTGTTTTCCATGATTGTCATTTGATAATTTGATTCGTATTCGATTTGCTTCGATTCATTCGCTTTTGCTTTCCGATTTTGTTTCCGTAGTTCTATGCTTCGCTTTCTGTTTTCGCTTCGTCATTCGTATCCGATTTGATTTCGGCTTATGTTATGTTCTTTCCTTCTCGTTCTCGTACGTTTTTTGTCTCCGCTTTCCACTTTATCGTTTGGGATCCGGTTCCCGGATCGGGTCCCAACAAAACATCTCATATAGGTGATGGACCATTGCACTAGAAGTTTCCATACAAGCAATTTGCTTTTGTAACATGTAGCTGACAGAAGCCAGAATATAACACTTAGTAGTCATGTCAGCATTCTGCCAATGCTCATGTTGTTGGACTTGCTCAGGAGTTGAAGCTTCACCCAGAGGTGTAGGCTCACTTTCACTTAACACCCATGAAATACGTTCATATTGAAGAACATTGTCAAGGTTACGTCTCCATTCATTAAAATTGTCTCGATTTTCCAATTTGTTATTAGTCAAGAGCAGGGTGAGTTGATTCAATTTGTGGTTGATTATGTCTAAAAATATAAATTATTAAAAAATGAGCTTACTAGTCAGCAATTAATGGAACTTTGTATAAAATCATGATGCATGTATGCATGATGATAGATTTAACAAAACTTAAAAAATTAAAACCTTATACGACGATTATTTTTCTTCTCTATAATAGACTAAGTAACGGTGGGCCATCTTATCCACTAAAAGAAAAACTGAGACCCTCCCACTCAAAAAACTACCAAACATCTCATGCTCAATTTTTTAAGAAGCGTCTTAATTTTGTCCATACGTTTACCAACAGAGCTACGGTAGGTAGTTTATTGATAAAAAATGTTGAGTGTTTAACCTTTTGATTCATACATTAAAGATACCTGCAAACCATGCCTCGGTGGGAGGTCACATTTGCTATCAATAAGTGGACTTATCCTTAAGAAGACCCATACCATGCAAGATCTAGGTGTTAGAGTAGTGCCCTAAAGGCAATCGCCTTTAGCGCGTTTTGTACAAAGTTGTATACAGACTTTATAATTAAATAAAGAAAGGCATATTTCATTAATTTGATGTTCATTATTTATGAACTGATATTGATCAATAAGCAAATTAATGAAGTCCATGATATATGACATAGCATGAAGAAAATTGTGATATGATCATACTACTAAGATTCTTATCATGTGCAATTTTGTCAGTATCTAAATTATCCCCAGTCGTAGGATTACTAAAATTGGACATCGGTAATCCGGAGAGACTGGCACATCTCAAGCTCCTTGATTTGATCAAGAAGTGGATCTCAGAAACTGTAAATATGAGATATTTAGGGTTGAGATGTGGATGCTTACTAGAGGTAGTAAGTACATTGGATGACCTGCTATGAGATCATCACATGGATGTCCTATTCTAATGTTAGTGATAATCTCATCATAGCAATGGTGCAAGTATCCTTAGACTTGAGGTACTCAAGGATATCTTAGATACTGATTCTGTGCTTTGACTCCATTCTTTGTTGCCTGACATAGGTCGCTCATAGGGTGGTGATTGGGTACAACTTGAGGTATTCGAAGGTAATTGAGTAGCCAATAGAGGATTCACCACTTCTGTGATAGCAGAAGATGATACCCATGGCCTCTTGTTAGGGTCATTACTTGGAAATCTCTGATCAGAGTACATATGTCATGAAGAGTGTCTTCGTTGACATATTAAGTAATGAGTCCTAGGACAAGAACTGAAATCACTTGGACTAGATTTGACGTAGTCAGTCTAGTAAGAGTTAACACTTTGCCCATACTCATAACCAAGTGGGGTATAGCATGGTGAAAGGACGAATTGCACGGTAATTGTCTATAGAAAGGTTCGTGATATGGTTCATGATGAATATAGATTCATTCGTCAAACCAATTACTTTCCGGTCAATTGGGGGTCATGATGTGTTGCTAGATACCGCTCATGACTTGCTTGGATTAAGTGTTGATCTAAGTGGCCAACATAACCGGGAACCTAATGGGTCACACGCATAAGAGTGACTCGGAGAATTCATAAAATAGTTTTGGATAGAGATCCAATATATGGAGAGCAATCGGACTAAATGGATTCCGATGAGATCGAGATATGTCCCGATGAGATCGCGACATCGATATTGCTGAAAGAGGTTTTCAGTGGTTTTTTCCATACCGGGGCCCGGTAGGACCGACCCCAGTGTGACTGGACCACCTCAGCATTAATATAACGAAGAAATCATGACTAGGTCGGAGTTGCCTATTGCTTGTGACGATGATGCATGTTGTAAATGTTAAATTCGAAATCAGTATAGAGATATTGTTTTTGGAAATTTTCTTGCCCAGATATGTTCACAAGATGTTGTTTCATATGTCCGTGGAAGCTTGAAATTTATCAATGTGATTTGATATGGTTTTGCTAATTTATTCCCTAATGTTCTGATTGCTGTGTTTGTGCACATTCAATGAACAGGCATGATTGTAAATTCGAGAATAAATTGTAGAAAAATTTCTTTTCGTATTTTCTTTCACCGACATGTCTCTAAGATGTTTATGAATGTCTATGAGGATGGAAAAATGTTTTCGAGGTGATTTACTATTTATTTGAGAATTTATTATGTGCTGCTGGGAATAACTGTGTTGAGGAACACAGATTCTACATTGGCTTTGTTGCTGAGCTTGGTTGAGTTTTTTATGGAAATAAATCCTGAAACAATTCATGGAGCATGTTGTGAACATTTTGTAACCTATGTAGTTTTCTCAGAATTTATTGACATTGTTTCAATGAGTTTTTCAAGCAAAGCACAGAGCTTGGCAGTTTTGAGAAAGTTGCTGGAGCTATTTTGTTTGGAATGATTAATAGTGTAGTTTTCAGTTCCAATGCCTTGGATCATTTTTAATGTGATTAAAAATATGTTACATTGATGTTGTATACTTGCCAAACTGATTTTCTTGAAATTAGGTTTCCAAAAAATTTTCGGATGTCAAATGTGTCTCATTAGCGTCTCGTTAGTATATTCCCTTATCTTGATTGTTTTGGCCGTCACAAATTTGTGACCAGTGCCGAAGTAGTCTTGATAAAGTTTAGACTACCTAGAGATACTTAGGGTGATAGTTTGATATTCGCAAAATTATTTGGAAATCTAAATGAATAAGAGTGTATTCATTGATTTCAAGTTTCATGTATAGTATATCTATATATGGTAAGCATGGTACAATGAAAGTATTTCATTGGTACATCAAGGTAAAGTGTATTACACTTGGTATTGTGAATTTAAACTACACGGATTGAGAAATTAGCCGATTAGATAGCAATTCCACATGCACAAGTCGACTAACACATGTATAAGTCGACTTGTATTTTCGGATAAGTCGACTTACACATGCACAAGTCGACTTGTTCGTGAACTGTAGTCAAATAAGTCGACTTGCTCAATGGTATAAGTCGACTTGTTCGGGCACAGCAGCTTAAGTCGACTTACACATGCATAAGTCGACGTGCATGTTCAGGTAAGTCGACTTACAACATGCAGAGGTGGGATGATGGATGATTTTAGGTATAGAATCAATGTGATTGATGAAATGCCCTAAATCATTTCATATAGTCATGGTGACTATAATCCTAAAGCTTGGAAAAGAAGATGATGAGACCAGAGCTTGATAACCCTCAAATAATATGAAAAACTAACGCCTTCCAATAATATGGGGAGAACCGGAGTTTTTATAGAGTTGGGTTGTTGGGTAAACCCAAGCTCACTCTATATGGATATGTTCGAACCATGAAAATAAGATTTTCGGATTAATGGGTCGGTTTTCACTAAAAGCGTTAATTTGTTGAGTAAACTCAAGGTTAACGTGGACAGAGGTGAAATTGGGTAGTGTACATCAGATGTACGCGCATCAAGAGTTGATAACCCAATGTGTGTGCATACATCACGAGTTGATAGCACTAGTCGATAATTGCACCTAAGATGTAACTGGTATGACCGATACCTGCCGATTGATCTAAGGTGGCTTGTTGGGTAAACCCAAGGTCATTTTAGTAATGTCGGATATCTATGATGCAATTGGTATGACTGATACCTACCGATTGACCTAAGGTGGCTTGTTGGGTAAACCCAAGGTCATTTTAGTAATGTCGGATATCGACCCACTAGGACATTTTGTCATATTGTTTCTTGGATTAAATCTTGAGGGTTATGGATTCTTTGAAACTAGTGGGAGCCATATGCATGTCATGCAAGTCCTTATGATCATGCATGTAATTCTATTATAACATTCTTTCTCTCTTTCCCTATAGGTTATTGAAGATGACTTCCAGTGTGAACTTGCGCTCACTTATGGACTCGAACAAATTAACTGGACCTAATTTTCTCGATTGGCTGAGAAATCTGAGAATTGTTCTCAGATATGAGGAACTGGGATATGTCCTAGATGTTCCACTTCCTGATCCACCTGCTGCTGATGCTTCTGATGAGGATTAGAAAGTGTATCGAAAGCATCTTAAAGATAGTGACATCGCTACCTGTATTATGCTCGCCTCGATGTCACTAGAGCTGCAGAAGCATCATGAGTCTATGGATGCTAATACCATAGTGTTTCATCTTAGGGAGCTTTTTGATGAGCAAGCTCGGTCTGAAAGGTTCGAGACCTCGAGGCTACTCTTCACTACTAAGATGACTCCAGGTTCATCTGCAGTGCAATATGCACTGAAGATGAATGGGTATATTGAGAGGTTGGCTGTCTTAGGTTTTGTTATGGATTATGAATTAAGTGTTGACTTAATTCTAGTTGGATTGTCTGATAGTTATTCACAGTTTGTGTTAAACTATCGGATGAACCAAATATCCACGACAATCCCTGAGTTGATCAATCTGCTCAAGACAGCAGAGCAATCTATCAAGAAGGATAGTAATCAAGTGCTTATGGTGGACTCTTCTTCTGGTTCCAAGAAAAAGAAACTAAAGAAGAAAAGGTCTAAGAAACCGAAAGGAAGCGCAGCCAAGAAGAAAACCAAAGATATTGTACCAAAAGGAACTTGCTTCCATTGTGGCAAGAATGGCCACTGGAAGCGTAACTGTAAAGTCTATCTGGAAGAATTGAAGCAGAAGAAGGCATTAAATGCCTCAGCTCCTTCAGGTATGTTTGTCATTGAGGTTAATCATTTACGACCATAACATATGGGTATTAGATACGGTTGTGGCTCACACATATACAATGATATCGCAGGGCCTCGGGGACGATGAGCGACTCGTGAAGGAGAACCAGGACCTACGTGTGGGAAATGGAGCAAGAGTTGTTGCATTAGTCTGTAGGCACTTACTTTTGTCACTCCCCCCGGGCTTGTAATTAAATTGGATGAATGTTATTTTGTACTGTTTTAACAAAGAACATATTATGCATTTCTTGTTTAAATAGATTTGGTTTCCATTTGACTTTTAGTAACAATGGTTGTTCTATTAGTTTGAATGGAGTGCTTTATGGTACTGGTACATTATGCAATGGCATTTACATGTTAGATATGTCACATCCAATTATGAATGTCAATGACACGAAAAGACATAAACGAGATAATTTAAAATCAACTTACTTATGGCATTGTCGCCTTGGCCATATAAATGAGAGACGCATAGCTAAGCTCCATAAGAGTGGAAGTTTAGGGTCATTTGATTATGAATCATATGATACATGTGAATCTTGTTTATTAGGCAAGATGACTAAGTTACCCTTTAAGGGAAAGGGTGAACGAGCGACTGGAGTATTAGACCTAATACATTCAGATGTATGTGGTCTGATGTCCATCCATGCTTGAAGTGGTTGTCTTTACTTCATTACCTTTATCGATGATTATTCTCGATATGGGTACCTGTATCTGATGAGATACAAATCTGAAGCATTTGAAAAGTTCAAACAATTTAGAAATGAAGTAGAAAACCAACTTGGGAAAAGTATCAAGACATTACGATCCGATAGTGGTGGGGAATACTTAGACCAACAGTTTTTGGATTATCTCAGAGATAATGGGATTTTATCTCAATGGACTCCTCCTTACACACCACAGCATAATGGTGTGGCTGAAAGGGGAAATCAAACCTTGTTAGACATGGTACGATCGATGATGGGCTTTGCAAAGTTACCAAAATTCTTTTGGGGGTATGCAATCGAGACAACTGTTTACTTGCTAAACATAGTTCCATCAAAGACAGTTGATGTTACTCCATATGAGATGTGGACTAACAAAAGACCCTATCTTACTCATTTGAAAGTTTGGGGTTGTCCTGCTTATGTGAAGCGGACACGGTCGAGATAAACTTGATGCAAAATCGACAAGTGTTTGTTAGTAGGATATCCTAAAGAAACAATGGGATATCAATTCTACTGGCGAGGAACAAAGGTGTTTGTTTCAAAGCATGCTGTCTTTTTAGAGAAAGAGTTTCTTTTACATAAAGACAGTGGGAGCAAAATAGAACTTGAAGAAGTTCAAGATGCTCGAACAGACGCAGATCAACTGCCTGAACCTGAAACTGTCACTCATACAGATGAAGTAACAGTTCAACCTTCTACAAAACACGAAGTTCGTAGGTCACGTAGGATACGCTCTGTTCCCGAGAGATATGGATTTCTCGTGAATGAACAGAATGACGTATTGCTCATAGAAGATGATGAGCCTACCACCTACGAAGAGGTTCTGAAGAGTTCAGAGTCTGAGAAATGGCTTCAAGCCATGAAGGCTAAAATAGATTCCATGTATGAAAACCAAGTATGGACTTTGGTTGAGGCACCCGAAGGAATAAAACCCATAGGTTGTAAATGGGTTTTCAAAAAGAAAACCGACATGGATGGTAATGTGATTACCTATAAAGCAAGGCTTGGGCTAAAGGTTTTCGTCAAAGACAAGGAGTTGACTACGACGAGACCTTCAGCCCAGTAGCAATGCTTAAATCCATTAGAATACTCCGAGCCATTGCCACTCATTATGATTATGAGATATGGAAAATGGATGTGAAGACAGCTTTCCTAAATGGAAATCTAGCTGAAGATGTGTATATGACACAACCTAAGGGCTTCGTCTCTTATGATGGCGAAAAGGTATGCAAGCTTCAGAAATCCATCTATGGATTGAAACAGGCATCCAGGAGTTGGAATATCTGTTTTGATGAGGTAATGAAAGAGTTTGGTTTCTCACAAAATCCAGATGAACACTATGTGTATAAGAAGGTTAATGGGACTGCAATCGTATTCCTTGTGCTATATGTAGATGACATATTATTACTAGGAAACGATGTCTCTATGCTACAATCTGTGAAGATTGGGTTGTCCAAATAATTTGCCATGAAAGACCTTGGTGAAGCAACTTATATACTTGGGATAAAGATCTATAGAGATAGATCAAAAAGGTTTCTTGGTCTTTCACAATCAACGTACATAGACAAGATGCTAAAGAGGTTTAGTATGGAGCAATCTAAGAGAGGTTACCTTCCCGTGACTCATGGGATAACACTCTCGAAATCTATATGTCCTAAGACACAAGATGAGAGGATGCGCATGAATATGATCCCGTATGCATCTGCGGTAGGATCTATCATGTACGCTATGCTATGTACGAGACCCGATGTATCATATGCTCTAAGTGTTACGAGCAGATACCAATCGGATCCTGGTGAGGGTCACTGGGTGGCTGTCAAGAATATTCTCAAGTACTTGCGAAGGACTAAGGATGTTTTCTTGATATATGGAGATGGAAATATCCAGGTGAGCGGGTATACAGATGCCAGTTTTCAATCTGATAAGGATGATTCTAAATCTCAATCAGGTTATGTATTCACACTGAACGGCGGGGCGGTCAGTTGGAAGAGTTCCAAACAAGAGACGACTGCCGATTCAACGACCGAGGCAGAGTACATTACCGCTTCAGATGCAGCAAATGAAGCAATTTGGATCAAGAAGTTCATTACTGAACTTGGTGTGGTTCTTAGCAGTGATGGGCCCATACAGTTGTATTGTGACAACAATGGGGCTATTGCGCAGGCGAAGGAACCAATGTCTCATCAACGATCCAAACACGTACTCCGCAGATATCACCTGATCAGGGAAATCATTGGTCGAGGTGATGTGCAGATAAAGAGAATTCCTACATAGCAGAATATTTCCGATCCGTTGACAAAGCCATTGTCACAGAAGAGTTTTGATTCTCATGTACTCGCCTATGATATTAGATATCAAGGCGATTGGCTTTAGGTCAAATGGGAGATTGTTAGAGTAGTGCCCTAAAGGCAATCGCCTTTAGCGCATTTTGTACAAAGTTGTGTACAGACTTTATAATTAAATAAAGAAAGGCATATTTCATTAATTTGATGTTCATTATTTATGAACTGATATTGATCAATAAGCAAATTAATGAAGTCCATGATATATGACATAGCATGAAGGAAATTATGATGTGATCATACTACTGAGATTCCTATCATGTGCAATTATGTCAGTATCTAAATTATCCCGATCGTAGGATTCTGGCTGGACATCCAGAATCCGGAGAGGCGGCACATCTCAAGCTCCTTGATTTGATCAGCGGTGGATCTCGTAAACCGTAAATATGAGATATTTAGGGTTGAGATGTGGATGCTTAGTAGAGGTAGTAAGTACATTGGATGACCTGCTATGAGATCATCACATGAATGTCCTATTCTAATGTCAGTGATAATCTCATCATAGCAATGGTGCAAGTATCCTTAGACTTGAGGTGCTCAAGGATATCTTGGATACTGATTTTGTGCTTTGACTCCATTCCTTGTTGCCTTACATAGGTCGCTCATAGGGTGGTGATTGGGTACAACTTGAGGTATTCGAAGGTAATTGAGTAGCTAATAGAGGATTCACCACTTCTGTGATAGCAGAAGATGATACCCATGGCCTCTTGTCAGGATCATTACTTGGAAATCTCTGATCAGAGTACATATGTCATGAAGAGTGTCTTCATTGACATAGTAAGTAATGAGTCCCAGGACAAGAACTGAAATCACTTGGACTAGATTTGACGTAGTCAGTCTAGTAAGAGTTGACACTTTGCCCATACTCATAACCAAGCGGGGTATAGTATGGTGAAAGGACAAATTGCACGGTAATTGTCTATAGAAAGGTTCGTGATATGGTTCATGATGAATATAGATTCATTCATCAAACCAATTACTTTTCGGTCAATTGGGGGTCATGATGTGTTGCTAGATACCGCTCATGACTTGCTTGGATTAAGTGTTGATCTAAGTGGCCAACATAACCGGGAACCTAATGGGCCACACGCATAAGAGTGACTCGGAGAATTCGTAAGATAGTTTTAGATAGAGATCCAATATATAGAGAGAAATCGGACTAAATGGATCTCGATGAGATCGAGATATGTCCCGATGAGATCGCGACATCGATATTGCTGAAAAAGATTTTCGGTGGTTTTTTCCATACCGGGGCCCGGTAGGACCGACCCCAGTGTGACTGGACCACCTCAGCATTAATATACATATATATATCATATTAATTAATTAATGAATTAATATATATATATGTGTGTGTGTGTGTGTGCGTGTGTGTAAACGTGGATGGATGAAGAAAGGAGAAGAAGCTTCTTTTATATGCTTAGTCTTTAATGCATTAAATGACTAAAGACAAAAATGAAAGGATGAAGAGGCATGATCGTTAGTTTTGGGATATAAAAAGAAAAAGAAAGAGTTTCTTTCTTGAAGATGATGATCTTCGTGGCTTTTGAAGAAAGAAGCAAGGTTTAGAAAGGAAAAGGGTTTTCCTCCCTTCATGTTCATCGATCATCAAGCTTCTCTTCCTCTCCAAGTTCTTCTCCATCGTTTCTCAAGCTCTCCAAGGACAAAGGTAAGAGCTAGCACTCTTTAATTTGTTCTAGCTATTCTCGGGTCAAAGGGTTTGTCCCGGTAAGGTTCTCCGATCTTTGCGTGGATACCGTTAGAGACGGTCTCCTTTGGTCGCTTTGGTTTGACTTTGTTATATAGTCACATGGATCCTGGCTTTCGGGAAGGTCCCGGAACAAAAATTTTTGTTTTTCGCACCTTGGGCATGTGATGCTCATACCGGTATTTTCCTACACTAGGATCCATGGCCTCCGATGGGGAGTAACACTTCACCACATGCAAATGTGCCATCATTTGGAGACCGTGGACTCTCACATGAGCATCCTCTCCCACTCAATCTTTTTAGGCTTTAAGTATTTAATTACCATGTTTTCTAGATGCAATTTATTATCAATCCTATATTGTTTCATCATATATCTCATACATAATGAATGCATGGCAAGGCCTAGAGTTGGAAATTTTTTAAATGACATGCAATCAGATAATATCACATATTATAAGCATTCATTTCTCCATTCATCACATGAACTAATAAAGTCACTTTTGATTGTCCATCCTAGAAATAAAAAAACAAGCCTTTTAGGCCCAAAAGTATTCTTCTTGGACTTGGATCTTCCGCTTCGAACTCTTCGCTCACATGATCCGGCCCATTCGGTAAACAAAATGTAATGGCATATATTAAAACCGAAATTTTCCACTTTGAAAAACAAAATTCCAACACTAGATTTTTAGAAAATCGATTCTTTGTTATGACAAAAAATTCCAGCACTAGTTTTTATTAAAACCGAAACTTATTCCATGAAAATAAAAAACCAACACTTAGTATTTTATCAAAACCAAAATTGGATTCTATGAAACAAAAATCCAACACTTGTTTTTACAATAAAAACCGAAATGTGATCCATTGATACAAAATTCCAGCATCTTTGTTTTCACAAAACTTATGCCAATACAGAAAAGGATACATCGGAAAAATTTTACCTTTCCATTTCTTCAACCCATGGCTGCTCCATCTTCATCATTACATCAAATTGTGCATTACAAAATCAAAAAAAATAAAAAATGAAGCCAAGGAGGAAACATGATGATGATAGACCACCCTCCTTGTTACAACCAAATGAAGAAATCTTACAAGGCAAATTTAACTTCTGTGGACAACCAAAAGAGCAACATATACACCATATATATTTCTATCACATAAAAATATGCAGCATACACATAAAAATTGCCAACCCATGCATCAAATATATAGGAACCGAAATCATGCATTAGAAACTAGCTCTGATACCAATTGTTGGATCGGAAAAACAAAGCAAGCTATATTTGATGAAACGGTAGATTTCAAAACTTTTAAGAAATCATTACTTGCAGCGGAAGCAACAAATCCAAATCATCATGCTAATCCATATATGATATGGTATAAGGATAATAAAACATAAACAAGATCAGGAGTATTACCGACTCCTTTTCTACAACTTTAAATCCTCGCTGCGCTATCCTCTTCTTCTTCTAGTATCCAAATCCTTTGCCTTTGAATCTTTTCCTTTAGCAATCTACTTTCTCCTTGTTGTTGTATCCTCAAGGAATTAGATTTATCACTTGTTCTTCAAGGACAATTAGGTTAACAACATCCTTTGGTGGCAAAGGAGAAGAAATGTTTGGAGGAGATTTTCTTAGAAGAAGAAGAACCAAAAATGAAACTCTTTCAATTGGTATTTTCTATTCTACCTTGCATGAAAGGAGAGAAGGTCTCAAGAACATGCAAGATGTCTTTCTTACGCTCCAATTTTGGTTATGCATGAATGGAAGAAGAGAGAGGCATCCAATGCATCACTTCTTTCATTAATCAATCATAAAATTGTCAATAAATGAGACTCGCTTCATTTATCTTTAAAACGGCTATATGAAAAGACTATAACCTAAAATTGAATAATCAATTTCAGATTTGGCAAGTAGAAAGAAGGAAGATGGTCCATCTAATGTACATCTTTCATCTTTAATGTAATGAATGCAAATAGGTTACATGCTAACATTAAAAGACAAGCATTAAACCATTTAATGGTAAGTTCATAACTCCATTTAATGATGATAAATCATAATAAAGACCATATTTATTTTAGCATTTTAATGTCAAATGTGTAGCTTCACATTTCACCTAACAAAACCAAAATTGCTACTTCACCTTTTTAAAAAAATTGTTTTAATATAATTAATCTAATCAATTACATTAAACCAAAATGTAGCCCATTTCTAAATGTACATTTGGGCTTCTAATTAATCATTAATTAGACCAAACTCAACATTCAATTATGGGCTTCTAAAACCTCCATTTATATTTCTTACTTAGCTTGATAATCTTCCGTAAAGCCAAGTGGGAAATGTTATTGGACTTTGATAATTCAAGCTCAAATAAGCGTATAATTAATTTAATATCATTAGAATTAATTCTAGCTTTTTAACTCAATGTCATTCCACTAAAGACAACTAGTTGAACTCTTGAATTATTAAATATTATGAGAATACATATTTTATTTCCAATTGCAAACCCTATTTAGAACCTTATTATAGCCATCTGCACAACAAAGGGTAAAATTACCGTTTTACCCTTGTGTTGGTTTGTCCTTCTAGATCTCCCGTTTTACATTATATGGTGATTAACATACAAGATCTCATCTTGGTGTCAAGACTTGATGGGTAGCTAGTCCATCAAACTACTGGCGCCAGTTTGATCACCAAATCTCCTTAAAACATCTAGAAGTGATGATAGCACTATAAACTCTTTATTTGAGTGAATGTTCCCTGATACATGTTTCAATTAATAATTCCAACATGCAGACACTGGATAAATACTCTGTAAAAATCCATTATGATCATATCAAGAATTATAATGAAACATATATGAGTTCACCACTCATCAAGATTATGATTCATAATAAGCGAATGCTTAAGTTGTATGTTTTAAGATTAAAGTAACGACCCACTTTATTCTTGAAAACATACTTTATTCCAGATTCATTTAATAGTGTCATTATCGTTAGTCTACTACTATCATGATATGAAACTAATCATTCCTTTTATGTAAACTCCTTTACTTATACGAAGATAAATCGCAACACTACAGTCTAAACCATAATCAAGTGACCAACTTAATTATTCAACTGTAAATCAATTAATTCAGATTCTAATAATATACATGTTTCCCATACAACTCTATGTATATGTTTATTACTTACAAAAGAATCTTGGTACCTTTTGACCAGATATATAACGCCACACAGATAAAACCAAACTCTTTTGTTTTATTAATAATAAATATTTTCATTACAAACTCAGAATCAAGAAGATAAAGTTACATGTAAATACACTTGCTTTCCAGGGCACTATATTTACATAACTCCAACAATTCTTTATTAATTGTTTGTATTAAACCATATCGATTATGAGAGATGGTCACATTTTGTTACCTTGATGCTATCTTCAAGATTTTATCGACCAAAATTGTTGAATTATATAATGGAAAAGAGAACTAATAAACATTTTTTAATTAAAAGATTAATACACTTGATATTAGAAGAAGTTTTTTAATTAAGGTTAAGTTACATGTTTAAAATAACAAATAAAGATAATTATATATATATATATAGATATATATCATAAAAGATTAGTGTTGAAGGTGGAAAGAGATAGGAAATATAGTATAATCAACATTGTATGGTACAAATTTTCATTTAAGAGGTTTTGGTCAATGGACAATGGATCGTTATTTTAGGTTGGTTTAGCATTTTAAGATTGATCTTATTGGACTAACCTCTATTTCTTGTGAGTATTTTGATGCACCATACTTAAGACGTGCAGAGATACTATTGCACTACTACATGGAGCTCCGAGATCCTCAGACACACACTATAGTCAAGTATAAGTTTTCATATGGATTTTCAAGTTCCAAACTTTCTCTAGACTCATATAAATCAAGTGAGGAATTAGAGGAGCCAACAAGTTTGGAGAAAGTGTACACACTCTTGGCTGACAACAACAAAAAGATACAGCAACAACTCAAGCAAATTAATGAGCAAATGCAATTGATAACCTGCCAATAGTGGTACCTAAAAAATAAAATCCATATGTCTTGGGAGATGCAAGGACTCCACGTGCCATCTCCAACCCTATAGCCTCCGCCCTCTCCATAATCTTTTTAAACTCCCTCTTTTGTTTTTTTCTTCGTATTTGTTTGTTTGTTTGTTTGTTTATTTGTTTCTATTTGTTTTGTGACTGTTGCATTGGTACTTGTTTTGTGTTGTGGTTTTTGGCCTTAATAATTGTGTTCTTTGTTTGTAGTTATATCATCACAAATTGAGGACAATGTGTCCTTCAAGTGTGGGGAGGTAGCTTGGTAGCTAATTATTTGATGTTTGTGTTTCCATTGTATTTTGGCATGCTTGTAGGTTACATATTAGGTTGCTAGTTCTAGGTTTATCATTTTCCCCTAAATTTGAATCTTTGAGATAGAAGTTGTTGCCTTGAGATTCTATCATTGTAGTGGAATAGAATAGAGTCACATGCTTGAAGATTAAATTAGGCCACTTGGATAGAAGGTCAACCATCAAATTAGCTTAAGTAATGGGTCACATAAGCTTACTCAAAAATTGATATTTGAGTGATTAAGTGATGTGCAAAAACATGATGGATTTTCATTTGAGCCTAAGTGAGGAGTTGAGCCTAAATGACTCTATTCCATAGTCATATCACTTCCTTGATTGTGTGATACTCCCATAGGTAGTACCCACAAAACTTGCCCTGAACCAATTTTAATCTACTAGATGCATACTAAATATAAGTGATTAAGGCCTTTGTTCTTTAAACCCTTAACTTAAATGATAACCTAAGTCATTGTCCGTTACAAACCCCTTTGAGCTTTTGACCTTTTTGTTTCTAAAAAACACCTTATTTTAAACCTTAAACCTAATTAGCCTACCCTATCACAAGTTTAATAGAGCGCTAAGTTTGCATTAGTTTGAGATTTTTTTCTACGATGCTTTGAGCGACATTCTTTGTACCTCTACTTTGTTAGTAGTGTTCCCTAGGCCAATGGATATTTGTGATTCATGTATTAACATTATTACTTGTTAATAATATATTATGAGGTATTCCTTTATATATGCATGTATTTCGTTTATGTAATGTGATTTACATTCCATGAATAGTATTAGACTTATGTCATCAAGTATGTGACTTGATAGTAAAACCATAAGCGTTATAACACTATTCTAGACTGTCCCTGGTCGATCATTATTGGTGGAACAATAATAAATTAAGACTAGTATGTGTTCTGATTGATGATCACGTTTTACTTATCATGGATATGAGATATCAAATCAGAAACATAGATATATGTTAGAGAACATATATTGGACCGACCCACATAATGAATACTACATGGTTTCATGTCATTAGTGATTCTTTATATGGTTTGACTTTAGTCCTTTGACCTGAAGTCATCATGGTTCCCTACATGAGGAATTTAGTGTTTTGATATTAGACTAAGTTATTTTTAACCAAATAACAAATAGTCTTATGTTGGACACTAAATGAATCATGCGGAGGGATGTGAATGACGTAGATGGGATTTGTGCCTCTCTTAAATGAGAGAGATATCATTTGGGCCTCTTGACAAGTGTGACTGAAGAAATGCATGGCCGTGCTCAAATGAATTGATGAAGAGTCATCAATGTCATTTGTTATAATCAGTCAACTTGGGGATCAAGAAACTATGATTAATCAAAGGTTGACATGTACCATGCCTTGTGATTAATCTTGATATCTTGTTACAAAAGGACTGAGCCTATAACCATAGTTACAGGTTAAATCGGATTATCGATCCTCGCTTGATTTGGGTAGTCATAATGTCTTGCTAGAGGCGCTTATGACTTATGGGCCTCAAGTGTGATCAAGCCCATTGCCAACATCAAATGAGCCTCTGTCGCATATAAAGAGTAATGTGATCTAGGCTTATTCTCTTGGGCCTAATTTATTAGGTGTTGAATAAATATATTTAGATATATTTATTGCGCTAGATCGAATTAAGTTGTCGGGCTGTTATTATATATGATATAATGGGCCGAAACTTAATGGGGCCTATGTAACATCCTGTTACCGATGTGAAGGGCATATCGGTAATTCGGATGGAGTAAGTTTTGGTGCATGCATAAATTGATTTGCATATGCGTTTATAGCCTTTATATTACTGATAATTGTTCATGATTTCATAAGTATATGTATGTACATGCATGTATGACAGATTTCCGACTTGATTGTGGAAATCGGAGATTTTGTGATTTTAAGGTTAATTCTACTTTGATTAGTGAATTAGAGTGTCAAATTGAATTTAGGGATTGAGAAATGGAAATTGGAGCATAGTAATAAGTATTTTCTAATTTTGTGGATTTATAGGAATTTTTCTAAAATTTTCGGAGCAATAGGACCAGACTGGAAAATTTACATGATGACTGATTAATTGAATTCTGGTTCCGAGATTGATTGAAAATTGGTATGAAATAATTGGAGTTATGATTTTAGGAGTTATTATTCATAGTTATTGCGAAATCAGGAGAAATTAGAATAAGAATTGGAGTTTAGGCCCTAAGAATTGGACTGGTGGCAATTTAAATTGCCAAACAAGCCCTTAGTCCTTAAGTTTATAAACCCTTTTCCTTTGTAAATAATGGTCCACGATGCTTGTCTTCTACCATGAAAGAAACTTGATCTCCTCTTCTTCGTGGATCATCACTTGGCTTGCTTCCTTTCATTTTCTTCTCTTAAATTGTTCCAATCATCATTTTCTACCTAGATTAAGCCTTGGATTTGGAAAAGATGACTTTTGGTGGAGAAATGAAGAAAACCGTGGGTGTCGATTAAGTTGAGGATTGGAGTATTTGAGTGATTTGTGAAGGATTGAAAGCCTAAATCAAGTAAGTTTCTACTTCTTTATGTTTTAAGTTGTTTGATTTGATCATTGAATAGAGTTATTAATTGTTTGAGAATTTGTGAGTTTCGGATGAGATAGGGTTATGAGAATTTGTTGATTTTGATTTAGGTATTTGATGAATAATTGATTTTAGATGGAAGTGAGGTTAGAAATGAGTTGGGTTTAGCATAGAAAGTTGTTTAGAAGTGATCTGAATTGAGTTGAAGGGTTTATATATCAGAAGATCTGGAAAAATCTAGGTTTTTGGCGTTGCTGCGATTGCACGTCGCGACGTGCACAAAGAATACGCTGCGGCGAGCAAGACAGCCTCGGACGCCGCGACGAAGCGCTGAAGGCGCGCATGAGAGCAGGAGAAGATCGTCCGCGACGCACGATCGCGACGCAGCAATAAGCGAAATGACGCCATGGAGAAGACGAGGGCTCGCCACTACGAGGACCCGACGCCAAGTGGAGCCCAAATTTATGAAATTAAGCTTTTTGAGGTTTTTGAATTAGGGATTTAGGAATTGGTGGATTTAATTGGTTATGGATTAGATTCAATTTGGAGATTTTGGATTCGGGTTTTAGAATTGAGATTGGGGGAATTTCGTATTAGGGTCGGAATGTCATAAACATGTCATGTACACAATTAATTCGCTTCATGTGCATAATTGACTTTGGAAATTGTACAATTAGTAATATTTGGATATTATGATTATTGTAGAGGCTCAAGTGGATCGTTGATCGTCCGACGTAGGCAAGACTTCCCGGCAGTAGCTCGGAAGTTCTAAGGTAAGTAACCTAGTTGGTTTCTCAACCTTGATGTGTTTAATTTTGTGCACCTATACCATTTCGAGTTAAGGATGGATCATATGTGTTTGTTTTGATTGATTTCAGACGATAGGTGTTTGAAATATTTGGAATGTGCTTTAGAAGTGTTAATTGTGCATAAATTGTCATTAATTAGTTTTAAATGTAAATTGGATAGGAGATATTAGACTGTGACATGATTGGGGAGATGTAGAACATGTGCATTCATGCCATTATGCATCATAAGATAATTGTGATTGGATCGTGTGCCACCAGATAAGAGCTTTAAGCTCACGCGCAGGCCCTCTACCAACGATTTTCAGAGCTTTATGCTCAACGTATCAGGGCTTCAAGCCCAATGTTTTCAGATCCAATGGCTCAACATAAATGAGGTTAGGCGCACGGTCACAACAGCGAAATAAAATGGAAGAGTCACATGCACATTGCATATATATGAATGTTTAAATGTGAAATTTAATGCATGTGATTCTTGGCCGAGATAATATATGATATAGTATGAACTGGTTGTTATGCATGAGTTGGGTGGACCATCGATGATGGTTTTTTTTATATATTACTGAGTTCATACTATATCATATATATAATATATGATATAGTATGAACTCAGTAATATATGATCACTGAGTTCGCAAACTCACCCAACATTGCATTTATTTTTCAGGATAGCAATAGTTGACTCCTAGCTCCAGTTAGCGAGACTTTTCCTGCTGTGTGAGTGCCGGCAAGAGGAGTATGGCCCACAGGTCGGTCAGCTGGGATCTTTTGGGGGATGATCTAGTTAGGAGTTATGTTAGTCCGTTTTGGTTCTGTACAGTTGTAATCGGATAGAATTGTGAACTTGTGGTTTTAAAGAAATGAAATGAGAAGTATCTTTTGGTTTTAAAATCTAGTGAATTTGATATTACTGCTTTATTGATGCCATGAGTTTTATACACATGATCGAATCGTAGTGCACCCTAATCGTAGGTTATGTATCGGTACGACCTACGGACGTCCCGGTGTATACCCTACGGTAAGGGGGCGCTACATTAGGTGGTATCAGAGCATGATTTGGCATCTTTTGGGCATAGTATATTTTAGGCTTGAATTAGTGTAAGAAAAGAAGAAATTGATCAAATTTGTGGTTTTGTTATAGGTCATCCGTTCATGGTGATCAGGTAGATCAACCAGCTGACCAAGGATCAGTCGGAGCTAGTAGGGAGTCTTCAGTGCCTCTATTTAAGGAGCAACATCCTAGAGTTCCCATGAGACGGGAGAGGAGGTATGATCGTCTGCGCAAGCAGGGAGCTGTTGATTTCTATGGCAGCACAGACCCTGCTGAGGCTGAGGGATGGTTGGAGAGGACCGAGCGAGTCCTCAATCAGATGGATTGCGATGCAGAGGAGAGATTTGATTATGCAATCTCTCCTTCGTGGTCCAAATTTTATCGCTGGTGGAAGACCGCCCCGGCAGCATCGCTAGACCCTGTGTTCTGACTTGGGAAGATTTTCTGAGAGTCTTTCGAGATAATTACACGCCCAAGGTCTGTTTGGAGATGAAGATGCAGGAATTCTTAGAGTTGAGACAGGGGTCGATGACAGTGGCCAATTATGAGGTTAGGTTTAATGAGCTGTCAGCATATGCTTCTGTTCTGATTACCTCTGAGGCTGATAGGTGCCAGAGATTCGAGGGAGGGCTTAATCTGGAGATTCGTACCAGGTTAGCCCGGTCTGATATGGGCACCTTTGTAGAGTTGAGAGCAGCTGCAGTGAGGATTGAGCAGCTTCTGAGATAGAGTCGGGCTGAGACTGGTCAGGGATCCGGAGGCAAGAGATCTAGTGACAGTCAAGGTAGCTCTAGTAGGAGCTTAAGCAGACGCTAGAGCAGGTTCAGATCGGCAGCAGGATTCAGACAGTCAGGTTCTGTTCAGAGAGGGAGATTTGGGCAGATTGGTAGTGGCAGTGGTAGTGGCAGAGGATCAGGACAGGCTTTTCCAGTGTGTGCGCATTGTGATAAGAGTCACAGCGGAGAGTGCTGGAGACTAACAGGAGCCTGTTTAGCTTGCGGTTCGATGGATCATATGATTCGGAGTTGTCCTCTGACTTTGGGAGTTCAGTCTGCTGCGAGTGGGAGAGCTGGTAGTAGTTCGACAGTGCAGCAGAGTCATAGTGGTGGACCTAGATTCAGGGGCCGAGGCAGAGCCTGAGGTAGAGGTGGAGATTCCTTTATGGGGTCCGAGGGACGTGGCAGTCGACCGCAGTTTCGGGCCAGGGTCTACGCCATGACCAGGCAGGAGGCCCAGGATTCTCCAAATGTGGTTGCAGGTTCGCTTCTGATCTCTAGTATTGAGGTTTTTGCATTGATAGATCCAGGGTCCACGCATTCTTTTATTGCACCACATGTGGCATGTAGATTGCATGTGGATATGGAGAGGTTGCAGTATGGGCTAGAGGTGAGTACACCTCTAGGTAGTACTACAGTTTTGGGAGAGGTCTACAAAGGGTGTCCGATTATGATTGATCAGTCGGAGTTGAGTGCAGACCTGATAGTATTATCTCTGAGGGAGATTGATTTGATTCTGGGGATGGATTGGCTCACTGCCCATAGGGCTATTATGGATTGCTATTGTAGCACCCCACTCCCGACGAGACCCGAACCCGATATCCATGGTGATATCCGAGCCCGTGACCCGCGAGGGTGGCGTACTAGAACATTCATTACCTTATTAACAAAAATCGATGACATTTTTTTTTCTTTCAAAACATTAGAGTCATAAAACAAACATTGACTTGGCCCAATTATAACAAAACACTTTCAAAGATTAAACCATTTCACCGATAAAACAATTTCAATCATTATTAGCACTCATTAGTGCTCACCACTCTATACAATTACATGTAAACAATTGGGCCTACTAAATACCAAATTAATACACTAATGCAGATACGGACGATTAATCGATCCCGACCCGACACTCTGTCTTGCTAGCAGAGACGCGTTCTGCTGCGCTCAACGGGTACTTCCATTTCTGAAAAATAGATGCAATGTTGGGTAAGTTTGCAAACTCAAAGTGAGAAACCATCATCGATGGTTCACCCAACTCATGCATATCCACACAATTACACAATATTGTATATATATCATAAACAAGAAATCACAGGCACTCAATTTCACATTTGATAAGGCAATAAACCTTTCACATAATTCACATTAAACATTCATTTATGCAAAGGTACATGTGACTCTTTCATTTTCTTTCGTTGTTGTGACCGTGCTTACCGAGCTCATATACGTTGAGCCATTGGTTTCAAACATCGGGCTTAAAGCCTCAAACGTTGGGCATAGCCCCGATCATCGAGTCGAGGCTCGAATACGTTAGGCACGAGGCCCTCGGCGCTGAGCTTAAAGCTCTGAAATCGATGGCGACACCGATCACAACTGCCATTATCTGATCATTTACTATGCATGAATGCACATGTCATTTTCCAATTTCCAATTATCGCATTTCTATTTCCAATTCCAATTAATTACTATTTCCGATCATTTTCTAATGTTCTCGGACTTTCAGTCCGGTATTTCATTCCCATGCATTTACCTTTCGTTTCACTATCACATTTACAATCCAATTAACTAATGCATTCTCACGCACTTATTCTCATTTGCACTTCAATATTACAATCCAATATTTCGAACACCCATGGTCCGAAATCAATCAAATCAATCAATCACATATATCCATCCTTGCTCCCTCATGGAAATCAATGCATATAATTAAGAAACACATAAGGTTGAGAAACCAACTAGGTTACTCACCTATTACTTCCGAGCTAATGCCGGGAAGTTTCCGCCCCGTCGGTCTGACGACGCTCCACTTGGGCCTCTATAAGAAACAGAGAAAGAACGAGTCACTACAGATGCCATTTGTGCACATGTAGGTGAAATATGCATGTTCATGAATTTTCCGGCCCTAAATCCAAATTTCCCCATAACAAAATCCGTCTAAAAATTAGAAACCTATTGGTGCTGACGGTGCGCAATTCGGACCTCTATAGGTCCCCAATTAAACAAAACAGTGATTAAAGGCTCCGTTACCCGGGGCCACATCAATTTTCTGTTCAAAAATTCCCAATTTCTTACAAAATGAAATTAAATGTTCTACGAATCCGATGCCTCAAGAATCAGGTCAATCGGACGTCGGACGGAAAAGAAATTGACAAAAGAAGCATGAAATCAAAAATTATCAATTAACAAATAAAAATAATAAAATAAAAAAAAAAAATAACAAAGAATCAGCCTCGCTGGGGGCGACGTCTCGCCCCAGCGGGGCTGACTTATTCAGCCTCGTCGCTGGGGCGAGGCGTCGCCCTAGCGACGCGGCCCCTCTACGCCTCGTCACTAGGGCGAGGCGTCGCCCTAGTGACCGGGCGTGTCCATTTCCTTTTTTTTTCTGATTTTCAATCCAAATTTTAACACCCATAATTCATTGCACACAATTCAGAAATTTTTCAACTATATCTCGTTGGAAAGCTCAGGAAACCCTCTACAATTCTCAAGAAGACCATAAAAATCAATTTCACCCCTAAGGGTGTCAAAAATCCCTTCAAAGCTACTGCCTACTCAAATCCCATTAAAACAGACAGTATATTGAAATTTCCATAACTCTCAGATTCTTCAGCCAACAATTACCACATAAATATTCTCAATAAGTTCACAATGTCATCTACAACTTTCATGAACAACCCAAAATCGAATTCCATTGCAAAACAAGTCAATTAATTCACTCAATGTTGCTGTCCCTGAAATCATTCAATTTGAGCAGTAAACTTATAACAAGCATAACTCCCTTTACACAAGTCAGAAAAATCTGAACTTTATATCCCTGAAAAGATAAATCCTCAAACTTCAATTTTCATGAAGAACTCAATTTCCAATTTAATTTTTAACAATTTCAAAACTATCATGCTAGTTACTGCCATAATCAGCCATTCACATCCTAATGCAGGATCAGTTTTTGCAAAATCATAACTCCCAAATCTGACCTCTAAAAATTATATGCCATATCTCATTTTCAAGATAATTTCTTCCTCTTCAACTTTGCAGAAGATCACTCACACCAATTCAGTCCAAAAAAATGTCTAAAATTGCTTCCAAGCAGAATACTCACAAGTCAGACACTTAAGCTAGGTTTCATCAACATGCCCAAAACCAGTCCATAGGAATCAGTTCATATCTCCCAATATACAACTCGAAAATTAGCAAGATCAGTGGAAATGGAAAGCTAACTCAATATGCCTCAACTTCCATGAAGACCATTTTCCCAAATTCCATCTCAATTAATTTAGAAAAATCAGCAAAGCTCATAGGGTATGGTTTCGGTTACTGTTCACAGGCAATAAAACAGTAACTTTCCATGCCAAATTTCAACCTATTAGAGTTACAATTTGACAACACCTATTTCATACAAAAATGTAGCTAACATCCCAAAGTTTAAGATTCCACAAACCTCACCTCATTTGCATTTCTATACAATGAGTTATGATTAAAACAGTACAATCAATCAAAAACCCTAATTTTCCAGATTTGGTCCAACCTTTGTTTCTCTCATTTCCATTGCCTTTAACACATCATCAAGCATCCAAATAACACAAATCAGTTCTTATACCATTCATACATGTACTAGAGCTAATACACAAAAATTGGCAGCACTCACTTCTTCATTTCCAAGTAAAATCAATGATCAATATGCCATCAAAATCAAGTTAAAACCATGTATCAATCATCCTACTTTCAATTCATAACCAACTCTAACTTTATACCCATTAATTCAAGCCATTATAGTCATCAATTTAATGCATCCATAAACATAATAAATGCACCAACTTCCCATTCAATGATTTTAACTACCATGACATTTAGTTCCAAATGAAAACATCATTTAAAGCTTAAACCTTAAATGAACACTTACCTACTTTAAAGCCTCCTTTAAAGCTTCGACTACCAACTTTTAACTTCTACACTTGAAACACCAAAACACCAACCTCCTTCACTTCTCTAGCATGCACAAAACTCATCATACCAAGGAAAGTAGAAGAACTAGAGGAAGGTTTCACTTTGAGAGAGAAGGAAGAGAATTCGATGGTGAGAGAGTAAAAATGGGGAGAGCTTTCGGATGAGTAATGAAACACTTATCAACTTACTATTTTTATTCCATTCACAAGGCAAAAACCGTAGGAGAAAATGATAAAACCAAGACATGTGATTCGTATGCATTAAATGAAGGAGAATGGGTGGCAAAAGAAGGTTGGTTTAACTTTTCAAAGAAAAGTCAAAGAAAGCTATAATATACTTTAATCAATTATCCACTTTCCTACCCCATTTTCGATTGTCTAGCCAACAAAACCAATTGTTTCATGCTTAATTGAAGCATAATCGTGGGTGAGGATAAGGAGAAAGTAATGAGAGGCTAGGTGGCAAAATGTGATTTGTTCAAAGGTTTAAAGAAAAGTCAACATATTAATTCTTTAATCCAGATCAAAAACGAACTCAATCAACGCAAATGGTCAATCCCAAAATAATATACCCAAGAATACAAAGGCTATTGGGTAGCAATTTCGCTACCAAAAATCGAATAGGTTCGCTAATTGGCGATTTTTTCCTATCCGGAATTTCCAGAATTTCCGAATCATTTTTTGAAAATTACCTAAATTGCCCAAAATTGTAAAATATAAGACAGTCCACTCCCAATAATTTTTAAACACGAAACCACACTTTTCACTACAAAACACATTTAGGTCATGCATCGCGATTTTGCGATGGGAATTTTCTCCGGATAATTCCAGAAAAAATCCCATAAATTCCTAAAAATGTAAAACACTCTATGGCGCACTCCAAATAATTTTTCAAATCTCATTATCACACCAATTTCACAAAAGATCACAATTAGACACTTATGCCGGGAAATGTCATGAATGCATGTATGACTATATGCCTGTGCAAAACTCACCATTTATAGAGGCTGCATGACATATGTTCATGCCGAGTTATAATTTAATACTCCTAACCCGTCCCAATTTACTAAAATACCCTTCCCATCGGAGATGGGATGTTACAGCTATACTAAGGAGGTCGTGTTAGAGTCTCCTGGTCAGCCGAGAGCTGTATTTCGAGATATTAGTCAGGCAGTGCCAGCCAAGATGATTTCATTCATGAGTTCCCTGAGGTTGATGCAGGGAGGTTGTGAGGCCTATTTGGCACATGTGGTGGATTCCAGAGCAGAGTAGAGGTTGCAGGATGTTCCCGTGATCAAGAAATTTCCATATGTGTTTCCTGAGGAGTTACCGGGTTTACCACGGACGGAGACGTAATTTGAGATTGACTCGCTCGTGTACCGCCCTCTATATCGATACCTCCATATAGGATGGCACCGGTGGAACTGAGTTAGCTTAAGGCTCAGCTGCAGGAGTTGTTGGTTAAGGGGTTCATTAGGCCGAGTGTTTCGTCATGGGGAGCTCCAGTGTTATTTGTGAAGAAGAAGGATGGGACTTTGAGGTTGTGCATCGATTATAGGCAGCTAAATCGGGTGACAGTCAAGAATAAGTACCCACTGCCTAGGATCGATGATTTATTTGATCAGTTGCAGGGAGCTCAGGTGTTTACTAAGTTAGATTTGAGATCCGGATACTATCAGTTGAGGATCGCAGAGGCCGATGTGCCTAAGAGTGCTTTCAGGAGCAGGTATGGGCATTTCGAGTTCTTAGTGATGCTGTTCGGGTTGACTAATGCCCCGGAAGCTTTCATGGCCTTGATGAATAAGGTCTTTCAGCCCTACCTGGATCAGTTCGTGATTGTATTTATTGATGATATTCTGGTATACTCGAGGAGTAGACAGGAGCATGCGAAGCATCTGAGGATTGTGTTACAAATTATGAGAGATAGACAGTTGTATGCCAAATTCACTAAGTGTGAGTTTTGGCTGGATGAGGTGGTGTTTTTAGTCCACATTGTATCTGGTGAGGGTATCCGGGTGGATCCTCACAAGATTGAGACAGTGAGGAGTTGGGAGGTTCCGAGGAACGGTCGAGCCGAGGAGTTTCTGATTGGCGTGTTATTACCGGAGGTTTGTCGAGGGGTTTTCTGTAATCTCAGCCCCTTTGACAAAACTTCTGAGGAAGAGTGTAGTCTTCAGATGGACTGATGAGTGTCAGAGGAGTTTTGAGGAGCTGAAACATCGGTTGACTACGGCGCCGGTGTTAGCTTTCCATCTGGAGTAGGAGGCTTTGAGGTTTTCAGTGATGCTTCGCAGCAGGATTTAGGATGTGTATTGATGTAGCATGGGAGAGTTATAGCTTATGCTTCGAGACAGTCGAGGTCTCATGAGATGAATTATCCAGTGCATGACTTGGAGTTAGCTGCAGTTGTGTTTGCTTTGAAGATCTGGAGACATTATTTGTATGGGGAGACGTTCCAGATCTTCACTGACCATAAGAGTTTGAGATATTTGTTGAGTCAGAGAGAGCTGAATCTGAGACAGAGGAGATGGTTAGAGTTGCTTAAGGATTACGACTGAACTATTGAGTTTCACCCAGGGAAGGCCAATGTGGTGGCTGATGCATTGAGTAGGAGATCTCATGGTAGTGCATCTCAGATTCAGGTTTCGAGGTTACCGTGTTTAGTTCAGTTGAGAGCTCTGAACGTACAGATGGATTTGGGTCAGGATGGAGCTCTGATTGCTACTTTGAGGCTTAGGCCAATGCTGCATGATAGGATCAGGAGAGTTCAGGATCAGGATCCAGCGTTAGTGAGATTGATGGATAGAGTCAGATCTGGTTCGACCACTGAGTTTGAGTTGAGAGATGGGTCCTTGTGGATGGGACAGAGGTTATGTGTTCCGGATGTGGATGATTTGAGACGAGAGATTTTGGAGGAGGCTCATTTGGCTACTTATGCCATGCATCCTGGTACTACCAAGATGTATCGCACTCTCAAGTTGCATTTCTGGTGGCCAGGCATGAAGAGGCAGGTGGTAGAGTTTGTTTCTCGGTGTCTAACGTGCTAGCAGGTTAAGGCTGAGCACCAGGCCCTAGTGGGGAGATTGCATTCGTTGCCCATTCCGGAGTGAAAATGGGAGCTCATTACGATGGATTTTATTATGGGATTGCCTAGGACGCCGAGGCAGCATGATGCGATCTGGGTCATAGTAGACCGGTTGACTAAATCGATCACTTCTTGCCAGTGAGGGAAAGTAATACTCTCGATCAGTTGGTCCAGAAGTATATGGCAGAGATAGTGCGACTGCATGGGGTTCCAGTGTCTATAGTCTCGGACAGGGATCCCAGGTTTACTTCGAGGTTTTGGAGGAGTTTGCAGTCGGCTATGGGTTCGAGATTGAACTTCAGCACAACGTTTCATCCTCAGACAGATGGGCAGAGTGAGAGGACTATTCAGACTGTTGAGGATATGTTGAGAGCCTGTGTATTGGAGTTCCAAGGTGTATGGGATAAGTATTTGCCTCTGGTTGAGTTTGCGTATAATAATCAGTACCAGAGCAGCATTGGTATGGCATCGTATGAGGCGTTGTATGGACGACAGTGTAGATCGCCTCTTTACTGGGATGAAGAGGGTATGAGGATGATAGAGGGTCCCGAGCTGATTCAGGACACAGTAGATAAGGTACAATTGATTCGGATTCGCATCAAAGTGGCTCAGGACAGACAGAAGAGTTATATGGATCAGCATCGGAGAGAGATGGAGTACAGTGTGGGTGATAGAGTGTTCCTCAGAGTGTCTCCGTGGAGAGGAGTTCTCAGATTTGGCCGTAAGGGCAAGTTGAGTCCTCGGTATATTGGTCCCTATGAGATCTTTGAGAGGACAGGACCATTGGCTTATAGATTGGCATTGCCGAGTGACATGTCTCAGTGCATGACATTTTCCATGTGAGCATGCTTCGGAGATATCGTTCTGACCCGACCCATGTGATTCTGTCTCAGGAGATAGAGATAGCCAGTGATTTGAGTTATGTAGAGGAGCAGGTGCGGATTATAGGATCGCGGGTTAAGCAGTTGAGGTCCAGGGTTATTCCATTGGTGAAAGTCCTCTGGAAGAACCATTCGACTGAGGAGGCTACTTGGGAGACTGAGGAGCACATGAGGAGGCAGTATCCTCACTTGTTCGATCAGTCAGGTAAGAAATTTTGGGACGAAATTTTTTATTAGGAGAGGAGAATTGTAAGATCCCGTTACCGATGTGAAGGGCATATCGGTAATTCGGATGGAGTAAGTTTTGGTGCATGCATAAATTGATTTGCATATGCGTTTATAGCCTCTATATTATTGATAATTGTTCATGATTGCACAAGCATATGTATATACATGCATGTATGACAGATTTCTGACTTGATTGTGGAAATCGGAGATTTTGTGATTTTAAGGTTAATTCTGCTTTGATTAGTGAATTGGAGTGTCAAATTGAATTTAGGGATCGAGAAATGGAAATTGGAGTATAGGAATAAGTATTTTCTAATTTTGAGGATTTATAGGAATTTTTTTGAAATTTTCGGAGGAATAGGTCCGAACCGAAAAATTTACATGATGACTGATTAATTGAATTATGGTTCTGAGATTGATTGAAAATTGGTATGAAATAATTGGAGTTATGATTTTAGGAGTTATTATTCATAGTTATTGCGAAATCGGGAGAAATTAGAATAAGAATTGGAGTTTAGACCCTAAGAATTGGACTGGTGGCAATTTGAATTGCCAAACAAGCCCTTAGTCCTTAAGTTTCTAAACCCTTTTCCTTTGTAAATAATGGTCCACGATGCTTGTCTTATACCTTGAAAGAAACTTGATCTCCTCTTCTTCGTGGATCATCACTTGGCTTGCTTCCTTTCATTTTCTTCTCTTAAATTGTTCCAATCATCATTTTCTACCTAGCTTAAGCCTTGGATTTGGAAAAGATGACTTTTGGTGAAGAAATGAAGAAAACCGTGGGTGTCGATTAAGTTGAGGATTTGAGTATTTGAGTGATTTGTGAAGGATTGAAAGCCAAAATCAAGTAAGTTTCTACTTCTTTATGTTTTAAGTTGTTTGATTTGATCATTGAATAGAGTTATTAATTGTTTGAGAATTTGTGAGTTTCGGAACAGATAGGGTTATGAGAATTTGTTGATTTTGATTTGGGTATTTGATGAATAATTGATTTTAGATGGAAGTGAGGTTAGAAATGAGTTGGGTTTAGCATAGAAAGTTGTTTAGAAGTGATCTGAATTGAGTTGAAGGGTTTATATATCAGAAGATCTGGAAAAATATGGGTTTTTGGTGTTGCTGCAATTGCACGCCGTGACGTGCACGAAGAACACGCCGCTGCGAGCAAGACAGCCTCGCACCGCGACGAGAGCGGAAGGCGCACCGCGGCGAGCAGGAGAAGACTGCATCGCGACGTGCACGATGCGTACGCCGTGGCGAAGACGAGGGGCTCGTCGCGGCGAGGGACCTGACGCCGCGGCGAGGGAGCCCAAATTTATGAAATTGAGCTTTTTGAGGATTTTGAATTAGGGATTTAGGAATTGGTGGATTTAATTGGTTATGGATTAAATTCAATTTGGAGATTTTGGATTCGGGTTTTAGAATTGAGATTGGGGGAATTTCGGATTAGGGTCGGAATGTCATAAACATGTCATGTACACAATTAATTCGCTTCATGTGCATAATTGAATTTGGAAATTGTTCAATTAGTAATATTTGGATATTATGATTATTGTATAGGCTCAAGTGGATCGTCGATCGTCCGACGTAGGCGAGACTTTCCGGCAGTAGCTCGGAAGTTCTGAGGTGAGTAACCTAGTTGGTTTATCAACCTTGATGTGTTTAATTTTGTGCACCTATACCATGTGGAGTTAAGGATGGATCATATGTGTTTGTTTTGATTGCTTTCGGACCACAAGTGTTCGAAATATTTGGAATGTGCTTTAGAAGTGTTAATTGTGCATAAATTGTCATTAATTGGTTTTAAATGTAAATTGGATAGGAGATATTAGACTGTGACATGATTGGGGAGATGTGGAACATGTGCATTCATGCCATTATGCATGATAAGATAATTGACAGTTGTGACCGGTGCAGCCACCGTATTAAGAGCTTTAAGCTCAACGCATAGGGCCTCGCACCCAACGATTTTCAGAACTTTATGCACAACGTATTAGGGCTTTAAGCCAAATGTTTTCAGAGCCAATGGCTCAACGTAAATGAGCTCAGGCGTACGGTCACAACAACGAAATAAAATGAAAGAGTCACATGTACATTGCATATATATGAATGTTTAAATGTGAAATTGAATGCATGTGATTCTTGGCCGAGATAATATATGATATAGTATGAACTGGTTGTTATGCATGAGTTGGGTGGACCATCGATGATGGTTTCTCACTGAGTTTGCAAACTCACCTAACATTGCATTTATTTTTCAGGACAACGATAGTTGACTCCTAGCTCCAGTTAGAGAGACTTTTCCTACTGTGTGAGTGTCGACAAGAGGATTATGGCCCACAGGTCGGTCATCTGGGATCTTTTGGGGGATGATCTAGTTAGGAGTTATGTTAGTCCTTTTTGGTTCTGTACAGTTGTAATCGGATAGAATTGTGAACTTGTGGTTTTAAAGAAATGAAATGAGAAGTATCTTTTGGTTTTAAAATATAGTGAATTTGATATTACTGCTTTATTGATGCCATGAGGTTTATAGACATGATCGAATCGTAGTGCACCCTCATCGTAGGTTATGTATCGGTATGACCTACGGACGTGTCGGTGTATACCCTACGATAAGGGGGCGCTATAGCCTAAATGGGATTAGGGTTTCTCTATAAATAGAGAAGCTTAGGTCTCATTAGGTTAAGGAAAATAAGACAAAACCCTAGCCGCCATCCGAGAGGAAAATCAGAGTGGCATTCGGAAAGCGTTTCAGGACGTGCTAGCACACCATAGCCGCAGCCCAGATCGTGCATACTCGTGTGGATACCGGTAGAGGGTATTCGCGTTTGCAGTGTCTTGGAATCCAAAAAAGAAGCAACCTATTCACGAAAACAAGGTATTTTTGTACATCCTTGGTATTTTCGATTATACATCATGTTGTTGTATGGTTTTTCCGCATTGTATTGTGAATACTTAGACCGTACGGGATCCAACAGTGGTATCAGAGCCAGGTTCTTCTGTAAAATCGTTAATATACGTGTTTTTGATTACATGTGTTCACGATTTTGGCTTCAGATAATCGAAAATATATACATGTTTGGATTACATGTGTTTACGGATTTTGATTCAGAGATGAAAATATGCATGTTTTGATTACATGTGCTCACGGTTTTGGTTTCGTGATACGAAAGTGTTTTTATTTCATGCATGTTGTTTTCGGATTTGTTGATTATCTTAGATCGATGAGAATATATGACAAGCATGAAGGGTTTGACCGACGGTGGTGGCTGCTAGGTTTCCACCATGTAAGACATGGATCCGGAATGGGAAACCGCAAGTATTCATGTTGGACAAGGATACTCCAATGACTAGCATCTCTTCCATTGACTGAAGTGTTCCAATGACTAGTTGGAGAGCGGAGATGAGCGTTTCAGCTTAAAATGTTCATTCCAGTCGACTGATATTGGTTCCAGTCGACTAGCATCTCTTCCATTCGACTAGAAGTGTTCCAGTCGACTGGTCGGAGAGCGGAGATGAGCGTTCAATAAAACGCTTGTTCCAAATGACCGAGATTGGTTCCAGTTGACTAGCACAAGTCGACCAGTTGACTATCATCTCTTCCAATGATCGACAAGCCCAAAGAAGGGGCTTCCCTCACGCTTGATTGTTCGTTATGTGTTATATATTCTGGGTGATGTTATATGTGTTTATTTATATTTTTGAATATTTATATTCATGTGTAAGTTACTATTCTATACTTCTAATATATATATACTCAAGTATGTTGTAGTATAGGATTAGAAATAGCATAGTACAAACACCCTTACTAATAGGATTAGTAGTCTTCATAATGTACTAAGAACGACCCTCTTCATAATTTCAAGTTTATATGCCTTCCATAAATCTTTACCAATGTTTATCTCTAGCTTATCCTTATGTGGGTTTTTTCCAAAGCGAGGCATGTAGGGATCATCTAGGGAAGACATTTGAATAATGGTGCTATTCATAGGTAAAGTATGGTTAAACTTGACTAAGCTATCAAAACGGTTTTGGGCTTAAGGCATAAGATTGGGTTTTTACATACATGCAGTACAGAATATGTATTTTAACATAAGCCCATCAAGAGTTACATGTGATGTAATTGAAAAGAGGTTTCTACCTAAATAACTAAGTTTTGAGTGTTAAGCCAAAGCTTTCTTAGGACTTAGTGAAATATGGATCTTGTTTCTCCCATTTTTCAATTGAGGGTTATTTATTTGAGTGGGAGCTAATACCTCATAATATATGAATGTTGACCCTTATTGCATAATTTTTGTAGATTATGGCTACTCCATCCACAAACCTTTCTATGCGATCTATCTTAGAGAAAGAAAAGCTTAATGGAACAAATTTCCTAGATTGGTATAGGAACTTGAGAATTGTTCTCAAGCAAGAAAGAAAGCTTTATGTCTTAGAAGAGCCCATCCATGAGGAACCACCAGAAATTGCACCTAAGGCTCAAAAGGATGCTTACACGAAGCATATCAATGACTCTACGGATGTGTCATGCCTTATGTTAGGCGCCATGATCTCTGACCTTCAAAAGGATTTAGAGGAAATGGAGGCCTATGACATGCTTGCTCAATTGAAAAATATGTTTCAAGAGCAAGCACGCCAAGAGAGGTTTAGAACCACTAAGGCATTGAATTCATGAATTGAAAACTATGTTTCAAGAGCAAGCACGCCAAGAGAGGTTTAGAAACACTAAGGCATTGAATTCATGCAAGATGACAACTGACAACTGGCACACCCATGAGTGCTCATGTTCTCAAGATGAAGAGTTACATTCATCATCTTGAGAAATTAGGTGCACCTGTTAGTCAAGAATTGGCAACTGATCTTATTCTAGCATCTTTGACTGATGAATATGATCAGTTCATTCTTAACTACAACATGCATAATATGGAGAAGTCTATTGACGAATTGCATGGGATGCTAAAAATTGCTGAAGAGAACTTAAAGGGAAAGGTTAAAACCACCAATGAAGTTCTTGTGGTTCAAAAGGGAAAAGCTTTCAAAAAGAAGGGCACAACAAAGGACAAAGGTAAAGTACCCAAGTCCAAGTCCAAGCCCAAGCCTAAAGCTAAGACTAAGGCACCCAAGGAGGGAGTTTGTTTTCATTGCAATGAACCTGGTCATTGGAAAAGGAACTGCAAACTCCATTTGGAAGAGCTGAAAGAGAAGAAGAATAATGCGACTACTTCTTCAGGTATGTTTGTTATAGAAATCAATTTTACTCCTTCTGCATCTTGGGTATTAGATACCGGAGCTGCAACTCACATTTGTACTAATGTGCAGAGTCTAAGAAAGACTAGAAGATTGATGTCTGGTGAGATCGACCTACGTGTGGGAAATGGAGCAAGAGTTGCTGCTTTATCCATGGGGACTTATGATCTTATTTTGCCTACTGGGCTCATTTTGGAACTCAAGAATTGTTATTATGTACCCACTATGAGTAGGAACGTTATTTCTTTTGGTTGTTTAGAGAATGATGGATTTAAATTTTCTATTGAGAATAGAAGTATTTCCATTTATAAGAATGACATTTTATATGGCATCATAGCGTCAATTAAATGGCATTTATACTCTAGACATCGAGTTTGTTACAAATGAGCCCATCTATAACATAAATACCAAGAAGTTTAAATCTAACGATTTGAACCCAACCTATCTCCGGCATTGTCGTTTAGGCCATGTAAATGAAAAACGATTTCAAAACTCCATCAAGATGGATTCATTGATTCTTTGAAACTTTTGAAACATGTGATTCTTGTTTCTCGGGTAAGATGACAAAGGCCCCTTCACAGTAAAGGGAAAGGGCCAATAAACTATTGGGCCTTATACATACTGGATGTACGTGGTCCTTTTAGCATTTCAATGAGAGGAGGTTATTTGTATTTCATTACTTTTCAGATGACTTCAGTAGATATGGGTATGTCTATTTAATGAAGCACAAATCTGAATCTTTTGAAAAGTTAAAAGAGTATAAGAATGAAGTACAAAATCAGCTTGGCAAAACAATTAAAATCCTTCGATCTAATCGAGGAGGTGAATACTTAAGCCAAGAGTTTGATGATTATCTTAAGGATTGTGGAATCGTTTCGCAATTGACTCCTCCAGGAACTCCTCAATGGAACGGTGTTTTTGAAAGAAGAAATCGAACTCTATTAGATATGGTTCGATCAATGATGAGTCAAACTGATATTCCAAAATATTTCGGGCTATGCTTTAGAAACAAGAAAGATTCATATTGAACCGTATTCCTTCAAAGGTCAGAAAAGACACCTTATGAGATATGGATGGAAGCGCCCCAATTTATCTTTTCTAAAGATTTGGGGATGTGAGGCTTATGTGAAGCGCCCAATTGCCGACAAGTTGGCACCCAAATCTGAAAATGTTATTTTGTGGGATATCCTAAGGAAACTAAAGGATATTACTTTACATCCCAGTGAGAGAACAAAGTGTTTGTTTCTCAAGTGGTTTTTCTTAGAGAAGGAATTTGTTTCCAAAGGAAACAGTGGGAGTAAAGTACAACTGAAGAAATTCAAGTTTCACAAAATGACATTGAGCTGAAAAGGAGATTGAAGCGAGCTCACAAGTCGTTGATGAGCGGTCTTCAACAACACAAGGCCTACGTAGATCCGATAGATTCGTCATGAGCCCGAGAGATATGGATTTCTGTTCGATGATGATAATGTGATGCTCATTGATCATAATGAGCCCACAACCTATCAAGAAGCTACGGAAAGTCCGTAATCGCTAAATGGTTAGAGGCCATGAAAGCGTAGATGCAATCCATGTATGACAATCAAGTTTGGACTTTGATTGATCCGTCTGATGGCTTGAAGACCATTGGATGCAAATGGGTTTTCAAAAAGAAACTCAACATGGATGGAAATGTGCACACTTATAAAGCAAGACTTGTTGCTAAAGGTTATCGACAAGTTCATGGAATTGATTATGATGAGACATTTTCTCCAGTGGTCATGATCAACTCCATTAGAATTCTTATTGCCATAGCTGCATACTATAATTATGAGATATGGAAAATGGATGTCAAAACGGCTTTCCTTAATGGAAACTTACTTGAGGATGTATATATGATACAACCTGAGAGTATTGTCCATCCTAAGAATTCGGGAAAGGTGTGCAAGCTTCAAAGATCCATTTATGGATTGAAGCAAGCATCAAGAAGCTGGAATCTTCGTTTTGATGAAGTTGTCAAAGAGTTTGGATTCATCAAGAATGAAGATGAACCTTGTGTTTACAAAAAGGTTAGTGGAATCTTGTTGTCTTTTAGCTTTATATGTTGATGACATACTGCTCATTGGAAACGATATTCCAACCTTACAGAGTGTCAAGATTTGGTTAAGGAAATGTTTCTCAATGAAAGACTTAGGTGAGGCTGCCTATGTTTTAGGCATTAAGATCTATAGAGATAGATCAAGAAAGCTTATAGGCTTAAGTCAGAGTACATACATAGATAAGATACTGAAAAGGTTCAGTATGCAAGATTCCAAGAGAGGATTCTTGCCTATGTCACATGGAATCAAGCTTTCTAAGAAGGATTGTCCTACTTTAGGTAAAGAGCTTGAGCGCATGAGTAAGATTCCATATGCATCAGCAATTGGATCTATCATGTATGCCATGTTATGTACTCGACCAGATGTCTCATATTCTTTGAGCATAACAAGTAGATACCAATCTAATTATGGTGAGAGTCACTAGATAGCAGTTAAGAATATCCTTAAGTACTTGAGAAGAACTAAGGATATGTTCCTAGTCTATGGAGGACTTGAAGGAGAGCTCGTTGTAAATGCTTACACTGATGCTAGTTTTCAGTCTAACATAGATGATTTTAGATCGCAATCAGGTTTTGTGTTCTGTTTTAATGGAGGTGCAATGAGCTGGAAAAGTTCAAAGCAAGACATTGTTGCTGATTCTACAACTGAAGTTGAGTACATTGCTACCTCGGATGCAGCTAAGGAAGCTGTATGGATCAGGAAGTTCATTACTGAGCTTGGAGTTGTTCCTAGCATTGCAAGTCCTATAGACCTTTATTGTGATAATAATGGGGCTATAGCACAGGCTAAGGAACCAAACTCACATCATAGATCCAAACACATACTCAGATGTTTCCATCTGATTAGAGAGATCATTGGGAGAGGAGACGTGAAGATATGCAAAGTGGGCACAGATGACAACATTGTCGATCCACTTACTAAGCCTCTTCCACAGTCTAAACATGAGAGTCATACGAGGTCTATGGGTATTAGATATCTGGCCGATTAGGCCTAGTGCAAGTGGGAGATCGTTAGTAGTGTGCCCTAGGCCAATGGATATTTATGATTCATGTATTAACATTATGACTTGTTAATAATATATTATGAGGTATTCCTTTATATATGCATGTATTTCGTTTATGTAATGTGATTTACATTCCATGAATAGTATTAGACTTATGTCATCAAGTATGTGACTTGATAGTAAAACCATAAGCGTTATAACACTATTCTAGACTATCCCTGGTCGATCATTATTGGTGGAACAATAATGAATTAAGACTAGTAGAGGCCGCTTATGACTTATGGGCCTTGAAGTATGATCAAGCCCATTGCCAACATCAAATGAGCCTACAGGGTCGCACACAAAGAGTAATGTGATCTGGGCTTATTCTCTTGGGTCTAATTTATTTGGTGTTGAATAAATATATTTAGATATATTTAATGGGCTAGATCGAATTAAGTTGTTGGGTTTTATTATATATGATATAATGGGCCGAAACTTAATGGGGCCTAAATGGGATTAGGGTTTCTCTATAAATAGAGAAGCTTAGGTCTCATTAGGTTAAGGAAAATAAGACAAAACCCTAGCCGCCATCCGAGAGGAAAATCAGAGCGGCGTTCGGCAAGCGTTTCAGGACGTGCTAGCACACCATAGCCGCAGCTCGGATCGTGCATACTTGTGTGGATACCGGTAGAGGGCATTCGCGTTTGCAGTGTCTTGGAATCTGAAAAAGAAGCAAACTATTCTCAAAAACGAGGTATTTTCGTACATCCTTGGTATTTTCGATTATACATCATGTTGTTGTATGGTTTTTCCACAGTGTATTGTGAATACTCAGGCCGTACGTGATCCAACATACTTTTAGAGCACATTACATCTAGCTGCTAATGTTAGTTTGTGTTTCTTTATTATTATTCAAAAAGAGAAAAAAAAGAGAAAAGAAGAAAACAAAAAGAAGAGAAAAAGGAAAAGAATAACATATAGTAGCAACAATAAGTGCAAAGTAGTTAGTTATATCCATTTGTATGTCTCAGAAACCATTTTTTCCCCTTTGCATACTTAGTATTCCATGAGTGCTTATGATGTGCCCTTAAACCCTTTTGACATACTTTAAACTATAGCCCTATTACAACCCTTAGCAAAGTCCTTTTGATCTATTTATGCATGTAATCACTGTGGAGAAGAATTGGTGATTTGCAAGCCTATGATAGTGTACTTTCCTATAGGGAGTCTTAAACAAAACACTAACAGTAAACACTTGAGTGAAATGAGTGAATTCCATGAGGAAGATCCATTTTTAATCTATGATTTCCTTTGATTGATAGCATCATAACTTGAGTTTGTTTATGTATGCCGATGAAAACTAGCTATGATGTGTGTAGTAATTGGACATTCGAGTGGCCAAAGTTTGAAAGATTGCATGATATTAATCCTTGTGATGATGAATTGATAAAATGGATTGGTTGTGTTTGATTTTTCTTGAGGACAAGCAAAGATTTAAGTGTGGTGAAGTTGCTAAGTATGTTTTTAGGTTATGTTTCTAGTGTGTTTTCATGTGTTTTAAATGCTTCTTTGTGTTTTTTAGTTCTAGTTTATTTGATCCTTTGCATCTTTTCTTGATCGTTGAAGTGTTTATTTGTTTCTTTACATTATTTAGTATTTGAGGGTAATTTTGGAGCCCATTTGTAGGATGGATTAATACACCTTGTTGATGAATTATGCAGATATCAAATTTGCAACTATAGATATGGTAAAATTGATTTAATGGCACTACTGGGCATAATTATATATTTAAAATAATAATGAAATCTTGTAAAGAGGAAGGAATATGTGTGAGGGGGTTGCAGTTCAAATTTCAAGTCAATCGGAGGTCTGGAGAAGATGTTATAGCCAAAAGAGTTAAGAGTGCAGAAAGCTATCAGATAGTAGTCCATGATCGTGCCTAAACACTATCGTGCAACTACCAGATGACCACCCCTCTATCACCCTCATGCTTGAGCATGAGGGTGACAGGCAAAACTAACCAAGATTAGGTTAAAAATGGGATTTTGAGTTGTTTGACCCTCCTTTGACATATATAAAGGCTATAAACCCTAAAAACTTCCATCCATCAGAAGACAAACAAAAAATAGAAAAAGTGAGACTTTTGGAGGGTAGCTAAAGAAAGGAAACATAGAATCTACCTTGAAAAAGTGGTGACAACATCAAGATTCAGAAATTTTCCAGATTTTTGGAGTAGGGAGAAGGGGTTCTTGACTTTACCCAGATTTTATTCTTTTCTTTTTATGACTTTTAGTATGAAAAACATGGATTTTATTGGATTGTTCATGATTATGAGTAGCTAAACACCTTGTAGGAGTTGTTCTTGAACTATTTGTGGAACTCTTTGTAACATCCCATTACCCATGTTAAAGCTAGAATAGTGTAAATGAAAAAATTATTGAGACATTGGGAAATGCATATCATGCTTAAGTTACATATGGCATACACATGTACATAAGAATATTAATTTTTGCACATGAATATGATCATACTTGTATTCATTGACATTTTTCAGTTATAATTGAGTTATTAATGCAATAAAAATATAAATTGTGGATTATTTGTGGTGAAAATTTATTTGGAGAATATTAAGATTATTTCAGAATTTTGGTGAACTTTAGGAAAAATTTGGGATCTTTTAGACTAAGAAAAATATTGAAATAATGGACTAATTGTATAGTGACACATGGACTGATTAAATAGTGACAAATGGCTTACATGTATGGTGACATGTGGCGTACATGCATGGTGACATGTGGCTATGAATTATGGAGCACACGTAGACCATGTTTTGGTTAGGAAGAGATACTGAAGTTGTGTTCTTAACTGAAACATTCAACACTGAAATTCTCTTCCATTTTCTTCATCATCAAATAACTCGTTGATTAGGTTTCATGTAATTTTTAAGAGTTAGAGTAAACAAGTAAGTACCGAATCGCTTTCTTGATTTGTGCATTGAAATAAATATAGTGTTTTAATTGATATCATTTTGCATGTATACGGTGAATGAAGGATGAAAATTTAGATATGTTGTTTTTGCATATTTGGGGATCAATATGTTATAAGATTATGATGGAAGGAGTTTTGAGCTTGAAGAATCATTGAAATAGTGTTTAGGAAAAGTATATGGAAGTGCAGTAAGAATGAAAACACACAGTAAAGAGAGGAAGTGAATGTGTAGTTTTGGATTTTTGATAATTATGTTTAAATCTTGGATTTTGATTCAATTATATTGATTTGAACTGAAAGGGAAGTAGAAAAGTTGGTTTAAGCCTTAGATGTGATAGCTAAATAAGGTGGGAAGAAAAATTTTGGACAAGAAAAATGAAAGAAGAAGAAGAAAACTAGGTTTTTGGAGAGCAGGAAGGAGAAAAAGGAGAAACAAAAAAAGAGAAGAAGGAAGATCGTGAGTCACGATTATGATTCAGCACGATTGCAACATCATTGCTGAAGGTTGCGAGTCGTGATCACGCTTTAGTGATACTCGCAATTGTGCATCTGTTTTTGTGGAAGAGTTTATTCTGAACGTCCTTCAATCTTTTTGTTATAACTTCCTCACCTGATGTCCAAATGACTTGATTCTTAAACCATTGGACTCATAAAACACTAACCTGCATTTCCCCAAAAATCATAGCCATCTTTCATTTGTGAAAAATTGAGTGAAAAGTGTGGGACAGGTATGATTTGGTGTGCACGACCATGCATTAAAGTCTCACAGCTGTGATTTAATTTCATTGGTGTACACAAGCGTGAGTTTTTTTATGCACACCCATGACTCTTGCACAGCTATGAGTTTCTGTTACACATCTGTGGCTTAATTTATTTAATAGGGTTAATGAATTTTAAGATGAAAAGTGTTGAGGAGTATTGGAATATGATAATTGGTATGGTTTCACTAAATATGCTTTGGTATTTCGGTCATATCTTTAAATTGGAGTAAACTAGAGACATGGGGATACAAAGTTTCTTAAGAAATCAAATTGTAATTTAGTCTCTAGGACTTTCAATTTCGTGAATCAATGCAATGAATGGTTATAAAATTTCATGACTTTTAATTAAGTTAGTTGATGCCACGTGTAAGTTGGATTTGTTTTTGTTTTAACGTAACATTATCATAGGATATGTACTTAAATGTCCATGGATGTTCGGGTATATACATTATGGTAGTGGGATGTTGCATTTTTGGTATTAGAGTATGGTTTGGCATCTATAGGGACATATCAGAGTATAGAGATGATAAATAATAAGAGATTTAGATAGTGATCATAACTTTTGTTTGTTATAGGTCACATACCATAGGAGATCAAGTTGGAGAGTCAGTTGACATGGAGTCTATAGGAGCCAATATAGAGTCTCCTCTACCTGAGTTTGCTTTGATGCCTTTAAGAATTTTGAAAAGGTGAGAGAGAAGATACGATAAACTGAGAAAATAGGGGGCTATGGACTTCTATGAAAGTACAGATCCTGTTAAGGCAGAAGGGTGGTTAGAGAGGACAGAAAGAGTGTTTCATTAGAGGGACTATAAGGCAGATGAGAGATTTGATTTGGTTTGGGAAGATTTTCTGAGGGTGTTCCGAGAGATGAAATAATTTTTAGATCTGAAAAAAAGCAGGCTCATAGTGGCAAAGTACGAGATAAAATTCAACGAGTTAATGGAATATGCAGTGCATTGCGTGCAATTCAATACCCACCTCCGTTTTGGATTTATGCGTTGTCGCTTTTATCTCTTTTTTTTCCAGCTGATTGCATTAAAATTTTTCTTAATTAAGCATGATTTAAAATAGTTTTGAGGTTTAGATAGATTAAATTTTTGGAGTTATAATTATGTGAAAGTTAGTAGGATTTGTTAAATTGATAAGTGGAATTAAAGTGTTAATGTAATAAGGATGTTCAGGGACATTTTTGGGAGATCACTTAAGCATAAAAGAACATAAGCTTATAAGGAAGGGTAAGATGGACTTTTTGGGCTCATTAAGGGTAGAAATAGAAAAAGAATATGTTGTTTTGCTTGTTAAGAGGAGAAAAACATTAATTAAAGAGGGAGAAGAGTGAGAAACAAAGTTAAGAGAGAGGAAGAGGGTTTCGGTGAAAGAAGGAAAGAAGAGAAATCAAGCCTATTAAAGTAGGTTAACCATCTTTTCTTCTTACTATATTAAAGGAGTTAGAGAAAAAGAAAAGGGGTTTGTGTAGAGAGTGAAAGGTTTATATAGCACCCCCTTACCGTAGGGTACATACCGGGATGCCCGCAGGTCATTCCGGTACATATCCTACGATAAGGGTGAGCTACGATCAATCACTACAAACACTTCACATGGCATCATAATAAAAACATCAGTATAAAAATCACAATGTTTTTGAAACCAAAAATTTCCTCATTTTATTTCATCAAAACCAAAAGTCTACACGTCTGTTATCTTTTACTGTCTGTACATCAATCCCAAAAACTAGTACAATGCTACATGAAAGAGGAAAAATACATTAGATCTATCTAGGTCATCCCAAAAGTTCCAGCTGACCAACTTGTGAGTCATGACTTCTTCCGCCAAAATGATCTACACGGCTCGAAAAGTCCCTCTGGAATTAGGAGTCTACTCTCGGTCCTGAAAAATATGTTTTAATTTTGGGTGAGTTTGCGAACTCAGTGAGGTAACCATCATCGATGGTTCACTCAATTCATGCAATAATCAGGCATATCACAATTATTTCATAATTTCACATACTTAAGAAGAACCACATGATCATATCAGTAACACATTTTGTTTTCACATAAGCATAAGGCATTTTGCCTTTCACTCAATCAAATATATGTAAGCAAATGCATATGAAATGCTCATGTGACCCTTTTTCTAATTTATTATTGTGTTGTGACCGAGCGCCTAGACTGTCTTAATATGGGCACATTAATCATTGAGCCTGAGGCTCTAAATCACTGTGGGGCTCGAGGCCCAAATACAATTGTTGAGCTTTTAGCTCTAGGTGGATGCTCCGGTCACAACTGTCATTATCTGAGTATGCATTTATGTATGAAATGCATATGTGACAATTAAGCAGTATATACATCACAATCAACACATTTCTCACAATTTATCACATCACAAGCAAGTAGTTCTCAAATTCACATACAAGTAGCACTTCTATGTCATGGCTCCCCAGTACATCGGACCTTCTGTCCAGAATCCACAATCACAATCAATCTCAAACCCCACAAAATTATAAGCAATCAATAATTGAGAGAATCGTCTAGGTCACTCACCAATAGCTTCCGAAGCTAATGCCTGAAAGTCTCGGCAACGTCTGTGGGTTGACGATCTAAATGCGCCTCCATAACAGTTAAAATACACAAATATTACCAAGTGTACATTCAGAAATGTTTAATAATGCACATGGAGAAATTAAAATGTGTACAATGCATGTTTATGACATTCCCGGCATTATTCCAAAAATTCTGATCATAAAGTTTTCCTCTAAATTTTAGAAATTCATAGACACAAAAATTACTCAATTCGGACCTCTATAGGTCCAATTATTGTTAAAACATGGACCAGAAAAATAATTACTCGGTCCCCTCACTTTGTTACCTAATCAATCCACGTCAATTTTATCTCTAAAAATTCACAATTTTACATAGAAATGAAATTAAATGTCTTACGACTCCGATGCCTTAAAAATCGGGTCAATCGGAGGTCGGATGAAAAAGTTATTCACAAAAGAATAGGAAAGGGACCAAATAAATAACAAAAATAAAAAATAAAAAATAATAATTAAATTAAAAAAAACGGGCTGAGTACGTCACACTTAGCCCAGGGCGAGGGCTCCTCGCCCTCACGAGATGCCTGTTTGTCCTCGTCCTCGCGAGGGCGACGCGTCGCCCTCTTGAGGAGCGAGCTTCCGCCAAAATTCCTTTTTTTCCAATTCCACTTATTTCTTTCGCTCCTTTCACAAAACCTATCTTTTCACACAAGTAACAAAAAATGAAAAATAAGGTCTCATTGGAAAGATTAAAAAAAACCCTACAATTTCCATGAAGGACTCACATATCAATTTCACCCCTAAGGGTGTCAAAAATGCAATCAAAGTTTCTGCCTAATCACAAATTTTCCAAAACAGTGCAACATTCTTCTAAAAATCATATCTTCCCATTCGCTTTGCAAAAAGTTCCAAGCTTTACAATTAAAAGACCAGAACATATTATACAACTTTCATGAATAACTTGGAAGCAAATTCAAAAAAGGTCAAAATATCAATCAAAGTTTCTGCCCTGTAAATCTCATCCTAACCAATCACACAACTTTACAAGAATCATAACTTCTGATTTCATTAGCCAAAAATTCCATGCTTGATATCAATGGAAATATCAAATCACATTTTACAACTTTCATGAAGCACTTAAAAGCAATTTGAACCTCTAAATGGGCCAAAATCTCAATCAAAGTTTCTGCCCTACACATATCATCCTAACATTACCACAATCTTATAAAAATCATAACTTCTTATCCCCTTAGCCAAAAATTCCATACTTTATATTAATGGAAAGCTCATAAAACATCATACAATTCTCATGAAGCACTTAGAAGCAAATTCTACCTCTAACGAGGTCAATTTCCTACATGATTGTTGCTGCCCTGTTTTCATATTATTAAACATCACTTAAACCATAAGCAAAGTTCAAGCACTTATAACTACCAACTCCAATGTCAAAAAATAGCACATTTCATGGAGATAGAAAGCTATCAAGAAGAGCTACAACTTTCATGGAGACCAACTTTGCAAAATCAGCCTCAAACAACCTATAAAAATTCCTAAAGTTTCAGAGCAAAATTTTCCATGTTAGTGTCACAAAATAACACTATTCATCCTGTACATACACTACCACCTTCAAATCAAAATTAAGAACCCTTCAAGCCAAAATTGGACAGCACCTCCTTCACAATAATTCTAGCCAAACTCTTCAAGTTTAATTCAAGCCTAACCTTATCTCAATTGCATAGCCATATAAAAAGTTTCGATCAAATCTTTGAAACATATACAAATCAAAATTTTCAGATTCTCAACCTAACTCAATTTCTACCTCTTCCAAACCATTTCTAAACCAATTCTCACTCAATTCACTTCATATATCCACCATAACTAACTCATAACCTATCCTTGAACTTTAGTCAACAAAATTGCAGCACACACACTAAATCATCTTCCTTTAATATCCTCTTATCTTTATTCACTAAAATCAATCCAAAACAACTCAATTTACCTATACCATATTCAACATCATTCATTAACTTCTACCTCATCAATCATCAATCAATCAAGGAAATAACATACCCATATACACCAAACACAATTTCATGCAATTAATGCACAAGAGATCACAATTAATGCATTTAACTACCAATTTATACATAAATCACAATTCTTCCTATTTAAGCTTCCAAAATCACAAACCCTCTACTTCACTTCACCACCCACGTTCATCATCCTCTTAAGGGGGAGAAAGTTTATGCTAGGCTTTTTAGGTGAGCTAAAGGAAAAGGAAGCAAGGTTAAAGGAGGAGGAAAAGGTGAGCAAACTTTCAAACACACTAAAGAAGAGGAGAGCTACGAAGATGGAGAAAAATCACACTTAAAACACCTTTAACCCTTTCTAAGAAGAAGTATCGTGAATAGCCAAAGAAAGTAGGACTTTTATTAAATCTATACATCATGGTGGCATATTAGGCAAGTGACAAGTGTCACTTGCCACATGTCACATACCTAAACCTTCACTAATGTCTTTCCCATTAAAATTCCAATTTCACTTGTCATTTTTCCTAGTCCGAAAAAGTACCCCAAAAATTTCAGAAAAATTTATAAAATTCACTAACAAATTTTAAAACTCAATGACACTCTCCAATCAATTTTCCAAATACAAAAAATCACATTTTTCATAATAATCACATTGATGACCAAATATACCTAGAAAAGTCATGAATGCATGTACAGTCATTACATGTGCAAAATTCACTATTCACATGTATATATGAATGCATGAACATATCAAGACAAATTTAAACACTCATAACCCATTCCAAATTACTATTCTACCCTTCCCACTAGTGGTGGGATGTTACAGTTTATGTTGGAAGAAGAAGTATTAAGGGAACCCAATTGATTTTAGGGTTTCTAAACTAGGTCCTAGGGTTTTTAACCTAAATGGACTATGGTTAGGTTAGATTTGAGTTTAATTTGTGTTTGTTGAACTTTGTGTTTTTTTTTTGGAGTTTATGAATTTTATTGGAATGTTGTTTTGAATGGAACCTGGGTTGTTTTAGGAAACCAAGGAAATCCTACCCAAAAGCAAAGGGAAAGACAAGCTTAACTTGGATTTTCGCAAGCTAATTAGGTGGGTAATGTATTATAGTTATTATGTAATTGGGCAAATTCTTGTTTATGTATGTGTGTGTTAATTTGCTTGAAATTGAAATAATTGTGAATGTTTAGAAATGCATGATGCATTGCGATTATGTTATTTCTTCAAAGAGGTTATAACATTTTGAGTTATATAAAAAGACGAAAATGTTAGTAGTGTGCCCTAGGCCAATGAACATTTGTGATTCATGTATTAACATTATGATTTGTTAATAATATATTATGAGGTATTCATTTTATATATGCATGTATTTCATTTATGTAATGTGATTTACATTCCATGAATAGTAGTAGACTTATGTCATCAAGTATGTGACTTGATAGTAAAACCATAAGCGTTATAACACTATTCTAGACTGTCCCTGGTCGATCATTATTGGTGGAACAATAATGAATTAAGACTAGTATGTGTTCGATTGATGATCACGTTTATCGATCATGGATATGAGATATCAAATCGAAACATAGATATATGTTAGAGAACATATATTGGACCGACCCACATAAAGAATACTACATGGTTTCATGTCATTAGTGATTCTTAATATGGTTTGACTATAGTCCTTTGACCTGAAGTCATCATGGTTCCCTATATGAGGAATTCAGTGTTTTGATATTAGACTAAGTTATTTTTAACCGAATAACAAATAGTCTTATATTGGACATCAAATGAATCATGCGGAGGGATGTGAATGACGTAGATGGGATTTGTACCTCTCTTAAATGAGAGAGATATCATTTGGGCCTCTTGACAAGTGTGACTGAAGAAATGCATGGCCGTGCTCAAATGAATTGATGAAGAGTCATCAATGTCATTTGTTATAATCAGTCAACTTGGGGATCAAGAAACTATGATTAATCAAAGGTTGACATGTACCATGCCTTGTGATTAATCTTGATATCGTGTTACAAAGGATCGAGCCTATAACCATAATTACAAAGTTAAATCGGATTATCAATCCTCATTTGATTTGGGTAGTCATAATGTCTTGCTAGAGGCCGCTTATGACTTATGGGCCTCAAGTGTAATCAAGCCCATTGCCAACATCAAATGAGCCTACAGGGTCGCACACAAAGAGCGATGTGATCTGGGCTTATTCTCTTGGGCCTAATTTATTAGGTATTAAATAAATATATTTAGATATATTTATTGGGCTAGATTGAATTAAGATGTCGGGCTTTTATTATATATGATATAATGGGCCGAAACTTAATGGGGCCTAAATGGGATTAGGGTTTCTATAAATAGAAGCTTAGGTCTCATTAGGTTAACGACACAATTGTCGAGAAACCCAGCCGCCATCCAAGAGAAAGATCGATGCGACGCTCGTAAAGTTTTTCAGACGTGCTAGCACACTCTGATGCCGCACCGGATCGTGCATGCTCGTGTGGATACCGGTAGAGGACATTAGCGATTTGCAGTGTCTTGGAATCTGAAAAAAAAGAAGCAATCCACCCACGAAAATAAGGTATTTTCGTTAATCCTCGTGTTTTCGATTATACGTGATGTTTTTGAATGGTCTTTTCCGCAGCGTATTGTGAATACTTGGACCATACGCGATCCAATAGTGGTATCAGAGCCAGGTTTAATCGTTAATCTTGGATTAGTGGCTTGATTTTTGTTATTGACTGGATTTTGGAATTGAATAAGAATATGAACTGTTCATATTCTGAACCCTTAATTGTTCGATTGTTACACGAATCTATTTCCCAGAATTGAAATTGTTTCCTCTTTGTTGGTGCATATCATGATCTGCGATTGTTGATTTCTAAAAATTGTTTTACAAAGCTTTTGTGTTTATCCACGATTGAATCGCTGTGTTAATTGATTATGCATGATCTGAAATTGTTTCCCATCTCAGCATATACGATACAAGCCTTGCAAGGAAATCCCTAATATTATGGGTTTGCGTTTACAGAACACAATATGAGATATTTGTTTTCTGGGTTTATGCGTAATGTACTGCCTGTGTTGATTTTCTTCTTGCGTTTGTATTCCCATATTGCGTTATCGACAAGATGGGCGATGATCGCCTATCTATGGAACCATCGTTAGCCACGATGTCGATCGTGATGCCACCGTTGGCATCGGCAATGGATGGGCTCATGGCGATGCCATGGACAGCGATGCGTCTTCTCCATGGATCTGCGTTTTCCCTTTATTTGCAATTTTACGATATTGCTTATCATCTTCGTTTTCTCCATTGAGTTTCTAGAAAATCGATGGATGAGTAACACCCATCGACTGGCGACGCAACACCATCACTAGATGATGGTGTCGCCGCCGCGCAATGGCGTCTCCGGTGACGCCATATAGCCGCGGAAACCGTCGGGTGGAGACCCACGGTTGGAGGTTCGCTTTTCCTGGAGTTCAAGCGGTTGTGCGTGCGGCGTGGGGTTCGTGGACGTGGTTGTGGAAAGAAGATCCGAAGAAAGAAGGAGGAAAACCGAAGAGAGAGGTCGGCGGGTTGGAGAAGACGACGGCTTGTGGGACATGCGCCTGCGTCTTCCAGAGCGTGGACACGCCCACGTTGCAAGGCCGGGCGCGTGCAAAGGCACGCGCTGCACGCTAACCCTCAAATTTTTTTTTTAAAAAAAAATTGTTTTAAAAACCCTAATTTAATTTTTATTATTTTAATAGAGATTAAATTAATAATAATCCTAATAATAATAAAAGGTGTTTTATTAAAATTTGAAAATTGTTTTCAAAGGATTATTTATTAGGAAAGGGTTTTTGGAATTTAATTTAATTTTTCAAGAGTTGAATTATTAAATTTCTCTTTTATTAATTTAATAGAGATTAAATTAATAAATACTCTAATAATAATAAAAGGTGTTTTATTAAAATTTAAAAATTGTTTTCAAAGGATTATTTATTAGGAAGGGAAAGGGTTTTTGAATTTAATTTAATTTTCAAGAGTTGAATTATATCAACAATTAGAAGCCAAGGTTATAACAAGCGTTTTGTAATCTTCCATAATTCTTTATAAGGATTAATAACCTTCTAAGAAACGACCCTCATCGTAATTTTAAGTTTATATGCCTTCCATAAATCTTTACCAATGTTTATCTCTAGCTCATCCTTATGTGGGTTTTGCCAAAGCAAGGCATGTGGGGATTATCTAGGAAGACATTTGAATAATGGTGCTATTCATAGGTAAAGTATGATTAAACTTAACTAAGCTATCAAAACGGTTTTGGGCTTAGGGCATAAGATTGGGTTTTACATACATGCAATACATAAGATGTATTTTAACATAAGCCCATCAAGAGTTACATGTGATGTAATTGAAAAGAGTTTTCTATCTAAATAACTAAGTTTTGAGTGTTAAGCCAAAGCTTTCTTAGGACTTAGTGAAATATGGATCTTGTTTCTCCCATTTTCAATCGAGGGTTATTTATTTGAGTGTGAGCTAATACCTCATAATAATAAGAATGTTGACCCTTATTGCATAATTTTGTAGATTATGGCTACTCCATCCACAAACCTGTCTATGCGATCTATCTTAGAGAAAGAAAAATTTAGTGGAACAAATTTCCTAGATTGGTATAGAACTCGAGAATTGTTCTCAAGCAAGAAAGAAAGGCTTTCAAGAAGAAGGGCAAGACAAAGGACAAAGGTAAAGTACCTAAGTCCAAGCCCAAGCCCAAAGCTAAGACTAAGGCACTAAGGAGGAGTTTGCTTCCATTGCAATGAACCTGGTCATTGGAAAAGGAACTGCAAACTCTATTTGGAAGAGTTGAAAGAGAAGAAGAATAGTGCGACTATTTCTTGGTATGTTTGTTATAGAAATCAAATTTACTCCTTCTGCATCTTTGGTATTAGATACCGAGCTGCAACTCACATTTGTACTAATGTGCAAAGTCTAAGAAGGACTAGAAGATTGATGTCCGTGAGATCGACTGCTGTGGGAAATGGAGCAAGAGTCGCTGCTTTATCCGTGGGGACTTATGATCTTATTTTGCCTCTCGGGCTCATTTTGGAACTCAAGAATTGTTATTATGTACCTACTATGAGTAGGAACATTATTTCTTTGCTTGTTTAGAGAATGATGGATTTAAATTTTCTATTGAGAATATAAGTATTTCCATTTATAAGAATGACATTTTATATGGCATTCATGGCGTCAATTAAATGGCATTTATACTCTGACATCGAGTTTGTTACAAATGAGCCCATCTATAACATAAATACCAAGAAGTTTAAATCTAACGATTTGAACCCAACCTATCTCTGGCATTGTCGCCAGGCCACGTAAATGAAAAACGATTTCAAAACTCCATCAAGATGGATTCATTGATTCTTTTGAATCTTTTGACACGTGTGATTCTTGTTTACTGGGTAAGATGACAAAGGCCCCTTTGAGTAAAGGGAAAGGGCCAATGAGCTATTGGGCCTTATACATACCGATGTATGCGGTCCTTTTAGCATATCAGCGAGAGGAGGTTATTTTTATTTCATTACTTTTACAGATGACTTCAGTAGATATGGGTATGTCTATTTAATGAAGTACAAATCTGAATCATTTGAAAAGTTCAAAGAGTATAAGAATGAAGTACAAAATCAGCTTAGCAAGAATATTAAAATCCTTCGATCTGATCGAGGAGGTGAATATTTAAACCAAGAGTTTGATGATTATCTTAAGGATTGTAGAATCGTTTCACAATTGACTCCTCCAGGAACTCCTCAATGGAATGGTGTTTCTGAAAGGAGAAATCGAACTCTATTAGATATGGTTCGATCAATGATGAGTCAAACTGATCTTCCAAAATACTTCTGGGGCTATGCTTTAGAAACCGCAGCATTCATATTGAACCGTATTCCTTCAAAGGTCAGAAAAGACACCTTATGAGATATGGATGGAAGCGCCCCAATTTATCTTTTTAAAGATTTGGGGTTGTGAGGCTTATGTGAAGCGTCCATTCTTCGACAAGTTGGCAACCAAATCTGAAAAATGTTATTTTGGGATATCCTAAGGAAACTAAAGGATATTACTTTTACATCCCATCGAGAACAATGTGTTTATTGCTCAAATGGTTTCTTCTTAGAGAAGGAATTTGTTTCAATGGAAACAGTGGGAGTAAAGTACAACTCAAGAAATTCAAGTTTCACAAAATGACATTGAGCTGCAAAGGAGATTGAAGCGAGCTCACAAGTCGTTGATGAGCGGTCTTCAACAACACAAGGCCTACGTAGATCCGATAGATTCGTCATGAGCCCGAGAGATATGGATTTCTCACATCGATGATGATAATGTGATGCTCATCGATCATAATGAGCCCACAACCTATCAAGAAGCTATGAAAAGTCCGAATCGCTAAATGGTTAGAGGCCATGAAAGCAGAGATGCAATCCATGTATGACAATCAAGTTTGGACTTTGATTGATCCGTCGATGGCTTGAAGACCATTGGATGCAAATAGGTTTTCAAAAGAAACTCGACATGGATGGAAATGTGCACACTTATAAAGCAAGACTTGTTGCTAAAGGTTATCGATAAGTTCATGGAATTGATTATGATGAGACATTTTCTCCGGTGGTCATGATCAAATCCATTAGAATTTTATTGCCATAATGCATACTACGATTATGAGATATGGCACATGGATGTCAAAACGGCTTTCCTTAATGGAAACTTACTTGAGGATGTATATATGATACTGACTGAGGGTTTTGTCCATCCTAAGAATTGGGAAAGGTGCAAGCTTCAAAGATCCATTTATGGATTGAAGCAAGCATCAAGAAGTTGGAATCTTCGTTTTGATGAAGTTGTCAAAGAGTTTGGATTCATCAAGAATGAAGATGAACCTTGTGTTTACAAAAGGTTAGTGGGAGTCTTGTTGTCTTTTAGCTTTATATGTTGATGACATCGCTCATTGAAACGATATTCCAATCTTACGTAATGTTAAGATTTGGTTAAGGAAAAGTTTCAATGAAAGACTTAGGTGAAGTCGCTATGTTTTAGGCATTAAGATCTATAGAGATAGATCAAGAAAGCTTATAGGCCAAAGTCAGAGTACACATATAGATAAGATACTGAAAAGGTTTAGTATGCAAGATTCCAAGAGAGGATTCTTGCCTATGTCACATGGAATCAAGCTTTCTAAGAAGGATTGTCCTACTTTAGGTAAAGAGCTTGAGCACATGAGTAAGATTCCATATGCATCAGGAATTGGATCTATCATGTATGCCATGTTATGTACTCGACTGATGTTTCATATTCTTTGAGCATAACAAGTAGATACCAGTCTAATTATGGTGAGAGTCACTGGATAGCAATTAAGAATATCCTTAAGTACTTGAGAAGAACTAAGGATACGTTCCTAGTCTATGGAGGACTTGAAAGGAGAGCTCGTTGTAAATGGTTACACTGATGCTGGTTTTCATCGACATAGATGATTTTAGATCGCAATCAGGTTTTGTGTTCTGCTTGAATGGAGGTGCGTGAGTGGAAAAGTTCAAAGCAAGACACGTTGTCGATTCTACAACCGAAGTCGAGTACATTTGTGCGATCGGATGCGCTAAGGAAGTCGTATGGATCGTGAAGTTCATCACGAGCTTGAGTTGTTCCTAGCATTGCAAGTCCTATAGACCTTTATTGTGATAATAATGGGGCTATAGCACAGGCTAAGGAACCAAATTCACATCATAGATCCAAACACATACTCAGACGTTTCCATTTGATTAGAGAGATCATTAGAAGAGGAGACGTGAAGATATGCAGAGTGGGCACAGATGACAACATTGTCGATCCACTTACTAAGCCTCTTCCACAGCCTAAACATGAGAGTCATACGAGGTCTATGGGTATTAGATATCTGACTGATTGGGCCTAGTGTAAGTGGGAGATTGTTAGTAGTGTGCCCTAGGCCAATGAACATTTGTGATTCATGTATTAACATTATGATTTGTTAATAATATATTATGAGGTATTCATTTTATATATGCATGTATTTCATTTATGTAATGTGATTTACATTCCATGAATAGTAGTAGACTTATGTCATCAAGTATGTGACTTGATAGTAAAACCATAAGCGTTATAACACTATTCTAGACTATCCCTGGTCGATCATTATTGGTGGAACAATAATGAATTAAGACTAGTATGTGTTCTGATTGATGATCACGTTTTACTGATCATGGATATGAGATATCAAATCAGAAACATAGATATATGTTAGAGAACATATATTGGACCGACCCACATAAAGAATACTACATGGTTTCATGTCATTAGTGATTCTTAATATGGTTTGACTATAGTCCTTTGACCTGAAGTCATCATGGTTCCCTATATGAGGAATTCAGTGTTTTGATATTAGACTAAGTTATTTTTAACCGAATAACAAATAGTCTTATATTGGACATCAAATGAATCATGCGGAGGGATGTAAATGACATAGATGGGATTTGTACCTCTCTTAAATGAGAGAGATATCATTTGGGCCTCTTGACAAGTGTGACTGAAGAAATGCATGGCCGTGCTCAAATGAATTGATGAAGAGTCATCAATGTCATTTGTTATAATCAGTCAACTTGGGGATCAAGAAACTATGATTAATCAAAGGTTGACATGTACCATGCCTTGTGATTAATCTTGATATCGTGTTACAAAGGATCGAGCCTATAACCATAGTTCTGAGTTAAATCGGATTATCGATCCTCATTTGATTTGGGTAGTCATATTGTCTTGCTAGAGGCGCTTATGACTTATGGGCCTTGAAGTATAATCAAGCCCATTGCCAACATCAAATGAGCCTCTGTGGTCGCATATAAAGAGCGATGTGATCCGGCTTATTCTCTTGGGCCTAATTTATTAGGTATTAAATAAATATATTTAGATATATTTATTGGGCTAGATTGAATTAAGATGTCGGGCTTTTATTATATATGATATAATGGGTCAAACTTAATGGGGCCTAAATTGATTAGGTTTTCTATAAATAGAAGCTTAGGTCTCATTAGGTTAACGACACAATTGTCGAAAACCCAGCCGCCATCCAAGAGAAAGATCGCATGCGGCGTTGAAAGTTTTTCAGACGTGCTAGCACACTACATCCATGACTGGATCGTGCATGCTCGTGTGGATACCGGTAGAGGACATTAGCGATTTGCAGTGTCTTGGAATCCGAAAAAAAAGAAGCAATCCACCCACGAAAATAAGGTATTTTCGTTAATCCTCGTGTTTTCGATTATACGTGATGTTTTTGTATGGTCTTTTCCGCAGCGTATTGTGAATACTTGGACCATACGCGATCCAACAGAAAAAGCATGATAGTATGAGCATATGGCTGAATTGAGCATAAATTGGATGTGATTGGGTAAGAGAGGAACCCGTTTCGTTAGTCACGTGCAAGTTGACTCATAGCTTTCTCCTGGCTGTTTTCTTGAGGCCACAAGATCCTAAGAATTTGGACTCATTTTGTTTACAGAGTAAACTTCGATTTCTCTGTTCCATTCTATGGAACTCTCGAGCCATTTGTTTGTGCATTGCATTCTAAATTTTCAAGTATGATGCATAGTTGAGTGTTGTGTTTAATGTGTGTTATAAGTTTGAGTTAAATTGGTCAAATGCTTTAATTGTTAGAATAAATTGTGAATGCTCAAATTGCTAGATATATATGTACATATGCTTGAATATATGGTCAATTGTCTGTGGCTACAAATATATTAGCCACTGACCTATGTAGCTCACCCCACTATTCCCTCCTCAGGTGCAGAATAAGAAGGTTAGCAATCCTTGTAAGGTATCGAAAACTTCAAGATATTAAAAACTTTTGTAACAAAGTTAGTTCGATCACTTTTGGATAGCTTCATAAGCATGTTAAACACTGAGCATCCTATATATGTTGTATTTTATGTTAAGTCTTTATTTATAATGTTAATATGAAATTAAAGTTATGCATGAGCTTCTGTTGATTTGGTAAACAAGTTTAGAACTAAAAAGTTCCCCAGGTGTATTTGCATGTTTCTTTTGTCATTATACATTTCAAAATCTAAGTCTTTCATAGATGTAGGAATTGTGTTCAGAATTTAGAGGGAAATCTGGACTAATCTAGGTGAAATTAGACAAAGTTGTCTCCTAGAAAGTTGTAGATCCTTTTAACTTTCCAACGGTATTTAGTATGAAATTTTTGGATATTTGAGTTGAAAGTTATGGTCCTTAGAAGGGAAGATGCTTAGGAGTATAAAGTGGTATCGTCTGTAAAGACGTATCGTTTGTGATGACATCATATCGTTTGTGATGACTTCATATCGTTTATAAAATTGTATCATCTATGATGACGTTATTCGTCTTAAGTTGACTTTACTTCGTCTTAAGTTGACTCTGCTTCTTTTTAAGAGTTACATCATCTTAACTTGACTTTGCTTCATCTTAAGTTGACTTTACTTTGTCTTAAGAGTTGCATCGTCTTAAGTTGACTTTGTTTCGTCTTAAGTTGACTCTGCTTTGTCTTAAGAGTTGCATCATCTTAAGTTGACTTCGCTTCATCTTAAGAGTTGCGTCGTGTTAAGTTGATTTTGCTTCGTCTTAAGTTGACTCTGATTCATCTGCTTTTTGCTTCATCTGCTTTTTGATTCATCTACTTTTTGCTTTGTCTACTTTCTGCTTCTGTGACCTAAACTTCTTCTTCTGTACACTATTCATTTGATCATATTTCCTGCTCCATTTTTTATCCTTCAAATGATAAAATCTGTCTTCAAGGTCTGTATGAAAGTTGCAGATCTTGAAGTCTTCTTTCGAACCATCCAAGGAACATTTTAATCTAAAATCTACAAAGAAAGTTGTCATTTGTCTCTAAATAAGTTCAATATGGTCAAGAGTAAGTACTATTCCAGTTTAATGACTCCGAATGCTGGGCTCCAGAAGTGGGGTTTAGCATTGTTTGCTCCGAAGGCTAGACCTTAGAGGCGGGGTCCAGCATTGTTTGGTATCAAAGCTTATGATTTTTCTAGGCTTAGAATGCATTGTAAGATGAATTAAGCATATTAAGATGAATTGTTATGTTATGTGATTACTTGTTGCATTGTAAATTGATTGAATTGCATTAAGTGACATGTATGTCATGCATACATGTAGAGGTTAAATTTTAAAATGAAATGTAAGCTAATAGTAAGTGTTTGCATTGAAGGAGTAAGATGCCACCTCGTAGAAGGACATGAAGAGTATTGCAAGGATCGATTGAACCTGACTCTCCACCAAGGGAGGAGAGTACCGATGAATCTGTAGCCTCAACAAATGTTGAGGCTTTTATGGGGCAAGGTAGTGAACCCATTCGGTCACAATCGTGGGAGTCTCCTCTTCCGCAGGAGCAAGTGCATGCTCTATTGGATTCGAGGATGTTTCAGGCATTTGCTCAAGCCATAGGCCAGATGCCACAATCTTTTGTTCCAACCCCAGTCAAGAAGGGGAAACAGTTTGATAAGCTCAGGAAGTATGGGGCAGTGGATTTCTATGAGACAATGGATCTAGAAGAAGTTGAGACTTGGTTGAGAAAGATCGAGAGGATACTGGATCAGATAGATTGTGAGGATGATGAGAAGGTTGTATACATTGCAAGCCTGCTACAGGGAGATGCTCTGCATTGGTGGGAGAGTGTGCCAGAGAGCTAGATGAGACCACCAATGCTAGCATGGAAGTACTTCTTAGCTGTATATAAGAAGAAGTACCTATCTGAGGTGTACATTCAGCAGAAACAGAGAGAGTTTTTGAGTCTCATCCAGAGGGAAATGGTGGTGATTGAGTATGAGCACCGATTTACACAGCTATGTCGGTATACAACATATATGATGATGAGTGAGGCAACTAAGTGTTGTAGGTTCAAATCGGGATTGCATCTAGCTATTACAGAGAAAGTAGTAGTGCAGAATTTTTGTTATTTTCAACAACTAATCGAAGCAGCTCTGAGGGTTGAGAACATCTATAACATAAAGAATGTCATGAGCAAAAAGAGAAAGTGGAGAGAACAGTTCAAGAGAGGAAGTGGTACTTCTATGCCTGAGAGGAGTGCCAAGACTTTCCTTATGTATTTTGAGAAGAGGAGTAGTGGGGCGAACAGGTCCAAACCAATGATAACTTTTATTGTTTGTCATCAAGCCTCTGTAACTAGAGGTAGTAGAAAGGGAGAAGGGAATAAGCCACCCATTCCCAAATGTGAGAACTGCGAAAGGTTCCATATAAGGGAATGTTAGCAATTAATAGGAGCATGTTTCAATTGTAGACAGAAAGGGCATATGGCAAAAGAGTGTCCAAAATATGCAAAAAGAGAGGGAACACAGATGCATGTTTTGAAGAGAACTCAGACAGTGGGGCATAAGGCTACAACTGAAGTGGGTAGCTTTGATGTAGCTAAGAGGGTGAATCCTCAAGGAAGACCAAGGGGGCAAGCACCAGTTAGAGTGTTTGTAATGACACGGGAGGACGCAGAGATCGCTCCAGAAGATGTGACTGGTATGATTAAATTATTTGATGATGATGTGATTGTTTTGATTGATCCAAGTTCTACCCACTCCTTTGTTTCATAAGGTAGAACTATGTATGGTAGAGATTTCATCCTACTGGATACTCCTTTGATGATGAGTATTCTAATCAGCCAGTATATTGTGATTAGTTAAGTTTATCGAGATTATGAGACACATATTAGTAGGGGACACATAGTGGTGGATTTATTGTCATTGAAGATAGGAGGATTAGAAGTGATATTGGGTATCGATGCCTTAGAGAAATATAATGCCAACTTTGATTGCAAACAAAAGACAGTGGAGTTCGAGTTGGATGGTGGAAGAAAGGATATAGGAGACAACAAATTTAGCTCATGGAGAATTGTTTCGGATTTGATGGCAGAGAAAATGATGAGGAAAGGGTGTGAAACATTTTTGGTCTATGTAGTAGACACGAGGGTAGATAGAGGGAAGTTAGAGGATATACCAATAGTCATGGAATTCTCGGATGTCTTTCCCGAGGAGTCACCAGGACTATCGTCACTTAGGGAAATTGAATTTCCTATTGAGCTTCTTCCAGGCATAATGCCAATTTCAATTCCACCTTATAGAAGGGCTCTGGTAAATTTTAAGGAGCTTAAGGAGCAATTGGAAGATATTTTAGAGAAAGTTCACATTAGGTCGAGTTCTTCACCTTGGGTAGCTTTGGTTCTTTTGTGAAGAAGAAAGACGGGTCCTTAATAATGTGTGTTGATTATAGGAAGCTTAACTATGCCACCATTAAGAACAGATGTCCACTTCCACACATAGATGACTTGTTTCATCAGTTGGAAGGGGCGAGGGTTTTTTCGAAGATAGATTTGAGATCAGGTTACCATCAGTTGAGGATAAAGGAGTTCGATGTGTCAAAGACTGCTTTTAAACACGGTATGGCCATTTTGAGTTCTTGATCATGCCTTTTGGATTTATAAATACACCTGCAACCTTCATGGATTTGATGAATAGAATCTTTAGGCCTTTCTTAGACTAATTTGTCATTTTCTTTATTGATGATATTTTGGTCTATTCTGAGAGTGATAAGGAACATGAGGTGTTGGGCACCATTTCCAAAACCTAACCTTTTTCCGAATATCATAATACTTAAGCGTATGATCCTGTAGGGTTATTTTCATGAACCCTTATTAGTCATCATCCCACAAGGGTGGCGTGCCCATGACAATTAACATAAAAAAAACTTATTACAAGGTTTTAATGGCATTTCAAGCCACATTACAACATAATCCGAAAACTCAAATTCTTGAAAAGTGACTAAAGCCTTGTGTTTTCTAAAACTAACTCAAACTACATCATAAACAAATTTGGAGTGATGCCTTGACTCTCTTTCACTCCATCTCTTGCTCATCACCTGGAGGTGGGGACAGGAAGGGGGTGAGCTTGAAAGCTCGTGGGTAACAGTTGATAATAAAAAGAAAAGCAAAACTTTTGAAACCATTTTTCTTATCATAATAAATTTTCGGTGAGTTTATAAAGTACATGCTTCCTAGGCTTTTAGCCAAAATCCACAAGTCACATAACATGAATGCATCAAACTTGATTAAACATCTTGTAGCATATAAACACATCAGAATGGTTTGGGTGGATCCAAAACATGATGCACTACACATTCCCATATAATGGTCCTGTGTAGTTATAAACTTGAGGGAGTCCTTGAAGTAGTTCCGTGCCACTAGAGAAGTCTTAAATTTAGGTCAACAAGCATGTGACATTTTTTGAGGGATCACCATAAACCCACATAACACATATATCATGACTTGTAAACTTGTATCACCCAAAATGGCACTTCTTGAAAACTTGAGTTTCACGAGCAAACAATATTTCATATGCGCTTTCAAAACTTAATTTCGTAAACTTGATAGTCGTTTCAAAAAACACTTGAAAAACTTCTTTACAAACCATTACATAGTTCATGTAGTAAACATATAGCAGATTTCACAAATCATGTAAAAACAAAAGATGCAACACTTATAAAGCAATTGAAAATCAGTAAACTTTTTTGCTTTAAAGAAAAACAGTAGTGGCTTATTTACTCTATTATAAATATGTACACACCTAATTTCCTTTTTTATAGGCTTGCTCAAAATGTCTCTTCTCTTTGCAAACAACCTGAGGTCTTTAAAATCCTTTCCTGTTGTATCTTTAATGTGTGCTCTGTGAGTTGATCTAACTGAAATAGATCTCTTCGATCCCTTCGGTTATTCACCAAATGAAGAGATCCTTAGCTCAAATGGAAGCTCTTCTCTTCCTCTATCTTTTTCTCTTCTTGAACAACCTCAAAATCTTTCTTATAGGCTAAGGAAATTGAAACTCTAGCTTGGTTTCTCTTCTCTCTCTCATTCTCTTCTTCTCTTTGTATTTCTCTCTCTTTTTTATGACATTCTCTTTTTCTCTTTCTTTCTCCCTTTCTTATTCTCTTTTGCTTCCTTCCATTTATAGGCAAGACAACACTACTTTTTCCAATTATGCCCTTCCATTTATGCCTTATGTCTTTTACACGTAAGTGTCTTGCCAAAAGTACCCTTGAATATTCTGACATAACACTTTATTCTAGAAGAATCTTCTCTATTGTCTTACGTTTCCCATGACACCAAATCAAATCAATAGCATCCAAAGAAAATATATATATAGTCCATGATTAATCATGAACATCAACAACAGAACATACACATATGTACATCTCTTCATCAACTTACTACACAATTTCAACTTCATTTTTGTTTTCATTTTGTCTCTAGCGTTCACCTTAATTCCTTTGACTTCAGCATTTTTTATCCACTAGAAACACCAAAAAAAAACTTGGACACATCCACATTTCTCATTCGTTACTTTACCTTTGCCTATTATTTCTTGGTTCAAGAATTTTCATTTATTTGCTCTTTACTCATGACTAATCTCCAAAATTTCTCATTCAAAAAGTTCTAACTTCTATGAAACGTTTGAAGTCCAACATAAGGAACACTTAAGAATTTCTTTGGAGACATTGAGGAAGGAAGAGTTATATGTCAAATTTGATAAATGTGAATTTTGGCTAAAGGAAGCAACATTTCTTGGACATATGATTTTAGAGCAAGGAGTACATGTAGATCCGAGGAAGATAAAAGCGGTTGTAAAATGGGTAAGAATGTACCTGAAGTATGAAGTTTCATGGGATTAACTGAGTATTACAGAAGGTTTTTGGAGGGCTTTTCTATAATAGAAGCTCTACTTTCCAAATTCACAAGAAAGAATCAGAGATTTATATGGACAGAGCAGTGCTAGAATAGTTTTGAGGAATTAAGGAATAGACTTACAACTGCACTAGTTTTTTCTTTGCCTTTGGGTAGTGATGAATATATAGTGTATAGTGATGCCTTAAGGAAAGGATTGGGTCGTGTGTTGATGCAAAGAGATAAAGTGATTGCATATGCTTCTACGTAATTAAAACCATATGAGATGAACTATCCTACACATGATTTTGAGTTGGCTATCATAATTTTTTCATTGAAGATTTGGAGACATTACTTGTATGGAGTTACTACTGGGGTGTTTACAGACCACAAGAGTCTCAAGTATCTAATGAGCCAGAAAGAGTTGAATTTGAGACAAAGAAGGTGGTTAGAGCTGTTGAAAGATTATGATTGGATGATAGACTGCCACCTGAGAAACGCGAGTAGCGGATGCACTAAGTAAGAAGTCTACTATGTCACATGTGGAGATGGAATATCTTCCTTTGTTGACAAAATTAGCCAAACTCTGGTTGACATTAAGGTAGGTTGGATCTGGGTGTATGTTGGCTAGCTTTAGAGTAAGGCTAGTATTGAATGAAAAGATCAAGGAATTGCAAGAACAAGATAAGTATTTAAGAAGGTTTTGAGAAGAGATTAAAAATGATAAACCTTCTAAAATAAAGATCAGAGAAGATGGACTAATGGTGGTAGGTAATAGATTGTGAATTCCTGACATGTTGGAGTTAAAAGAAGAGATTCTAGAGGAGGCACACAATGCGCCTTATGCTATACACCCAAGAAGTACGATAATGTATAGAGATTTGAAAGAACATTTCTAGTAGAAAGGAATGAAGAAAAAAGTTATGGAATATGCTAAAAGATTCTTAATGTGTCAGCAAATCAAAGCTGAACACTAGGCACCTTCAGGCAAGCTTAAACCTCTGCCAATTCTGAAATAGAAATGGGAGAAGATTACAATGGATTTCTTGATGGGATTGCCGAGGACTAGCAGGAAGCATGATACAATATGGGTGATTTTGGATAGGCTAATCAAGTCCACACATTTCTTTCCAATTAACCAGACAAATTCTTTGAATGCCTTGGCCAAGAAATATGTGGATGAAATAATCTGACTTCATGGGATTCCAAGTTGTATAGTTTTAGATAGAGACCCCAAGTTTACCTCTAGATTTTAGGAAAGCTTACAAGAGGCTTTGAGAACTAAGTTGCACTTTAGTACAACTTTCCATCTACAAACTGATGGTCAATCAGAAAGGACAATACAGACATTGGAGGTAATGTTAAGAGCTTCTGTTATGGACTTCAAAGGTTTATAGGATGATCATTTACCTTTAATCAAGTTTGCTTACAATAATTCCTATCACTTAGGAATTCAAATGGCAACTTATGAAGCTTTGTACGGTAGGAGATGCAAAAATCCTATTTGTTGGGACGAGGAAGGTGAAAGGAGACTAATAGGACCTAAGTTGGTACAAGTCACAATTGATAAGATTAAATTAGTAAAGCAGGGACTTAAAACAACTCAAGATAGAATGAAGAGCTATACGGATACACACAAAAAAGAGATGGAGTTTGAAGTTGGAGAAAAGCGTTTCTTAGAGCTTCTCTATGAAAAGGAGTTTGGAGATTTGGTAAGAAGGGCAAGCTTAATCCACGATACATAGGCCCATATGAGATCATCGAGAAGATTGGGTCTTTAGCTTATAAGTTAGCTTTGCCATCGGAGTTGTCTAAGATTCACAATGTTTTCCATGTATCGATGTTGAGGAAGTACCACTCTAATCCTTCACACATAGTTCAACCTTCAGAAGTTCAGTTAAGAGAGGATTTGTCTTATGAAGAACAACTAGTGGAGATTTTAGATTTAAAGGAAAAGATTTTAAGAAGCAAGACTGTGAAGCTAGTTAAAGTTTTATGGAAGAACCATTCTATGGAAGAGGCCATGTGGGAACCCTTGGAGGCCATAAAGGAGAAGTATCCACACCTCTTCAATGTCTCAAGTAAGAATTTTGAGGATGAAATTCTTTAATGGGGAGAATTGTTGGACCCTGGAAATTTTTTCTTTAAGTAAGCATGATTTAAAATAGTTTTGAGGGTTTAGATAGATTAAATTTTTAGAGTTATAATTATGTCAAGTTTAGTAGGATTTGTTGAATGAATAATTGGAATTAAATTGTTAATGTAATAAGGGCGTTCAAGGACATTTTTGGGAGATCACTTAAGCATAAAAGAACATAAGCTTATAAGGGAGGGTAAGATGGACTTTTTGGGTTCATTAAGGGTAAAAATAGAAAAAGAATATGTTGTTTTGCTTGTTAAGAGGAGAAAAACATGAATTGAAGAGGGAGAAGAGTGAGAAACGAAATTAAGAGAGAGGAAGAGAGGTTTCGCTGAGAGAACGAAAGAAAACTTGTTAAGGTAGGTTAACCATCTTTTCTTCTTGCTTTATTAAAGGAATGGGTTGTGTTAAGGATGAAGGAGTTAGACAAAAAGAAAAGGGATTTGTGTAGAGAGTGAAAGGTTTGTGTTAAAAGAAGTTAGATTAGAAGAACCCAATTGATTTTAGGGTTTCTAAACTAGGTCCTAGATGTTCTAACCTAGATGGACTATGGGTAGGCTAGATTTGAGTTTACTTTGTGTTTGTTAAACTTTGTGATTTTTTTTGGAGTTTATGAATTTTATTAGAATGTTGTTTTGAATGGAACCTTGGTTGTTTTAGGAAACCAAGGAAATCCTACCTAAGAGTAATGGGAAAGGTAAGCTTGACTTAGATTTTCGCAAGCTAATTAGGTGGATAATGTATTTATAGTTATTATGTAATTGGGCAAATTCTTGCCTATGTATGTGTGTGTTAATTTGCTTGAAATGGAAATAATTGTGAATGTTTGGAAATGCATGATGCATTGTGACGATGTTATTCCTTGAAAAAGGTTATAACATTTTGAGTTAGACAAAAAGAAGAAAAAACATGATGGTATGAGCATATGATTGAATTGAGGATAAATTGGATGTGATTGGGAAAGAGAGGAACCCATTTCATTAGTCACATGCACGTTGACCCATAGCTTTCTCCCGGCTGCCCGCTTGAGGCCACGAGATCTTAAGAATTTGGATTCGTTTTGTTCATGAAGTAAACTTCCGTTTCTCTTTTTCGTTCCATGGAACTCTCGAGCCATTTGTTTGTGCATTGCATTCTAAATTTTCAAGTATGATGCATAGTTGAGTGTTATGCTTAATGGTTGAAGTTTATGTTGTGTGTTATAAGTTTGAGTTAAATTGATCAAATACTTTAATTGTTAGAATAAATTGTGAATGCTCGAATTGCTAGATATACATGTACATATGCTTGAATATATGGTGAATTGCCTGTGGCTACAAATATATTAGCCACTGAGCTATGTAGCTCACCCCACTATTCCCTCCTCAGGTGCAGAACAAGAAGGTTAGCAATCCTTGCAAGGCATCGAAAACTTCAAGATATTAGAAACTTTTGTAACTAAGTTAGTTCGATCACTTTTGGATAGCTTCATAAGCATGTTAAACACTGAGCATCCTATATATGTTGTATTTTTTTAAAGCCTTTGTTTATAATTTTAATATGAAATTAAAGTTATGTATGAGCTTATGCTGATTTGGTAAATGAGTTTAGAGCTGTAAAGCTCCCCGGGTGTAGCACCCCCATACTATAAAATATGTATCGGGACGCCCGTAGGTCATTCCGACACACACCCTACGATAAGGGTGCACTACGAACAACCACTAACACTCCACATGGCATCAAAATCATAAAGAATTAATATGAAATCCACTAATTTTTGAAACCATAAATTCTCATTTCATAACCTCAAAGCAGTAAATTTACACAACTGGTATGTTTTGTACATTACTCCAAAAGAAAATCAAACAAAAAGGCTAGCTAGCTCATCCCTCAAAAATTGCCAGCTGACCGACCTGTGTGCCATGACTTCTCTTGCCAACTCAATCTACACGGCAGGAAAAGTCCCTCTGGAGCTATAAGTCTACTCTTTCGGTCCTAAAAAATAATTTGCAATTTTGGGTGAGTTTGCGAACTCAGTGAGGAACCATCATCGATGGTTCACCCAATTCATGCATATACACATACATAACACAGCTACGCACAATTATCTCATCAAATCACATTTAGTAGTACCACATAATTTTCATACCAATCCAAAGAATCAATTCAAATGCACATGGAATGTGTATGAGATGCTTTTCCAATTTATTACGTTGTGTGGATTGAGCTGCTCAAACTGCCCCATTAAGGGCGATAAACGGTGAGCCATAGGCTCGAATCACTATGGGCTCAAGGCCCAATCACGTTGAGCTTTAAGCTCGTTATCGCCCGTCACAATCGCCATTATCGATCATGCAATTATGCATGAAGTGCATATGTCCAAATAAAACAACACCAACATCATATCGATCCCAATTCAACATATACACATAAGTCTCGCAGTAATCGCAAGAAAATCACATATGACACTTCTATGTGAGAATTCCCCAATCCATCGGACCTCCGGTCCGCAATCCAGGCACAAACAAACACAATTTTCCCACCATTATTCTTCATAGGGTTCTAAGTGCAGAATTATAAACACTTACTAACCGAGGAACCATCTAGGTTACTCACCTAATAACTTCCGAGCTAATATCTGGAAGTCTCAGTAACGTCGATAGATCGACGCTCCAAATATGCCTCTATAATAATTAGAAAATATAATCATTACCTCTTGTCCAATCAGAACTATTTAATAAAGCATATGAAGCAATTTACAGGTGCACAATGCATGTTCATGATATCTCCGGCCCTAATCCCATTTTTTCCTATTAGAAAAATCCGTCTAAAAAATAGAAACCTATTGGCGTTGACGGTGCGCAATTCGGACCTCTATAGGTCCCCAATTAAACAAAACAGTGATTAAAGGCTCCGTTACCTGGGGCCACGTCAATTTCCCGTCTAAAAATTCCTAATTTCTCACAAAATGAAATTCAATATTCTATGCATCCGATGCCTCAAGAATCAGGTCAATCGGACGTCGGACGGAAAAGTAATTGATAAAAGAAACAAGAAATCACAAAATAATAATAAAATAAAAAAGAAACAAACCAGCCTCGCTGGGGCGAGACGTCGCCCTAGCGAGGCCGATTGATCCGGCCTCGTCGCTAGGGCGAGGCGTCGCCCTAGCGATGCCGCCCTTTAAGCCTCGTCACTAGGGCGAGGCGTCGCCCTAGTGACCGGGCATGATTCCCATTCCCATTTCTTTTTTTTTCCTGATTTCCAATCCAATTTTCAACACCAATAACTCATTGCACACAATTCAGAAAATTACCAGCTATATCTCATTGGAAAGATCATGAAACCCTCTACAATTCTCAAGAAGACCATAAAAATCAATTTCACCCCTAAGGGTGTCAAATATCCCATCAAATCTACTGTCTACACAAAACCTCTCAAACAGTGCAATACTTTGCAAATTCAGTAACTACTCATTTCCTCAGTAAAAAATAACACAATAAATATTCTCAGTAAGTTCACAATGTCATCTACAACTTTCATGAACAACCCAAAATCAAATTCCATAACTAACTAGGTCAAACAATTCAACCAAGAATCAGTATACTGAAATCAACTAATCTGGACAGTAATTTCCCAAACAACATATCTCTTAGCACAAATGTCACCAAATTCACTACCTTATACCCCTGAAAAGATAAGATCACCAACTTCAAGTTTCATGAAGAACTCAAACTCCAATTCGATTTCTAACAAGTTCAAATCTATTATGCAAGTTACTGCCATTATCAGCAATTCACAACCTAATGCAGGGTCAGTTTTTGCAAAATCATAACTCCCAAATCTGACCTCTAAAATTACATGCCATATATCATTTTCAAGATAATTTCTTCCTCTATAACTTTTCAGAAGATCACTCACACCAATTCAGTCCACATAAATTGCTAAAATTGCCTCCAATCCTTACTCGGATCCACCTGAATACCCTCTCCAGTCACTATATGTCCCAAAAATATCACCATAATTATCACATCTTATCTGACAATATATCTCTATATTCCCATCAATTTGCTCGTTAATAGCTCATACTGCTAAGAACACCTTAATTGCATTTAATTCTCGATCATGAGGATATTCCGCAAAAATAGTACTGAATTGTTTGAGGGCCCTAATTGATAAATATTGTTTGAAAAGAGATTTTTGATAAAGTGTATGACTTAAATGGGTTTTCGTATCACGGGCCCGAATCGCTTATTCTTAATTCCGCGCACTCGACTGTTTAAAAAAAATATATCATAATGAGTTTTAAACTGTATTGACTGCTCTAGCATACCACCCTCGCGGGTCGCGGGCTCGGATATCATCGTCGATGTCGGGTTCGGGTCTCGCGGGAGTGGGGTGCTACACCGGGTGTATGTTCATGTTTCTTTTGTCGTTATACATTTCAAAATCTAAGTCTTTCATAGGAATAGGAATTATGTTTAGACTTTACGGGGAAATCTGGACTAATCTAGGTGAAATTAGACAAAGTTGTTTGCTAGAAAGTTGTAGGTCCTTCTTTTATCTTTACAACAGCATTAGTATGAAATTTTTGGACATCTGAGTGAAAAGTTATTGTCCTTATAAGGGGAGATGCTTAGGAGTATAAAGTGGTATCGTTTGTGATGACGTCATATTGTCTATGAAATTGTATCATCCATGATGACGTCATTCGTCTTAAGAGTTGCATTGCCTTAAATTGACTTTGCTTTATCTTAAGTTGACTCCGCTTTATTTTAAGAGCTGCATCGTCTTAAGTTGATTGTGTTTTTTCTTAAGAGTTGCATCGTCTTAAGTTGACTTTGCTTCGTCTTAAGTTGACTTCACTTTGTCTTAAGAGTTGCATAATCTTAAGTTGACTTTGCTTCATCTTAAGTTAACTCTGCTTTGTCTTAAGAGTTGCATCATCTTAAGTTGACTTTGTTTCATCTTAAGTTGACTCCGCTTCATCTTAAGAATTTCATCGTCTTAAGTTGACTTTGTTTTGTCTTAAGTTGATTCCACTTCGTCCTAAGAGTTGCATAATCTTAAGTTGACTTTACTTCATCTTAAGTTGACTCTGATTCGTATGCTTTTTGTTTCATCTATTTTTTGCTTCGTTTTCTTTTTGCTTCGTTTGCTTTATGCTTATGTGACCTAAACTTCTTCTTCTATACACTATTCGTCTGATCATATCGTTTGCTCCATTTTTAACTCTTCAGATGATAGAATCTCTCTTTGAAGTCTGTATGAAAGTTGTAGATCTTGAAGTCTTCTTTTGAACCATCTAAGGTACATTTTAATCCGACATCTCCAGAAAAAGTTATGTCATTTGTCTCCAGATAAGTTCAATATGGTCAAGGGTAAGTACTATTCCAGTTTAATAACTCCGAATGCTGGGCTCTGAAAGCAGGGCCCATCATTGTTTGCTCCGAATGTTGGGCTTTAAAGGTGGGGTCCAGCACTTTGCCTAAACCTTTACTATCTTGATCTAGTCAATGGTCTGAAAACTTAGTTCTGACACTGGCTGAATCTTCTACTAGAACCACTCTAAATTTCACTAGGCCTCTTCATTCTAGACCCTTGCCTAGGTTCTGCTTATCCTTCTCTCAATAGCTGCTCTATCTTAAAAAAAGCAGCTCTTAACTCAGTAAAACTGTTTACGTTAGTGATCGCTAAGCTGATTATAATCTCTTTGTTCAGCCCATCTTTAAATATCCTACACTTGTCTTCTTTGGTAGGAATCAAAGCAGCAACATATCCCATTACTTCATTAAACTGGATCTCATATTCTACCACTAACATTTTGCCCTGCTTCAGATCCAGAAACTCTTTCATTTTTCTATCCAAGTTGATCTTGGGCATGTAATTCTCCTTGCAGACCCTCAAAAAGTCTTCCTACTTCAGGTTTCAAGGCCTGGTGGTACTACCTGGAATAATCTTCCCCCATTGATAGGCTAGGCCTTGCAATAAGGAAACTACGTAGTCGAACTTCTCGTCCGACTCACAATCCATCTGATAAAAACCCTCTCTATTCTGTCTAGCCATCCCTCAGCCTCTGTAGAGTCTATACTTTCATAGAAGTTCACATCCCCCTACTTTAGCAACCTATCATACCTTCTCTCCCTCTGATCGGGAATTCTGGGAGGAATTACCTTTGGTTGAGGTACAGAGGACTCTCTACTGATTCCTACAGATTCTAGGTCAACTGATTGTTCCACTTGATTATCTATGGCAGATGATCTATAATAGACAATAATTTTAATTTTTATCCACATTTCTCACAATATTTTTTGCTTAACATTCCTATATGTACCTATGGATGCCAAACCATGCTTTGATACTAAAAATGTAATGCACCATTACCACAGAGCACATACCGAAACACCCGAAGGACATAACTTATAATAATAAGATGTTACAGCAGTCATTATAATCACTTAACAATGGCATCATCATTTATGTCCTCTTATAAGACATCATTTATAAAGACACAATGCTTTAAAATCAAATTCCTCATTTTATTTCTTAGGAACTGAATATGTACATTGTAGCTTTACAAACCATCCATACATTTATATCATCATAATCCTAATACAAAATATGCTACATGAAAGAGGAATTACACAAAAATATATCTAATCCTTCAATCCCAGCTGATCGACTTTTGATCCAATTGTTCTTTTTCCTAAAAGTACAAAAATATAGTTCTTGTAGCATCTCTTAGCAAATAATGTTCTCTCTCGGTCCTGAAAAATTAAAATGCTATTTTGGTGAGTTTTGTGAACTCAATGAGGTAATCATCATTGATGGTTCACTCAATTTATATAACATTTCACATGTGTAAACATATTATTCACATCTTTGCATTTTTCATATATCATCACTTTCTCATTTAAATACAATATAACCATACATTTCAGTCAGTCAAACATACATATTAAAATGCATATGAAATGCTCATGTGACTTCTTTCCAATTATTACATTGTTGCGACCGAGTGCCTAAACTATCTTGTATTTAATATGGATACTGAGCTCATTGCTATTATCCCTTATCTATTGGGGATATAGGGCTCATTTTACATAGTGAGTCTTTGGCTCTTAATTACATTCATATTATGAGCTTTAAGCTCTTTTTCGATGGCTACTCAGGTCACAACTCTTATTTATTTGATCATGCATTGATGTAATGAAATGCATCTGACATATTCAATCAATCACTTTCATATTTATCTTCGAACCTTAGTCCAGCATTCAAACATCATATTAAGAAGTACTTATATTATCACTTTCTCATTTAAATACAATATAACCATACATTTCAATCAGTCAAACATACATATTAAAATGCATATGAAATGCTCATGTGACTTCTTTCCAATTATTACATTGTTGTGACCGAGTGCCTAAACTATCTTGTATTTAATGTGGATACTGAGCTCATTGCTATTATCCCTTATCTATTGGGGATTTAGGGCTCATTTTATATAGTGAGTCTTTGGCTCTTAATCACATTCATATTATGGGCTTTAAGCTCTTTTTCTATGGCTACTCAGGTCACAACTCTCATTTATTTGATCATGCATTGATGTAATGAAATGCATCTAACATATTCAATCAATCGCTTTCATATTTATCTTCGAACCTTAATCCAGCATTCAAAGATCATATTAAGAAGTACTTATTTCGTCACAATCATATACAAGTAGTACTTTAATATCAAATTCATGCATCACATGCCTCGGACCTTTAATGTCTGGAATTCAACAAATCAAATCACATTCATAAGATAATCTAACATAGATAATTAATTGAGTTAGACCGTCTATATGCTCCCAAAGCTATTGCCTTGAAGTCCTGACAATTTTTGGATGTTGACGTTCCAATTGCTCCTCTATAACATGCAATACATACACATATCACAATTTTGCACAATTGTATAAATGTCCATTAATGCACATATATGTATACGAAATATGCACAATCCATATTTAGTGACATTCTCAGGTATTTTTCCATTATTCTCATCACATTATCTTTCATATATCAAAACTTGCCTAAGTATAATTTGTACTTAGGTTTACACCTCACGAAAACCATTATAATCAAAATTCATAACACTTTTGGTCATTTCAGATTTTTCCTGAAACACACTTTTAGGTCAACTTTACATGTTCTTTCTGACTAGGAAAATCAAGTAATTTGGAAATACTTTCTTCTAGAAAATTGTTCTCCTATGTATTACATTTTTAATGACACCAAGATCATACATTTTGATTTAGCATTTTGAAATTTACACTCAAAATACTTCGGACTGATTATGTCCAAAATTTTTGTCTAGTGCATGATCTTACACTCCAAATTGTACAACTCATATCTCTCAGTCAAAGTATCCAAAAATTACAAACCTTATACCAATTGAAATCTAAGAGAATAATCTACAGCTTTTGTGAAGATAACTTTGTCTGATTCGAGCTACCTCAATACCGTTTATTCCATAGTTACAAGACATGATTTTCTGTCACGTGTAGTGTTGTAGCCAAAGCCAAAACTGAATTTCAAACTAAATTTCAAGACCCTTAAGAATAGAATAAAATTTTGATTTTTCTTAAAATTTCATCGTTATGTGTGTAGTATAATCTAAATCAATAATCATGTCATTTCGATTAGTGCAGATCAAGTTATGCCTAAAATACCAAATCATGATCAATGAAAATGCTCCACTTATGAAATTCCAGAACTTCTCATCAATTTGGTCCCAAATTCATCAATCAGTGTTGGGACCCGATCTCAGAATTGGACCCCACCCGGAAAGACAGAAAACGGAAACCAAAATGAAGTGGCGAAAAGCGAAATCGAAAAAAATTGAATTGGAAAGAATGGAACGGAAGGTGTAAGGCAAAGTAGGCAAAGTAGGCAAACGAAATTACAAATCGAATAAAAAACATAAGACGAAAGAATCGAAATGGAGGAACGAATCAAACAAATAATCGAATAACAACATGCGGAAGCAAAAGTGAAAGTGGATCCAAATCGAATGACAAAACGGATCTCAAAACCAACTTGGGGCAAAATAAGAGCAAATGAACGGACGAAATCCAAAAGTGAATGAATAGAAGCAAAAGTAAACACGAATCGAAAGCAAATCGAATAATCGAAGCGGAAGCAAACGAATGGTTTGATTATAACCAGAAAAGTGAAAACGGAAGAAGCGGAGAACAAAGCAAAACGAAAAACAAATGCAAAAGTAAATCAAAATTGAATACGAATATGAATGAATATGAAAAGAATCAAAGCAAAGAAACGAAATATAAGGCAAAATCAAATCGGATACGAATCGAATCACAAATCGGAAACGAATGACTCGAAAGCTGAAACATAAATCGGAAGACAAAGTGAACGAAAGCGAAACGAATCAAAGACGGAACAAAACTAAACCCAAAATCTGAAGACAATTATTGAAGAAAAATGTTTGCGTTGGAAACCTTAAGACATCTAATCTAAACCAATCAAATTTGGTATAACTTTTTTTTCTTTTTCTTACTTTTCATCTTCATTCAATTTCTTACTAATTGAATACTCTTTTTCACTTTGCAATTTATCAATTCCATAAACTCAATCCAAAGCTCAAAATCATAATACTCGACTTATACAAAATTTACAATTCCCATAATTTATCTATCAAACATCTTATTATTCTTACTTTTCTTTTGCCCTAAAACAATCACACATATCCATATACAATCATAATTCATATATCATAAGCATACCGTATCATTCACATACATCACTCACTATGCTAGTTCCTATACAAATCCATACTTCAATTCCATACTCCAATAGCAAACAAAAGTGGCACTTTCAAGCCACGGTACAAAACCAATTACCAAAATCAAAATTATTCATATTACAAAAACATGCAAAAGTCGGACTGATGCCTTGACCGTCTTTCATCCAATCTCCCACTGAAATACTTGGAGATGGGGATGAAAGGGGGGGTGAGCTTATAGCGCGTGGGCAACAGGTTTATAACCGAAAACAAGCAAAAATCATTGTAAAGTTTAAATTGAAATCCATGTCACATATTTTCAAATTCAATAAGCCAAAACTATTGAAATGTTCATTTGTTATATAAAAATCTTGTTAATTTCGTAAAATGCTTCGCTTCCAAATTCTCTGTCAAATTCACAATTCAAACTCAAAGCTTGTATTCAAAAATATCATCACATCACAAAGCATACTCGTTTAATCATCAATACAAAACACTAAATTTATGTAACATATTTGACAATTCCAAGATGCAATGCACAAACAAATGGCTCGAAAGTTCCATAAATGAAACGGGTGTATTTTACACCGTAAACAAAATGAGTCCAATTTTTCAGGATCTCGTGGCCCCAAGCGGGCATCCAGGAGAAGGCTATGGGTCATCGTGCACGTGACTAACGAAACAGGTTCTCTTCTGCCCAAACAAAAGCACATAGTCATTTCATGCTCAATCAATTTTTTCGAATGCTTTCATACTTTCAAGCTTTTTATCTTTTCCATTCATACAAAAATGCCATAACATGTTTTAATGGCATAACTTGAGCATTATTTACAAATCGCAATGCATTTTCAATAATCACAATAATTCAAATTCAATCAATTAAGTATATACACACATAAACAAATTCTTTAAATCATTTAAAAGCAATATATGAAGTAATTGAAATCATTTAGTTCTCTTGATTTGGAAAAACTTTAATGGCTCATTATTCAATCATAAACATGAAACCCACCTCAATTACGTGCTTGAAGCTTGCCCAATTCTTCAATTCGCCAAAGCCTTTCTTCTTTCCTCCAATATAAAATTCCGTAAACCAAATTCAACATCATAAAAAGCATAATTACTCAAATTGAGCTTAGCAAACACTAATTCCTCATATATTCCAACTATCTAAATCATTAGCTTCCAAAATCCCCAAATCACAAAAATTGGGCATAAACCCTAATTCACCATTATCCAAAATTGAACCAATTAAACTAAGCATTCACCAAAATTGACTTCATAATCCACAAACCCATACTATTTTCCATGATTCTAAACCAAAAATTTAAGAAAATCTCAGAACTCAAAATTTTCTCTTACCTCATTTCTCCTCCAAATTTTGAATTTATTGGACTTGAAATGAAACTTTCACCTTCTTCCATCTTTTTCCCTTAGAATCCACGCAGAAATCATGGTAGAAGCCCCAAAATTTTGAAAACCTAGTTTCTCCCTCTTCTTCTTTCTTTTTCTCCATAGCCGAAAGTGCTTCTCTTCTTCTCTTCTTTTATTTCTTCCTTTTTCCTCTAAGTTTCGTGCCTTTCATTCCTCTTATACGACTATCACTTTGCCATGTCATTAATGAAAGAAAAATTACCCATATGCCCCTCCATTTAAGCCTAAAACCTTAAGTCCTTACGTGTTCTTCCAAAATTGCCCTCAACATTCATTTTCATTCATGCTTACATTAGGACAAAATTCTCACCATCAAATTGAAGGAATTTGCCAAAACTCCCCTCTATAGAAATGTTCCTTATTGTCTTAATTTCATAATAAAATTTGGTGAACTATATCAAAAGTTATGCTCCAAACTTTTCGGGTTATTCATATGCTAAAACATTTTCCAGCACTTTACTTCCATCCAAAAATTGACAGCTTAAAAAGGCTAAATTGAAACTCAAATCCTTCATAACATTTGCAGCTCTATTTCTCTAGTTTAATCCAAATTAAGAATCGCTTCATTTAGATTACTAGAGCAAAAGTTATGGCCAAAATACTCAGATTTTTTTTTCTAATCAAAGACTGCACACTAAACCCGACTTCCATTCAGAAATTGGAAGTCTTAGAGGCTAAATTGAAATTTAATTCCTTCATATTACTTGTAGCCCCAAGTCTCTATTTTATTTTGCAACAAGAATCAGACCAATCGGATCTCCACAGATCAAGATATCACCAAAATACTAAAGCATAGTCAGACTTTTTCAATCGATCACCACACTTTGTTTCGATCCACCTTTTTCAATTTAACATCAAGACCAATGAACAAGGTATGGAGAGATATAAAAATGGCTTAGGAGTCCAACACTTCAAAAATTAGTTCGATCGGAGGTCGGATGAAAAATTTATGGCCAAAAGAACGAAGAGAGGTCGATCGACAAGCGCGGAGAGGCCCGCGGGCGCCTATTCTCCCGATCGGGGGCCCGCTGGGGTGAGCGACCGAGTGGTTCTGAACTCCTAACTTCTAACCTTCATATTTTTTGGCTCTAAACTCCAAATTTTACAAACTTGGTACCTTTGGAAAGATAAAAAATAGATCTACCATTTTCAAGAAGGACTCAAAAGCAAGTTTGGTCTTTAAAAGGGTCAAAAGTTTACTCCAAGATGATCGATCGATAAGCTCCTCATAAACAGTACCAAAACTTGTAAACATCATAACTTTTGACTCAGAACTCCACATTTCACAAACTTGATGTCAATGGAAAGATAAAAGAAAGCTCTACAATTTCCATTCAGGACTTATAAATTAATTTCTTCTCTAAAGGGGTCAAAAATCCACTCGAATTTTCTGTCCACCAATACTCTTCCTAGAAAGTAGCAGCAACTTGTAAAAATCATAACTTCCTACTTCATAGCCCAAAATTTCCATACTTTACACCAATGGAAAGATTAAAACATAATCTAAAGCTTTCATGAAGAACTTAAGAGCAAATTCATCCTCTATATAGTTCAAAAATTTAGTCAAAGTTACTGTCTGAATACTCTCATCAGAACAGTAACAAAACTTCTAAAATTCATAATTTCTCATCCCATTGTCCAAAAATTCTATACTTTATATCAATGCAAAGATCAAAACATAATCTAAATTTTTTATGAAACACTTAAAGGCAATCTCTGCCTCTATTAGGGTCAAACTTCCAATCAAAGGTACTGCCCACTTAAATGTCATCCTATACCACATCCAAACTTTAAAATTTCAAATCTTCCAATTTCCACAACCAAAAATAACATATTACACATCATTGAAAAACTATAAACTTCCTCTACAACTTTCATGTAGACCACTTAACTCAATTCAAAACATATGAATCCCATAATTCACCTCGAAGCACAACATACACAATCCTATACTTAAGAGCATTTTCAAAGACAAAGTAAAATAACCTTAACTTCGGAAAATCATAACTTTCAATTCTGATATCAAAAAATATCATACTTTATGGCGACAGAAAGCTTGCAACATAAGCTACAAGTTTCATGAAGATCACTTTCTCAAATTCAGCCTAAATCAAAATGTCAACTCTCTACTCCAAAAAGTCAAATTTCTTAATTCTCCAAAATATAGCACTTTAACTAATCATTTCTTGCTTTTCAACTTTCATTTCAATCATCTCTTTCACTTTAACTTTCATAACTCATATAACTCTACTCAAATTTCAAAGTCTTCAAAACCAATCACTTCATTTCTCATCAATTTCTTTTAAGCACAATAACATCTATAACACAATACTTATACAAACACACTCATTTAATTTCATTTAATATTTCTAAATTCCACTCATAGATCGGGGTCTAACATTTCTCCCCCACTTAAAAGAATTTTGTCCTCGAAATTCCTACTAAGACATTATCAAGTAACACAATCTCTTAACTAATTTTTTTTAATAGATCATAATCAATCACTTTTCTTATCTAATTTCCTTATCATGCATATTCTTAACTTCTTCATAAGGAACCATTAAAATCATATCAATTCACAATCACCACAAATCAGTGTTTCTCAACCTATTTACACAAATCAAAGGTCCAATTCTTAATGAACCCTAGTATGGATCAATCATCATTCAAAATCAACATTTATCCACATATTCCTATCAATAACCTCATCTTTCAAGCATTCCTTATTCCATCTCACAATTGTATATACAACATCAAATCAACAAAGTGATCAAAGAACCCTAATCATCATGACATTCTTACCTCAGTATCATACACATTCTTATGATCGATCATATAAATCATCACCTTAATCAAACAATCAATTTGGTTCTTCAAATAATTCGTGAAAACTTATTCACATCAATATCTCATTCTCACTAATTCAATCATATCCATTCACTAACTCTTATCATCTTCTCATTCAAATCACTCATACACATACACCTATGTAAGATCCTAAACCTGGCTCTGATACCATAAATGTTGGGACCCGATCTCAAAACCGAACCCCAACCGGAAAGATAGAAAAAGGAAACAAAAATGAAGTGGCAAAAAGCGAAATCGAATTCGAAAGAACGGAATGGAAGGCGAAAGGAAAAATAGGCAAACTTAATTACAAAGCGAAATTACAAATTTAATCGAAAACATAAGACGAAAGAATCGAAATGGCAGAACGAATCAAACGAATAATCGAATAACAACATGCGGAAGCAAAAGTGAAAGCGGATCCGAATCGAATGACAAAATGGATCTCAGAACCAACTTGGGCCAAAACAAGATCAAATGAATGGAAGAAATCCAAAAGTGAACAAATCGAAGCAAAATCAAACACGAATCGAAAGCAAATCGAATAGTCGAAGCGGAAGCAAACTAATGGTTCGATTACAATCGAAAAAGCAGAAACGGAGGAAGCGGAGAACAAAGAAAAACAAAAAACGAAAGCAGAAACAAATCGAAATCGAATGCGAATACGAACGAATATGAATCGAATCAAAGCAAAGAAACGAAACATAAGGCGAAATCAAATCGGATACGAATCGAATCACAAATCAGAAACGAATGACTCGAAAGAAAAAACATAAATCGTAAGACAAAGCGAACGAAAGAAAAATGAATCAAAGACTGAACAAAACTGAACCCGACATTCGAACACAGTTATCAAAGAAAAACGTGTACGTTGGAAACCTTAAGACATCTAATCTAAACCAATCAAATTCGGTATAACTTTTTTTTTCTTTTTCTTACTTTTCATCTTCATTCAATTTCTTACAAATTGAATACTCTTTTTCACTTTGGAATTTATCAATTCCATAACCTCAGTCCAAAGCTCAAAATCATAGTACTCGTCTTATACAAAATTTACAAATCCCATAATTTATCTGTCAAACATCTTATTATTCTTACTTTTCTTTTGCCCTAAAACAATCACACATATCCATATACAATCATAATTCATATATCATAAGCATACTGTATCATTCACATACATCACTCACTATGCTAGTTCCTATACAAATCCATACTTCAATTCCATACTCCAATAGCAAACAAAAGTGGCACTTTCAAGCCACGGTACAAAACTAATTACCAAAATCAAAATTATACATATTACAAAAACATGCAAAAGTTGGACTGATGCCTTGACCGTCTTTCATTCGATCTCCCGCTCAAATACCTGGAGATGGGGATGAAACGGGGGTGAGCTTATTGCTCTTGGGTAACAGGTTTATAACCGAAAACAAGCAAAAACCATTGTAAAGTTCAAATTGAAATCCATGTCACATATTTTCAAATTCAATAAGCCAAAACCGTTGAAATGTTCATTTGTTATATAAAAATCTTGATAATTTCGTAAAATGCTTCGCTTCCAAATTCTCTATCAAATTCACAATTCAAACTCAAAGCTTATATTTAAAAATATCATCACATCACAAAACATACTCATTTAATCATCAATACAAAACACTCAATTTATGCAACATATTTGACAATTCCAAGATGCAATGCACAAACATATGGCTTGAGAGTTCCATAAACGAAACGGGTGTAGTTTACATTGTAAACAAAACGAGTCCCATTTCTCAAGATCTCGTGGCCCCAAGCGGGCAGCTGGGAGAAGGCTATGGGTCATCGTGCACGTGACTAACGAAACAGGTTCTCTCTCGCCCAAACAAAAGCACATAGTCATTTCATGCTCAATTAATTTATTTGAATGCTTTCATACTTTCAAGCTTTTCTATCTTTTCCATTCATACAAAATTGCCATAACATGTTTTAATGGCATAACTTGAGCATTATTTACAAATCGCAATGCATTTTCAATAATCACAATAATTCAAATTCAATCAATTAAGCATATACACACATAAACAAATTCTTTAAATCATTTAAAAGCAATATATGAAGTACTTGATATCATTTAGTTCTCTTGATTTGGAAAAACTTTAATGACTCATTATTCAATCATAAACATGAAACCCACCTCAATTCCGTGCTTGAAGCTTGCCCAACGCTTTAATTCTCCAAAGCCTTTCTTCTTTCCTCCAATATAAAATTCTCTAAACCAAATTCAACATCATAAAAAGCATAATTACTCAAATTGAGCTTAGAAAACACTAATTCCTCATATATTCCAACTATCTAAATCATTAGCTTCCAAAATCTCCAAATCACAAAAATTGGGAATAAACCCTAATTCACCATTATCCAAAATTGAACCAATTAAACTAAGCATTCACCAAAATTGACTTCATAATCTACAAACCCATACTATTTTCCATGATTCTAAACCAAAAATTCAAGAAAAACTCAAAACTCAAAATTTTCTCTTACCTCGTTTCTCCTTCAAATTTTGAATTTATTGGGCTTAAAAGGAAGCTTTCACCTTCTTCCATCTTTTTCCCTTAGAATCCACGCAAAAATCATGGTAGAAGCCCCAAAATTTCGAAAACCTAGTTTCTCCCTCTTCTTCTTTCTTTTTCTCCATAGCCTTCTTCTCTTCTTTTATTTCTTCCTTGTTGCTCTATGTTTCGTGCCTTTCATTCCTCTTATACGACTATCAATTTTCCATTTCATTAATGAAAGACAAATGACCCATATGTCCCTCCATTTAAGCCTAAAACCTTAAGTCCTTACGTGTTCTTCCAAAATTGCCCTCAATATTCATTTTCATTCATGCTTACATTAGGACAAAATTCTCACCATCAAATTGAAGGAATTTGCCAAAACTCCCTTCTAGAGAAATGTTCCTTATTGTCTTCATTTCATAATGCCACTGAAAGCATTTAATTTGGTGAATTACATCAAAAGTTATACTCCAAACTTTTCGGGTTATTCATATGCTAAAACATTTTCCAGCACATTACTTCCATCCAAAAATTGACAGCTTAAAAAGGCTTAATTGAAACTCGAATCCTTCATAACATTTGCAGCTCTATTTCTCTAGTTTAATCTAAATTAAGAATCGCTTCATTTGGATTACTAGAGCAAAAGTTATGGCCAAAATACTTTCAGTTTTTTTTTTCTAATCAAAGACTGAACACTAAACCCGACTTCCATTTAGAAATTGGAAGTCTTAGAGGATAAATTGAAATTTAATTCCTTCATATTACTTGTATCCCCAAGTCTCTATTTTATTTTTCAACAAGAATCAGATCAATCGGATCTCAACAGATCAAGATATCACCAAAATACTGAAGCATAGTCAGACCTTTTCAACCGATCATCACACTTTGTTTCGATCAACCTTTTTCAATTTAATATCAAGACCAATAAACAAGGTATGGAGAGATAGAAAAATAGCTTAGGAGTCCAACACTTCAAAAATCAGGTCGATCGGAGGTCGGATGAAAAAGTTATGGCCAAAAGAAGGAAGAGCGGTCAGTCGGACGAAAATCGACCCCGCGGGCTGATCGACAAGCGCGCAGAGGCGCGCGAGTGCCTGCTCACCAGATCGGGCGAGAGGCCGAGCGCTTGCCCGATCGGGCACTCGCGGGCGCTCACTCGTGCGCTCACCCGAGCGGGCGAGTGGTTCTGACCTCCTATCTTCTAACCTTCATATCTTTTGGCTCTGAACTCCACATTTTACAAACTTGGTACTGTTGGAAAGATAAAAGATAGATCTACCATTTTCAAGAAGGACTCAAAAGCAAATTCCATCTCTAAAGAGGTCAAAAATCCACTCGAATTTTTTGTCCACCAATACTCTTCCCAGAAAGTAGCAGCAACTTGTAAAAATCATAACTTCCTACTTCATAGCCTAAAATTTCCATACTTTACACCAATGGAAAGATCAAAACATAATCTAAAGCTTTCATGAAGAACTTAAGAGCAAATTCAGCCTCTATCTAGTTCAAAAAATGAATCAAAGTTACTGTTTGAATACTCTCATCAGAATAGTAACAAAACTTCTAAAATTCATAATTTCTCATCCCATTGTCCAAAAATTCTATACTTTATATCAATGCAAAGATCAAAACATAATATAAAACTTTCATGAAACACTTAAAGGCAATCTCTGCCTCTATTAGGGTCAAACTTCCGATCAAAGGTACTGCCCACTTAAATGTCATCGTATACCACATCCAAACTTTAAATTTTCAAATCTTCCAATTTCCACAACCAAAAATAACATATTACACATCATTGAAAAACTATAAACTTCCTCTACAACTTTCATGTAGACCACATAACTCAATTCAAAACATATCAATCCCAGAATTCACCTCGAAGCACAACATACACAATCCTATACTTAAAAGCATTTTCAAAGACAAAGTAAAATAACCTTAACTTCGAAAAATCATAACTTTCAATTCTGATATCGAAAAATATCATACTTTATGACGACAGAAAGCTTGCAACATAAGCTACAAGTTTCATGAAGATCACTTTCTCAAATTCAGCCTAAATCAAAAAGTCAACTCTCTACTCCAAAAAGTCAAATTTCTTAATTCTCCAAAATATAACACTTTCACTAATCATTTCTTGCTTTTCAACTTCCATTTCAATTATCTCTTTCACTTTAACTTTCATAACTCATATAACTCTACTCAAATTTCAAATTCATCAAAACCAATCACTTCATTTCTCATCAATTTCCTTTAAGCACAATCACATCTATAACACAATACTTATACAAACACACTCATTTAATTTCATTTAATATTTCTAAATTCCACTCAAAGATCTGGGTCCAGCAATCAGTCTCCTCTAAATGATTTTAGATGTGATAATTTTTTTGTGGAGATATAGAATAATGTGTTACGAGTCTGTTGGTTCAAATCCCATGTCATTTGGAGATCAGGAGAAGAAGTTACAGTCAAAAAAAATAAGGGATGTTCAAAACAATCCCTCTTTGGTAGTCACAGAAGTCACGATCGTGAGGTTTTAGTTGCTGGTGGAAAGTGGATGCTTTTCCAAATTCTTTTTTGCATGATCGTGCTTTTCCTCCTTCCTAAAATCTGTAAATTCACTCTTCTTCATTTCTTTCACTTAAACCAACAATTTCTAACTTATTTCTACCCCCATTTGGATTCTCATTTAACTCAAATCATTCTCAAACAATTCCAAAATCCATTACTTCTCATAGACATCAAAAATAGAAAGAAAACTCATTCACTCATCTTCCTTTTTTGTGTTTCTTCACTGTTGCATTTCTTCTTTCATTTTTTTCTGCATAGTCATTTTTGCATTCTCTTCGTTTTCTTCCTCAAGCTATCATTTTAATCATTCTTTATCATCTCCAGACATCACCTTACACCTATGTTGGATCGGAAAAACAAAGCATGCTATATTTGGAGAAACGGTAGATTTCAAAACTTTTAAGAAATCATTACTTGTAGCAGAAGCAACAAATCCAAATCATCATGCTAATCTATACATGATATGGTATAAGGATAATAAAACATAAACAAGATCAGAAGTATTACCGACTCCTTTGCTACAGCTTTAAATCCTCGCTGCGCTATCCTCTCCTTCTTCTGGTATCCAAATCCTTTGCCTTTAAATCTTTTCCTTTAGCAATCTACTTTCTCCTTATTGTTGTATCCTCAACCAATTAGATTTACCACTTGTTCTTCAAGGACAATTAGGTTAAAAACATCCTTTGGTGGGAAAGGAGAAGAAATATTTGGAGGAGATTTTCTTAGAAGAAGAAGAACCAAAAATGAAACTCTTTCAATTGGTATTTTCAATTTTACCTTGCATGAAAGGAGAGAAGGTTTCAAGAACATTCAAGATGTCTTTCTTACCTCTCAATTCCGGTTATGCATGAATGGAAGAAGAGAGAGGCATCCAATGCATCACTTCTTGCATTAATCAATCATAAAATTGCCAATAAATGAGACTCTCTTCATTTATCTTTAAAATGGCCATATGAAAAGACTATAACCTAAAATTGAATAACCAATTTCGTTTTTGGCAAGAATAAAGAAGGAAGATGGTCCATCTAATGTACATCTTTCATCTTTAATCTAATAAATGCAAATAGGTTATATGCTAACATTAAAAGACAACCATTAAACCATTTAATGGTAAGTTCATAACTCCATTTAATGATGATAAACCATAATAAAGACCATCTTTATTTTAACATTTTAATGTCAAATGTGTGGTTACACATTTAACCTAGGAATAACCGAAATTTCTATCTTCTTCTTAAAAAAATTGTTTTAATATAATTAATCTGAGTAATTACATTAAACCAAAATCTAGCCCATTTTTAAATGTACATTTGGGCTTTTAATTAACCATTAATTAGAGCAAGCCCAACATTCAATTATGGGATTCTAAAACCTCCATTTATATTTCTTACTTAGCTTGATAACCTTCCTTAAAGGAAAGTGGGGAATCTTATTGGACTTTGATAATTCAAGCTCCAATAAGCCCATAATTAATTCAATCTCATTAGAATTAATTCTAGCTTATTAACTAAATGTCATTACACTAAAGACAATTAGTTGAACTCTTGAATTATTAAATATTATGAGAATACATATTTTATGTCCAATTGCAAACCCTTTTTAGAACCTTATTATAGCCATCTGCACAACAAAGGGTAAAATTACTGTTTTACCCTTATATTGGTTTTTCCTTCTAGATATCCCGTTTTACATTATATGGTGATTAACACACAAGATCTCATCTTGGTGTCAAGACTTGATGGGTAGCTAGTCCATCAAACTAGTGGCGCCAGTTTAATCACCAAATCCCCTTAAAACATCTAGAAGTGATGATAGCACTATAAACTCTTTATTTGAGTGAATGTTCCCTGATACATGTTTCAAATAATAATTCCAACATGCAGACACTGGATAAATACTCTATAAAAATCCATTCTAATCATATCAAGAATTCTAATGAAGCATATATGAGTTCACCACTCATCAAGATTATGATTCGTAATAAGCGAATGCTTAAGCTGTATGTTTTAAGATTAAAGTAACGACCCACTTCATTCTTGAAAACATACTTGATTTCAGATTCATTTAATTATTCCATTATCGATCGTCTACTAATATCATGATATGAAACTCATCATCCCCTTTAAGTAAACTACTTTACTTATATGCAGATAAATCGCAACACTACAGTCTAAACCATAATCAAGTGACCAACTTAATTATTCATCTATGAATCATTTAATTCTGATTCTAATAATACACATGTTTCCCATACATCTCTATGTATATGTATATTACTTACAAAAGAATCTTGGTACCTTTTGACTAGATATATAACGCTCACACAGATAAAACCAAACTCTTTTGTTTTATTAAGAATAAATATTTTCATTACAAAACTGTAACTGAAGAAGATAAAGTTACATGTAAATACACTTGCTTTTCAGGGCACTATATTTAACTCCAACAATCTCCCACTTTCCTTAAAGCAAGTTTGACATATCCCTCATTCCCATCCCTTCTAGGTAACCCTCAAAGCTCTTTTGAGTCAATGTCTTTGTGAAAGGATCGACAAGGTTTTGTTCTGTGGGAATCCTTACCACATCCACCTCTCCACATTGTATTATCTACCTTATGAGATGATACTTTCGCTCAATATGTTTGTCAGTTTTGTTTTCAAGGTTCTTTAGAATTAACCACTGCCCCACTATTATCACAATAAAGTTTAATGGCTTTTTCTGCCTCTAGAACTACTTCCAAATCTTTTAGGAACTTCTGAAGCCAGACTGCTTCCTTTGTTGCTTTATAAGCAGCAAGATACTCAACCTCCATAGTCGAATCAGCACTACAAGATTGCTTGACACTCCTCCAAACTATGGCTCCACCTCTTAAAGGAAAAATAGAACCAGAAGTTAATTTCCTTAAATCAACATTTGATTGGAAATCAGAATCTGTATATCCTGTTGGAATAAGATTACTTCCTGAGTAAATAAACATTAAGTTTTTTGTCCTACGAAGATACTTAAGTGTACACTTAACCGCAGTCTGACCGCGCGTCGTAACACAAGTCAAAATTAATTAACTAGACTACTACTGTAGCAGTGGTGAGTCTAGGTCGATCCCACAAAGAGTGTATGAAAAGTTTATGAAATAAATTTAATCGGTTGGATTTTGAAAGATGACAATAAAATGAAACTAACTAATAAAAACAAATTAAAGAAAAAACATGCAATAAAATGAAAAAGTAGGGAATTCAGAAGGGACTCGATTCTTCGGTTCAATCTCGACCTACACCCTGACTAAGCATATTTTATTAATTTATTTTTCTTTAATCTCTCCTTGAAATTATTAATCGTGGGTTAAAAATTAACCCGAGTTTTCCCTTAGATTTTGTTTAATCAAGATACGATCGTTAATTAAACATAACCACCTAACAACCTAGGATACGATCTCTAGATTTAATTAGACAGTAGCATTACGAATTAGGAAGACCGATTAATCAAGGCAACAACCACATGCGATGCGTCATTTAACCTAGGTCATGTTATCCCTAATGATTACGAATCATTAGTCGCTACACGTGAATTTCAACATAACAATTACGGATTATATCAAAATTCTAGCAATAGGTTTGAAATTAACGATTCAATGAATGCATTAAAATCATCAACTCACAAGACCCAATGAGTTTATACATAAATAACTGAATAATAACGAAAATCCGATTATCCATACACAAAACCCAAATCAATTAAAATAGGATAACTTAATCAATTCCTAATGAGAGAAAGAAACAACAAAATAATAACAAAATACTTAACTTGGGTCGTCGACATCAATTTGACCTCCGAACTGGTGTCGGGATGTTTAGCCCTTCATAAGAATTTTCCGACAAATAGCTTTAACCCCCATCCAATATCCCTAGCCAAAAATCCCTTTGTTTGTCGTCACTGTCGCAAGCTTAATCTCCACTGTAGCAGTAAGTGTTGCGTGATTTTATTTCCTGGTATGCTCTCCTACTAGGCGTGAAGCGAGCGTTTTGTAACTCTCCCCTGCGTATGCGTCATTTTCTCATTCAACTCTCCTCTTCACTGTGCATTGATGAGACCATTAAAGGTCACCAATCAACTTAAAACATGGCTCTCCTCTCTCAAGCGCCGCACTCTATATTGATTTCTCTATGCACTATTGCGTGATGTGACCAATAAAGGTCACAATCACCTAAAACCCTTAAAACAATCTACTTGCTTATTCCTTTCCACTGCGTTTTTCGTCCCTTGCGTATGCGTTTTGAGCCAAAACTCATCTCCATCTGCGTTTCACTTAATCCCTCCAGCGTTGCGTCTACTGTGCACTCATTCTTGGACCATTCAATTTGCTCTCTCCCTGTGTAGCGTCCTTGTCTTGTGCGTTTTAAGTAAAACGCTGACGTTATATGGATGTTGCTGCCTTCTGTTTTGGGACAAGACAATTAAGGGTCACTTATTAATTAAATCCTCTTGGCTCTTCTCTGTTGGCTTCTTGTTGCTTCCTCCACTGTGTGCTTCAAGTTTTCACACAGTCTCTTAGTCCACGTCTCTCTTGATTTATTTCTCATTTTGTGCTCCCCTCGCGTGATGTCCGTGGCTGTTGATGTTTCGTGATTACTTTAGTTAATTCAAGGACCTTTTAATTGCTGCAATATTTTAAAACCCTCATCTCCCTTGTAGCTCATTTGACAATTAAAATGCCACTCAATTGAATCCCATTTGTGTCTTCGGTGCTTCCATTTCTCTGGCTACTTATTTTTTTCTTCTTCTTCAATAAAAGCAAATAGATATTAATCTTCGAAAAATGATCCATATGTCACGCATTCAACTCACTTTAATTTCTTTACTCTCAAATTGTACCTAAAAACAAATATGAATTAAAATGAGTATTTTAATCATTTTTGTATCGATAATCGCTAAGTGAAAATAATTAAAAATATCAACAATTAAGTACATATCAAATAGCCCCACACTTAGCTTTTGATCGTCCTCGGGCAAAACATCCAAATTAAGCTCAAAGATCCAAAACATTTACTCAATTCCCATATCTTCCAAGACAATATAATCATAAGCAAAGATGAATAACTTTCAAACATCATAGCAAGAAATCAACATTCTAAGCTTTTACTCATGATCAATCAACATTCAATATCTTCAAAAACTGAGCAATCTAATGGTAGACTCGGAAATGTGTTTAATTAAAATATATCAATGGGTACACTCAATACCATTCATGAACATGACAATCCATAACTATGCATATCATTTCATTTCTCCACCACTAATGTTCACATGCAAAATCATGAATCAAAGGACTTTTAAAGGTTGTAATGTGGGTAAGGGTAAGGTGAGGTATATTTAGGTCAAGTAGCATGAAAGTCATCAAAGCTAGTGAAACAACGCAACACTCATCAAAAACTGGGTACTGTCAGCTATGACAAATGCAACAATTATATTTCACAACCCGATTCAACTCTGACACACAAACCATATGAAGCATATGTCAATCCGAAACAATCACTCATACAATTATTCCAATCAAATCACAAGAGTGAATCTTTCAAGCAAACCTCTACCTCATTTTCAACATACTCAAATGACTCAACCATTACAACTCTAGGAAGATGCATGAATCATAAACAACTTTTCAACACATATGCAATTCTTCCTTAATAAATTTTTTATAATTTTTTTCCTTTTCTTTTATTTCTTTTCTCCTTTTTTATTTTTTTTCATTTTCTTTTTTTCGTTTCTTTTCTTTTCTTTTTTTCCTTATAAATATTAAAATAAACTACACCAACATGGGAATTTCAATGAAAAGACACAAAATAACCTCCCAATATTTTAACCAACCCTCACATATGTACACCCCCACACTTAGCATTTTGTATATCCACAACCTCAACAATCACAAATGTTCCACTAGCTTTATGACTTAGGTAGGACATTTGGTTAAGTTTAAAAGCATAAAATGTGGTTTATACAAAAAGAAAGGTTAAAACTCAAAGGGGCTTATCAAAGGATAAATCATGTCAATAGGGTAGGTCATTTGGCTAATGTAGCTTATGAAAAACAAAAAATGCCTAATCATATCCATGTTAATGCATGTGATAAAATGTGGTCTTGAATAGAAATTCAACGCAAAATCAAGATGTACACGTCATGAAGGTCACACATTATCAAAAGGCAATAAGACTGATAAAGATGTGTCAGTCAAATAAGGCTCAAAATCTCACCGGCTTTATCTACCATTAGTCACTACTCTTTTAAAGATAATGCACATTGACCAATCACAAGAGCAAAAGTACATGTTAAAGTTACTATGAAATTTTCTAGTCAATCCACACTCTAATCATGATTATATAATCCCAGAAGCAATAGAAAATGAGAAAATGCTTGTTTCATTTGTTTTATTCTTTGTCTCATTTTGATTGAAAACTTAAAAACAAGTAAAACAAATAAGTTCAAAAACACACATGCCTTAAAAAAAATACTGCGGAAATGTAAAGGAAAAGAAATTTACTTCCCTTGGGTTGCCTCCCAAGAAGTGCCTTTGTTTAGGGTCGCTGGCTCGACTCCTTTTTCTCGTCACATGACAAAATTGTGATCTTCGGGTGTCACATGTGGCTCCTCCACGTGAGGTAATTCCGGATAGGGCCTTAGTTGATCATCATCCTCCTTCAGCATCTTCCCTATCCTCAGCTTCCCAATTCCAACTGAGTCCATACATTTCGAAAATATTTCGAACATCTCTTCACCTTTTTCTTCATCATTTAACTCCTCTAATTTGTAATGTAAAGGTAAAGAGTTAGTCTCAAAAATAATCATAGACTCAGTACTTACCTCTGAGCTAAAAGATGTGTCCTTTTTGACTTCTGGCTCCTTCTCCACTTCTTCGACACAAACAATTCGTTGAGGGTTGACCTCAAAATTCTCAAGCTCCTTATCACTTTGCAAATTTTCCCCACAGACTTCAATTAGATACACCTCGGGTTGATACAGCTACGCCTCTTCTCGTTGCGATTCTAGGTGATCAAGGCTTATTGCCATCTGACCCATTAGGTTTTCCCTCCTCTGTTGGTGTGCTCTTGTCTCTTGTAGGAATTCTTGCATTTCTTGTTGCATATCCTGTTGAAAATGCAAATTTGCAACAAGTTTGTTAACAATTTCTTCTAAAGATGCACCTTAACCAAGTTGGCTCTCTGGTTTTTGAGACCAAGTACTTTCTGGAAATTGTCCTCCATCATTCTGGAATTGTAAAGTATTCTCCTACAATTGCAACATCAACTCTTCCAGAGATGGACCAGAGTTGTGACAGGAAGCTTCTGGTCTGTACAAAAATTATTGTGTGTCCTGCAAACTATCATGGAAGTAATTATGCTGATTATCCCATCCATAACAAAAGTTAGGTTGATCAGTCCAAACATTGTTATAGGATTGAGAATATGAATTATAAAAGAAATTACTTCCGTCCATAACAATTTTTTTTTCTAAACAAAAAATGAAAAGATCACAAAATAACAGAAAAGAAATCAATCACAAAAAAATATATACAAAACACCAATTAAATCACAAACAAAAACTAAAACACTATACTCCCCAGCAACAACGCCAAAATTTGACCGCGAGTCGTAACACAAGTCAAAATTAATTAACTAGACTACTACTGTAGCAGTGGCAAGTCTAGGTCAATCCCACAGAGAGTGTATGAAAAGTTTATGATATAAAATTAATCGGTGCTTAGGAAAAAGGGGGGTTTTGGATTTTGAAAGAAGAAAATAAAATGAAACTAACTAATAAAAAATTTAAAGAAAAAACATGCAATAAAATGAAAAAGTGGGGAATTCAGAAGGGACTCGGTTCTTCGGTTCAATCTCGGCCTACACCCTGACTAAGCATATTTTATTAATTTGTTGTTCTTTAATCTCTCCTAGAAATTAATAATCATGGGTTAAAAATTAACCCGAGTTTTCCCTTAGATTTTGTTTAATCAAGATACGATCGTTGATTAAACCTAACCACCTAACATCCTAGGATACGATCTCTAGATTTAATTAGGCAGTAGCATTACGAATTAGGAAAACCGATTAATCAAGGCAACAACCACATAAGATGCATCATTTAACCTAGGTCATGTTATCCCTAATGATTACGAATCATTAGTCGCTACAAGTGAATTTCAACATAACAATTACGGATTATATCAAAATTCTAGCAATGGGTTTGAAATTAACAATTCAATGAACGCATTAAAATCATCAACTTACAAGACCCAATGAGTTTATACATAAATAAACGAATAATAACGAAAATTTGATTATCCATACACAAAACCCATATCAATTAAAATAGGATAACATAATCAATTCCTAATGAGAAAAAGAAACAACAAAATAATAAAAAAAAATACTTAACCCGGGTCGTCGGCGTCAATTTTACCTCCGAACTAGTGTCGGGATGTTTAGCCCTTCATAAGTATTTTCTGACAAATAGCTTTAGCCCCCATCCAATATCCCTAGCCAAAAATGCCTTTGTTTCTCGTCACTGCCGCAAGCTTAATCTCCACTGTAGCAGTGAGTGTTGCGTGATTTTATTTCCTGGTGTGCTCTCCTACAGTGCGTGAAGCGAGCGTTTTGTAGCTCTCCCCTACGTATCCGTGACTTTCTCATTCAACTCTCCTCTTCACTGTGCATTGATGGAACCATTAAAGGTCACAAATCAACTTAAAACATGGCTCTCCTCTCTCAAGCGCCGCACTCTATATTGATTTCTCTATGCACTATTCCGTGATGTGACCAATAAAGGTCACAATCACCTAAAACCCTTAAAACAATCTACTTCCTTGTTCCTTTCCACTACGTTTTTTGTCCCCTACGTATGCGTTTTGAGCCAAAATGCATCTCCATCTGCATTTCACTTAATCCCTCCAGCGTTGCGTCTACTGTGCAGTCATTCTTGAACCATTCAATTTGCTCTCTCCCTGTGTAGCGTCCTTGTCTTGTTTGTTTTAAGTAAAATGCTGACGTTATATGGATGCTGCTACCTTCTGTTTTGTAACAAGATAATTAAGGGTCACTTCTCAATTAAATCCTCTTGGCTCTTCTCTTTTGGCTTCTTGTTGCTTCCTCCGCTGTGTGCTTCAAGTTTTCATGCAGTCTCTTAGTCCACGTCTCTCTTGATTTATTTCTCATTTTATACTCCCCTCGTGTGATGTCCGTGGCTGTTGATGTTGCGTGATTACTGTAGTTAATTCAAGGACCTTTTAATTGCCGCAACATTTTAAAATCCTCAGCTCCCTTATAGCTCATTTGACAATTAAAATGCCACTCAATTAAATCTCATTTGTGTCTTCGGTGCTTCCATTTATCTTGCTTGTTATTTTTTTCTTCTTCTTCGATGAAAGCAAATAGATATTAATCTTCGAAAAATGATCCATATGTCACGCATTCAACTCACTTTAATTTCTTTGCTCTCAAATTGTACCTAAAAATAAATATGAATTAAAGTGAGTATTTTAATCATTTTTGTATTGATAATCGCTAAGTGAAAATAATTAAAAATATAAACAATTAAGCATATATCACAGTCCAATGTTTCATTCCTGGATTAGACTGAAATTTGCTTAGCAGTCCTACTGCGTAACAGATATCCGGTCTACTGCAAAGCATTGCATGCATAAAACTTCCAACTGCCGAAGCCTACGGAATGTTACGCATGCGTTCAACCTCCTTTTGGGTTTTAGGTGATTGTTCCTTTGAAAGTTTGATTCCATGTCTAATAGGAGTGAAACCCCTCTCGGAATCTTGTATGGAGAACTTTTTGAGCATATTCTTAATGTAGGTTAATTAAGACAAAGCTATCTGTTTGTTCTTATGATCCCTTAGATGTTTGATCCCTAGAACATAGTTAGCCTCTCCCAAATCCTTCATCAAAAACTGTTTGTTCAGTCATCCCTTAACCACAGATAACATTCCCACATCATTCCCAATGAGCAGAATGTCATCAACATACAGGATTAGGAAAGTAACCTTACCTTCTTGTATTCTTTTATAAACACAAGGCTCATCTAGGTTTTGTATGAACCTATAGGTTTTGATAGCCTTATCAAACCTAATGTTCCAAGACCTAGATGCTTGCTTAAGTCCATAAATGGACCTTTGCAACTTGCAAACCTTATGGTCATGACCTGGCTTAATGAATCCTTCTGGTTGAGCCACATAAATGGTCTCCTTAAGATCCCCATTAAGAAATGTGGTATTGACATCTATTTGTCATATTTCATAATCGAAATAGGCTGCTATGGCCAAAAGAATCCTGATAGACTTAAGCATGGCAACCGGACAAAAAGTCTCCTCATAGTCTATACCCTCTTTTTGAGTATAGCCTTTAGCTACCAATCTAGCTTTAAAGGTCTCTAACTTTCCATCCGATCCCCTTTTCCTTTTGTAGATCCATTTACACCCTATGGCTTTTAGACCTGGTGGTAGATCTATAAGGACCCAGACTTCATTAGTATACATGGAATCTATTTCCGATTCCATCACCTTGAGCCATTTTCCTACATCAACATCATTAATAGCCTGTGTATACATAATGGGATCTATTTCTTCTTAGAATGAGATGGAAATTAATCCTTCTCCTAGACCCAGATACCTATCTGGATGTCTCACAACCCTCCCACTACGTCTAGGCACAACTTGATGTTCTGGTTGCATATTTGATTCAACTCTTGAATCCATTTCAACATCTTGTTCTGTCATATCCAAAACAACTCTTGGTTTGGATGACATAGCTAACTCCATTAGTACTACTTCACTTCTTCCTTTGTGATTTCTCACAAACTCTTCCTCCAAGAAGTTCTCATTTGTCGACATAAATATGTTCCTTTCCTGACCTTGGTTCCTTCTTTGTGGATTCAGGCTTTAGAACATAGGCTGGGCAGCCCCAAGTCCTCAAGTGCCAAAATGAAGGCACTCGACCAGTCCACAATTCCCTAGGTGTTTTAGGCATCGATTTGGATGGAGCAAAGTTAAGAAGATATGTTGTCGTTTGTATGGCATATCCCCAGAATGATTATGGAAGGCTAGCATAGGACATCATTGATCTTACCATTTCCAATAGAGTTCTATTTCTCCTCTATGCTACACCATTCTATTGAGGTGTTCGAGGAGCTGAAAAATTGGAAACAATTCCATTGTCAATTAAATATTGCTGAAACTCTCCAGATAAGTACTCACCATCTCGATCTGATCGAAGTGTTTTAATGGCTTCCCAAGTTGCTTCTCATCTTCAGCTTTGAATTCTTTGAACTTTTCAAAGGATTCACTCTTTTTATGCATCAAATACAAATAGCCATGTCTTGAGTAATCATCTATAAAAGTTATGAAGTATTCATAACCTCCTCTTGCTTGTACATTCATGGGCACACACACATCAATATATACTAGGTCCAATGTGGATTCAGATCTATTTCCTTTATAAGGAAATGAGGCTTTGGTCATTTTTCCTTCAATACAAGATTTACAGGGGGGTAATGGATCACTATCCAAGCCCATAAGGATCCTATCCTTTGCTAACCTGTTAAGTCTTTTATGATTGATATGACCCATTCTTAAGTGCCGCAGATACTTTGAATTAATGCTAGAGATATTGGGATGTCTTGGTTTTATCAATTCTGTGGTGTTTAGTGAGCCTTTCATAGGTTCTATAAAAAACAATCCCTATTTAGTTATCGCATCACAAATAAAACCCTTATTCTCATATATTGAAACAAACTTTTTGAAATATAAGGAATAACTAGATTTTATTAGACAAAAAACAGAAACTACGTTCCTTACAATCTTAGGTATGTAATAAACATCCTCCAAATACAACCTATGACCACTAGGAAAATTCAAGATAAATACTCCCACAGATTCTGCTGAAACATAGGAGCCATCTGCTATCTTGACTTGAAACTGGCCTTTAGGCAATCTTCTCCTTTGCAAGAACCCCTACAATGAATTACAAACATGGTTAGTGGCTTCTGAATCTAATATCCAAGAAGTAGATAAATCTGCCACATTTCTAGTTCCTAACAAACTTAGAAAACCCATACCTTGTTTGTTTTTTAGGGACTCTAGGTAGACTGGACAGTTTCTTTTCCAGTAACCTATCTCATCATAGTGGAAACACTTTCCTTCGATGCTCTCTTTAGCCTTCTTTTTCATGGGTTTAGCCTTGACCCTTGTTTGGGCCTTATTTTTCATTGGACCCTTCTTCTTTTCCTTGCCCTTACCCTTGGGCTTAAAAGAAGAAGCTACATTAGCTTCTGGCCCATGAGCCTTAATATTCAATATCTGCTCCGTGTTCTGGAGGGTATTCATCAACTCACTCAAGGTGTAATCCTTGTTGTTGAGCTCATAGTCCAACTTAAAATGCTGAACATAAGAGTTTAAGCTATTGATGATCATAATCATCTGCGTGTCCGCATCCATATCCACCCCAAGCATCACAGGCTCAGTGATCATAGAGATTACCTTCATCATGTAATCCTGCACTGATTCACCAGGTCTTTGTCTGAGATTATGAAAGGTTTGGATAGCTTTAACTCTTACATACATAGTCCTCACACCAAACATCTCATGTAGGTGATGGACCATTGCACTAGAAGTTTTCATACAAGCAATTTTCTTTTGCAACATGCCACTGACAAAAGCCAGAATATAACACTTAGTAGTCTTGTCAGCATTCTACCAACGCTCATGTTGTTGGACTTGCTCATGAGTAAAGCTTCACTTTCAGTTACCACCCATGAAATATGTTCATATTGAAGAACAATGTCAAGGTTACGTCTCCATTCATTAAAATTGTCTCCATTTTCTAATTTGTTATTATTCAAGAGCAAGGTGAGAGGATTCATTTTGTGGTTGATTATGTCTGAAAATATAAATTATTAAAAAAAATGATCATACTAGTCAACAATCAATGGAACTTTGTATAAAATCATGATGCATGTATGCATGATGATAGATTTAACAAAACTTAAAAAATTAAAACCTTATACGATGTTTATTTTTCTTATCTATAATAGACTAAGTGACAGTGGGTCATCTTATCCATTAAAAGAAAAACTGGGACCCTCCCACTCAAAAAACTACCAAGCATCTCATGTTCAATTTTTTAAGAAGCGTCTTAATTTGGTCCATCCTTTTACAGTAGGCAGTTTATTGATAAAGAATGTTAAGTGTTTAACCATTTGATTTATACACTAAAGATACCTACAAACCATGCCTTGCTGGGAGGTCACATTTGCTATCAATAAGTGGACTTATCCCTAAGGAGACCCACACCATGCAAGATCTAGGATCCATGCCCTCCGATGGGGAGTAACACTTCACCACATGCAAATGGGCCATCATTTGGAGACCGTGGACTCTCACATGAGCATCCTCTCTCACTCAATCTTTTTGGGTTTTAAGTTTTTAATTACCATCTTGTCTAGATGCAATTTATTATCCACCCTATATTGTTTCATTATATATCTCATACATAATGAATGCATGGCAAGGCCTAGGGTTGGTAATTTTCTAAATGACATTCAATCAGATAATATCACATATTATAAGCATTCATTTCTCCATTCATCACATGAACTAATAAAGCCACTTTTGATTGTCCATCCAAGAAACATAAAAAAAAAATACAAGCCTTTTAGGCCCAAAAGTATTCTTCTTAGACTTGGATCTTCCATTTTGAACTCTTCGCTCACATGATCCGGCCCATTCCGCAAACAAAATGTAATGACATATATTAAAATCAAAATTTTCCACTTTGAAAAACAAAATTCCAGCACTAGATTTTTAGAAAGCTGATTCTTTGTTATGACAAAAAATTCCAGCACTAGTTTTTATTAAAACTGAAACTTATTCCATGAAAATAAAAAACCAGCACTTAGTATTTTATCAAAACCAAAATTGGATTCTATGAAACAAAAATCCAGCACTTGTTTTTACAATAAAAATCGAAATGTGATCCATTGAAACAAAATTCCAGCATCTTTCTTTTCATAAAACTTATGCCAATACACAAAAGGATACACCGAAAATTTTTTACCTTTCCATTTATTTAACCCATGGCTGCTCCATCTTCATCATTACATCAACTTGTACATTACAAAATCAAAGAAAATAGAAAAATGAAGCCAAGGAGGAAACATGGTGATGATAGACCACCCTCCTTGTTACAACCAAATGAAGAAATCTTACAAGGCAAATTTAACTTCTATAGACAACCAAAAGAGCAACATATACACCATGTATATTTTTATCACATAAAAATATGCAGCATACACGTAAAAATTGCCAACGCATGCGTCAAATATATAGGAACCGAAATCATGCATTAAAAACCGTCTTTGATACCAATTGTTGGATCGGAAAAACAAAGCACGCTATTGGGCCCCAAATTTTTCTAATTGATGTTATTAAGCATAAATTGTGCTAATTGTGTGATTTATGGTTTAAATGGATTAAATTGGAAGTATTAAGGGAAAATTGAGATTAAGTGAGTATAATGTGGTGTAACTGAGAATGAAAGGGTAAAATTGTTTGAGGGCATTTTGGGAAGATCACTCTAGTTGGTGAGGTTAAAGCTTTGCTTGGAGGGGTATTTTGGTCTTTGTCTTCCCTTTAGACTTAAGTGGAGGAATTAGAAGGAAAAGGAAAAAGAAGAGGAAAGGAGAAAAGAGAGGAGAGTACCATGGGTGAGGAAGAAGGAGAAGAAAGGAGGGTTTTTGATTCCTAAAGATTTTTGACAGATTGAAGCAAATTCCCGGTAAGTTTAAGTTCTTTGCCTCTTGTTTTGGTTGGATTAAACCCTAGTATAGCTTGGAATGATGTTAGAATCGGTTGTTTAGAGGTTTTCAGAAAAATGGTTAGAATCCTTGGGTTGTTGATTTTGTGACTGTTTTTAAGGTGTTAATGGGTTAGAAATGTAGTATTGGACTTGAATCAAGGTTTAGATGTGTTGCATGTGCTTAAGGGAAGGATTTAAGTAGGAAAATGCTAGAAAAATCAGGTTCGGAGATGTTCTCCAGACCCGCACGTCGCGACGTGCTCATGAGCATGCCGCGACGTGCGAGGAAGGTGTGCACGTCGTGACGTAGGAATTTGTGCACGTCGCGGCGAGCACGGGCTGTTCGTCGCTACGAGCGTGGCCTTCGTCGCGGCGAGCCCCCAGTTTTCAGCATAGGTGAATTTTGGTATTTTGGGCATATCTTTTGCTGTGGATGTCCAAATGAGGTGATTTTGGATTCGTTGTGGACTAGAGCCGTAGGGCTACAAGTTCTATGAAGAAAGGAAGTTTGGAATTTGCCTCTAAGATTCAAAAATTGGGTTGGAAGTCGAATGTCGACTTTTAGTGCTTTTACTTTTGATTTTCAAGCTTTTTGAATATTTCTTTTGAATATTGTTTGAATGGAAACTTGGTTTGTTATAGGAAACCAAGCCGACATGATCCAATCGCAAGAGGAAGGACAAAAGTGAGTTGGATTCTCAAGTGACATTAGGTGGGTAATATATTTATGGTTGTTGTGTGTATGGGCAAAAATGTGTATGCCTGCTTGCATGTGTGTGACATTGCTGCAAACGAATTGTGATTTTGATTATGAATTGCTTTGCAATTATTATGGCATTTTGCAAGAATGAAAAGTATGAAAGCTCGATAAAATGATTTGAGCATGAAACGAATGATTATGTGCTTTGTTTGGGCGAGAGAGGAACGTTTCGTTAATCACGTGCACGTCGACGTATAGCCTTCTCCCGGCTGCCCGCTTGAGGCCAAGAGATCCTGAGAAATCGGACTCGTTTCGTTCATGGTATAAACTCCAGTTTATCCATTTTGTTCCACGGAACTCTCAAGCCATTTGTTGTGCATACATTGTTGATTTGTTGGGCATGACGCATGTTAATTGTTATATCGTGAAATCACATGACATATTATTGTGATGATTGTAAATTGATAAGTGTTGACTTGTTTATGCTTGTATATACATATATATGCTTGAATGTGTGGCTCGTTGCCAACGGCTATAAATGTATATACCACTGAGCTTCGCAGCTCACCCTATTATCTCCCACTCCTCAGGTGCAGAACGAGACGATCGTTGACCCTTGCAAGGCATCGGAAACTCCAAGATAGTTAGGAGCTTTTGTTTTAAGTTAGTATTTTTGGTTAGCCCCCCAAGCATATCATCATTGGGCATTCTCATTTTTTTTTTTGGATTTTAACCTTGACATGTATTGTGCTTTTATTGAGATTATTGGTTCAATTTATTCGAATTGTAATGGCATGAAATTCTTTTGTTTATGGAGGAGATTAACTCAGAATGCATGTGTACGTGATAAAATGTATATGTATGTGCGTTTGTATGAGTTTTGCATGGATGTTGGGGATGGGTCCAAAATTCGGGGAGGTCACCGCGGCGAGCCATCCTTCGCCGTGACGCGAGGCTGGTCCCTCGTCGCGGCGTGCACACGCGAGTTCGCCGCGGCGAGGCCAAGTTTCACCGCGGCGAACCATCGCAGAGAGGCGCTCGCTGCGGCTAGCAATCTGACGCTGCGGCGAGGCCCCCTCTTTCCCGCTGCTATTTTCCTTCTGATTTGCTCGCTGTCATTTCTTCCTTGCGCGCCCCTATCCGGTGCCCCCGAGGGGCCACCTCGGGATAGGCAATTCGGGATCCGGGGCCAACATATGCTATATTTGGAGAAACGATAGATTTCAAAACTTTTAAGAAATCATTACTTGCAGCGGAAAGAACAAATCCAAATCATCATGCTAATCCATACATGATATGGTATAAGGATAATAAAACATAAACAAGATCAGGAGTATTACCGACTCCTTTGCTACAACTTTAAATCCTCGTTGCGTTATCTGCTCCTTCTTCTAGTATCCAAATCCATTTCCTTAGAATCTTTTCCTTTAGCAATCTACTTTATCCATGTTGTTGTATCCTCAACCAATTAGATTTACCACTTGTTCTTCAAGGACAATTAGGTTAACAACATCCTTTGGTGGGAAAGGAGAAAAAATGTTTGGAGAAGATTCTAACCAATTAGATTTACCACTTGAACCAAAAATGAAACTCTTTCAAGTGGTATTTTCGATTCTACCTTGCATGAAAGGAGAGAAGGTGTCAAGAACATGCAAGATGTCTCTCTTACCTCTCAATTTTGGTTATGCATGAATGGAAGAAGAGAGAGGCATCCAACGCATCACTTCTTGCATTAATCAATCATAAAATTGCCAATAAATGAGACTCTCTTCATTTATCTTTAAAATGGCTATATGAAAAGACTATAACCTAAAATTGAATAACTAATTTTGGTTTTGGCAAGAAGAAAGAAGGAAGATGGTCCATTTAATGTACATCTTTCATCTTTAATCTAATGAATGCAAATAGGTTACATGCTAACATTAAAAGACAACCACTAAATCATTTAATGGTAAGTTCACAACTCCATTTAATGATGATAAACCATAATAAAGACCATCTTTATTTTAGCATTTTAATGTCAAATGTGTAGCTTCACATTTCACCTAACAAAACTGAAATTGCTACTTCTCCTTTTAAAAAATTGTTTTAATATAATTAATCTAATTAATTACATTAAACCAAAATCTAGCCCATTTTTAAATGTACATTTGGGCTTTAAATAAACCATTAATTAGACCAAGCCCAACATTCAATTATGGGCTTCTAAAACCTCCATTTATATTTCTTACTTAGCTTGACAACCTTCCTTAAAACCATGTAGGGAATGTTATTGGACTTTGATAATTCAAGCTCCAATAAGCCCATAATTAATTCAATCTCATTAGAATTAATTCTAGCTTATTAACTGAATGTCATTCCACTAAAGACAATTAGTTGAACTCTTGAATTATTAAATATTATGAGAATACATATTTTATGTCCAATTGCAAACCCTATTTAAAACCTTATTATAGTCATCCGCACAACAAAGGATAAAATTACCGTTTAACCCTTATGTTGATTTTTTCTTCTAGATCTCCCGTTTTACATTATACGGTGATTAACACATAAGATCTCATCTTGGTGTCAAGACTTGATGCGTAGCTGGTCCATCAAACTACTGGCGCCAGTTTAATCACCAAATTCCCTTAAAACATCTGGAAGTGATGATAGCACTATAAACTCTTTATTTGAGTGAATGTTCCCTGATACATGTTTCAATTAATAATTCCAACATGCAGACACTGGATACATGCTCTGTAAAAATCCATTCTGATCATATCAAGAATTATAATGAAACATATATGAGTTCACCACTCATCAAGATTATGATTCATAATAAGCGAATGTTTAAGCTATATGTTTTAAGATTAAAGTAACGACCCACTTTATTTTTGAAAACATACTTGATTTTAGATTCATTTAATAGTTCCATTATCGATAGTCTACTACTATCATGATATGAAACTCATCATTCCCTTTAAGTAAACTCTTTTACTTATATGGAGATAAATCACAACACTACAGTCTAAACCATAATCAAGTGACCAACTTGATTATTCAACTGTGAATTAATTAATTCAGATTCTAATAATATACATGTTTCCCATACATCTCTATATATATGTATATTACTTACAAAAGAATCTTGGTACCTTTTGACCAGATATATGACGCTCACACAGATAAAACCAAACTTTTTGTTTTATTAATAATAAATATTTTCATTACAAAACTATAAGCTCAAGAAGATAAAGTTACATGTAAATACACTTGCTTTCTAGGGCACTATATTTACATAACTCCAACAACCTATTCCTTGCCTCTAAATTTATTTTTAGTTCATCTTTAACTCACGAAAATATTCATGTATGTATATAAATACAGTAAAGAGAAAACAAAGCATATATGAATATCATCTTTCATAAATTTCTACACTAATCTTTTACACATTTTCATTGATCTTTCAACTCCAAAAATCATTTCAACACTCTCACCTAACCTTTTTATACATAAAACTCACAAAAAAATCAAAATATCATCCTTTATCCATGGTATTCTTGAAAGATGTTCATTTTCTCATGATCATGTTATGACAATTATATCACCAAATTTATCTCATATACCAACAACTCATAAAGATTTACATGTACTCACTTGTTAAAGCTTCCAATTCATTAACATCTCAAGAAGCCCTAATTCCTCATGCGACCATGTACATTATCTTGAAGGTGGTTTGGGTTAGATTTTTCTGGTGGCAAAATAAATAAATAACAAAGGAGTGGTAATAGATAGAGGAAAGCACGGCTTAACTTTGGTGGAGGTTTGATGAAAAAAATCTGTGTAAAAGAAGAAGCTTGAAAAAGGTAGCTACGAAGAAGAACAGTAAGTCAAGAACAGCATTGACTTGTTCTTTCAAGCATAATCTAATAATAAATCATAAACTATGAAAGTAACACTTATCACTCATCCATGTTCTAAGGCATTAAAGTAGTTTCTCATTTAATTAGTTTAAACATCTCAAATTTTACTCCAATTTGTTCCTAAATTTTTAATATCATTATCTCACAAATTCTAAAGTCATCTCTCAAATTTCGCCATTGTAATTTAACTATCATTTTTATTTCCATTCATCAATTTACTTGCCACTTGGCATTTTTCCTAGCCCAGTAATGTCTATTATTTTCAAAAATTTTCCTAAAATTCACCAAAAAATTCTAATCCAATAACTATACTCTCCAAATTATTTTCAATACAAATAAACAACAATTTTCAATAAAATCACATATCACATATAAAATCAATTATACTCACAAATGGTCAATGAATGCATGTACAATTATTTTAATGTGCAAAGTTACTATTCACATGTATGTGTATGTCATATTCTACATCAGCATGAATTACACTTTCTAATTTCACTATAATCTCATATATATACTATTATAGTCTTAATATAGGTAACAGGATGTTACAACTATAAACTCTTTATTTCAGTTGAATGTTCTCGATACATATTTCAATTAATAATTCCAACATGCAGACACTAGATTGATACTCTATAAAAATTCATTTCGATCATATCAAGAATTATAATGAAACACATATGAGTCACTACTCATCAAGATTATAGTTCGTAATAAAAGAATGTTCAGGCGTATGTTTTAAGATTAAAGTAATGACTTACTTTATTCTTTAAAACATACTTGATTCTAGATTCATTTAATAATGCCATTATCGATAGTCAACTACTATCATGATATGAAACTCATCATTCCCTTGAATTAAACTCTTTTACTTACACAGAGATAAATCACAACACTCAGTCTAAACCATAATCAAGCGAACAACTTTATTATTCAATTATGAATCAACTAATTTAGATTCTAATAATATAAATTTTCTTATATATCTCCATGTATATGTATGTTACGTACAAAAGAGTCTTGGTACCTTATGACTAGATATATAATGCTCATACAATTAAAACCAAACTCTTTTATTTTATTAATAATAAATATTTTTATTACAAAATTAACTGGAAGAAGATTAAGTTATATGTAAATACACTTACTTTCTAAGGCACTATATTTACATAACTCGAACAATAACCTAATTGAAAACAAGTTATATGCAAGCTAAGATGAATGAATGATCAAGATTTGTGTTTAAAGACACATACCTGGGATAATCAATTGAGCATGTGTTGAATGTAACACATATACATTTGTATGATTGAGTATCCATTTGATTAAACAAGTTAGTAATGTGTAAATATTTGTGTATTGCATGATATAGAAGCACAAATTGAGCGTTCACATCTAGACATTGCCAAATCGTCAAGGCAGTAGCTATCTAGAGCATACTGTGAGTTAACCTAAATGTTTTCTCATTATATTTGAATTGTTTTTTATGAACTATTACTTATATGATTATTACAATTCTGGACATTAATGGTCCAAAGAGTTTGATATTTGGGACTATATTGGAGGTGTTTACAAATTGAATGTACAATTAAATGTGTTCTCAACTATATTTTGAATGCCGGACTCAGATCTGATGGATATGATAAATGACTGTGCCCATTGAATGAAAGTGATTGAAGACATAGTATGTCACTAGATGCATTTTATGGCATTGATATGCATGATTAAATACAGGAGCTATAACTAGAGTGACAAGTCTATAAAGAACTTAAAGTTTAGAAATGTGCCCAAAGACCCACAAGCTCAGTTATTAATAACCCCAATATCCACTAAAAGGTATGGGATAGTATCTGAAATGAGCCTAGTATCCATAAAAGGGTGATCCGAGCCTTAGTACTTACCCTTGGAGGTTAAATCAAAAATATAATCGAAGTATTGCAATATAGGTTGCAACCTAGGGTTGTTCACTTAATCGGAACCTAATTAAATGGACCTAAGCTAACCTACATGTCATGAAAAGCAAGCTAAATTGGTAAGGAAATGGGTTTTTGTTTCTGAAAATTTTTACTAAATTAAAAGGAATTATAAAAAAAATGTCAAAAAGTTTTTTTTGGATTTTTGGGAATGTAAAAATAGGAAGATAAAGACAATGATCAAAAGATGATGATATCCTTTTGAAAATGAGCTTTGGCTATCATAGTTCGAAATCAATTTCCAATGGGAGTGGGAATCACTAAGTTTCAAATGGATAAAACTTAAAAAACTCTTTAAGTCCAAGGTCTCAATCAATGAACTCCATTTCTTAAGACCTTGTTAAATGCCCTTAGTGTGTGAAGTGGGTAAGTCAATGCAACAAGTCATTTTAGGATCTCAAATCAACTCAATATCAAACACAACTATGCAAGATAAAAGAGATTTAACAAGATCGCAAATAGACTTATATGAGACTTCATATATTTAAGCTCAAAGTTCTAGATCAACAAATCCTAACAACACAATGAATATCCAACACTTCATTAAACTCGAATCAAGAATGTTCAACTACAAATTAAAAATCCTAAACCTAGGAGTTCATAAATCATAGCTAAACATGGATTAAGTTACTCCCCTTTTAAGCCCATTAAACTCAAGCCATTGCTATATCTTTAAAAGGATCGAGGTGCCTAGTCAAGCACAGCTTCAGGAGACTTCACAACAGGGAATCCACTGGAGATACCCATGGTAGCAACTGACGGTGGAAAAATGGAAGAAAAATGGTGCAGAAGAGAGAACAAAGGTGTGCGATGATGGAGATGTAAGAGAGATGATGGAGAGTGTAAGTGAAGCGTTTGCCTCCTTCTCCTATTGTCACTTAACCTAAAATAGGTATTTTTCATAAAACAGGTCGATGGATCGGGTTGTATTGTGGGTTACTTTTCTGAAAATGGTCCAGGTTAGTGATAATTCGAAGGTTTTGCCGTAGTGAGGAGGTGTGTTGCTGCGGCGAGCTTTTCTGTCGTGGCATAAACATAATCTTCGCCACGATGAACTTTTCCCAAAGGGTCTTTGTAGTAATTCTTCATACTTTACTACGACGAAACATCAACGTCATCGTGGCGAACTTTCCTGTTGCCCTATTGACTTGTTGACTTGCCATATTTAGCCTTCACTCATTAGCTCTACTTCTTGAGTCTCCTACAATAAAAAAAAGTTTGCAGTATCAATTGTTCTAGAAAATTAATTTAGTGAAATTACTAATTATTTGTGACAATTTTACCCTCAAACTGCATACAATAAAGGCAAGAACTTAAGAGTCAAATTAAGCATAAAATCTGAAAATAAGAGCTAAGAAGTGTAATAAAAACCATGAAAATGTCAGCAATTGATATAAGAAACTTGGGTTCAATCAAATCCCCCCACACTTAGACCTTTGTACTCCTGAACAAAGTTTATACAAGTCAAAGAGACACAAGTGTAAACAAAAATTCCGACCATGCTTAAAATTGAGAGCAGAAAGGCAGTTAAGTCACTTCCTCAAAAATCAACCTAAGCAGACAAAAAGACCGCTAAGAAAATAAACACTATGAGCATTTAATCTAAGAGATTGAGAAAAAGAGATTTCTCTCAAGGTAATGTGTTTAATCTCTCAACTCACTTGTCTTGGGATAATTTTACTCTACAATCTACTTAGTTCATTCTCTTCCATAAGCTTGTGATAATTCTACCTCTCCACTATAAAAACTATAATTTCAAAAATCAAAAGGACGTTTCAAGGTTATAATGTACGGAAGACTAAATGAAATGGATTAAATAGAAGAAGGAAAAATGAGTACATGCACCATAATTATTTATTTCATGAAACAAACTCCAACTACAAGTAAGAAAACATTTACAAAAATAAACATAATTTAACACATTTTTATTACATTTCTCTTTTTTTTTTTTTTTTTGCTTTTTTCACATTTTTAATTTTTAAAACTCTTTTCTTTCTTTTCTTTTACATAGAAGCCCTTTCTCTTTTCTTTTTTTATCATCTTAAACTAGAGATGAGACACTTATAATAATTGTGAAATATGTATGCACCCAAAAGAAGGCTCAAAAGGGCTAGCAAAGGTTAACTGTTTAGGTTTGTGTTTGGGCAATTAGGGTTTTAAAAAAATGCCTCTATCATATTAACAAAATTTTAGTTCATCAAGCTTTGATCAAGAATTAAAACAAGTTTTAGAGAGATTTGAAATTAAGCATATACACACAAAAATGAAAGAACTTAGGCCCAAATATCCTTCCAGCAAGGGTAGTATCTCAATTAAGCAATCTCAAGGTTTAAAAATATTGAAAATATTGAAAATGAAATTAACCAAAATCAACTATTATTTAAAAAGTTTTCAAAAACACAAAGACCACTTTGAAATTTATAAAATCTTCAAGGTACAAGAGTGAAAATAATCCAATCAGGGAGAACTATTGAAATGAGGAAATTTTAAAATAGTTTCTTTAAGGAGGATAGCGTCGTCGCAGTGAAACCAAGAGTTTGTCGCAGCAAAAAATGAAAAAAAAACACTTTAAACATGTGATTTTTCGAATTACAAAGTTTAAAAATTTGCGTATGAAACACAAATGACTTGCACAAGCAGTTAAATATTAAAAAATGATGCATAAATAAGAATTCCAAATTAGAACAACCTTCCCCACACTTAAACATCATATTGTCTTCAATGTGTAGAACAATTAAAGCAATTATGCATTGAAAGGGGAGTGCAAGGCTATTGAAGAACAACACATCGAAAAAAACACAAAGATAATTATATAAATAACCGATCATTAAGTTTTTACATGAAAAAAATGTAATTGAGTATTCGATTGATTCGAAGCCTTTTATTCTTACCCTTGGAGGTCAAATAAAAAATTTTAATTCCAAGGATTGTAGTATAGAAGGCAATTTCGGGTCGTTTCACTTAATCGAAACCTAATGAATGGATCTAAGCTAGCCTATAAGTCATGGTATGCAAACCAAATTAGCAAGTAAGGGGGGTTTGATCTTTGGAAATTTGGACAAAAATAAATAAATTGTAAGAAAATGTAATGAAAAGTATTTTTTCCAATTTTGGGAATAGAAAAGCGATAAGATAAAAACAATGATCAAATGGTGATAGTATCCTCTTGAAAATGATCTTTGGTTATCATAGTTCGAAATAAATTTTAATGGGAACGAATCATTAAGTTTCAAATGGTAAACCTTAAAGAACTCTTTAAGTCCAAGGTTTTAATCAATGAACTCCATTTCTTAAGACCTTGTTGAATTCTCTTAGTGTGTGTAATGGGTAAGTCAATGCAATAAGTCACTTTGGGATCTAGAATTAGCTCAATATTGAACACAACTAGGCAAATAAAAGAGAATCAACAAGATCACAAATAGACATATATGAGACTTCATATATTCAAGCTCTAAGTTCTACATCAACAAATCCCAATAACACAATGAATATCCAACACATGATTAAACTCTATTCAAGAATGTTTAACTACAAAGTACAATTCCTAAACCTAGGAAATCGTAAATCATAGCTAGACATAGATTAAGCTACTCCCCTTTTAAGCCCATTGAACTCAAGCCATTGCTACATCTTCAAGAGGGAAGAGGTGCCTCGCCAAGAATAACTCTAGGAGAATTCACAATCGAGACCCCACTGGAAGCATCCATGATAGTAGTTGATGGTGGGATTAGTAGAAAAGTGGTATCAATGAAAGGAGATAAGGGTGTGTAGAAAAAAGTTGTTTCGGATGGTAGAGAGAGTGTTTGTCCTTGTTTTTTTCTTCTGCTACTCTCCACTTGCAACTTAACCTAAAATAGGTAAGTGGGTCGTTACTTTAATCTTGAAACATACAACTTAAACATTTGCTTATTATGAACCATAATCTTGATGAGTGGTGAACTCGTATGTGTTTCATTATAATTCTTGATATGTTCATAATGGACTTTTTCATTATAATTCTTGATATGTTCGGAATGGATTTTTACAGAGTATTAATCTAGTGTCTGCATATTGAAATTATTAATTGAAACATGTATCAGGGAACATTCACTCAAATAAAGAGTTTATAGTGATATCATCACTTCTAGATATTTTAAGGAGATTTGGAGATTAAACTGGTGTCAGTAGTTTGATAGACTAGCTACCCATCAAGTCTTAACACCAAGATGCGATCTTGTGTATTAATCACCATATAAAGTAAAACGGGAGATCTAGAAGAAAAAATCAACATAAGGGCAAAACGATAATTTTACCCTTTGTTGTGTGGATGGCAATAATAAGGTTCTAAATAGGGTTTACAATTGGACATAAAATATGTATTCTCATAATATTTAATAATTCAAGAGTTCAACTAATTGTCTTTAGTGGAATTACATTTAGTTAATAAGTTAGAATCAATTCTAATAAGATTAAGTTAATTCTAGGCTTATTAGAGCTTGAATTATCAAAGTCCAATAAGATTCTCCACTTGGCTTCAAGGAAGGTTATCAAGCTAAGTAGGAAATATAAATCGAGGTTTTAGAAGCCCATAATTGAATGTTGGGCTTGCTTTAATTAATGGTTAATTAGAAGCCCAAAGTACATTTAGAAATGGGCTAGACTTTGGTTTAATGTAAATGATTGGATTAATTATATTAAAACAATTTTTTAAAAAAAAGGAGTAGCATTTTCAGTTTTATTAGGGTTCTATGTGCATCTGCACATTTAACATTCAAATGCTAAATAAATATGGTCTTTATTATGGTTTATCATCATTAAACAGAGTTATGAACTTACCATTAAATGGTTTAATGGTTATCTTTTAATGTTAGCATATAACCTATTAGCATTCATTGGATTAAAGAAGAAAGATGTGCATTGGATGGACCATCTTCCTTCTTCTATCTTCCAAAACCAAAATTTGTAGGTCATGTATAATTTAATAGTCTTTTCATATATCCACCTTAAAGATAAATGAGAAGAGTCTCATTTATTGGCTACTTTATGATTGATTAATGAAAGAAGTGATGCATTGGATGCTATTCTCTTCTTCCATACTATACATAACCAAAATTGAGAGTGTAAGAAAGAATTCTTGCATGGTTTGACTCTCTCCCTCCTTTCATGCATGAGTGAACCGAAATTTGCAAGAGAAAAGTCTCATTTTTGGTTCATCTTCTTCTAAGAAAAATCTCCTCCAAATATTTTTTCTCCTTTTCTACTAAAGGATTTTGTTAACCAAATTTTCCTAGAAGAACAAGAGGTAAATCAAATTAGTTGATGATATAACAACAAGGAGAAGATAGATTGCTAATGGAAAAGATTCAAAAGCAAAGGTTTTGGATACAAGAAGAAGGAGAGGATAGCGCAGCGAGGAATTAAAGCTATAGCAAAGGAGTTGGTAATACTCTTCATCTTGTTTATGTTTATTATTATCCTTATACCATATAATGTATGGATTGGCATGATGATTTGGATATGTTGTTTCCACTGCAAATATAATTTCTAAAAAGTTTTGAAATCTACCGGTTCTCCAACTATAGCATGTTTTCGTTTTTCGATCCAACAATAACAACATTAGGAATTGGTGTGGAGGGTGGAGGAGGGGTTGTTTGAGGCAGGTGTACCTAAACAAAGGAGCCGAGTCAAAATAGCTGACATTATTGAATTTTAGGACGTTATGGGTCCAAAATATGTTTGTGATGATGTTGGCCCCTAATTTGTTTATTTATTTATTAAACATGATTTAAATGAATTATGAGGTGTTGATGGATTAAATTTTGGTGTTAATTATTATGTTAATATTGGTAAGATTTTATGATATAGGTTAATTGAATTGAAGTATTAATGTTATAAGAATGAAAGAAGGGCATTATTGGAAGTTCACTTAATGGTATAAGATATAAGGCATGAAAAGAAGGGAAAAATGGACCATTAACATTCATTAAGAGTATAAAAAAAAGAAGAAGAAGATGTGTCTTGCATTTGAGAGAAGAAACAAATGAAAATAAAAAAGAAAGGGAGAGGAAGAAAATATGGAAGGAAGAAGAAGGAAGAGGATTTGTTAAGGTAATCATCTTTCCTTCTTGCTTTGTTAGAAAAGGGTTTAGAGAAATGGATTTATGTAGGGTTTTTGTGGGAAGAAAGGAAGAACTAAAGAATCATTTTGATTTTTAGGGATTTCTAAGCTAGGGTTTCATGGTGATTAAAGAAGCTTTGGATAAATATGTAAGTACAATCATCTTCTTTTTGATTTGATGAATGAAGCATGTTTAATGATAGTTAGAAGTGAAAATGAAGTTGAATGTGTTTAGGAAGTTGTTGATGAAAATGTTTTAATCTTTTAGGTTTAATGATCAAAGATAGATTATGATGTATTTGTGAATGAATTTGGGTTGAAATGGAGTTGAAAATGAAGTAGAAAACATGGTTTAGGTATAAGATGGGATATATGTGAAATGTGGGACGTAAAAAGTTGGAAAATGTAGCAAAAAATATTCCCGGACAACGTTTTTGTAAAAGTTCACGACAAACTTTCCAGTACAGAACATGCTTTTGTATTTTGGGCATAAATTTTTTGTGTAGTTATACAAATAGAGTGATTTTTGATTTGGTGCAAACTAGAGACATAGGGATACAAATTGTATGAAAGAATTGAGTTCAAATTCAGTCTCTAAAGATTTCAATTTTTGGATGAAAATTGAGCTTGGAATATTATTTCAGTATATGAACAATCCAAAAATGTTTGGAGTATAACTTTTCGGTTTTTGAACCAAATTGAAGGATTTTAAAGTCATTAGAAACTTAAGAAAATGGAGAACATTGTTCTAGAAGAAAGTATCATCAAATTTCTTCATTTACTTGATCATAAATTGGAATTTATATTGAATGGAGTTTTTGGATATTGTTAAAGGAAATCAAGGAAGGCAAGAGGAGCAAAGGATGAGCCATCTTTGAGCAAGTTATAAGCAAGGATATTAAGGTGGGTTTCATGTTTATAATAGAAGTAATGAGCCTTAAATGTTTTCTATTAAATCAAGAGAAGAAAATTATTTCAAATTGCTTCATAATTGTTGCATCTATTGCTTTTAAATGATTTGAGGAATCTCTATATGTTCGATATATGAATTTTGTTTATGAATTTCAAAATGAACATGGAAATGCATTGAAACATATTATGTTATGCCTTGAAAAATGTCATGGCATTTTGTATATTCGAAAAAGAAGAAAAAGTATAGGAATGTGAATATGTGAATGATTGAGTTAGGCATTGAAATTTGATTGTGTTTGCAAGAGAGGAACGTTTTGTTAGTCACGTGCACATTGACATATAACCTTCTCTTGATTGCCCATTTAAGGCCACCAGATCCTGAGAAATTGTACTTGTTTTGTTCACGGTATAAACTTTAGTTTATCCATTTCGTTCCATGAAACTCTCAAGCCATTTATTTGTGCATTGCATCTTTGAATTGTCAAGAATGTTGCATTATTGAGTGTTATGCTTTGATGGTTACATGTTCATGTTTTGTTTATGTGATGATATTTCTTTAACTATGAATTTTTGAGCTAAAATTATGAATTTGGTTGAGAATTTTAAAACTATGAGTTTTATGCATTTAATATGAAATTTCTATAACAAATGAACATTTCAATGATTTTTGTTTATTCTCCGTTATCAACTTGTTAACCACGATCTTTTAAGCTCACCCCCTTCCGTCCCATCTTTAGGTGAAGAAAATAAGATCAAGTCATCAAGAGTCCAGGCATCGCTTCAAGTCCTGCATGTTTTGTATTTTTAAGCTAGATTTTGTAAATACAAGGCTTTAGTCACATTTCAAGGATTATTAGTTCATGTAATTTTTGCATTTTGAAAATTTGAGACATGGATGTATTGTGGCTTGGAATGTCATTAGAGCTTGTAAAACTATGTTCTTTGATGTTAATGAATTATGAATTATGTATAGATGATGTTGAGTTGAAAATTTGATATACTTGAGGAAGTTATCGATTTTAGATGATTATTTTGATTATGGGTTGTTGTTACATATATATAAGGGAGACATGTTATAGCAAAGAGATACAGGATTTTTGTGAAGGATGAGAATTAGTTGTAAGAAATGAATTAAATGAAAAGAGATTAGAGAGTATGCGGAGATAATATTGAATTGTTATAAAATGATGATGCATTTGAGGGAGTGATTTGGGACAATGTAAATTGAAAGAAAGGCTAGGAAAGATGGAATTTTAGGTTAAGGGGTTGTGATTCTAGAGGGTTTCACCATGGCGAAAATAACATTGTAGGTTCGTCACAGCAAAAGTTAACTTTCTCATCACGGCGTATTTATCCCAAGAGGAGTGGGAGGAAAAATTTTGGACCTTCGCCGTGGCAAAGTCAAGAGTTCGCCGCGACGGAACATGAAGTTTGCCACAGTGAACTTCTAGACCCAGGACCCAATATTTATGGTTTCATGACTTAAAAGTAGGACTCCAGAAACAAGGCCCACATGTTATGGTATCGAAGCATGAAGATGAATCGATAATAGTTCAGGTGTTTTTAATTGGAAACAGCTCAAGTTTTGTGATATTCCCCAAAAGTTGGACTTCAAAAATAGGGTCCAACATGTTTGGTATTAGAGCGTCATAATGAGGATCTTATATGGGCACATATGTATGAGTTACACGCATAAAAAATTGTTAAAAGTTTAAGCTGATGGAAACAATGAGAAGAATAATGATTTGTCAAAGAGGGAGAGAATGAAAGTTATGGATAAGTAGAAATGAGAAATAGTATATGATTAGATATGATAAATAATGATTCAATGCAATTGTATTGGAGGACATATTATTGAATATGACACCAATATTACACTGCAGTGCAATATTTTCGAAAGTGAAATAAATACGAATGTATTGTCATGGATTGTTTGAGGAATATAAGGATATAAGTATGAATGATGAGATTTGAGTGTACAAGCAGAATGCAATGAAAAATAACCTTGTTATGATCTTAAGAAGAGGAAATTGGAACCGAAGTGATTACTCGATTAATGCGACAAGAGTTATGATCTGTAGTAAGAAGATATTAATGGACTTAGGATCAAAATTTTATAAGGATTATGCATCGAAACTTTTGAATTGATTGAGGATATACATGTGGAAGATGAAATGAATGATAATAGGAAAATGAGACAGAAATGAGGAAATAGAAAAAGGGAAATGAAATAGACATACATGACTTTACATGAGATGAATGAAAGGATATGAGTATGGGGAAAGTTAAAAGTGCATATAAGATGAGATTTTATGGACGAATGAGATTAAGAAAAGGATGAAGAATCAAATGAGAATATTAGATCCACTAAATATGGTAGTTGACTCATTATGAATCGATATAGCATCAGAAAAATTGAATTCAGGAAAACTGGAATACAATTGGTGTTAGTATGTTTGATAAAGAGAGAAATGTTGTCTAAGATCAATTGAGGTCAAAGTGTCATTTGTGTAAGATATAAATTGGTGATTTTCAGGAATAAATCTGTGGACATAATGACATGACTTTGATGATGTAAACCTTTGCATACGCGACAGTAATTATGTTTATTATCTCATTGAATTTTGGTTAATAAAACATTATGACCTTGTAAGAATGATAGAAATTGGTCTTCTTGAGGTATTAAGACTAGCTAAAATAGCAATGAGGAATATAGTTAAGTGATCAAGATCATGGAAATAGTATAGATGGTAGAGGTAAGAAACCGTTTTATGATAGAGATGTTTTATCGAATCATATCGCATGAATCAAATGTTCTATTTCGAGGAATAAATGATTATTAATCAAATCAAAAGTAAATATTGAAGTCTTATTTCTGACAGAGACTCAAACAAAAGAGGTAGAATATGCTATTGAGAATGTATGTATTCTGTTTGATGAAAAGTATCCTACTATGAGAGTGGATTCTTGAATTTGAGGAGACATTGATTGCCAATATGAGGAGTATATAGGTTCACGTTATGTTCTGAGTAAATATGTTTGGGAGATGCAAATTTGACCTGATGAAGGTGTTACAAGCATAGGAAGTTAAGATTGCAAATAAATTAGAGTGTGTGGAGAAACAAGTATAAATGAGTAGACATTAGAATACGTCAATGTGAAATATGAGGAAATCTAAAGAATGGAGAAAATCAATCAAGAAAGGTAAGACAATTAGAAAATTGAAAATAACAAGAGATAATATTACCTCATTGAGGAATCAGTTATTTGAGGAATTACGAGCACTAATCAGAGGCACATAGAGTTTGATAATATTTGTTCAAGTTAACAAATTCCCCAACAATACTATGGTATTGAAGATTAAAAAGATCCAAGCAAAGTTTGATGATATGTTAAGTGTAAGAATAGTTTGAATACTTGAGGAAAAAATGAGTAAATCGTATGAGTGATGAAAGTAAAAAAAAATTTTGAGGAATTGTAACACCGATATTAATTATATCGTCTGAATTTGGAGATTTTGTAGTATACAATGATGTTTGTATAAGAGATCAGGATAAGATCGAACGCAGCAAAATGAAGTGAATCCATATGCATGGAGACAATTTAAACCTCATGGGTTGATTGTTTGATACATGAATTGAAACTTGCTACGACAGTGATTGTTTAAAAGTTGGAGACACTATATGTACAGAAATATTTTGAATGAGTATAAGATATACAGATCATGTAATTTTGAAGTAAATATTGAATTGAAAGAATTGAATACGATACTGAGACAATAGATAGAGTTATTCAAAGGATTATAATTGTACAAGTGAGTATTATACTAGTAAAGCTAGTGTTGTAATCGGATGCATCGAATAGAGAATTCAACGGCAATGTATCACAAATTTGGATATTGAGGTTATCAAATCTAGTGCAATAAAGAGTACATAATGGAGTTAAATTTTGGGCAAATTGATTTGTCACTGAAAATTTAAGATCAATTTCACATGAGCATAGCCCAAATTGAGGATTCAGAAATTGTAAATCTTACTAAGAAATAAAAATGAATACGAATTTTAAGTTTGAATAGGAAGAATGATACCTTTTGATTGAAATAAGAAGTATGTGTAATTGATAAAGAAGATAGAGCAAAGAGATTCTTAGAAAGTATAAATGATAACTTATGATATTCATCCTAGTAGGATTACACCGAAACATCATTTGACAGCTAAGAATGTAGAATTAAGTGACTAAATGTTTAAAATTGTCGACAGTCTTAATTGTCAAAGATATGCTTAAGGATTATATTTTCAGGAGTTCATAGGAATATGAAATCAATGTACAACTTTGATTGACTTTAAACATCACTATCATTATTATAGTGATTTCATTGGAATACTGTAAGAGGAGTTAGACGATCGAAAGAGTCATTTGCTTTTGTTTCGTGATGATTATACTAATAAGTGAAATCGATTAGTATTAGAAATTAAGTGATTCAGAAAAGATGAATGAATTTGGCATATCCATGCAAAAGACACTGAATATAGTGAGATATACATAGGACTTAAATGTACTGATACTAAGAGATGTGAAATATGAAGCAAAAGAATAAATGTTTTTGGGAGTGTCACCTTCCCAAGGTGTGCTTAGAATGAGTACAAGATGCGCTCAGGTTAGGATAAAGAATCAATTAAGCTTGAATTGTAGTGGTCCATATGAAGTTACCAAGAACCGAACCATTGGCTTATGAGTCAGCGTTACCAACAAAGATGTGTTATTGTAAGTATGATAAGAAATATTGATATAATCTGACATAGATGAAATGTCAGCACAGGAAGTGAAATTTGTGAGTAATCTGAAACCTAATGAGGAACTAGTTAAGAAAGTGATGATGAAATAAGGGATAGAAAGACTTGGTAAGTCTACCGACTACGAAAAATTGAAAGAAATTATTTAAGTGACGAAGTTAATTGAAAAACGGAGGAAGCCTACCTCTACCTATTGATCAGTCAGATAAGAATTTTGAGGACGAAATTCTTTTAAGAAGGGGAGAAATGTTGACCCCTAATTTATTTATTTATTTATTAAGCATGATTTAAATGAATTATAAGGTCTTGATGTATTAAATTTTAAAGTTAATTATTATGTTAATGTTGGTAAGATTTTATGATATAGGTTAATTAAATTAAAGTATTAATGTTATAAGAATGAATGAAGGGCATTATTAGAAGTTCACTTTATAAGACATAAGGCATGAAAAGAAAGGCAAAATGGACATTTAACATTCATTAAGAGTATAAAAAGAAGAAGAAGAAGAAGAAGATGTGTCTTGCATTTGAGAGAAAAAAGAAATGAAAATAAGAAAGAAAGGGAGAGGAAGAAAACATGGAAGGAAGAAGAAGGAAGAGGATTTGTTAAGGTAATCATCTTTCCTTCTTTCTTTGTTAGAAAAGGGTTTAGATAAATGCATTTGTGTAGGGTTTATGTGGGAAGAAAGGAAAAAACAAAGAATCATTTTGATTTTTAGGGATTTCTAAGCTAGGGTTTCATGGTGATTGAAGAAGCTTTGGATAAACATGTAAGCATAATCATCTTCTTTTTGATTTGATGAATGAAGCATGTTTAATGATAGTTAGAAGTGAAAATGAAGTTGCATGTGTGTAGGAAGTTGTTGATGAAAATGTTTTAATATTTTAAGGTTAATGATCAAAGATAGATTATGATGTATTTGTGAATGATTTTGGGTTGAAATGGAGTTGAAAATGAAGTAGAGAAGATGGTTTAGGTATAAGATGGGATATATGTGAAATGTGGGAAGTAAAAAGTTAGAAAATGTAGCAAAAAATGTTCCCATAGTACGTTTTTGTAAAAGTTCGCTGCGGCCAACTTTCCAACGCAAACTTTTCCTTTCTGGAAAAATTCGCCACGATGAACTTTTCTGCGTCACCACGGTGAACTTTCCAATATAAAACATGTTTTTGTATTTTGGGCATAACGTTTTGTGTAGTTATCCAAATAAAGTGATTTTTGATTTGGTATGAACTAGAGACATAGGGATACAAATTGTATGAAGGAACTAAGTTCAAATTCAGTCTCTAAAGATTTCAATTTTTGTACAGAAATTGAACATAAAATATTGTTTCAGTAAATGAACAATCCAAAAATGTTTGGAGTATACTTTTAGGTTTTGAACCAAATTCAAGGATTTTGGAGTCATTAGAAACTTAAGAAAATGGTGAACATTGTTTTAAAATAAATTATTATCAAATTTCTTCATTTACTTGATCATAAATTGGAATTTTTATTGAATGGAGTTTTTGGCTGATCATAAACTATTGTTTTTAAATGATTTGAGGAATCTCTATATGTTCGATATATGAATTTTGTTTATAAATTTCGAAATAAAGATGGAAATGCATTGAAACATTTTATGTTATGCCTTGAAAAATGTCATGGCATTCTCTTTTCATTTTATTCATTTCTTACAACTAATTCTCATTCTTGGAAAAATCTCAGATCTCATTTTCTATAACATGTCTCCCTTATATATATGTAACAACAATTCATAATCAAAATAATCATCTCAAATCGATAACTTTCTCAAGTATATCAAATTTTCAACTCAACGTCGTCTATACATATTTCATAATTCATTAACATCAAAGAATAGAGTTTTACAAGCTCTAATGGCATTCCAAGCCATAATACATCCATGTCTCAAATTTTCAAAATGCAAAAATTACATGAACTAATAATCCTTGAAATGCAACTAAAGCCTTGTATTTACAAAATCTAGCTTAAAAATACAAAACATGCAGGACTCAAAGCGATGCCTTGACTCTTGATCACTCGATCTCATTTTCTTCACCTAAAGATGGGAAAAAAGAGGGGTGAGCTTAAAAGCTCGTGGGTAACAAGTTTATAACTGAGAATAAGCAAAAATCATTGAAATGCTGATTTGTTATAAAAATTTCATATTGAATGCATAAAACTTATAGTTTCAAATTCTCAACCAAATTCATAATTTCAGCTCAAAAATTCATAGTTAAAGAAATATCATCACATAAACATAACATATACTTGTAACCATTAAAGCATAACACTCAATTATGCATCATTCTTGACAATTCAAAAATGCATTGCACAAACAAATGGCTCGAGTGCTCTGTGAAACGAAATGGATAAACTGAAGTTTATATCATAAACAAAACGAGTTCAGTTTCTCAGGATCTCGTGCCCTCAAGAGGGCAGCCAGGAGAAGGCTATATGTCAACATGCACGTGACTGACGAAACGTTCCTCTTTTGCCCAAACATAATAAAATTTCAATGCTTAACTCAATCATTGACATATTCACATTCCCATACTTTTTCTTCTTTTTCGAATATTTGGAGAGTATGAGGAGATAATATTGAATTGTTATGAAATAATGATTCATTTAAGGGAGTGATTTTGGGGCAATGTAAATTGAAAGAAAGGTTAGGAAAGACGGAATTTTAGGTTAAGGGGTTATGATTCCAGGGGGTTTCATCACAGCGAAAATAACATTATAGGTTCGTCGCGGCGAAAGTTAACTTTCTCGCTCAAGCGTATTTATCCCAAGAGGAGCGGAAGGGAAAATTTTAGACTTTCGCTGTGGTAAACTTCCACAGAAGTGCTGCGGTGTATTTTATCGAAAGGTTTCCACAAAGGTGCTCATTCGTTCACCGCGACAAACTTTCGCGGTGAAACATGAAGTTTGTCGTGACGAACTTTTGGACCCAGGACCCAATATTTATGGTTTCATGACTTAAGAGTAGGACTCCAGAAACAAGGCCCATATGTTATGGTATTTAAGCATGAAGATGAATCGATAATAGTTCAGGTTTTTTTAATTGGAAACAGCTCAAGTCTTATGATATTCTGCAAAAGTTGGACCTCAGAAACGGGAAACGTGTGAGGTGGGGGAAAGTAATGGCATTGGTGAGTTTGGTGGTGGGGATGGAGTCATGGAGGGCAGAGGCAATGGCTTTAGCTATGTCAACTAGGTGACAAGTCATTAGAAGGTACATGATATGTGTTTAATTGTTGATACTTTTAATCATTTACACTTAGCAATTATTGACATAAAAATGTTTAAGATACTCACTTTAATTCACATTTGATTTTAGGTACAATTTGGGAGCAAAGTAATTAAAGTGAGTCCAGCATTACATTTGGGTTATTTTTCGAAAATTTATTTTTGTTTGTCGTTATGGAGTAAGAAGAAAAAAAATAATTTAAAAGCAGTAGTTGGAGGCTCAAAACGAAAACAGAAGAAGTAACCTAGAGAGCAAAACGTTGAAGCAACAAATTAATTAAGAGACAAGAGGCGTGAAGGTAGCCAAGTGGAATACGCTACACTGGAGAACGACGATGCATAGGTAAATGGGCAGAGAAATTAATCAATAACTGGAGACACAATAAAACTGAGGCAAAAACGTAGTGTGGAATGGAACATAAGCGTGGTATGCATTTCATACAGAGCACACAACATTTTGGCTACAAACGCAGTCAAGTTTTGCATTTAATAAAAAAGTAAATGAGGATAAGCAAAATGTCCAATCAGCTCCAGCAAGGCAGGCGTCGTTTTGAAGAATGAACAAGCAGAGAGTGCAAGGTTTTAAGTTGACAAGTGACCCTTATTCGTCTTGTCAATCAAATAATGAGGAGATTGAACAGTGTCGCCACAGGAGCTACACAAAGCAATAAACCAATGAGTTGAGTGGCGGCAGTAGTTAAGAGGACTGCGACTTGGCCAGTGAAGCTGGGAGTTGTTTGTAACATCCCGTCTCTATATTCAGGGTTATGACCCGAAATATCAGTACATGCAAGCTCAAAGAGAAATTGAGACTAAGGAATGCATTTTTCTTACTCATGCATCATGTTAGCATATAAGCACATAAATACGAAATGTTTTCGCATAAAAAGTGGTATATGCATTCATGGACAACTTCTGGGTAAAATTGATATTAAATGTGTTTTTATTGAAAATAAGGAGTAGAAGGAGTAGAAAGAGTGATCTTGGTATGAATTGTGATAAGGAAAGATTTAGAAACAAGATTGGTAGCGATCTGGAAAAATATTCAATGAATATGCTTCAGTCTTTTAGCCACAACGTTTTCTCTAGTAATCCAAACGAGATGATTCTTAATCTAGATTAAACTAGAGATATATGGCTATATTTTGTCTGAAGACATCGAATTTCAATTCTGTGTCTAAGAGTCTCAAATATTATCATTAAGTGAAGAATTGGGTGTAGTGTTGGTTTATGAATGAAAAATTTATCTTCGGATTTTAGGGCCAAATATGGACTTGATATAGATAGATTTTGGCAAAGTTGCCTTCTGTAAAGTTGTATATCTTTCTTTTATCTTTCCAACGGTATAAGTTCTTTAGCACACCACCCTCGCGGGGCGCGGTCTCGGATATCACCATCGATATCGGGTTCGGGTCTTGCGGGAGTGGGGTGCTACACTGTCAGTTTGGCTGAAGCTTCACACAGAGAACAGTAGCATTAGAGGGGCACAGTGAGGTGTAGCGCAAATGACACACAAAGGAGTTACAAATTAAATTTTCAAATCAAGCAACAGTGATAGTGCTACCGTAAAGAAGAGGGTTGCGCAAGTGTTAAATAGGGGATTTTTGGCTAGGTATTTGAAATGGGGTTGAATCAAATTTTTTGGGAAAGATCCATGAAGAGTTAGACGTCCCGATACCAGTTCAGGGGTAAAATCAATGCTGACGACCCGGGTTAAGTATTTTATTTTATTTTATTGTTTCTTTCTCTCATTAGGAATTGATTGGGTTATCCGATGTTAACTGATTTGGGTTTTGTGTATGGATAATCAAATTTTTGTTATTATTCAGTTATTTGTGTATGAACCCATTTTATTATTCGGTTATTCGGTTATTTATGCATGGGGTTCCAGTGTCTATAGTATCAGACAGGGGTCCTAGATTTACTTCGAGTTTTTGGAAGAGTTTGCAGTCTGCTATAGGTAACAAGTTGAATTTTAGTACAACATTTCATCCTCAGACAGATGGACAGAGTGAGAGGACAATTAAGATTGTTGAGGATATGCTTTGAGCTTGTGTATTGGAGTTTAGAGGAGCATGGGATCAATATCTAGCTCTGATTGAATTTGTTTATAACAACCATTATCATAGTAGCATCGGAATGGCACCATATGAGGCCTTATATGGAAGAAAGTGTCGATCGCCTTTGTATTGGGATGAAGAGGGTTTGAGAACGGTTGAGGTCCCGGAGTTGATTCAGGATACAGTAGATAAGGTGAAATTGATCCGGAACCGAATTAAAGCTGCTCAAGACAGACAGAAGAGTTATATGGATCAGCATCGGAGGGAGATGGAGTATAATGTAGGAGACAGAGTTTTCCTACGAGTGTCACCATGGAGAGGAGTGTGAAGATTTGGTAAAAAGGGCAAATTGAGCCCTAGGTACATTGGTCCTTATGAGATCATTGAGAGGATAGGACATTTGGCCTACAAGATGGCTTTACCGAATGAGATGTCTTAGTTACATTATGTCTTTCATGTAAGTAAGCTCCGACGATACCGATCAGATCAGACATATGTGATACCAGCTTAGGAGATTGAGTTTGCTGGTAATCTGAGTTATATTGAGGAGCCGATCAAGATTGTGGGATCACGGACTAAGCAGTTGAGGAATAGGGTTATTCCATTGGTGAATGTCCTATGGAGAAACCACTCAACTGAGGGAGCAACTTGGGAGACAGAGGAGCATATGAGGAGATAGCATCCTCACCTGTTCAACCAAACAGGTAAGAATTTCGAGGACAAAATTTTTATTAGGAGGGGAGAGTTGTAGCATCCCATCACTGATGGAAATGGTAGAATAGTAATTTGGAACGATTTATGAGTGTTTACAATTGTCTTGGTGTGTTCTTGCATACACATACATGTAAATAGTGAATTTTGCACATGTAAATGACTGTACATGCATTCCTAACATTTCCCGGTATATTTGGTCATAAATGTGATTATTATGAAAAATGTGATTTATGTTAGGCCCCGAATTTTTTTTTATGATGTCATTAAGCATGGATTGTAATAATTATGTGTTTATGGCTTAGTTTGATTAATTTGAGAATATTAGTGGATAATTGCGGTTTATTTGAGGTTAATGTGGTATAAATGGATATTATAGGGTAAAAGTTTATGAGGGCATTTTGGTCTTGGTACTTAAGATTTTAAGACTTAAGGCTTATATGAAAGGGCAAAATGGACATTGCACAATTAAGTAGGATTAAAAAGAAGAAGAAGGAAAATAGAAGAGGAGGAAAGAAAAGAAAAGAGAAGAAGAAGAAGAGGAAAGCCGTCGGTGGAGAAGAGAAGAGAGGAGAAGAGGGATTTCGTTCTTTGAGGATTTCTGACAGTTTGAAGCTATTTCCAGGTAAGTTTCGCTTTGTTTAATCTTTTTTTGGTTGGATTAAACTAAAAGATAGGTTGGTTATAGCATAATCGATGGTTTTAGGGTTTGAAAGTGGGAAATGGCTAGATTTCGTGGGTTTATGAGTTTGTGTCTGATTTTAAGGTTTGAATGGGTTAGAATTGTAGTATAAGGCTTGATCTAAGGCTTAGGTGTGTTGTATTTGAGTTTAGGAAGGGATTGAAGTTGTAAAATGCAGGGAATTGGGTTTCGGAGTCAAGCTCCAGACCTATACGTCGCGATATGCGTATGAACACGCCGCGACGTGGAGTTCGTCGCGACGTATAATAATTAAATTCGTCGCGACGAGCGGGGAAGCGTTCGCCGCGACATGTGAAGGAGGCACGCCGCGACGTGCAAGAGAAGCGTTCGTTGCGACGTGCGAAGAAGACTCGTCGCGACGCGCGAAGAGATTTATTTCGCCATGGCGAAAGCGCATCTTCGCCATGTGAACATCCAATTTTTCCGAAGGAGATTTTTGGGCATATCTTTTGATGTAGATGTCCAAATAAGGTGATTTTGGATTCGTTGTGATCTAGAAATAAAGGACTACAAGTTTTATGAAGAAAAGAAGTTTTAAGTCAGTCTTTAAGATTTTATACCTTTCGGTAGGTCAATAGAAACGTAAGACAATGGGGACTTTTATGGAAAAAGTGACCCGAATGTGTGGACTTTTAGCGAGTTTGGGTTTGTTTAGAATTTATCTTAGTGCATATGCAATAATTGATCCCTAATTTGTATTCCTATCTGAATAGGAATTTTGCATTTGATAAAGGGAATCAAGGAAGGCAAGAGGATCAAGATGAGAGGTATCTTTTATGCATGTATCCGAGCGAGGATTTCAGGTGGGTTTCATGTTTATGATATAGAAATGAGCCACTAAAGTTTTCTCCCAAATCAAGAATGATTTCAATTACTTCATAAATATCGTTTTGTTTCTATTGAATGATTTGAAAATTGCTACATATTTCAGCATATGAACTTTTTGATGAATTTCAAATAAAGATCGGAATGCATTGAAATGCTTTATGTTATGCCTTGAAAATTCGTGGCATTTTGTATATTCGAAAAAGAAAGAAAAGAGCATGAAAAGCATGAAAGCTTTAAAAAATGTGTTTTGAGCATGGAACGATTCGTTATGTGTTTTGTTTGGGTAAGAGAGTTACGGATGGAGTCACGCACGCCGACGATAGCCTTCTCCGGCTGCCCGCTGAGGCCACGAGATCCTTCGAGAAATCGGACTCGTTTTGTTTACGGAATAAACTTCGGTTTATCCGGATCGTTTTACGGAACTCTCGAGCCATTTGTTTGTGCATTGCATCTATGAATTGTCCATTATGTGTATAAATTGAGCCTTTGTATTGATGATTGAATGAACACATTGTGTTGACATGATAACATTGTTCATTTTGAGACCACACTTTTCAACTACGAGTTTGAACTCAAGATTTCAGATTTGACCGAGAAATTTAGGAGCAAAGAGTTTTATGAATGGATTATGACTTTTGTATACCAAATAAACTTTTCAACGGTTTTGCTTGTTCTTTGCTATAAACCTGTTACCCACGAGCTATAAGCTCACCCCCCTTCATTCCCATCCACAGGTGATGAGAAGAAGATCGGGTGAAGGGAAGTGAAGGTTTTCGATTTGTATATGTATATATGATGTATTGTTAAGTTAGATTGGTATTGAGAATGTTGAGAGCTGTATATTTTTGTATATTCGAATTTTGATAGTAATATTGTATTGTGGCTCGGAATTTGATGTTAAGGCATTATGTATGGCTGGTGTTGAGTGGAAATTCGGTATTCTGGAGAAAGTTATGGATTGGATATGCATGTTAGATTGTGATTTTATTGTTGATTTATTTATGAGATGTGTTATGGAAAAAGAGAACATCGAATGGTATGAGACTCTCAACTTCACGATTTCTTTGGATTGCGCCACGCTTATGGTTCAATGGTTGGACTTCGAGAGCGGGGCTCATCTCGATTGGTAGCAGAGCAAGAAAGGATTTCAAGGAACCGCGCTGCAGTATGATGATATGTGTGCGAAGGTTGGATTCCGGGAATGGGGTCCAACATTTGTGATATCAGAGCAAGTGTGATAGTGGTAAGTTTATGTAGTTAGGTTGCGGACCCAACATTTGTGGTATCAGAGCCCAGCATTATGATCTTGCATGGGCGCTTATGGTTGTAAAGTGTCTGAATGGCTAGTGAGAATGTGATTTTGCTGTGGAGGAATTTTCATGAATTATTTGAGGAACCAAGGTGCTTGTTTGACTAGATTGACAAGAATGTTGATTAAGTTTAGGAATGTGATACGAAATTTGAGATTTGAATTTTGTGATGAATTGGGGTAAGTTGATGTTGAATCTCCGTGTGTGAGATAAAAGTTTCAAAGATGAGATAAAGAATAGAAAGATATGTATGGAAGATCGATAGGTTAAGTATGAAATGATGATTGGTCCATATGGGATTCCTTTCCTTAAGAAATGGGATGATTAGCTAGTGAAATGTGTTAAGGAATATTGAGTTGTGAAGAAAGTGTTAAGAATTTGAGGCGAGAAAGTGATATAGATACGAATGTATTTCCATGGATTGTTTGAGAAATATAGGGATATGAGTATACAGGATGAGATTAGAGTGTTCAAGTAGAGTACAATGGAAGCATAACTTTGATTATGATCTTAAGACGAGAAAGCTGGAACCAAAGTGGTAGTTCGATTAATTTGACAAGAGTTATGATCCACAGTACGAGGAAATAGAGAAAAAGAAATGAAGTAGACATAAATGACCTTATATGAGACGAATGAAATGGTATGTAGTTCGGGAAAGATCATAAATGTGTATAAGATTATGCATGAATGAGATTGAGAAAAAGAATGAAGAACTCCATCTCGTAGAAGGACGCGAGGAGTTCTGAAAGGATCAGTTGCACCCGACTCTCTGACATTCTGTAGGGCAAGGTAGTGAGTCCTATGCACCCAATATGGTAATGGATCCATGATGAAATGGTATAGCATGAGAAAAGGTGAATTTTGGAAAAACTAACATAAAATTTGTGATTAGTATGTTCGATAAGGAGCGAGCTGTTGTCAAGGTCAATTGTGATCAAGGTATAAATTGTGTAAGATATGAATTGGTGATTTTAAGGAGTAAAAATGCGGACAGAATGGCATGACTCTGTCGATGCCTAACCAAGTATATGTGATAGTGAGTATGTTCGTTACTCCATTGAGTTCTGAGTGACTTGAACATTATCACCGTATGAGGATGAGAGAAATTGGTTTTCTCGAGGATTAAAGTAGCTGATGATGTGATGATGATAGTAAGTGATTGATAAAGATTTGTATGAATAGTATGGATGGTATCTATGATAGTAGCAAGAAATTCTCTTTTGAAGAAGAATTTCACTAAGTTAGATTAAGCAGATGAGCAATGAAAGAACTGATCAGAAAGGAATATGTAATGATTAGAAAGTGAGTATTGGAATTCTATCCCTAGCGGAGACTCAAGTAAAAGAGGTAGAAGATACTACTGAGACTGTAAAGGATCTGACTATGAGGGTGGATTCCTAAAATTGATGGGTAAGTATGTTCGGGAAATGCAAATTTATCAGATGAAGATGTGACAAGCTCAGAGCATAAATGAGCAGATATTAGAATACGTCAATGCGAAATATGAGGAAATCTAAAGAATGGAGAAAATCAGTTAAGCAAGGAAGCACAATTGGGAAATTGAAAAGAACAAGAGGTAATAGTATCTTATGGAGGAATCAGTTAATTGAGGAATTGTTAGAACCAATAGTGGACATATGGAGTTTTGACAATATTTGCTCAAGTTAGTATCGAAGATGAAAGTGATCCAAGCGAAGTTTCATGATATGTTAAGTGTATTCGAAGAGTTGAGAAGAATAGGTTGACTTCTTGTGGCAAAATGAGTAAATCGTATGTGCAATGAAGGTAAAACAAATTTTGAGGAATTATATTACCGATATTCCTTATATTCTCTGGATTTGGAAATGCAGTGGTATAGTATACTAGGATGGTTGCAGAAGAGATCAGAATAAGATTCAAAGCAGTAAAATGAAGTGAATTCGTGTGTATGGAAACTATTGAAACCTCATAAGTTGAGAGTTGATACAGGAATTGAAAAGTGTTGTTGTAGTGATTGCTTGGAAGCTGGAGACATTATATGCACAGAAATATTTTTGATTGTATGTAAGGTATATAGATCGTGAAATGCCAGAATGAGACAATGGGTAAAAAAAAAAAAATTCAGACAAATTATGCTGAGCAAATGAGAGCAAAAACGGTAAAGCTAATGTTGCAATCAGATGCATTGAATAGAGAATTCAGTAGCAATGAAGTATGAATTCAGATATAGAGGTTATCCGATGTAGTGCAATAAAGAGTGCTGAATGGAATCGAATTCAGGGCAAAAGGATGTGCCATTAGTCACAGAAAATGTAAGATCAGTTTCACATGAACAAAGTGCAAATGGAGAATTCAGGAATTGTGAACCTTATCAAGAAATTGAAAACGAATGTGAATTTTGAGCTCGAGTAGGAAAAAGGATACCGGGTGATTGAGATAAGAAGTATGTGTCCCGACAAGGATGATTGAGCAAAGAGGCTGTCAGAAAAGTATAAGTGGTGATTTAAGCTATTTGTCCTAGAATGTCAAGTGACGGAAAGTTTGAATTGTCGACGATCTTAACTGTCGGAGATATGCTTAAGACCAATGTATGGTTTGATTTGACCTTAAGCATCACAATCGTTACCAAGTTGTATGAGGAGTTTGATGATAGAAAGAGTCATCACTTTCGTATTATGATGAGTAAAGCCTATTGGAGGCTAGAATTGGAGATGCTATGGACAGGTAATATTAAGTGATTCAAGAAAGATGGATGAATTAGGTGGATTCGTGCTAAGGACATGGAAATCAGAGAGATAATCGTAAGGATTAAAGGTACTGATACTAAGTGATGTGAATTAGCAAGTGAAAGATGATTTGTCTCTGAGGGTATCACCTTTCAGGGTGTGCTCATGGGGTACAAGGTGTGTTCAAGTTATGACAAAGGATTTACTAAGCCCAATATGATTAGACTGTATGAAATGATTATGAGTTAGTGCTTCTGACAAGAGATGTCTTGGATTCGAAATGTGATATTCGTGAGTATGTTAAGGACATATTGATATGATATGGTATTGATTTTAGCGACATAGGAAATGGGAAAATTGAAAGTGAGTTGAAGAATAATGAAGAACTAGTTAAGGAAGTGAATTGCCTATTAAGAGGATGAAAGACCAAGTAAATCTATTGACCACGGTCATTTGGAAGAAAGTATTCAAGTGATGAAGTTAACGGAGGAATGGAAGAGCATCCTGCACTCCTGTTCGATCAGATAAGAATTTTGAGGACGAAATTTCTTTTAAGAGGGGGAGAAATGTTAGGCCCCGAATTTTTTTTTAATGATGTCATTAAGCATGGATTGTGATAATTATGTGTTTATGGCTTAGTTTGATTAATTTGAAAATATTAGTGGATAATTGCGGTTTATTTGAGGTTAATGTGGTATAAATGGATATTATAGGGTAAAAGTTTATTAGGGCATTTTGGTCTTGGTACTTAAGATTTTAAGACTTAAGGCTTATATGAAAGGGCAAAATGGACATTGCACAATTAAGTAGGATTAAAAAGAAGAAGAAGGAAAATAGAAGAGGAGGAAAGAAAAGAAAAGAGAAGAAGAAGAAGAGGAAAGCCGTCGGTGGAGAAGAGAAGAGAGGAGAAGAGGGATTTCGTTCTTTGAGGATTTCCGACAGTTTGAAGCTATTTCCAGGTAAGTTTCGCTTTGTTTAATCTTGTTTTGGTTGGATTAAACTGAAAGATAGGTTGGTTATAGCAGAATCGATGGTTTTAGGGTTTGAAAGTGGGAAATGGCTAGATTTCGTGGGTTTATGAGTTTGTGTCTGATTTTAAGGTTTGAATGGGTTAGAAATGTAGTATAAGGCTTGATCTAAGGCTTAGGTGTGTTGTATTTGAGTTTGGGACGGGATTGAAGTTGGAAAATGCAAGAAATTGGGTTTCGGAGTCGAGCTCCAGACCCGCACGTCGCGATGTGCGTATGAACACGCCGCGACGTGGAGTTCGTCGCGACATATAATAATTAAATTCATCACGACGAGCGGGGAAGCGTTCGCCACGACATGTGAAGGAGGCACGCCGCGACGTGCAAGAGAAGCGTTCGTTGTGACGTGCGAAGAAGACTCGTCGCGACGTGCGAAGAGATTTGGCTCGCCGCGGCAAGCGTACCTTCGCCGCGGTGAACATCCAATTTTTCCGAAGGAGATTTTTGGGCATATCTTTTGATGTAGATGTCCAAATGAGGTGATTTTGGATTCGTTGTGATCTAGAAATAAAGGACTACAAGTTTTATGAAGAAAAGAAGTTTTAAGTCAGTCTTTAAGATTTTATACCTTTCGGTAGGTCAATAGAAACGTAAGACAATGGGGACTTTTATGAAAAAAGTGACCCGAATGTGTGGACTTTTGGCAGAGTTTGGGTTTGTTTAGAATTTATCTTAGTGCATATGCAATAATTGGATCCCTAATTTGTATTCCTATCTGAATAGGAATTTTGCATTTGATAAAGGGAATCAAGAAAGGCAAGAGGATCAAGATGAGAGGTATCTTTTATGCATGTATCCGAGCGAGGATTTCAGGTGGGTTTCATGTTTATGATATAGAAATGAGCCACTAAAGTTTTCTCCCAAATCAAGAATGATTTCAATTACTTCATAAATATCGTTTTGTTTCTATTGAATGATTTGAAAATTGCTACATATTTCAGCATATGAACTTTTTGATGAATTTCAAATAAAGATCGGAATGCATTGAAATGCTTTATGTTATGCCTTGAAAATTCGTGGCATTTTGTATATTCGAAAAAGAAAGAAAAGAGCATGAAAAGCATGAAAGCTTTAAAAAATGTGTTTTGAGCATGGAACGATTCGTTATGTGTTTTTTTTGGGTAAGAGAGTTACGGATGGAGTCACGTGCACGTCGACGTATAGCCTTCTCCCGGCTGCCCGCTTGAGGCCACGAGATCCTTGAGAAATCGGACTCGTTTTGTTTACGGAATAAACTTCGGTTTATCCGGATCGTTTTACGGAACTCTCGAGCCATTTGTTTGTGCATTGCATCTATGAATTGTCCATTATGTGTATAAATTGAGCCTTTGTATTGATGATTGAATGAACACATTGTGTTGACATGATAACATTGTTCATTTTGAGACCACACTTTTCAACTACGAGTTTGAACTCAAGATTTCAGATTTGACCGAGAAATTTAGGAGCAAAGAGTTTTATGAATGGATTATGACTTTTGTATACCAAATAAACTTTTCAACGGTTCTGCTTGTTCTTTGCTATAAACCTGTTACCCACGAGCTATAAGCTCACCCCCCCTTCATTCCCATCCACAGGTGATGAGAAGAAGATCGGGTGAAGGGAAGTGAAGGTTTTCGATTTGTATATGTATATATGATGTATTGTTAAGTTAGATTGGTATTGAGAATGTTTAGAGTTGTATATTTTTGTATATTCGGATTTTGATAGTAATATTGTATTGTGGCTCGGAATTTGATGTTAAGGCATTATGTATGGCTGGTGTTGAGTGGAAATTCGGTATTCTGGAGAAAGTTATGGATTGGATATGCATGTTAGATTGTGATTTTATTGTTGATTTATTTATGAGATGTGTTATGGAAAAAGAGAACATCGAATGGTATGAGACTCTCAACTTCACGATTTCTTTGGATTGCGCCACGCTTATGGTTCAATGGTTGGACTTCGAGAGCGGGGCTCATCTCGATTAGTAGCAGAGCAAGAAAGGATTTCAAGGAACCGCGCTGCAGTATGATGATATGTGTGCGAAGGTTGGATTCCAGGAACGGGGTCCAACATTTGTGGTATCAGAGCAAGTGTGATAGTGGTAAGTTTATGTAGTTGGGTTGCGGACCCAACAATTTATGTGTTTGGAAAATTGATTAGAGAGGGTCATTGAGGTTTGAGAATTTTTTGTGAATTTTAGAAATTTTTCTGAAAATTTTCGGGGTACTTTTCTGGACTAGGAAAAATGCCAAGTGACAGACTGACTGGTTACCGGTAGTAAAAAGTACTGTCCAATGGCACTGGAAATTAGATACATGATTTTAGGATTTATTAATTTTAAGCCATTAGAATTTTTGGGAGAAATTGGACTAAAAATTTTGGAAGTGAATTGGAAGGAAATTAAGTGAGTAATTGAGAGGTTGACATGTGGCAAGTGACATGTGTCACTTGCCTACCATGCCACCTTATTTACTTAGGTTAAAAGAAACCAAGTCATTTACTATGCTTATGTTTAAAAAGGGTTAAAGGAGTTTTAGATGAAAGCTTCCCATCATTGCCGTAGGTTCCCTTCTTCCTTGCTACTTTTACAATTTTTGCTCATCTTTTCCACTCTTTTCCCTTTGTTTGATTTTCCTTGTTCATTAAAATTCAACCAAACCCTCACCCCCCTCAAGTGATGATAATAATCGTATATGGTGTTGGGAGGAAGTGATTTTGTGGTCTTTGTGAAGAGTTGCAGATTTGGAAACTTAATTAGGTAAGATTTGTGTTTTATGTCTTGTTTTGTTAATTAAATGCATTATTTGTGATGGTTGTGAATCTAATTGCATGAAAATTGTGTTGGTGTAGATGGGTATGAAATTTGCTTGTTTGATTGATGATTGATGAGGTAGGATGTGATGAATGCAAGTATAACACGTGTCGTATGAAATTTAAGATGGTTTGAAGTGAAGTTTGTGATTAAAGATGAGTGTAGAAAATGATGGATGGTGGAGTGTGTGTGCTGCAATTTTGTGGACTATTGTTCAAGGATAGGTTGTGAGTTAGTTATGGTGCATATATGGAGTGAATTGAGTATTGGTTGGTGTAGAAATGGTATGGAAGATGTAGAATGTGAGTTAGGTTGTGAATCTGGAAAATTTGCTTTGTGTATGTTTCAATGTTTTGGTCATAACTTTTTATATGGTTATGTAATTGAGATGAGGTTTAGCTTGAATTAAACTTGAGAAGTTTTGCCAGAATTCTTATGAAGTAAGTGCTGTCCAATTTTGACTCGAAGGGTTCTGAATTTTGCCTTGAAAGTGGGCAATATGTGCAAGATAAATAGTACCATGTTTGTGATCCTAACATTGAAAATTTGTGACCTGAAACTTTAGGGAATTTTTCTAGGATGATTGAGACAGATTTTGCTAAATTGGTGTTCATGAAAATTGAAGATTTTCTTGTTAGCTTTGTATCACCACTAATTATGACATTTTTTGATTTTTTGGTTGAAAGTTATGACTTGTGAACTTTCAGATGGTATTTCAAAGTATTAATGTGCTTTGTGTGTGAAATGTCTCTAACTATGGGTTTTGTGGTTACTATACTTTGAAGCCAATTCTGGAATGTTATAGTTTAAATTAGCTCAAATGGTCTTATGGAAAGTTGTAAAGGAATGTCTTAGCTTTGTAATGAGGTATAATATGCTAATTTTGGATGTAGGGATTGTAAGTTATGAATTTAAAGTTTGGTTATGGTTTAGGATAAAATTATAGGGGCAGAAACTTTGATTGAGATTGTGACAAATTTAGAGGTCGAAATTGCCTTTAAATTCTTCATGAAAGTTTTAGATTATGTTTTGATCTTTCCATTGATGTAAAGTATGGAATTTTCGGACTATGGAATAGGAAGTTACGATTTTTAGAAGTTTCTATTACTGTTTGGCATGATCATTAATGCACAGAAACTTCGAAGTAGTTTTTGACTCCCTTATAGGTCAAATTGATTTTTTAGTCCTACATAAAAGTTGTAGTTTATATTCTGATATTTCCATTGATATAAATTATGTAATATTTGGATAAGCGGATAAGAAGTTATGATTTTTAGAAGATTGTGGTACTGTTTTGGATGATAATGTGTAGGCAGTAACTTTGGTTGAGTTTTTGACACCTTTAAAAGTGGAATTGGTTTTCGAGCTCTACATAGAAATTGTAGATATTTCTTTGCTCTTTTCATTGATACCAAGTTTGCCAAAATTGGACTTCTGGATCACATGTTATGCATGTTGGAAGAAGAGGGGAATTAAGTGGTTTAAAAAAATTAGGCAAAATTTGGAAACTCGCCGCTCGTGAGGGCACAAGGAGCTGAGTGCGACTCAGCTCCTCCATTTTTTTTAATTATTATTTTGTTTTATTTTAATTTTAATTTTTTATTTCATGCTTTATTGGACCCTTTCCCATTCTTTTGTGAATAACTTTTTCATCCGACCTCCGATTCACCTGATTCTCGAGGCATCGGATTGGTGAAATGTTTAATTTCATTTCTATGTGAAATTATAAATTTTTAGAGATGAAATTGACATGGATTTATTAGGTCAAGGTGAGGGGACCGAGTAATTATTTTTTTGGTCCGTGTTTTAACAATAATTGGACCTATAGAGGTCCGAATTGAGTGATTTTGGTGTCTATAAATTTCTAAAATTTAGAGGAAAATTTTGTGATGAGAATTTTTGGAATAATGCTAGGAATGTCACAAACATGCATTGTACAAATTTTAATTTCTCCATGTGCATTATTAAACATTTCTGATTGTACACTTAGTAACATTTGTGTATTTTAACTGTTATAGAGGCGCATTTGGAACGTCAACTTATAGACGTTGCCGAGACTTCCAGGCATTAGCTTCGAAAGCTATTGGTGAGTGACCTAGACGATTCTCTCAATTATTGATTGCTTATAATTTTGTGGTGAATAATGGTGGGTTTGAGATTGATTGTGATTGTGGATTCCGGACAGAAGGTCCGATGTACTGGGGAGCTATGACATAGAAGTGCTACTTATATATGAATTTGAGAACTACTAGCTTGTGATATGATAACCTGTGACACATGTGTTGATTGTGATGTATATACTGCTTAATTGTCACATATACATTTCATACATGAATGCATACTCAGATAATGACAGTTGTGACTGGAGCAGCCACCGAGAGTTAAAAGCTCAACGATTGTATTTGGGCCTCGAGCCCCACAGTGATTTAGAGGCTCAGGCTCAATGATTAATGTGCCCATATTGGGACAGTTCAGGTGCTCGGCCACAACACCGTAATAAATTGGAAAAAGGGTCACATGAGCATTTCATATGCATTTGCTTACATATATTTGATTGAGTGAAAGGAAAAATGCCTTTTGCTTATGTGAAAATAAAATGTGTTACTGATGTGATCATGTGGTACTTCTGACTTATGTGAAATTATGAAATAATTGTGATATGCCTGATTGTTGCATAAATTGAGTGAACCATTGATGATGGTTACCTCACTGAGTTCTCAAACTCACCCAAAATTGCAACATATTTTTCAGGACTGAGAGTAGACTCCTAGCTCCAGAGGGACTTTTCGAGCCGTCTACATCATTTTGGCAAGAGAAGTCATGGCTCACAGGTCGGTCAGCTGGGACTTTTGGGATGACCTAGATAGATCTGCTGTATTTTTCCTCTTTTATGTAGCATTTGTACTAGGTTTTTGGGATTGATGTACAAACAGTAAGAGATGACAGACGTGTAAACTTCTGGTTTTGATGAAATGAAATGAGGAAAATTTTGGTTTCAAAAACAATGTGATTTTTATACTGATGTTTTATTATGATTCCATGTGAAGTGTTTGTAGTGATTGATCGTAACTCACCCTTATCATAGGATATGTACCGGAATGACTTGCAAGCGTCCCGGTGTGTACCCTGCAGTAAGGGGCGCTACACGAAGAACTGAATCCCTACTGAATTCCCCACATTTATCATTTTTGCATGTTTTTCTTTAATTTGTTTTTATTAGCTAGTTTTATTTTATTTTCTTCTTTGAAAAATCCAAAACCCCCCTTTTTCCTAAACACCGATTAATTTCATTTAATAAACTTTTCATACACTCTCTGTGAGATCGACCTAGACTCGCCACTACTGTAGTAGTAGTCTAGTTAATTACTTTTGACTAGTGTTACGATGCACGGTCAAATTTTGGTGTCGTTGCTGGGAAGTGTGGTGTTTTAGTTTTTGTTTGCGATTTAATTGATGCTTTGTATATATTTGTTCGTGATTAATTTCTTTTCTATTATTTGGTGATCTTTTCATTTTCTTATTTTGTGTTTGAAAAAAAAATCGATATGGACGGAAGTAATTTCTTTTATCATTCATATTCTCAATCCTATAACAATGTTTGGACTGATCAACCTAACTTTTGTTATGGATGGGATAATCAACATAATTACTTCCATGATAGTTTGCAAGACACACAACAATTCTAGTACAGACCAGAAGCTTCCTATCACAATTATGGTCCATCTCTGGAAGAGTTGATGTTGCAATTGCAGGAGAATACTTTACAATTCCAAAAGGATGGAGGACAATTTCTAGAAAGCACTTGGTCCTAAGATCCGAAGAGCCAACTTGGTTCAGGTGCATCTTTAGAAGAAATTGTTAACAAACTTGTTACTACCAACTTGCAATTGCACCAGGATATTCAACAAATAAAAGCAAACCAACAGAGGATGGAAAACCTAATGGGTCATATGACAATAAGTCTTCATCACTTAGAATCGCAACGAGAAGAGGCGCAGCCGTATCAACTCGAGGTGTATCCAATTGAAGTCTGTGTAGAAAATTTGCAAAGTGATAAGGAGCATGAGAATTTTGAGGTCAACCCTCAACAAATTGTTTGTGTCGAAAAAGTAGAGAAGGAGCTCGAAGCCGAAAAGGACACATCTTTTAGCTCGAAGGCAAGTACTGAGTCCATAATTATTTTTGAAACTAACTCTTTACCTTTACATTACAGATCGAAGGAATTGAATGATGAAGAAAAAGGTGAAGAGATGTTCAAAATATTTCCAGAATGTATGGGCTCAGTTGGAATTGAGAAGCTGAGGATAGGGAAGATACTGAAGGAGGATAATGATCGACTAAGGCCCTATCCAGAACTACCTCACATGGAAGAGCCACATGTAATTCTCGAATATCACAACTTTGTCACGTGAGGAGAAAAAGGAGTCGAGCCAGCGACCCTAAACAAAGGCGCTTCTTGGAAGGCAACCCAAGGGAACAAACAAAATGAGAGAAAGAATAAAACAAATGAAACAAACATTTTCTTGTTTTCTATTGCTTCTGGGATTATATGATCATGATTAAAGTGTGGATTGACTAAAAATTTTTATAGAAACTTTAACATGTACTTTTGCTCTTGTAATTGGTCGATATGCATTATCTTTGGAAGAGTAGTGACTAATGGTAGACAAAGCCGTTGAGATTTTGAGCCGTATTTGATTGAAAAATTTATATCAGTCTCATTGTTTTTTGATAATGTGTGACCTTTATGACATATACATCCTGATTTTGCATTGAATTTCTATTCGAGACCACATTTTTATCACATGCATTAACATGGATATGATTAGGCATTCTTTGTTTTTCATAAGCTACATTGGCCAAATGACCTACCCTATTGACATAATTTTTCCCTTAATAAAACCCTTTGAGCTTTAACCTTTCTTTTTGTATAAACCACATTTTATGCTTTTAAACTTAACCAAATGTCCTACCCAAGTTATAAAGCTAGCGAAATATTTGTGATTGTTGAGTTTATGGATGTACAAAATTCTAAGTGTGGGGGTGTATATATGTAAGGGTTGGTTATAATCTTGGGATGTTATTTTATGTCTTTTCATTGAAATTCTCATGTTGGTGTAGTTTATTTTATTTTTACAAGGAAAAGAAAGAAGAAAAAGAGAAGAAAAAAAGAAAGTGAAAAATAAATTGTTTAAAATAAATGTATCAAGGAAGAATTGCATATGTGTTGAAAAGTCGTTTATGATTCATGCATCTTCCTAGAGTTGTAATGGTTAAGTTACTTGAGTATGTTGAATATGAGGTAGAGGTTTGTTTGAAAGGTTCACTCTTGTGATTTCATTGACATAAATTGTATGAGTGATTCCTTCGGATTGGTATATGCTTCATGTGGGTTGTGTATGAGAGCTAAATGGAGTTGTGAAATGTAATTGTTGCATTTGTCATAGCTGACGGTACCTAGTTTTTGATGAGTGTTGCTTTTGTTTCACTAGCTTTGATGACTTTTATGTTACTTGACCCAAATATACCTCACCTTGCCTTTGCTCCCATTACAACCTTGAAAAGTCCTTTGATTCATGATTTTGCATGTGAACATTAGTGGTGGAGAAATGAAATGATATGCAAAGTTGTGGATTGTCATGATCATGAATGATGTTGAGTGTACCCTTTGATATATTTTAGTTAAACACATTTTTCTAGTCTACCATTAGATTGCTCAGTTTTTGAAGATGATTAATGATGATTGATCATGAGTAAATGCTTGGAATGTTGATTTCTTGCTATGATTTTTGAAAGTTATTCATCATTGGTTATGATTATATTGTCTTGGAAAAATATGGGAATTGAGTCAATGTTTCAGGTCTTTGAGCTTAATTTTGAAGTTTTGCCCGAGGACGGTCAAAAGTTAAGTGTGGGAGAAATTGATATATGTTTAATTGTCGATACTTTTAAGCATTTACACTTAGCAATTATTGACATAAAAATGCTTAAGATAGTCACTTTAATTCACATTTAACTTTAGGTACAATTTGGGAGCAAAGTAATTAAAGTGAGTTGGAAGCATTCCATTTGGGTTATTTTTCAAAAATTTATTTTTGCTTGTCGTTATGGAGCAAGAAGAAAAAAAAAGAATTTAAAAGTAGTAGTTGGAGGCTCAAAATGACAACAGAAGAAGTAACCTAGAGAGCAAAATGCTGAAGCAACAAATTAATTAAGAGACAAGAAGCGTGAAGGCAGCCAAGTGGAAGACGCTACAATAGAGAACGATGACGCACAAGTAAATGGGCAGAGAAATTAATGAACAGCTGGAGATACAATAAACCTGAGGCAAAAACGTAGCGTGGAATGGAGCATAAACGTGGTCTGCGTTTCATACGGAACGCGCAGTGTTTTGGCTACAAACGCAGTCAAGTTTTGCGTTTAATAAAAACGCAAATGAGGAGAAGCAAAACGCGTAATCAGATCCAGCGAGGCAGGCGTCGTTTTGAAGAATGAACAAGCAGAGAGTGCAAGGTTTTAAATTGACAAGTGACCCTCATTCATCTTGTCAATCAAATAGTGAGGAGATTGAACAGTGCTGCCATAGGAGCTACACAAAGCAATAAACCAATCAGCCGGGTGGCGGCAGCAGTTAAGAGGACTGCGACTTGGCCAGTGAAGCTGGGAGCTGTCGGTTTGGCTGAAGCTTCACAAGGAGAACAGTAGCACTAGAGGAGCACAGTGAGGCATAACGCAGATGACATACAAAGGAGTTACAAATTAAATTTTCAAATCAAGCAACAGTGATAGTGCTACGGTAAAGAAGAGGGCTGCGCAAGTGTTAAATAGGGAATTTTTGGCTAGGTATTTGGAATGGGGTTGAATCAAATTTTTTGGCAAAGATCTATGAAGAGTTAGACGTCTCAATACTGGTTCGGAGGTAAAATCGATGCCGATGACCCGGGTTAAGTATTTTTATATTATTTTGTTGTTTCTTTCTCTCAATAGGAATTGATTATGTTATCTGATGTTAACTGATTTGGGTTTTGTGAATGGATAATCGAATTTTCATTATTATTCGGTTATTTGTGCATGAACCCGATGGGTATTGTGATTTGATAAATTTTAATGCGTTCATTGAATTGCTAATTGCAAACCCATTGCTAGAATTTCGATATAATTCGTAATTGTTATGTTGAACTTCACGTGTAGCGACTAATGATTCGTAATCATTAGGGATAACATGGCCTTGGTTAAATGATGCATCGTATGTTGTTGTTTCCTTGATTAATCGGTTTTCCTAATTTGTAATGCTTCTGCCTAATTAAATCTAGAGATCGTATCCTAGGTTGTTCAGTAGTTAGGTTTAATTAACGATCGTATCTTGATTAAACAAAACCTAAGGAAAAACTCGGGTTAATTTTTAACCTGCGATTAATAATTTCTAGGAGAGGTCAAAGAATAACAAATTAATAAAATATGTTTAGTCAGGGTGTAGGCCGAGATTGAACTGAAGAACCGGGTCCTAACCGAATTCCCCACATTTATCATTTTTGCATGTTTTTCTTTAATTTGTTTTTATTAGTTAGTTTTATTTTATTTTCTTCTTTGAAAAATCCAAACCCCCCCCCCTTTTTTTCCTAAACACCGATTAATTTCATTTCATAAAATTTTCACACACTCTCTGCGAGATCGACCTAGACTTGCCACTGCTACAGTAGTAGTCTAGTTAATTAATTTTGACTTGTGTTACGACGCGCGGTCAGTACAGGGCTTGTTGTTTCACGACGAAGGCAAGATGGGTGGCTGGAATGATGTTGTTACTGACAAGATGGAGCCAAGGACGAGCTTCAAAACGAAGATCAAAACGTTTAAGGTAATGTTGATAGATTCGAGGCTGATGCCAGATGGCATCCTCTGGATAGAGGGTACGAATAACATCGTCCCAAGGATAGTGGTGGATCAGCTGATCGTAGTGGTAACGAAAATATGAGGGAGGTTGTAATGGTCATGAATGCTAGCTGAGGTGAATGTAGTGGGAGCTTTCATACCACGGAAATTAAGTTCTATGGTGTTATGGAATCGGTCATAAATATAGAAATAGTGAACGAATTTATCATTACCCATATCCCGTGGTTGGACTAATCCTGTAAGTTGAGAGTGTACCAGTTGACGAACAAAGGGATTGTTGGGTGGAGTTGAAGAAAATGGGTGCTCTTTAATGAACAACCTAGCATCTACTTTTTGACTAGGTCGACAAAATCAGAATCAGTGCTATTCGATTAACTAGACGGGAAAGTAGGGGAAATGTTAGGAGGGATAGTGGTGAAGTACAGTTAAGGTTTTTAGTTTGAGGCATGTTCCTGCAAAAAACAAATACAAAAAAATAAACAAATGGAATAAACAAAATTAACTGAAATTCATAATCTCCTAAGTTCGTCAAGCCATGATGAAAGGGTGCGTTGCCATGGAGAAAGCTATAATTGACCACGCCATGACAAAACGGATGCTTCGTCATGGCAAACGTGCCCTGAATATAACAAAAACAATGAGGTAAAAATCGGATGAAGGCGAGGGCTAGAATTACTTACAAAGGAGAAAGAGAGCTTCGTAGAGAAGATCGAAAAATGCGAAATGAAGCGAGGACAACAGACAGTGGCTGCAGTGAACTTGGAATGAGAGATATTTGGTGAAGAATAGGTCAGATGGCCATGGCAAACTAGAGGGAAATAGATGAAAAGGAAGAAGGGGAAGTCGTGTAAGCGATCTAGAAGGGGGGTTAAATAGATCTTTTAAGCTTTTGTAATTTTCTACAATAAAATCAGAAGTTAATTCACACAAAAATAATTTAATCAAATCTAAATGTAAAGAGTAGGGAAGAAGAGCAAACACTATTTTTATAGAGGTTCGGTGCTAAGACCTATGTCCTCTACCTAAGCTCCCACTTAGGATTTTACAAACCACTTTATTGCACACTTTTTAGTTTAGTGTGAACTCTTACAATACCACTTGACTTCCGGCTCAAGTTGCCTTTACAAACAATTTGTTTTCTGGCACAAATCCTACCTCATGAGTGACCTTTCACTAATCACTCAATTTGTAAGAGAAATAAGATAAAGATTGAAGAACAAAGCTCAATACAATGGTGTAACAAGATAAGAGCAATAGTGAGCAAATATGAAGCGATAGTGGAGTCTTTTTCTTATGGAACTTCAGTAGTCTTTTTCCCTTGATCATCCACTCTTATATTTAGAAGAAAATAGATGTTGGAACCATTCTAGTCGTTGTATAATTGTTATGATCGTTCCTTAATATCCTCCTTTCCATTTGTGACTAATTGACTTCATCAGAGTCAGTTCGTTGTACTCATAAGTCGACTGTCGTGGTGTGTAAGTCGACTTGTGACAACTATTTTCGTAAAATTTTATCTCCGCTTTTCTATAAGTCGACTTATGTAGTGTAAGTCGACTTGTATCCTTCGATAAGTCGACTTATAGTCTATTAGTCGACTTGTGTTGTTCTCAACCTGACAGATCTTGATGTATTAGTCGACTTATGATGAACTAGTTGACTTATGTTGTTCGGATCTTGATATATAAGTCGACTTATGATGTGCTAGTGGACTTATGTTGGCTTAAACGGTAATATCCAATCAAATCTTCTATAATCTTCATTATTAATGTCTCTAACATGATGAAGATTATTTCCTTCTTGATTTCACCTTAATTTATGTCTTGCCAATTCAAGATTGATGTGTCTTGATGTATTTGAATCCAAATAACCTGAAATAATTCCTTAACTAATTCTAGATATTTTATTATTATCAAAACATAAAGGGATTTAATTTGTCAACCACCATTGGTCCAACAAGTCGGATTGATATAGGTGTGAAGAGGGAAATTACAACACAGGACAAACGGAAGATAAAGGATCAAAAGAAAATAAGGGTAGAAGGGAAATTTCACTAGGATATCTTTGCGCAGATTGGACTTTCGCTGCGACGACATGGACTCACGCCACGATGAATTTATTTGCTGTGGTGACAAAAGTAATTCATACTGCGGCGAATTGGCCTGAGAGATTTCTAAGGAATTGTCCCCACGACGATGTGAACCACACTGCGGCAAAGTTTTCCTGAGAGAAAAATAAACAAGTCATGAATGAAAAATTTTACTGAAAAAGACTAGAGTGGATGCTCAGCTTACTTAGAATGTATATGCAACTCCCTTAAGCTTCAGAAAACAAAATATAATTCATCCATTTACATCCATTTCCTCAAACATGGAAGATGTATCATATATCAAGCTAAAATAAGGGAGATGAATTATTGAATTAAAATTGCATAAACTGAAAACTAACCTAGGTCCTACTGAAATGGTTTCTCCCCTACACTTATTCAACATACTAATGCATCCAAAATGTCACATGCAATCACAGAGAAAAAGTAAGTAGTAAGTGAAAGAGGAGAAACGACTTGATGACTACAGAGGATCCTGTGTCTCCTAGTGGACGTTTGGTAGATAGCTATACTATAGTAAGGCAACTTGGCCATTTGCCATGTCAGTATTATCATCCACATTTTTTAGTTCCCTTGAAACGTTAGCAGAAAACTCTTCTTCCAAAGGGCCATTAGTTGCAATCAAGACATTCAAATGGTTCAATACAGAGTTAGAATAAACATGATGAAATTCAAACTCATAGCATCATCTATAAGAACATCAAGCATGTTAACTCCTAAAAGTGAATAATCCTCATAGGGGTGTTTCATAGCTTCATACATGTTAAAACTCACTTATTTATCCCCTACCTCTATGGTGATTGTACCTTCTTTCATGTTAATCATTGTACTAACAGTCCTTAAGAAGGGTCGACTGAGAATCAAGAAAGTGTCTTACACAACTTTTGAAGACATGTCAAGTACATAAAAATAACCTAGAAAAACTAAACCCTTTACCCACTACAAATGTAGGCTTACGACTTTTAACTCCTAATACTGTATGGACAGACTTAGGCATCACATTGATTACCTCACCTAGATCTAACAAGGCCCTTCCTATAATTTTTCCTATTGTGCACGGAATGGTGAAAGATCTAGGATCTTGACACTTAATGGGTATTTGTGGTTTAAAAAGGGTGGACAGATTTGAGCTAGCTTGTACTCTTTCATTGGGTCTAAACTTTCTTTTGTTTGTGCACAAGTCCTTGAGATATTTAGGGTATGTAGGAACCCTTTTTACTAGGTCAAGCAAAGGGATGTTGACTTCTACTTTTCCAAATAAGTCAATGACATCTTTTTCATGTTTACAATCAGTCATCCTTTTTCTAAGCAAATATGAATTTTGAAAGGGAAGGTCTTTTATACTTACCTCGTTATCAGTTGTTTCCTGGGTTCCTTGCTTGCTTGATTCTTGGTGGCTTTCAAAATTCGCTTTCTTGCTCTTCAATTGCATTGACTCCCTTTTAGTCAAAAGTCCTCGTTCCTTGAAACTTTCTGACTTCTTCACTCTTTCATGTGTTGAAGGTAATTCTTCATTCTCAATCTCCTATTCATCGTCTCTCTCATCTTTATTACTGAACCTCACTTGTTTCCCGCTTCGGAGAATTATGGCATTCAAACTCTTAGGGTTCATAACAGTGTTGGAGGGAATGGTTCCACTACTTCGTACTTGGTTCTCACTCATATTGTTAAACAATTGAGTAACAGAAGAGTTGATATTTTCAGCTTTCGTCTTTCATTGCTCCTTTTTTTTTTCCAGAGCGTTGAACCGAGCAGCATTCTTTAAAGAGTCTTGCTAAATTAGAGAAGCTATGTCATTTAACTGATTATTGTTAGGATTTCTCTCCTCCTTTATTAATGCCATCATATTGTGCAGCAGTTGGTTAATGTCCTCCTTTGGTGGGATAGTCAGGGCCTGCTAGTTGTTTTAGAATTGGTTTGTGGAAGTACCAGTTCCTCCTCCTTATTGAAATATTTTTGGTTTGGACCCCTTTCCTCTTCATTCCTCTAACTAAACCTAGGATTTGCCTTCCATCCTTCATTATAAGTGTTGGTATAGAGGTCCCATTTCTGATTGGCCGACCCTGATATACTACAGACACCTCTTCATATCAGCTGGGACAAACACTGGATATGTGCATTATTGACCCACAAGTATCACAACTGGGTGCAGTAAGATCCATAGAAGATGTCGAGCGATGCACATTCATATTCTTCAGTTCTGCAGTGATGAAGGATAATTGTGAGGTCACTCTACTCTCCAAAGGGTCAACTTTGGACTCCAAGCTCTCCATTCTTTTGAAGTTCCCAACTCATGTACTCCTCTGGTTTCCCTAACACTATACTGTTGATGATTCATGTTCTTCTTGATAAGATCCCATGCCTCTATAGCTGTAAGATCAATTAAAAAACCTCCCGATGCTGCATCCAACATACCTTTATCTTGACTTTTTAGCCCATCATAAAAATACTGCACTAACTGCTCATCAGGTATCTAATGATAGGGGCATCTGGACAATAGATCTTAGAAACGATTCTAATAATCATAAAGGGACTCGTTATAATCTTGACATGCTAAATAGATCTCATTCCTCATCGATGAAGTTTTGGAGGCCGGAAAATATTTTTCCAAGAATGCTTTCCTTAAATTTGCCCAACTATGGTAGGCGTTCACCACGTGCCTTGGGAGGCTCATATACCACTCCTGGGCTTTTCCTTCCAGTAATAGGTGAAAAACCTTCCATAATATTGATCAAGTGAGGCTCCTACCGGCTTCATACTCTAACAGATCATGGACAAAGATTGCAAATGCATGGGGGGATACTCTCCTGTCAATCTATGAAATTTAGGAAGAGAGTTAATGAGTAATACTTTAACTTCAAAAGTAACATCAAAATTAGGACAAGCAGCAGTAAATTGATCATAATTAACATCAGAGGTAGTTACCTCCCTAATGGTCCTCCTTCTTTGATCCCCATTATTCTCCCCAACTCACTCATGCTCCTCATTTCCTCCATTATCACCATTCCTAGGTTGGTTAACATGAAAGTTAGAGTTTTGTAGGAAAGCTGGGTTCTTAGCCATTATCACTCTTTCTATCAACTCATTCTCACTACTTGATTGACTAGACTCTCCTTCAACAACTACCTTACTTATCTGTTTTTCTTTCTTCTCCTTTCTAATCTTCCTCAAATGTCTCTCATTTTCAAGATGGAAAGGAAGAAGTTTAGATTTCCGGGGCATGCACGGGAACAATTCAAATGAAAAGAAAATGTAACAAAATTTGCTCACAAGCCTACAAAGTCAAATAAATTGTGAGATGTGATAGATGCAAGTGCATGGGTGTGTAAAAGTATGTATGCAGGTAGAGTATGTTTTAATGAACCAAGAAACAATAAAAGAAATGTTTAGAACTATATGGGTGTAAAAATGCTAAGTATGAAAAATGCAAAAAGTTTGGAATCCTATTTGTTTGTGTTTTCAAAATTCTATGCTAAAGAAAGAAAATGAAATCCTATACTATTGACAAGTATGAAACTAAACTATCTAAAATGCTATCTAAACAAAGGTTCCTAACCTCACTTGGCAAAAAAAATGACAAAAGCTAACCTAGAGAACCAATTACTTGGCTCCCCGGTAACGACGTCATTTTGACTCAAAGCCTTTTGTTTTTACTCTTACAGGTCAAATTAAAAATTTTAATTCCAAGGATTGCAGTATATAATGCAACCTCTAGTCGTTTCACTTGATCGGAACCTAATGAATGGATCTAAGCTAGCCTATATGTCATGATATGCAAAGCAAATTAACAAGGAAGGGGGGTTTGATCTTTGGAAATTTGGACAAAAATAAATGAATTGTAAAAAAATGTAATGAAAAGTATTTTTTTGATTTTAGGAATAAAAAAGCGATAAGATAAAAAAATGATCAAATGGTGATAGTATCCTCTTGAAAATGAGCTTTGACTATCATAGTTCGAAATAAATTTTAATGGGAGTGAATCACTAAGTTTCAAATGGTAAACCTTAAAGAACTCTTTAAGTTCAAGGTCTTAATCAATGAACTCCATTTCTTAAGACTTTGTTGATTGCTCTTTGTGTGTGTAATGGGTAAGTCAATGCAATAAGTCACTTTGGGATCTAGAATCAGCTCAATATCGAGCACAACTAGGCAAATAAAAGAGAATCAACAAGATCACAAATAGACATATATTTGTTTGGGGTATAACTTTAAGATTACTGAGCCAAATTGAATGATTTTTCTGTCATTAGAACCTTAAGAAAATGGGGAACCCTTTTTTATGAGAAAGTGTTATCAAATTTCTTCATTTACCTGATTAGAATGATCATGGAAAATTGACCCGAAAGTCTAAATTTTTGAAAGGGCTATAGTTCAATTTTAGCTTGTTTTGATTATTATAGTTTTATGAATTTACATTTGAATTTGATTGAATGAGAAATTGTTTGTGTTATGGAATCAAGAAAACCTTACCCATGAGCAAGAGGAAAGGAAATCTTGAGGGATTTTCAAAATTGGGTGGGTAATGTATTTATAGTTATTGTGTAATTGGGCAAATTCTTGCCTATGTGTGTGTATGTTTAAATTGCTTGGTTTTTGAATTGTTATGAAGATTTAACAATGCATGATGAATTGTGATTGTGTTATACCTTGAAAAAGGTTATAACATTTTGTATAAATGAAAAGAAGAAAAAGCATGAAAGGATGAGCATATGATAAAAGGATTTGAGCATGACTATGTGTTTTTGTTTGGGCAAGAGTAGAACCTTTTCATTCATCACGTGCATATTGACAAGAGCCTTCTCTCGGCTGTTCGCTTGTGGCATATGAGATCCAAAAAGTGGACTCATTTCATTCATGGTCTAAACTTCGCTTTCTCCATTTCATTTCTATGGAACCCTCAAGCCAATTGTTTATGCATTGCATATTTGATTTTTTATATATGATGCAAAATTGAGTGTGATACTTTGATGTATAACTTACATAATATGTTCTATGTGATGACATTTTGTTAATTACGAGTTGTTATTTGAATTATGAATTATTAAATTGCTAGACATATAAGTATATATGTTTGATTATGTGGCTCATTAACGATGGCTATAAATATATTAGCCACTAAGTTGTGTAGCTTAACCCACTATTTTCACTACTCAGGTGGAGAACAAGACAATGATTAATCCTTGCAAGGTGTCAAAAACTCCAAGATAGTTAGAGACTTTTTTACTAAGTTAGTGACTATTTTGGATAGCTTTAGAGGCATATCAACATTGAGCATCCTTAGGTTTTTTGTTTTAAGTTAGTGATGTGTATGATGATATGTAAGCGAAGTTTGTTCATACACTTTTGATTGATTAATAAACTGAAGAACTGAAGTTTCTTTTGTGGATGATTCTGTTTATCTGGTGGGTGAGTTGGATGGTTTAAATTATATGTATAAAGGTATATGTGTTTAGAATATTGAAATAGGTTGATGAAGAGTTGTGGGATTGTATGAGTGAGTGTATGTGTCTAGTATGTGTAAATTTGTGTTTAAATGTTAGGGTTTGGGTTTTGTATCTTGGGAGTTCGTCGTGGCGAAGCCAGAGGTTGACCCTTGCGTGATCCTTACCTAACGGCCTCGATTGATCACCTCAGAGTAAGGAAACGGGACTCGGGCCTAATATTGTTTGGTATCAGAGTGATAGTTAGACTCCTGAAATGGGGTCCATCATCCTTTAGTATCAGAGCTTAGGCTTCTCCTAGGCTTAAAATGCATAATAGTATGAATGTAAGCCATGTGATTGTTTGTTGCATTGTCAATTGATTGACTACATTAAGTGACATGCATAACATGCATACACATAGGAAATAAGATTGAAATGTAAGCTAATCATTAGTGTTTCAATTGAAGGAGTAAGAAGCCACCTCATAGAAGAACACGAGGAGTTTTATAAGGATCGGTTGCACCTGAATCTCCGCTAAGAGAGGAGAGTATTGATGATTCAGTAGTCCCAGGAAATGCTAAGGCTTCTGTAGGGCTTGGTAGTTGGCCTTTTTTATCACCGATGCACGAGTCACTGGTTTAGTAGGAGCAAGTGCCTCCATCAGATCCAAGAATATTCTAGGCTTTTGCTCAAGCCTTTTTACGAGCCATGGGTCAGATGCAACAATCTTCTGCTGCAGCCCTAGTTAAAAAAGGGAAACAGTTTGATAAGCTGAGGAAATATAGGGTAGTGAACTTCTATAGGATAACTGATCCAAAAGAAGTTGAGACTTGGCTGAGAAAGACAAAAACGATGTTAGAGCATATGGATTGTGAAGATGAGGAAAAATTTGAATATGTTGCGAGTTTGCTTCAGGGAGATTCCTTGCATTAGTGGGAATGTGTACTAGGGAGTTAGATGAGACCGCCAGTGTTGGTATGGAAAGACTTCTTAGCTACTTATAAGAAGAAGTACCTATCTGAGGTGTATATTCAACAGATACAGAGAGAGTTTTTGAGTCTCACTTAGAGGGAAATGACGGTAAGTGAGTATAAACATCGGTTTACACAGCTATCCTAGTATATACCAGAGATGATGATGAGTGAGGCGGCTAAGTGTCGTAGGTTTGAATTGGGGTTGCATCTAGCTATTGGAGAGAAAGTGGTGGTATATAATTTTTTTGACTTTTAACAGCTGGTTAAAGTGGCACTGAGGCTTGAAAACATTGAGAACATAAAGAGCGTTGTAAACAAAAAGAGAAAGGGGAGATAACAGTTTAAGAGGGGAGGTGGTGTTCCTATGTCAAAGAGGAGTGTCAAGACTTTCCCTGTGCAGTATGAGGAGAGGAGAAGTGGTGCAAACAGGTCCAAATAGATGAGGACTATTTCTCATCAAGTCTCGATAGTTGGAGGTAGTAGAAGAGGAGTGGGAGATAAGCCACCCATTCCCAATTGTGGAGAGAAAGGGCATATGGATCACTACGCCCTTAGTATGCAAGACAGGAGAGAAGTCATAGGCAAGTTTCAAAGGGAGCTGAGACTGTGAGGCACAAGATTGGAATTGAGGTAGGCAATTTTAATGCAGCTAAGAGGGAGAAGCCTTTAGGGAGACCCAGGAGTCAATTACCAACTAGAGTGTTTGCAATGACGCGAGAGGATGTAGAGAAATCTCCAAAAGTTGTGACTAGCATGGTTAAATTATTTGATGCTAATACTGTTATTTTAATTGATTCGGGGTCTACCCACTCCTTTGTTTCATTGGGTAGAACTATCTATGGTAAGGATTTGAGCCCATTGGACACTCCTTTCATGGTGAGTACTCCAATCGGCCAGTATATCGTTATTAGTCAAGTTTATAAAGACTGTGAGATATATATTGCAGAAGAACAATTAATGATGGATCTAATGCCATTAAAGATGGCAGGATTAGATGTGATGCTGGGCATAGATACGTTAGAAAAGTATAACGCCCATTTGGATTGCAAACAGAAGATAGTGGAGTTCGAATTAGATGAAGGCAGAGCAGTAGCGTTTATAGGGGACAAGAAAGCAAGTCTGTCTAGAATTATTTTGGCTTTGACGGCAGAAAACATGGTAAAAAAAGGGGTATAAAGCATTTTTGGCCTATGTGGTAGACACGAAGGTAGATAGAGGAAAGTTAGAAGATATTCCTATGGTCATAGAATTTTCGGATGTCTTTCTCATGGAATTATGAGGACTACCACCAGTTAGGGAAATTAAGTTTCCCATTGAATAGGTACTGCACCAATCTCAATTCTGTCTTATCGAATGGCTCTATTGGAATTGAAGGAGATTAAGGAGCAATTAGAGGAGTTGTTAGAGAAATGTTATATTAGGTCGAGCTCTTCGCCTTGGGAAGCTCTGATCCTTTTTATGAAGTAGAAAAATAGATCATTCAGAATGTGTTTGGATTATAGGAAGCTTAACCTGTTGAACCCCGAAAAAAATTTTCTTTAAAGTAAGCATGATTTAGAATAATTTTGGAGTTTTGATAGATTTAATTTTGGAACTATACTTATCTCAAGGTTAGTAGGATTTGTTGAATTGGCAAGTGGAAATTAAAGTGTTAATATAATAAGGATGTTCAAGAACATTTTTTGGAGATCACTTTAGCATAGAAGAACATAAGCTTATAATTAAGGGTAAGATGGACTTTTTGGGCTCATTAAGGGTAGGAATAGGAAAGAAATGTTTTGTTTTGCTAATAAAGAGGAGAAAACGTGAATTGACGAGGGAGAAAAGAGAGAAAACAAAATTAAAAGAGAGAGGAGAAAGGTTTCAAAAAAAGAATAAAAGGAGAGAAATCAAACTTGTTAAGGTAGGTTAACCATCTTTCCTTCTTGCTTTATTGAAGGAAAAGAGTTAGTACAGAGAATGGAAAAGTTGGTGTGAGAAGAAGATGGAGTAAGAGAACTAAATTGAGTTTTAGGGTTCCTAAACTAGGTCTAGGATTTCTAACCTAAATGGGTTATGTGTAGGTTAGATTTGAGTTCATTTTGTGTTTGGTTGAAGTTTTTGTAATTTTTGAAGTTTTTGAATTTTATTGGAATGTTGTTTTGAATGAAATCTTGGTTATTGTAGGGAACCAAGGAAACCCTAACCAAGAGCAAAGGGAAAGGCAAGCTTGACTTGCTATTTGCGAGCTAATTAGGTGGGTAATGTAATTATAGTATTGTGTAATTGGGCAAATTCTAACCTATGTGTGGATATGTGATATAAATAAATTGTGTTTTGATCAATGTCATGCCTTGATATTTCTCATGACATTTTGTATAAATCAAAAGTATGAAAGCATTTGATAGAATGATTTCAGCATGTTTATGTGCTTTTGTTTGGGCGAGAGTGGAACCATTCTGTTCGTCACATGCACGTTGACAAGAGCCTTCTCCCGACTGCCCGTTTATGACATATGAGCTTCAAAAATGGACTCATTCTGTTCATAAGGTAAACTTCGGTTTCCTCATTCTATTTCATGAAACCCTCGAGCCGTTTATGGTGCATTGCATTTTAAATTGTCAAGTATGAAACATATTGAGTGTTATGTGTTAGGAGTTAAATTTGATAAATGCTTATAATGCTAGAATTGCTAGACATATGTATATACATATGCTTGACTTTGGCCAATTGCCAATGGATATGAATATATTAGCCACTGAGCTATGTAGCTCACCCCACTACTCCCTCCTCAGATGCAGAACAAGAAGGTTATCAATCCTTGCAAGGCATCAAAAGCTCCAAGATATTAGAAGTTTTGTAACTAAGTTAGCCCAATCACTTTTGAACAGCTCTATAAGTATGTTAAATATTAAACATCTCCCATACGTTGTAATTATGTTAAGCTTTCATTTTAATGTCAATATGTAATTAAGGTTATTAATGAGCTTTCGGTTGTTTTGGTAAAGGAGTTAGGACTGAAAATTTCTACAGGTGTATGTGCTTGTCTCTTATAGTTATTCATTTCAAAATCCAAGTTTTTTTTCTAGGTGTAGAAATCGTGTTCCATCTTTGGGGCAAATCAGGGATCAATTGAGTTAAAAATTGTTAAAGTTGTCCACCGTAAGTTATAATTTATCCTTTTAGCTTTCCAACAATTTATAGTACAAAATTTTTGGACTTCTAAGCTGAAAGTTAGAGTCCTTGTAAAGGAAGAAGTATCTTTTGTCTTTCACTTCTTCTTATTTTTGTTTCTTTTGCGATGACATCATCTTCTTTTAGGTTTCTTCTATGATGATGTCATCTACTTCTATGTTTTGCTTCGTCTATGTTTCTTTTCTTTTTAGTTTTGTTTCTTTTGTGAAGACATCATCTTCTTCTGTGTTTTTTTTATGATGACGTCATCTTCTTTTGTGTTTTGCTTCGTCTGTTTTTTACTTCTTTCGTGTTTTGCTTCTTCTGTTTTCCACTTCTTCTGTCTTTCTACTTTTTCTGTCTTTTACTTCTTATATGTTTTGCTTCTTTAGTCTTTTGCTTCTTTTGTCTTTTGCTTCTTCTATCTTTTTGCTTTTTTTTAGTTTTGCTTCTTTTGAGTTTTGCTTCTTCTGTGTTTTACTTCTTTTGTCTTTTCGTTTCTTCTGTCTTTTACTTCTTCTGTGTTTTGATTCTTCTGTCTTTTGCTTCTTCTGGCTTTTGCTTCTTCTGTCTTTCCCCTTCTTCTATCTTCTGTCATCGAGCCTTAATGGTGGGAGGCAGTAGAAGGGGAGAAGGGGACAAATCATCCATCCCAAAGTGCGACCATTGTGGCAAGTTCCATGGAGGGGAATGCTACAGATTGACTGGAGCTTGTTTCAAATATGGAGAGAAGGGGCATATGGCTAGAGAGTGTCCGCGATATGCAAGAAGAGAGGGAACACAGATGTAAGCTTCGAAGAGAATTGAGGCAGTGGGACAAAAGATTGCAACTGAAGTGGGCAGCTCTAATGCAGTAAGGAGAGTGAATCCTCTAGGAAGACCAAGGGGCAAGCACCAGCTAGAGTGTTTACAATGACACGGAAGGACGCAAAGACCGCTCCAGAAGTTATGACGGGTATGATTAAATTATTTGATGATGATGTGATTGTTTTGATTGATCTGAGTTCTACCCACTCCTTTGTTTCATCGGGTAAAACTATGTTGGGTAAAGATTTGAGCCCATTGGATGATCCTTTGATGGTGAGTACTCCAATCGGCCAATGTATTATGATTAGTCAAGTTTATAGAGATTGTGACATACATATTGGTGGGGGACACTTAGTGATGGATTTAATGCCATTGAAGATGGGAGGATTAGATGTGATTTTGGGTATGGATGCCTTAGAGAACTATAATGCCAACTTAGATTGCAAACAAAAAATAGTGGAGTTCAAGTTGGATGATGGAAGGAAGGTGATGTTTATAGGAGACAGAAAATTTAGCTCATTGAGAATTATTTCGGCTTTGATGGCAGAGAAAATGATGAGAAAAGGGTGTGAGGCATTTTTGGCCTATGTGGTAGACACATGGGCAGATAGAGGGAAATTAAAAGATATGCCGGTAGTCAAGGAATTCCTGAATGTTTTTCCTAAGGAGTTACCAGGACTGCCGTCACCCAGGAAAATTGAATTTTTCATTGACCTTCTTCCAGGCACAATGCCAATTTCGATTCCACCTTATAGAATGGCTCTAACGGAATTGAAAGAGCTTAAGGAGCAATTGGAAGATTTGTTGGAGAAAGGTTATATTAGGCCGAGCTCTTCACCTTGGGGGGCACCGGTTCTTTTTGTAAAGAAGAAAGACAGTTCTTTGAGAATGTGTGCAGATTATAGGAAGCTTAACCATGTCACCATTAAGAACAAATATCCGCTCCCACGCATAGATGATTTGTTTGATCAGTTACAAGGGGCAAGGATCTTTTCTAAGATAGATTTGAGATCGGGCTACCACCAGTTGAGGATAAAGGAGTCCGATGTGTCAAAGATTACTTTTAGAACACGGTATGGCCACTTTGAGTTTTTGGTCATGCCTTTCGAGTTGACAAATGCACCAGCAGCTTTCATGGATTTGATTAATAGAGTTTTTAGACCTTTCTTCGATCAATTTTTCATTGTCTTTATTAATGATATTTTGTTCTATTCCAAGAGTAATAAGGAACATGAGGACCACTTAAGAATTTCTTTGGATACATTGAGGAAAAATGAGTTGTATGCTAAATTCGACAAATGTGAGTTTTGACTAAAGGAAGTGACATTTCTTAGACATGTGATTTCAGAGCAAGGAGTTCATGTGGATCCAAAGAAGATAGAAACAATTGTGAAATGGGAAGCACCTAAGAATGTAGCTAAAGTGAGAAGTTTTTTAGGATTAGCTGGATATTATAGAAGGTTTGTGGAGAGCTTTTCAATAATAGTAGCTCCACTTTTCAAATTGACAAGAAAGAATCAGAAATTTGTATGGACAGAGGAATGCCAGAATTGTTTTGAGAAATTGAAGAATAGGCTTACAACTGCACCGATTTTGACTCTGCCTTTGGCTGGTGAAGGATACATAGTGTATAATGATGCCTCAAGGAAGGGATTAGGCTGTGTATTGATGCAAGGTGATAAAGTGATTTCTTATGCTTCTAGGAAATTAAAGCCTTATGAGATGAAGTATCCTACACATGATTTGGAGTTAGCGGCCATATGCATTGAAGATCTAGAGATATTATTTTTATGGAGTCATTACTAGGGTGTTTATAGACCATAAGAGTCTTAAATATCTGATGAGCCAAAAGGAGTTGAATCTGAGACAAAGAAGGTGGTTAGAACTGTTCAAAGATTATGATCTGATGATAGATTACCATCCAGGGAAAACTAATGTAGTAGCAAATGCATTGAGTAGGAAGTCCACTATGGCACATGTGGAGATAGTATACCTTCCTTTGTTGACGGAATTAGCCAAATTTAAAGTGACATTGAGAAAGAAACAAGACAAGTATTTGAGCAGGCTCCGAGAAGAGATTAAAAGGGATAAACCTTCTGAAATAGGGATTAAAGAAGATGGATTGATGGTGGTAGGTAACAGATTGTGTATTCCAGACATGTTAGAGTTGAAATAAGAGATTTTAGATGAGGCACACAATGCGCCTTATGCTATGCACTCAGGAAGTATGAGAATATATAGGGATTTGAAAGAGCATTTCTGGTGGAAAGGAATGAAGAAAGAAGTTGCAGAATATGCAAAAAGATCGATGTTTAGTGCCTCAGCAAGTTAAAGCTGAACACCAGGAACCTTCAGGCAAACTTAAGCCTCTGCCGATTCCTGAATGAAAATGAGAGAAGATTATGATGGATTTTTTTATGGGATTGCCGAGGACTAGTAGGAAGCATGATGTAATATGGGTGATTGTGGATAGGCTAACAAAGTCCACACATTTCTTACCAATTAAATAGACAGATTCTTTGAATGTTTTGGCCAAGAAATATGTCGATGAAATAATTAGACTTCATGGGATTCCAAGCTCCATAGTTTCAAATAGAGACCCCAGGTTCACCTCCAAATTCTAGGAAAGCTTATAGGAGGCTTTGGGAACCAAGTTGCATTTTAGTATAGCTTTTCATCCACAAATTGATGGTCAATCAGAAAGGACAATACAGACATATAGACTTCAAAGGTTCATGGGATGATCATTTGCCTTTTATCAAGTTTGCTTATAATAATTCCTATCACTCAGGAATTCATATGGCTCCTTATGAAGCTTTGTATGGTAGGAGGTGCAAAACTCCTATTTGTTGGGATGAAGAAGGTGAAAGGAGACTTGTAGGACCTAAGTTGGTGCAAGTCACTGTTGATAAGATTAAATTAGTTAAGCAGAGACTTAAAGTAGCTCAAGATAGAATGAAGAGCTATACAAATTCACATAGAAAGGAGATGGAATTCGAAGTTGGAGACAAAGTGTTTCTTAGAGCTTCTCCATGGAAAGGGATTTAAGGTTTGGTAAGAAGGGCAAACTCAGTCTGAGATACATAGGCCTTTATGAGATCACTGAGAAGATTGGGCCTTTAGCCTATAAATTAGCTTTGCCACCGGAGTTATCTAAGATTCACAATGTCTTTCATGTATGAATGCTGAGGAAGTACCCATCGAACCCTTCACACATAGTTCAACCTTCAGAGGTTCAGTTAAGGGATGATTTGACTTATGAGGAGCAACCAGTGGAGATCCTAGATTCAAAGGAAAAGGTTATGAGCAACAAGATTGTGAGGCTAGTTAAAGTTCTATGGAGAAACCATTCTACGGAAAAGGCCCGGTGGGAACCCTTAGAAGCCATGAGGGAGAAGTATCCACACCTCTTCAATGTCTCAGGTAAGAATTTTGAGGACGAAATTCTTTTAGGGGGAGAAGAATTGTTGGACCCCAAAAAAAATTTTCTTTAAAGTAAACATGATTTAGAATAATTTTAGAGTTTTGATATATTTAATTTTGGAACTATACTTATGTCAAGGTTAGTAGGATTTGTTGAATTCGCAAGTGGAAATTAAATTGTTAATATAATAAGGATGTTCAAGGACGTTTTTGGGAGATCACTTTAGCATAGAAGAACATAAGCTTATAATTGAGGGTAAGATGGACTTTGTGGGCTCATTAAGGGATGGGAAAGGAATGTGTTGTTTTGTTAATAAAGAGGAGAAAAATGTAAATTAAAGAGGGAGAAGAGAGAGAAAATGAAATTAAAAGAGACAGGAGAAAGGTTTCGGAGAAAGAAGAAAAGGAAAGAAATCAAATTTGTTAAGGTAGGTTAACCATCTTTCCTTCTTGCTTTATTGATGGAAAAGAGTTAGTGTAGAGAATGGAAAAGTTGGTGTGAGAAGAAGACGGAGTAAGAGAACTAAATTGATTTTTAGGGTTCCTAAACTAGGTCTGAGTTTTTGAACCTAAATAGGTTATGGGTAGGTTAGATTTGAGTTCATTTTGTGTTTGGTTGAAAATTTTGTAATTTTTGAAGTTTTTGAATTTTATTGGAATGTTGTTTTGAATGAAACCTTGGTTATTGTAGGGAACCAAGGAAACCCTAACCAAGAGTAAAGGGAAAGGCAAGTTTGACTTTCTATTCGTGAGCTAATTAGGTGGGTAATATAATTATAGTTATTGTATGATCGGGCAACTTCTTGCCTATGTGTGGATATGTGATATAAATAAATTGTGTTTTGATCATTCTCATGCCTTGATATTTGTCATGGAATTTTGTATAAATGAAAAGTATGAAAGAATTTGATAAAATGATTTGACCATATTTATGTGCTTCTATTTGGGTGAGAGTGGAACAATTTTGTTTATCACGTGCACATTGACAAGAGCCTTCTCCCGGCTGCCCGCTTCTGACATATGAGCTATGAAAAATGGACTCATTCTGTTCATAGGGTAAACTTTAGTTTCCTTATTTTGTTTAATGGAACCCTTCAGTCGTTTGTGGTGCATTGCATTTTAAATTGTCAAGTATGAAACATATTGAGTGTTATGTGTTAGGAGCTAAATTTGATAAATGCTTATAATGCTAGAATTGCAGGACATATATATATATATATACATATGCTTGATTTTGGTTGATTGTAAATGGCTGTGAATATATTAGCCACTGAGCTGTGTAGCTCACCCAACTACTCCCTCCTCAGGTGCAGAACAAGAAGGTTAGCAATCCTTGCAAGGCATCAGAAGTTACAAGATATTAGAAGCTTTGTAACTAAGTTAGCCCAATCACTTTTGGATATCTCCATAAGCATGTTAAACATTAAGAATCTCACATACGTTGTAATTGTGTTAAACTTTTTTTTTATTTCAATATGTAATTAAGGTTATGAATGAGCTTTCGGTTATTTTCGTAAAGGAGTTAGGGCTGAAAAGTTCTACAGGTGTATGTGTTTGTCTCCTATAGTTATTCATTTCAAAATCCAAGTTTTTTTTCTAGGTGTAGAAATCGTGTGCCATCTTCGGAGCAAATCAGGGTTCAACTGAGTTAAATTTTGTTAAAATTACCCACCGTAATTTGTAACTTATCTTTTTAGCTTTCCAGCAATTTATAGTACGAAATTTTTAGACTTTTAAGTTGAAAGTTAGGGTCCTTGTAAAGGAAGAAGTATCTTCTCTCTTTCACTTCTTCTTAGTTTTGCTTCTTCTATGATGACGTCATCTTCTTCTATGTTTCTTCTATGATGACATCATCTTCTTCTGTGTTTTGCTTCATCTGTGTTTCACTTCTTCTTAGTTTTGCTTTTTTGTGATGACGTCGTCTTCTTTTGTGTTTCTTCTATGATGACGTCATCTTCTTTTGTGTTTTGCTTCATCTATGTTTCGCTTTTTTTATTTTTGCTTCTTTTATGATGACATCATCTTCTTCCATGTTTCTTCTATGATGATGTCATCTTCTTTTATGTTTTGCTTCGTCTTTGTTTTACTTCTTCTGTGTTTTGCTTCTTTTATTTTTCGTTTCTTCTGTCTTTTCGCTTCTTTTGTCTTTTACTTCTTTTGTGTTTTGCTTCTTCTGTCTTTTGTTTCTTCTGTCTTTTGCTTCTTCTATCTTTCCACTTTTTCTATCTTTTGTTTCTTCTGAGTTTTACTTCTTATGTGTTTTGCTTCTTCTATCTTTTGCTTCTTCTGTCTTTCCGCTTCTTTTGTCTTTTACTTCTTCTGTGTTTTGTTTCTTCTGTCTTTTGCTTCTTTGGTCTTTTACTTCTTCTATCTTTCCGCTTCTTTTGTCTTTTACTTCTTCTGATTTTTGTTTTTTTTATTTTACTTCTTCTGTCTTTTGTTTCTTCTGTCTTTCCACTTCTTTTGTCTTTTGTTTCTTCTATGTTTTGCTTCTTCTGTTTTCTGTTCTTTTGTCTTTCCGCTTCTTCTGTCTTTTACTTATTCTGTGTTTTGCTTCTTCTGTCTTTTGCTTTTTTTGTCTTTCCGCTTTTTTCGTCTTTTACTTCTTCTGTATTTTGCTTCTTCTGTCTTTTACTTCTTCTATCTTTCCACTTTTTCTGTGTTTTGCTTCTTCTGTGTTTTGCTTCTTTTGTTTTTCGCTTCTTCTGTCTTTCCGCTTCTTTTATCTTTAACTTCTTCTGTGTTTTGCTTCTTCTGTATTTTGCTTCTTTTGTCTTTCCACTTCTTCTTTCTTTTACTTCTTTTGTGGTTTGTTTCTTCTTTCTTTTACTTCTTCTGTGTTTTGCTTCTTCTGTCTTTTGCTTTTCTGTCTTTCCACTTCTTCTGTCTTTTGCTTCTTCTGTGTTTTGTTTCTTCTGTTTTCCGATTCTTCTGTCTTTCTGCTTCTTCTGTCTTTTACTTCTTCTATGTTTTACTTCTTCTGTCTTTTATTTCTTCTGTCTTTTCGCTTCTTCTGTCTTTTGTTTCTTCTTTGTTACTGTTCATCTTACATCTTCTATTCCACTTTTGATCCTTCAGAAGATAAAATTCGTCCTTCAAGTCTGCATGAAAGTTGTAGACCTTAGAGTCCTCTTTCAAACCGTTTAAAGAACACTCAAATCCAAGTTGTTCGGAGGAAGTTTTGCAAATTGTCCCAAAATAGGTATTGTATAGTCGAGGGTAAGTATCTTCTTCTGTGTTTGATCTTCGAATGCTGGGTTCTGGAAGCGGGATCTAGTATAACCATGTCACTATCAAGAATAGATATTCGCTCCCACATATAGATGATTTGTTTGACAAATTACAAGCGGTAAAAGTCTTCTGCAAGATAGACTTGAGATCAGGTTATCCCCAATTGAGGATAAAGTAGTCTAATGTATCAAAGATTATTTTTAGAACACGGTATGGACATTTTGAGTTTTTAGTTATGCCCTTTGGATTGACGAATGCCCCTGCAGCTTTCATGGACTTGATGAATAGAGTTTGTAAGTCTTGCTTGGACCAATTTGTCATAGTCTTTATTGATGAAATATTGGTTTATTCCAAGAGTGATAAAGAGCATGAAGAACATTTAAGCATTGCTTTGGGGACACTGAGGAAGAATGAGTTGTATGTCAAATTCAACAAATGTCAATTTTGGATAATGGAAGTGGTATTTCTTGGACATGTGATTTCAGAGCAAGGAATGCATATGGATCCGAGAAAAATAGAAGTTGTGGTGACATGGGAAGCACCCAAATATGTAGCAGAAGTGAGGAGTTTCTTGGGTTTAGCTGGGTATTATAGGAGATTTGTGGAGGGCTTTTCCATAATAACAGCTCCACTTACCAAATTGACAAGGAAGAATCAAAAATTTGTGTGGAAAGAGGAGTGCCATAATAGTTTTGAGGAATTGAAGAATATGTTTACAACGGCATCGATTTTGACTTTGCCTTCGGGTAGTGATGGATATATAGTGTATAGTGATGCCATAAGGAGGGGATTGGGTTGTGTATTGATGCAAGGAGATAAAGTGATTGCTTATGCTTCTAAGCAATTGAAGCCTTATGAGATGAATTATCCTATGCATGATTTGGAGTTAGTTGCCATAATTTTTGCATTGAAGATATGGAGACATTATTTATATTGAGTCACTACTAGGATATTTACAGACCACAAGAGTCTTAGTATTTAATGAGCGAAAAAAAGTTGAATTTGAGACAGATAAGGTGGTTGGAATTACTGAAGGATTATGATTTGATGATGGACTACTACCCAGGAAAAGCTAATGTAGTAGCGGATGCAATGAGTAGGAAATCTACTATGGCACATATGGAGACGATGTATTTTCCTTTGTTGAAGGAATTAGCCAAACTTAGGGTGACATTGAGGCAAGTTGAATCTGGTTGTGTATTGGCTAATTTTAGCGTAAGGCTGGTGTTGTAGCACCCCACTCCCGACGAGACCCGAACCCGATATCCATGGTGATATCCGAGCCCGTGACCCGCGAGGGTGGCGTACTAGAACATTCATTACCTTATTAACAAAAATCGTATGACATTTTTTTTTCTTTCAAAAACATTAGAGTGCGCAAAACAAACATTGACTTAGCCCAATTATAACAAAACACTTTCAAAGATTAAACCATTTCACTGATAAAACAATTTCAATCATTATTAGCACTCATTAGTGCTCAGTCACTCTATACAATTACATGTAAACAATTGGGCCTACTAAATACCAAATTAATACACTAATGCAGATACGGACGATACTGATCCCGACCCGATACTCTGTCTTGCTAGCAATAGACGTACTCCCGTGTGTCCAACGGGGTACTCTCCATTTCCTGAAAAATAGATGCAATGTTGGGTGAGTTTGCGAACTCAGTGAGAAACCATCATCGATGGTTCACCCAACTCATGCATATCCACACAATCACACAATATTGTATATATATCATAAACAGGCCTTCAATTTCACATTTTATAAGGCAATAATCCTTTCACACAATTCACATTAAACATTCATTTGTGCAGTGTGCATATGACTCTTTCATTTTCTTTCGTTGTTGTGACCGTGCGCCTGAGCTCATATACGTTGAGCCACTGGCTCTGAAACAATGGGCTTAAAGCCCCGAAACGTTGGGCATAGCCCTGATCATCGAGTCGAGGCTCGGAATACGTTGGGCACGAGGCCCTGTGTGTTGAGCTTAAAGCTCTGAAATCGGTGGCGACACCGGTCACAACTGTCATTATCTGATCATTTACTATGCATGAATGCACATGTCATTTTCCAATATCTAATTATCGCATTTCTATTTCCAATTCCAATTAATTACTATTTCCGATCATTTTCCAATGTCCTCGGACTTTTAGTCCGGTATTTCATTCCCATGCATTTACCTTTCGTTTCACTACCACATTTACAATCCAATTTACTAATGCATTCTCACGCACTTATTCTCATTTGCACTTCAATATCACAATCCAATATTTCGAACACCCATGGTCCGAAATCAATCAAATCAATCAATTACATATATCCATCCTTGCATCCTCATGGCAATCAATGCATATAATTAATAAACACATAAGGTTGAGAAACCAACTAGGTTACTCACCTATTACTTCCAAGCTAATGCCGGAAAGTTTTCGCCCCGTCGGTCGGACGACGCTCCACTTGGGCCTCTATAAGAAACAGAGAAAGAACGAGTCACTACAGATGCAATTTGTGCACATGTAGGTGAAATATGCATGTTCATGAATTTTCAGGCCCTAAATCCAAATTTCCCCATTAAAAAATCCGTCTAAAAATTAGAAACCTATTGGCGCTGACGGTGCGCAATTCGGACCTCTATAGGTCCCCAATTAAACAAAACAGTGATTAAAGGCTCCGTTACCTGGGGCCACATCAATTTCCCGTCCAAAAATTCCCAATTTCTCACAAAATGAAATTAAATGTTCTACGAATCCGATGCCTCAAGAATCAGGTCAATCGGACGTCGGACGGAAAAGAAATTGACAAAAGAAGCATGAAATCACCAATTACCAATTAACAAATAAAAATAATAAAATAATAATAATAAAAAAAAATAAAAAATAACTAAGACCAGCCTCGCTGGGGGCGACGTCTCGCCCCAGCGGGGCTGACTTATTCAGCCTCGTCGCTAGGGCGAGGCGTCGCCCTAGCGACGTGGCCCCTTTACGCCTCAATCACTAGGCAGGCGTCACTCTAGTGACCCAAGCGTGATTCCATTTCCATTCTTTCTTTCTTTTTTTGATTTTCAATCCAATTTTCAACACCAATAATTTATTGCACATAATTCAGAAAATTTCCAACTATATCTCGTTGGAAAGATCATGAAACCCTCTACAATTCTCAAGAAGACCATAAAAATCAATTTCACCCTTAAGGGTGTCAAAAATCCCTTCAAAGCTACTGCCTACTCAAATCCCATTAAAACAGAACAGTACATTACAAATTCCTTAACTCTCTGATTCTTCAGCCAAACATTACCACATAAATAGTCTCAATAAATTCACAATGTCATCTACAACTTTCATGAACAACCCAAAATCAAATTCCATTGTTAAACAAGTCAATTAATTCACTCAATGTTGTTGTCCCTGAAATCATTCATTTTGAGCAGTAAACTTATAACAAGCATAACTCCCTGTACACAAGTCAGAAAAATCAGAACTTTATATCCCTGAAAAGATAAATCCTCAAACTTCAATTTTCATGAAGAACTCAATTTCCACTTTAATTTCTAACAATTTCAAAACTATCATGCTAGTTACTGCCATAATCAGCAAGTCACAACCTAATGCAGGGTCAGTTTTTGCAAAATCATAACTCCCAACTCTGACCTCTAAAAATTACACACCATAAATCATTTTCAAGATAATGTCTTCCTCTACAACTTTACAGAAGATCACTCACACCAATTCAGTCCACAAAAATTGCTAAAATTGCTCCCAAGCAGAAAGCTCACAAAATCAACACTTTGACTAGGTTTCTCCAAAAAGCATAAAACCAATCAATAGTAATCAGTTCATATCTCCCAATATCCAACTCTAAAATTAACAAGATCAGTGGCAATGGAAAGCTAACTCAATATGCCTCAACTTCCATGAAGACCATTCTCCCTAATTCCATCTCAATTAATTTATAAAAATCAGTAAAGCTCATAGGTTATGGTTTCGGTTACTGTTCACAGGCAATAAAACAGTAACTTTCCATGCCAAATTTCAACCTATGAGAGTTACAATTTGACAACACCTATTTCACACAAAAATGTAGCTAACATCCCAAAGTTTAAGAGACCACAAACCTCACCTCATTTTCATTTCTATACAATGAGTTATGATTAAAACAGTACAATCAATCAAAAACCCTAATTTTCCAGATTTGGTCCAACCTTTGTTTCTCTCATTTCCATTGCCTTTAACACATCATCAAGCATCCAAATAACACAAATCAGTTCTTACACCATTCATACACATTCATACATGTCCTAGGGCTAATACCTAAAAATTGGCAGCACTTAATTTCTCAATTCTAATTAACATTAATCATCAAAATTCAATCACAAATCAAGTTAAAACCATGTATTCATACTACCTTATCCATTCCTACTTCAAACTAACCTTATACCCATTAAGTCAAGCAATAATTATCATCAATTTAAGGCATCAATAATCATAATAAATGTACCAAACCTCCCATTAATTACTCCTAACTACCATGGCATTCAATTTCTAAATCAAAACATAAGGAAAGCTTAACAACAAAACTTACCTATTAGCTTCCAATCCTCACTTCTTCTCTTCAATTCTTTCCTATGCTTTCTAACTAATTCTACCAGGACCAAGCATGCATCTCCTCATCATCTAACTTTGATGGAATAAGAGATAAGAGATATCTTGAATTTGTGGAGGAAGATGAAAAAAAAGAAGCAAAAAATTCGATGGATATGTAAAGAGAGGGTGTATGCTTCGGATGAGTAACAAAGGCTACCAACTTGATCTTTTCTTGCTTTGAAACAAGTAAAACCGATAGGATGAAGAGAGAGCATTAAATGAAGCTTTTTGGTGGCAATTTTTCATTAGTCCACATTTGTAAAGAAAAGTCAAAATATTAATTTTATAATTCAGATCAAAAATTTACCCCAATCAACTCCAATGACCCTAATTTCAATCCCAAAATAATGTATCCAATATTATAGTGCCATTGGATAAAAATTTTCGATACCGAAAATCAACCGGTTCGCCACTTGGGGATTTATCCGGTCCGGAAATTTCCGGGAATTTCCCCCGAATCATTTTTTTGAAAATTACCTAAATTGCCCAAAATTGTAAAACATAAGATAGTCCACTCCCAATAATTTTTCAAACACGAAAACCATCTTTTCCACTACAAAAACACATTTAGGCCATTTACCGACGATTTTGCCGGTCCGGGAATTTTCTCCGGATAATTCCAGAAAAATTCCCATAAATCCCTAAAAATGTAAAACACTCTATGGCGCACTCCAAATAATTTTCCAAATCCCCCATTATCACACCAATTTTACAAAAGATCACAATTAGACACTTATGCCGAAAAATATCATGAATGCATGTATGACTATATGCCTGTGCAAAACTCACCATTTATAGAGGCTGCATGACATATGTTCATGCCGAGTTATAATTTAATACTCCTAACCCGTCCCAATTACTAAATACTCTTCCCATCGGAGATGGGATGTTCTAATCTCCCTCCTAATAAAAATTAGTCCTCGAAATTTCATATCGATTTATCGAGAAAAGGGGAGTCTTTTTATTAATACCTCTGCTTCCCACTGTTTTCACTACACGACCACATTCGGTCAATGAACGGAAATCAAAACAATCAATGACTCTTTTCCTTTCTCAACTTTACATGATTTTACTGCTTTCTCATGATCACGCGCAATTCGTCACTTTCGATATCAATAACATATATATCGGATCCTAACAATATCTATGAAACACTTTGTGAATCCGAATCATCTTTTAAGTCTTAGCCTAACTTGCCAATCCATAATTCTATTCACACCACAATCGCATGGAGGCCACTCCTCATGAATTCAATTTCCCTTAATTACACCTTTATTTCCATCTAAGTACATTTTAGCCGAGGCCATACCTTTCAAAATATTTCCTTCATCGCTTATCAGATTCCGTTATTATCAAAACACAAATCTCATGAGATTGATATATAGTGCAAAGTGATTGTGGTATGACAATCATTATATTGGTGTCACCATTCGAAAAGCGTATAAGGGGTCTTTATTATGTGATCAGGGCGTTAAGCAATTTAAGATGGTAACATTGAGTTGAATTGATTCACACCGAGATACCGAAAATCAACCGGTTCGTCAATTGGCGATTTATCCGGTTCGAAAATTTCCGGGAATTTCCTCCGAATCATTTTTTTAAAAATTACCTAAATTGTCCAAAATTGTAAAACATAAGATAGTCCACTCCCAATAATTTTTCAAACACGAAAACCACCTTTTCCACTACAAAAACACATTTAGGCCATTTACCGGCGATTTTGCCGGTCCGGGAATTTTCTCCGGATAATTCCAGAAAAATTCTCATAAATCCCTAAAAATGTAAAACACTCTATGGCGCACTCCAAATAATTTTCCAAATCCCCCATTATCACACCAATTTCACAAAAGATCACAATTAGACACTTATGTCGGAAAATGTCATGAATGCATGTATGACTATATGCCTGTGCAAAACTCACCATTTATAGAGGCTGCATGACATATGTTCATGCCGAGTTATAATTTAATACTCCTAACCCGTCCCAATTACTAAAATACCCTTCCCATCGGAGATGGAATGTTACAGGTGTTGAATGAAAAGATTAAGGAATGGCAAACCCTCTAAAATAGAGGTAAGAGAGGATGGATTGATGGTGATGGGTAACATATTGTGTATTTTCGATATGCAAGAGTAGAAGGATGAAATTCTTGATGAGGCAAACAATGCACCTTATGCTTTGTACCCAGGTAGCATAAGAATGTGTAGAGATTTGAAAGAGCACTTTTGGTGGAAAGGAATGAAGAAAGATATTGCAGAGTATACTAAAAGATGCTTAGTGTGTCAACAAGTCAAGGCTAAACACCAGGTAGGTGAGCTTAAACCTTTGTCTATTCCTGAATGGAAATGGGAGAAGATTACGATGAATCTCTTGATGGGATTGTAGAGGACTAGCAGGAAGCATGATGCAATTAGGGTGATTGTGGATAGGCTAACCAAGTCAACACATTTCTTGCCAATTAAGCAGACAAATTCTTTGAATGCTTTGGCCAAGAATATGTAGATGAAATAATTAGACTACATGGGATTCCAAGCTCTATAGTTTCAGATAGGATCCTAGGTTCACATCCAGGTTTGGGTGGCAGCTCAAGATAGAATGAAGAGCTATACGGATGCACATAGAAAAGAGATGGAAAGTGTTTTTGGAGCTTCTCCATGGAAAGGAGTCTTGAGATTTAGTAAGAAGGACAAACTTAGTCTAAGATACATAGGCCCTAATGAGATCATCGAGAAGATTGGGCCTTTGGTCTATAAGTTAGCTTTGCCACCGAAATTGTCTAAGATTCACAATGTCTTCCATGTATCGATGTTGAGAAGGTATCAATCCGATCCGTCGCACATAGTTCAACCTTCGGAGGTTCAACTAAGAGAGGATTTGATTTATGAAGAACAACCAGTGGAGATTTTGGACTCAAAGGAAAAGGTTTTGAGAAATGAGACAGCAAAGCTAGTTAAAGTCTTATGGAAGAACTATGCAAGCGAGGAGGCAACATGGGAGACTTTAGAAGAAATAAAGGAGAAGTATCCACACTTCTTCAATGACTCAGGTAAGAATTTTGAGGATGAAATTCTTTAGGGGGAGAATTGTTGGATCCCAAATTTTTTAATTACTTTTAATTGATTTATTTGTTTGATTATTTATTTATGATTTGTTTGATTTTTTTAATAGAGATTATTAATGGAGTGAGCATAAACAGAGATTAGAAATTTGAATAGAAAAGGTGGAATTAAATTAGTGTTAAGTGGTGATTTGAAGATTGTAATGCAGCTAAACTAGATGTTCACCACGGCGAATCTGTAAAAAGGGTTTTTGCCACAGCAAAGCTAGATGTTCGCTATAGTGAACCTCTATGGAAGGGTAATTTTAGGAGAACAAGACTAATGAGGGTTATAATTGGAAATAAAAGCATAAAACTACCTTGAATTAAGAATAAGAGAAGGCAAGTGTCGTGGAAGTGAGAAGAGAGGAAGAAGAAAAACCAAAAAGAGAGGAGAAAAAGAGAAGAAAATTATGGGAAACTTGGAAGGAAGAAGAAAGAAGAAGAAAAGAAGAGGAAATCATCTTATTAGAGGTAAGTCTATCATCTTTCTTCTTGTTTTGTTAGAAAAGGGATTAGAGAAATAGATTTGTGTAGAGTTTGTGTCAAGAAGATGAACCCATTGGTGATTTTCATAGGCTTTGAGTTAGGGAAGACATAGAGTAATGTGGTATTGTGGTATAAGAAGATTTAAATGAGAGAAAGATGGGTTATATGTGAGATGTGGAAGTGAGAATCTGGAAAATTTGCAGGCGAGTTGCGTTTCTTTAAAAGTTTGCTATAGCCAACTCCTTAGTTTACTGCGGCCTACTCTTCTTGGTTCGTTGCAGCCAAATCTTAGGTTCACCACGGCCAACTTATAAGAAATCAAAGTTCGTCGCGACCAACTTTTCTTGGTTCGCTACGGCGAAGTTTTTCCTACATAGCTTGAACATGTTTTGTTATTTTAGGCCTAACTTTTTGTATAGATATCCAAATGGTAGAATAAACTACAGACATAGGGATACAATTTTTGTAAAGAAATATAGTTTTTATTAAGTCTCTAAAAATTCCAATTTCGGGATGAAATTTGAGCATAGAATAATATTTTAGTATAAGAACAATCTGAAAATATTTGGGGTATAACTTTCATATTACTGAGCCAAAATGAATGATTTTTGCATCATTACAAACTTTAGACAATGGGGAACATTTTTATAGAAGAAAGTATTATCAAATTTCTTTATTTATCTAATCAGAATGATCATAAAAAATTGACCTGAAAGTCTAAATTTTTGAAAGGGTTATAGTTCAATTTTAGCATGTTTTGATTATTAAAGTTTTATGAATTTACATTTGAATTTGGATTGAATGAGAAATTGTTTGTTGGACCCCGGTCTTTGAGTAGAATTTAGAAATATTAAACGAAATTAAATGAGTGTGTTTGTATAAGTATTGTGTTATAGATGTTATTGTGTTTAAAGGAAATTGAAGAGAAATGAAGTGATTGGTTTTGATGACTTTAAAATTTGAGTAGATTTGTATGAGTTATGAAAGTTAAAGTGAATGGATTGATTGAAATGGAGTTAAAAAGCATGAAATAAATAGTGAAAGTATGAGAATTTGAAGAATTAAGAAAGTTGACTTTTTGGGGATAGAGAGTTGACTTCTTGATTTAGGCTAAATTTGAGAAAGTGGTCTTCTTGAAACTTGTAGCTTATGTTGAGATCTTTCTGTTGCCATAAAGTTTGATATTTTTCAATATCGGGAGTGAAAGTTATGATTTTTCGAAGTTAAGTGTATTTTGTTTTGGTTTTCAAAATGCTCTAAGTGTAGGATTGTGTATGTTGTGCTTTGAGGCCAAGCGTCGTATTGATGTGGTTTGAATTAGAGAAAGTAGCCTTAATGAAAGTTGTATCTTATGTTTCCATCTTTCTAACGTCATAAAATATGCAATTTTTCGATATCGGGGCTAGAAGTTATGATCGATTGAAGTTTTGATAGTGTTTGGGTGAGTTCTAGCAGGGCAGAAACTTTGATTGAAAAATTGACTTAGCTAGAGGCTGAATTGGTTTTTTAGTTCTTCATAAATATTGTAGAGATTATTTTTATCTTTCCATTGATATAAAGCACAAAAATTTTGGACAAGGGAGTAGAAAGTTATGATTTTTGGAAGTTCTGATGCTGTTTAGTGTGAAGTTGATTGACCAGTCACCTTTGAGGGACTTTTTGACCTCTTTAAAGACCAAACTTGTTGTTAAGTCCTTCATGAAAATCATATATCAGTCTTTTATCTTTCCATAGACACCAAGTTTGTCAAATTTAGAATTCGGAGTCAAAAATTATGAAGGTTTTAAGATAAGATGTCGGTTTGTATTTTCACTCGGCCAGCCTGGGCACGTCAGTCGTTCTCCAGGCTGAGGGATCCCCAAGCACCCGTGCGTGGGCACCTGGGCAATCGCCCATGCGGGCCACCGATCGCGTGCCCAGCGCGTTAGCGCTTGGCGATCGGTCGCTTGGCTGGGCGATCGATCGCCTGGCTGAGTGATCGGTCGACCCGACCTTCCCCCGCTTTTTTGGCCATAACTTCTTTGTCCGACCTCCGATCGACCCGATTTTTGAAGCGTTGGATTTCTAAGACATTTTTCTATCTTTCCATACCCAATTCTATCGGTTTTGACATTAAATGGAGAAAGACCGATCACATTAATGTGAGCTAACCGGTGGAAAAAGACTAAACATCATTCGCTATTTTGGAGATATCTTGAGCTTTAGAGCTTCGATCGATCTGATTCTTCTTGAAAATTAAACTAGAGACATGTATCTATAATTTATCTGAAGGAGCCGATCGACAATTTAGCCTCTAAGACTTTCAATTTTTGGATTGAAGTTAGGTGTAGTGTTCATTCTCGGTTTTGTAATGGTATGAACAGACTTCAATATTTTGGAGATATCTTGAGCTATAGAGCTCCGATCGATCTGATTCTTCTTTAAAATTAAGCTAGAGACATGGATCTACAATTTATATGAAGGAGCTAATCGACAATTTAGCCTCTAAGACTTTCCATTTTTGGATTGAAATTAGGTGTAGTGTTCAGTCTCGGTTTTGTAATGGTCTGAACAGACTTCAGTATTTTGGAGATATCTTGAGCTATAGAGCTCTGATAGATCTGATTCTTCTTGAAAATTAAACTAGAGACATGGATATACAATTTATCTGAAGGAGACGATAGACAATTTAGTCTATAAGACTTTCAATTTCTGGATTAAAGTTAGGTGTAGTGTTTAGTCTCGATTTTGCAATGGTCTGAACAGACTTCAGTATTTTGGAGATATCTTAAGCTATAGAGCTCCGATCGATCTGATTCTTGAAGCGATGGATTCGTAATACATAGACGGACATTTCTATAAAAGAAAGTTTTGTTAAAGTACTTCATTTACATGATCGAAATAAGGAGACAAGATATCAATTTTTAAGGCAAAAAGGAAGGGCAATTTTGGAAGTTTACTTAAGAAGTTAAGTTAGAAAGGCTTACATGGAGGAACAATTAGGTCATTTACCATTCATTAATGACATGGAATTATAAAACAAAGGGGTTTTCGTTTGGCATAAAGAGAAGCACAACCTTGATTAAATGAAAGAAGAAAAAAAAGAAGAAGAGAGGAAAGGAGAGAGAATTCGGATGAGGGAGAAAGAGGAAAGTGAAGCTAGGTTTTCAAATTTTTAGGTTTTCAAGCATGATTTTCGAGTTGATTCAAGGGAAAAAGGATGGAAGATGATGAAAGCTTCCTTCCAAACCAAGATATATCCGAAAATGGTGAAGGATGAGATAAGACCCAAAATTTTGATTTGTGAATTTTGGAAGATTTTTGGTTTAGAATCATGGGAAATTATATGGGTATGTGATTTATGAAGTCAATTTTGATGTTTATGCCTTAGGTTATGTTTAATTTTGGATGAAAATTAATTAGGGTTATGCCCAATTTTGTGAATTGGAGTTTTTGAAAATTGGTGATTTAGATGGCTTGATTTTATGTGGAATTAGTGTTTTCTAAGTTCAATTTGAGGATTATGTCAATTATGAAGTTGAATTTGGGTTAATTTGATTTAGGAAATTTTCAATTGGAAGAAAGAAAGAAGCAATGGTCAAATTGAAGCTAAGAACAAGCTTCTAGCATCGATTCGAGGTGGGTAGTATATTTATTTATTGAATTTTAAGCATAAGCATGTGATATTGAAAAATCAAGAAGAAAAGCTTTGAAAAAAATTATTGTTTATGTAAATGTTTGAAAATTTTGATTTCGAAGGATATTTTAGAAATGATTTTTAGAAAATGCAAGATTTATAAAAATCATGTTTTCGAATTATTTGGAAAATTTGAGCAATATGCTTTATGTATTCATATACATTTGATATATGTTTGAAAGAAAATTATTGCATTCATTGTTATGATTTTGTTTTATATGTGATTAAATTGATGAATTGAGATTGAATGTGATTGCTATATGAAGTGATGTGATATGTGGCTATGTGAATGTGTCAAGTATTGACACAATATGAATATGTGATTTGAAAAAGTTGAAAATCAAGATTTCGAAGAGTGCCTTTGGGCAATCCGAATTTTCGTTTCGATTATATGTTATGTAGGTTTGGTCAGGTCCCATAAGTGGGACAAGTGCGCACTTGTCTATTTTTAAAAGCCTTCTCCCGGCTGCCCGCTAGAGGCATTGAAGTTTCGATCTCGGACTCTCATAAGTCACGGCTACACCAGACCGCGATGCGAGAAGGTGTAGTACGTTCTGTTTACGGCTGCACAGGACCACTATGCGGGAATATGCAGTACGTTCTGTTTTGGACCGAACCAAACCATTTGATGTGTTATGTGTTATGTTTTTTGTTTCTAAGTGTAATGCATTGCATATTTTGAAAATGTTTAAGAAATATCGACTTTGTTCATGAAATGTGAAAATTTTGAGAAATAAACTATTGTGGTTTTTTAGCCGAAAATTTATCGTAATTGTTTGACAATGTTTTGAAAAGTTTGAGAAATAATAGATTTGCCAAATCTTTCTAACGTGAAACTTCTGAAATAAATGGAAAAGGTTTTTGCAAATATGTTTTCGCTTATTTTTCAATTTATAAACATATTATCCACGAGCTTTGTGCTTACCCCCCCCTTTCATCCCCACCTCCAGGTATTCGAGCAGGAGATCGGGTGAAAGGATGTCAAGATGTGTTGTTCGCTTTTGTATTGTTTTGTATAAGTCTGTATGTGCCCATTAATGTATGACAAGCAGTCATGTCAGAATGTATGAGAGTTATGAATTTGTGTATAATTAAGTTGATGTATATGAATGAGGAATTTATGTACGAATTTGAGATCTATAATTGTAAATGATTTTGGATTTTGTATATGAAATTGTGTATGATTTTGGAATATATATTTATGATTGATTTGGGAATTAGATTGGATTATGAGATTGGTATATTGAATTGAGGATTATGGAAGTGTTAGGTATAAATTTGCGTTTGCTGGTGTTTTGGATTCCGGACGTGAGAGTCCGATGATTCTGAATTTTGATTGGGATTATATAAGTGTTTTTAAACCTTTGCAGGTTTTGGGTTTTACGAAAAGCAGCCGTTGTGCTACCCAATTTTCGATAAGAAAATTGGTTATATGGCAATAGAATGAAATAAGAATTGATTAAAGGATGAAATTTTGGGAAATTGTATGGATTTGCATGAGTTTGAAACAAGATGGTTATAAGAAAAAGAAAAAAAAATACCAGATTTAGAATGTCTTAAGGATTTCCAACGCGATCCTTGTTCTCTAAGATTCAGGCTTCGGTTGTCGAAAATTCGTATTCGGTTTGCTTTCGTTTGCTTTGATTCGTTTGTTTATTCGCTTTCCGATTTTGTTTCCGTATTTTGTGCTTCGCTTTTTGTTTCCGCTTCGTATTCGTATCCATTTGATTCATATTCGTTTGAGTGCTTTGTTTTCCGTGATTCGGATTTAATTCGGGTTCCGCATTTTGTTGTCCGACTCGATTATTCGACTCTTTCTCGTTTGTTCGTTAGATACTTTCAATGTATGATTTCCGTTCTTTCGTTTCGAGTACTTTGTATTCACTTTTCGATTCGTTTCGATCCGTTTGCATTTTTCTATTCAATTCACCTTTGGATTCGATTATCCAATTTGATTTCGCTTTGGTTTCGATAATTTGCTTTCCGCTTTTCCGGTTGGGATCCGGTTTCTGGATCGAGTCCCAACATTGTTTGTGTTAGGGAATCAAGAAAACCTTACCTAAGAGTAAGAGGAAAGGCAATCTTGAGCTTGGATTTTCAAGCGACATTAGATGGGTATTTATAGTTATTATGCAATAGGGCAAATTCTTGCCTATGTGTGTGTATGTTTAAATTGCTTGGTTTTTGAATTGTTGTAAAGATTTGATAATGCATGATGAATTGTTAAACCTTGAAAAAGGTTATAAAATTTTGTATAAATGAAAATAAGAAAAAGCATGAAAATATGAGCATACGATAAAATAATTTTAGCATGATTATGTGCCTTTGTTTGGGCGAGAGTGGAACCATTTCGTTCATCACGTGCATATTGATAAGAGCCTTCTCCCGGTTGCCTGCTTGTGGCATATGAGATCTAAAAAGTGGACTCATTTCATTCATGGTGTAAACTTCACTTTCTCCATTTTGTTTCCATGGAACACTTGAACCAATTGTTTGTGCATTGCATATTCGATTTGTTATGTATGATGCATAATTAAGTGTCATACTTTGATGGATAACTTACATAATGTGTTCTATGTGATGACATTTTCTTAATTATGAGTTGTGATTTGAATTCTGAATTATTGAATTGCTAGACATATAAGTATATATGTTTGATTGTGTGGTTCATTGCATCGGGCTATAAATATATTAGCCACTAAGCTGTATAACTCAACCCACTATTTTCACTCCTCAAGTGCAAAACAAGACGACGGTTAATCCTTATGTATTTTGTTTTAAGTTAATGATGTGTATGATTATATGTAAGTGAAGCTTGTTCAAACACTTTTGATTTAGTAATGAAATGAAGAATTGAAGTTTTTTTTTTCTGTATGACTATGTTTATCTAGTGGGTGAGTTGGATGGTTTGAATTATATGTATGAAGGTACGTGTGTTTAGAACATTGAAATATGTTGATGAAGAGTAGATGGGATTGTTTGAAGGAGTGTATGGGTCTAGTATGTGCAAATTTGTGTTTGAATATTGGAGTCTGGGTTTCGGATCTTGGGAGTTCGTCGTGGTGACGCCAAAGGTTGGTCGTGGCGAATTTCTCCCATAAGGCATTCATCGCGGTGAACATTTTGTCACCGCGGTCAATCCACCACTTTACACGCTACCAATCCTTTGAATTTGAATCATTTCGACCCTACTCTCGTGTGATCCTTACCTGATGACCTTGAACGATCGCCTCGAAGTAAGGGAATAGGATATGGGCCCAACATTATTTGGTTTCAGAGCAATAGTTAGACTCCGGAAATGGGGTCCAACACAAAGTTTTAGAAATTTCACCAACAAATCATATCTACATTTTTTTAGAGCAGTAGCCCTTAAAGTAATATGTAAAAAGCTAGTTTGGTTTAAAACAAACCCAAAGTCTCTTTCATTCTCTGGCAAGCTATTAAAGGGATGTTTAGAACTTTAGATAAAGTCAAAACCTTAATAAGTAGTAAATGCTACCTACTACAAAAAAAATTGGAGTTTGAGTTAATAGCTAATCTCTTCTTCAAATATCCCATCACAAATTCTATCTGGATTACAATTCTTATCCTATACAATCTTCTATACGTTGAGGTGAGTTGACAAAGAATTATCTTATGGTCAAGCAACCTGAAATTCCTCAACCAAAGTGACCACAATCTATATAAGATTGTCATGAGTTATGGTATATATTCATTCTAAAGAGAAAGAAATTTTAGGATGTTCCAAAATCAAAAATAGGAAGTGCAAACATGGATTTGCAACACTATTAAAGAACTCATCATCATAAAAGGCTTCAACACTACCAAGCAGTAAGATAGAGATTAACATCAAGCCAAGAGTTATTGAGATAAGTCTTATCAACTCAAAGGTATAAAGAGGGTGCAATAAGTCCACTCTCCCATTAGAAAAGAGAAGCTTGAGGTAATCATCACATCCATAATAGATACATGCAGATTTCATTTATAATAACTTCTTAAGATGACTTTTGTAAAGATTGTTCATTATTTAAATTTTCCTAAAATAACCCTTGTACTAGCGTAGGTTGACGACAACATTGATTAGGTCATATTTGGGTGTTAATGATAATTAGCTTTTACCCTAGATGCCTTTTAACATTTTATTCTAACTTAGGCGTTTACTTAATTAAAGTTAATAGAATACTTTTTCAATTTCCAAAAAAACTAAAATATAGTTTTAAAACTTAGTGAACTTTTATTAGAAGAAACAGGAGGACATGTCTTGAGGAAAATATTTTTAAGTTTTATTAGAAATTTAATTTGACAATAAAATAAATAAATATAAAATTGACTTTTGGGATGAAAATTTAAAATTCATAACTCTTTTGTTATTTTATATAAGATTATGCTTTAAAGAAAATCGTCTAAGGGTTAAGATTGAAATTTTAATTTTATATAAGCCTTTTATACAAATTTCGGACTCTTCGTAGAAATCCTTTCTAGAAATTCTGCAAGGTACAAGCCCAAAAGATTAATGGCATATTTGGTTCAAGGAATGGAATAGATAAGGAACAGAATAGGCATTTTTAGGAATAGAAAAGATGAGGAATATAATAGAATAGAATATGTATTACTTTGTTTAGTTCAAAGAATGGAATAGATAAAAAATTTGTTCCAATGTTTAGTTTAAAATATAAACTTGGAATACCAAAGGAATAACTAACAAAAGATCAGAATATTATTATTATTATTATTATTATTATTATTATTATTATTATTATTATTACTACTACTACTACTACTACTATTACTACTACTACTACTACTACTACTATTATTAATTTTATTATTCTTATTATAACTAGTTATTAAATTTTAATTAATTATATATTATTTTCATTATTATTAAAGTCTTTATAATAATTATTATTTTGTTACTATCATTATTAATTTTATTTTCTTATTTTCCTTATTATAATTGTTATAATTATGATTATTAATTTTTACTTATTATTATTAATTATATTAATAAATTATTATTATTATTAAATTCCTTATTATTATTAATTTTCTTCTTCTCCTTCTTATTATTCTTATTCTTATTATTATTATTAATTTTAGTATTCTTGTTAATTTTATTATTATTCTTTTAACTTAAAATAATTGTTCTCTCTTTCGAGTTCTTCAAGTAAACTAGTCTTTAACTATTTGTATGCCAAAGCTTGTTTGCTGCAATTTCCTTTCGTGAACAGAATTCTACCACCAAAGCCATTTAAAGAGTACTAACTTTAGCTTTGCTTGTTTAGGCTTGACATTTGCCATGACATTGTTTATTAACTTCGACGTCTCCATTTCCATTCATTCTACGTATGAAACAATATTATCCATTTCTTCACCAGCTCACAAAACATCTAATATTAACTAATTGAACTTGAGCTTTAAATAAGTCAATACTATCTAGTAGTATAGTTAATCTGAAATAGTTCAAATCAGGAAACAACCAACAGTTTGTGGATATTGACTTTGAAAAAAATAGCTAGTAGAATTGGGTTAAATCAATCAGATATCATCCCAAGCTGACACTTTGTGCAGGCAACAAGCACAAACTAAATTCTGTATCATCCCTGGGCTAAATTCACATTCTACTATATTGAAAATTGTCTCAGCAACTCATAACGAGGAGAAAATATTAAGCTATTGAATGATTCAGAAATATTCACTTTTAATCAAGCATGAACAGTAACCAATTCATACTCAACCAAAGAGAGATTGGTGCTTTCTTTAACTATGAAGTTTGCAGGTTTGCAACCTCAATGTGTCCCCGCTTGTCAAATGCAAGCCGCGTAAATCCCTTGAACATGTCAATTTTTGCATTACGCGTAATCACTATGGCTCCAAGCTTTATCATATCAACTGCATATAAAACATTTATCAAAACCTTTGTTAGCACACAAACAAACTAGAGAAAATAAAACTGAAAATGGCATAGGCAATCAAATAACAAAGACTTTAACCCACTATTGCAACTTCCTAAATGCTGCTATAGCAAGTAAAAGTCAAGTTTAACTCCCATATACAATTTGCGTATCTAAGCGAGACAGTAAATTTAGTTCATTGATGTGCAAGCTAATTAAGCAACCATAATTTCATTGATTAAAGCAACTAGTCTTGAGGCCTAGATGAACACAAGCCTAAGAGTTTACATGTAACAAGTAATTAATAACTGGCATTAAATAAACTTAACAAGGTACTAGCGTAAAGACATGCCAAATTAACACTTCAATTGCCTCAAAAATAGTTTCTTTTCATAGCTTTTCAGGTTAGAAACTGAAAAGCCTACCAACAACAACAACCATGCGATAAATCAAACCACATTCTTAAAAATCAAGGACTAAAACAGATAAAAAGTTCCCCTACGTTCGAATATTCTAAGATTAATACAAATGGTCTCAAAGGTCATATCCCAAATGTTAGGAATTTAGACCTTCCAAACCCACACCCAAGGATATATAATAGACAAAAATATCAGAAAATAACAACACAAGAGAATTTACGTGGAAACTCCCAAACCGGAGAAAAATCACGGACACCGAGAAGAAAATCCACTATGTGAAAAATTCTTACAATCACACAATTTTTCCTCTCACCCAATCCCCCAATACACCAATACACTCACAAAGAAATACACAAGACAAATTCTCCAACTCCCACCTCAAAAGAGGAATTTAACTAGAGTCAAATTTGTATTACAAATCTTTGACTTTGTTTGGTGCACTAGACAAGGAGATAGTCACCTCCTTATATAGATAAGAGACTTGTCTCAATTGTTGTCCCCAACCAATATGGGACAACAAAGGAGCCAAATCTCAACAATCTCCACCTTTGGCGACTTTGGTTGATCCCACAACCACACTCCACCTCAATGAAGATCTTCTGAAAATAACATAACTCTCAATGCAGAGAATTATCATGCTTCATAGCATCATGCTTCACCATAAAAGCATACCCTCTCAGAATAAACCAATTCTAAGCCTTTTACTTGAGACATGTCGAAAATAACCTTCTGAAAAATTATGGTGCAACTCCCATGTTTGGCTTTCCGGAAGTTCATCACCATCGACATAAATTCCACCACACACCTTGCATTAATGCCAAACCAATGCCCGTGTGCAAACTTGTTGACCGCTATGAGAATACATCCTCTTTCATGGCAACTTTGGGATTAGCGGCATGCCATGAGGATGTACATGTCCCCTTTCGAGAGCAAGATCATCATCCATGGAGACAATGTAGCGACATTGTCGGTCTCTCCATTAACCGACTAGAGCCTCTCACGAACCCGCTCTACCTCTTGGACAATTTTCTTCATGCCAGATTGTTCACAATTCCAAAGATACTAAAATTTTCTTCATGGAGTTCTTCTTCCGATATCCACTACCATCAAAGCCGAGTTTTCGAGAACATTTCCACCACTCGTCTTCTCTCTTCGAAAAGAGTTTTCCAAGAACTTCGGAAAAACTATCTTCTCCTTCCCATGAATCAAAATCGATTTCATGTGTTCATATGAAGGTGGAAGAGACCAGATGAGTCTCAAAGCTTGATCCTCATCATCTATACGAACTCCAATTGCCTCCAGTTCAAAGATGATCCCATTGAGAACACTTAAATGATCTGAAATTGTAGTATCTTCTCTCATCCGCAGTGTATGAAACTGCTCCTTTAGGTACACCCGATTTGAGACATCCTTTGTTTGATACAACTCTTCGAGCTTTTCCCATAGCTCCTTTGCTGTAGCTATTCCATGCACATTCGCATGGACATTCTTAGCTAAACACAATCGTATCCCACTTGTTGCTCTCAAATTCAGATCCTCCCAATCTTCATCGCTCATACTAGATTTTCCTATACTGCTATCAGAGATCTGTCTGCCTTTCAATGCCTTGTGTAACCCCAACTGAATCAAAATATCCCTGACTTGTACTTGCCACAAGCCAAAATTGATTTTTCCGTCGAATTTTTTCACCTCAAATCTAAGAGAATTCAAAGCCCTATTTTCTGACATTTTTCCTGTGCTCTTCTGCCTTGATGAATTTTACCGTAGAAGTGAAGAGTACACCAAGAAAGTTTCCAAGAAAAAGAGGTGGGTCACAACGGACAATCTTAAATACCAAGTCTTTCCTTAGCCAAAACTTTCCTAGACATGTACTACCACACAACCACACCAAAACTCCACCGCACCGAATGAACCTTTCTCAAGAAAATCTTTTCGATGTGGAAGATCAATCAAGCTCACGACCACAGAGCATACTTAGAATTTTCAAGAAAAACACACCTGGCTTTGATACCACTTGTTAGAATTTAGACCTTCCAAACCCACACCCAAGGATATATAATAGACAAAATATCGAAAATAACAACACAAGAGAATTTCGTGAAACTCCCAAACCAGAGAAAAATCACGGCACGCAGAAGAAAATCTACTATGTAAAAATTCTACAATCACACAATTTTTCCTCTCACCAATCCCCAATACACCAATACACTCACAAAGAAATACACAAGACAAATTCTCCAACTCCCACCTCAAAAGAGGAATTTAACTAGAGTCAAATTTGTATTCTAAATCTTTGACTTTGTTTGGTACACTAGACAAGGAGATAGTGACCTCCTTATATAGGTAAGAGACTTGTCTCAATTGTTGTCCCCAACCAATATGGGACAATAAAGGAGCCAAATCTCAACACCAAAAGAAGAAGACAAACTAGAATAAAGGAACACGAAAAAATGAAAACGGTAACCTTTGGTCGTTGTAGGTAGTGAAAACAATGGAGGCAATATTGTCTCCGACAAGGCATTTGGCGATGTGAGAGGGGGGTTTAGATCGTTGAGAGAGGGAAGATGAGGTGTGGCGGGTCTTATGGGCACGTGTGACCTTGGAGCTAACAACTTTGATGATGAGATTATGACCAGTTGTACCAGGTTTGAGATCCTCTACATTCACAAATACTGGCTTTCTCTTCTTTACCGCTATCGTGGCCATTTGATTGATGGAGTTGTTAAACCCCAGTAACAACAACAATCCACTTGGTTGTAACAACAATGAAGAACAGATAAAGAAAAGCGTGAGAGTGAAGAAGATGAGGGAGGGACGAACTTGTCCAGAAGCTAAAGAGTTGTGCTTACCTATTCCGAATATGCGTGAAATAGGTAAAGACAAGTTTTTGTGATCTTTAGCTATTCCCTCGTGTATGGGAACATGTATTGTAAAGAATAATTATTCTTTAAGTTTTTTTTCAACCAAACAACATAATACCTAATAAATAAGAATAAGTCTATAATAGAATACCTATTAACTCAAACCAAACAGGCTGTAACAACTCACAACCTGCCAGCACTAACAACTCTAAACTAGGAAACCTTAATTAAGGCATATTTCGAGTTACATATTGGCGAATATAGTTCAACTGATTATAGTACCAAAAAAAAAATTATCTTAAGGCTAATTTATTTTGACATAAACTATACAGAAAAAAAAACCAATTTTTTGAATATCAGATCAAGTCAAATAAGCCCAAACTAAAACCAATTAACCTTCTTTAATGGTTCCAATCAAAGTCAAATTTGCATGAACTACGGCAATCAGAACCTAATTGTTTAAATACCAAACCGACTCATTAATTTATGGGCTTTCATAAGGTCATGCTGGACTCGAAGTAAATCTTAATTCCAAAAATGCTTCATTTGGACGAGCTTAACAGTGTCGGTGAGCTCCCAAGCCCTAAAGTATCTTTACCAGAAAGACACGGCTAAGTTTAACATCACGAAGTATACACAGTTAACAATCCATTTCAAACTATGGACACAGTTTTGGCGATTCAAGTTTTCCTAATAACAACCATATCGCACAAAGTCAATGGCACCCGAGCCAAGTTTTAAAGGCCTGCCCAGCAACAACCCATATGCGCTCATGATATCTTTGCCCTTGAGAAATCCATCTCAGGATGCTGCAGCAAATAACATTTATCAACCCGTAATTAGTTAACTTGGCCTAAGAAGACATAGAGAACGGTGATGTAACTACTCTGATAGCTTGTTCAAGAGCTAGTTGACTTCACCTGAGCCATAAACTTCTTCAGAATCTCCTGCTTCTGCATCTCATCACTAGTCGGCAGCCCCATTGACTTCTGTCTCTGGTCAAACTTGCATGACAAAGGAATTACAGTCTCAATAACACCAATGAAACTCAAAGTTCAAAACTTCTACCAAACTAGACTATGAAGAAATAAAAGAAATTTAAGGCTAGCAATATGGACCATCATCTTTTCAACAGTTTGCCGAGTTTCAGGATCTAGGTCAGAGAGTTTACTGTTCTCTGGCTCAACCTTCTGAGTATCTATTTCAGGATCACCTTTCACGAGACATTTCCACCACTCCATTTGATCATGCTTCGTTAAGAGAATTGATAGGGAATTCTGGTCCTCTGAAGACAATTTGTAGACATGTATAATGAACAAACTACAAAGCTCTCTATCAAAAGACGCTGAAGGAAACATAACATTGACATGTTTAGAGTAAAAGGTCTCAATAATTGATAAGAAAAATCCCTATGAGTAGTTAATCTTAAATACTTGGAGACTGAAATTTTGTTTGAGTCCGAGAAGAGAATTAGTATATTCTTTTCTTGTTTCCAGGTATAAGACCATAGACAACATACCTATGCTCCAGTAACAATCATCAACCTTAATAGGTTTATAAAGCTCTCCCTGAAAATGTTAAAGAAAGGAAATTAAGATTTTACCTGATGCAATACAAAAATTGTATATCATACCTAGAACATGTTTTAACAATAACAAAGTAATGTACACAAGTTGAACTCACATTTATTATTGGTGGCTGACCCTTCAGGCCAACCTTTAGATGGTTCTTCTTTATGTCACACACTACAAATCTGGATTTTGTTCCAGTAGGGATTGGAACAGTGACATTAACCTCTTGAAGGGTCTGTGTCCATGAATATTTCTCCAGATCAAGGCCATTGCCTCTATTGGGAACTGTTCACAAAAACATGATGATTTAGTATATAAGGAGTCGACCAATTAAAAGGTGCTGGTAATAAGTCTGTAATTTGCAATAAAGAAAGGACAAATAAAGGTGATCCAGCACGAAATGTGTAGGGAAGCCATTGGTGCAAAGCCTAACAATGGATTCTGTATGTTCCAGCTGACAGTCAATTGGGAACACATGCCCTTTGGTTAAACAATAAAATGACTTATATCCAACATCTACAAACAGTTAAAAGTGGAGAATTTGTAATTGACTTATACCAGCCATTATTCCTCCCCACATCAGCCAAAAATGGTAACAAAATCTATAAACGTTAAAAGCAATAAAGAATAAATGAGGAAAATCATTCCAGCTTTTCTTATTATTGTGTTACAGGAGTAGCCAAAAAATTTTTTCCATGACTGATACAATTCAAATTCTAAGCATGCATTAATAAATAAGTCAAGGGGGGAAGTAGTTCAACCTCTTTCTAATTTTGTTATAAGCGAATCTAAGACATCATGCTTAATAACTCAAAAACTGCAAAAGAATAACCCATCATTGCTGTCCAGGCTTAAGGTTGAATTCCATGATTTTCATCCTTTTTGTTGTCCATATGATTCAGTATAACAAAAAAGCAGCATTTTGCTTCTTCATTCATATTTTCATATCTATTTCACCCAAATCTCTTCCTCAATAACAATTACAACTAGAATATGTACATTGGAAGTCTTTTGTTACGAAACAAACTCGAAAGTACAAGAATAGGACGCTCTTCACAGCACAGTGCTTTTTCGTCAGTTATCTATAAACTGAAGCATAGACTCCACAAAGAACATCCAAAGGGTATACTTCTATTACTCCACATCCCAAACACAAGCGCATGGAGTTGTGGGATGCAATTACATCTGCCACAAATAATTTCAAGGAGGAAAAAAACAAAAGGAGAACTGATTACCTCTGGCACCTGACTCTTCCTTCTTATTGTCCTCCATGAGTTTCTCCTTGACTTCCTTTTTTGGTATCTTAATTTCAGTCTTCACAGTCGCAGCTTCTATTTCAGCCTTCCTTTTCTTCACCGCCTTCTCTACCACCGCTACAATCTCCTTCTCCGCTGTCTCCTTCGAAAGAAAGTCGCTCTCTTTCGCCAGAAACTCCATTAGTCTCTCCACTATCCCAGTGGGATTGGCGGGGTCCAACCTCGCGCTGAACGACGCCGTTGAGGAGGACAATGAAGATGATCCCGGCTTCTTCTCCATTTCATCCACTGGGTAATCGGAGATTATCCCCATGACTTGCTGGTTTCAGTAATTCACAATTTAGACGCCTTCGACCATTTTACAAAATTCTAGCCTTTGTTTGGACGCTTAATTACCCTAAGTCTTGCATTTTCCTCCCTTTCTTGCTAAATTGGTAAGAAAGGGTGAAAAATTATAAGATAAGAATAAAAATAACCCAAATTTTCTTTTTATTCTTTTCAATTTTCTCTCTTATCCTTGTCCAAATAATGAAAAGGAAGAGAAATACAATTTCTTTTCCTTTCTCTTCTCATGGTTCCCTCCATCCAAACAAAGGCCTAGTATAGTGAGCCAGTACTATATTCGAATACATTAGATACTAAAATTAAAAAATATTTTATATTTTATAATTCACTATCCCTCTAAACTTTAAAGTTCTTTATAATTCCAATAGGCCTTCACTGATTTCTTAGCTTTCAAATTTTAAATTTGGTAGGCTGTCTCCAATTAAATAAGAAATTCTAATCTGTTTCATTAATATTTAGTTTATTTCTTTTAAATCATAACTTTTAATAGTATTTGAAATTTTAAAAATTAGTATGAAATTTTAGAGGAATTTATTGAGAAATTTGTTGGTTGTATATTTGGTTTTAGAAATTATAAATCTTCAACTAATTCTTAAATCTTTTTTCTTTTTTTAAAGTTTAACTTCTTTCACTTCTAAAATTTTTTATATTGGAAGAGTCGCTAAAATAGATCACCCACTTTTTCATATAAACTAATATTCTATATACTTCATTCTCACTCCTAACAACAACAACCCAATAATTAGAGAACTCTAGTAGTACGTAGTCTTACTCATAATTAATAGAAGTTGTTTTCAATAGATCCACATGAAAATAAATAAATAAATAAATACGTGCATATTTATATAATATGAATATATTTAAACATAAAATAAAAATAAAATACACATTAATGATGATAGATAAATAGATAGATATATAGATAGAGCGTACAAATAAAAATAAAAATAAGTAATAACATAATTAATACAATCAATATAAAACAAAGTAAAGAATAAAATAAAAGATAAAGTAAATAAATAAATAAATAGACAAACAAGAAAAGAAAACAAGTAAATAAATAAATCAAATAAGCCATTATAAGAAAATATGCAAGCAAAGTAAGGAAATGTTAAGCTAAATAATTATAAAAGAAGTATTACATATCAAATGTTTAGGCCAAATACAAGATATAAGACTTGAAAGAAAATATTTAAAAGACTTAGGAGAATAAGAAAGATTTCTCTATATGAAATCCTCTATTTTTATCCTAGTATGCTAAGATTTTCTCTCGAGAGCTATGTCCTAGCACATTTAAGAATCATAAATAAATAAAAAATGGACAATCACTAGAAAAAAATCTATTAAAAAATGTTACATACAAGAAGGGAAGATAAAAATGATGATAACAGGTAAAGATGGAGATCTAAACATTGCAACAATAGAAACTTTGTTGGGCTCAAGTCTTGGTACTGATTTGAAGGCGACAATTTGAGACAGTCAGGTAAAGATCATGTGAGGAGAAAGTTGAAAGCTTCAATTTGTAAGGAGAATTTCAGCGGCAGCATTGGTATATTCGTCGTGACGAAGAAAATGTTTTGCCACAGCGAAGCTAGGGAATAATTCCAAGGATCTTTCAGGAAAGGTTCGTTGTGGCCAATGTCTAGCTTTGCCGTGGAGAAGTCTCAAGATCAAACAAACACACCCTTCGGGAAAAATACGCCACGACGAAAGTCTGGTTCTACCGCAGTGAAGTTTCGAGATCGAGCTGAAAACATCTTTCGGGAAAGGTTCGTCGCAGACACAACCTAGCTTCACCTAGGCAAAAGCTTCAAATCTGCAACCTTGACCCAACAAACAAAAACTATTTTGTGTATGCAATTTCCAACAACCATTAACAACTCAACGAAAAGATGAATATGAACATATATAGAAGAAACTTCTTCAATTCTAAATCTCATTACTAAATTGAAACAGAGTTTGAGTATGGCTTTAATTACATATCAATAGTAACAACAATAGCTTAATACAAAATACAATTGAATGCTCATGCTTGATATGCTTATAAAGTGACCCAACAAATAGTTGAACTAACTTAGTTACTTAATGTAGATATCTTGGAGCTTGCCTAAAGCTTTGCAAAGGTCAACAACCTTCTTATTTTGCACCTGAGGAGTGAAAAAAATAATAGGTTGAGCTATGAGGCTCAGTGACTAATATATTTATAGCCATTGATAATGAGCACACAAATCAAGCATATATATATATATATATATGAAGCATATATATATATATATATATGCTTGATTTGTGTGCTCATTAACTCATAATTAAAATGTTATCACACAAAATACATCATTTATATTTAACTAGCAAAGAATAACACTCAATTGTGTATCATACTTTACAAATTGAAGATGGAATCATAATGGCTTGAGAGTCTCATAGATCGAAATGGAGAAAACAAAATTTACACCATGAACTAAATGAGTCCGTTTCATAGGAGGTCATATGTCATCACAAGCGGGCAGCCGGGAGAAAACTTTAAGTCAATGTGCACGTGCCGAATAAAATAATATCTCTCTTGCCCATACACAAGCAAACTTTTATGCTCAATTCGTTTCATCACATATTCATACTTTCGTGCTTCTTATGCTATTTCCTCTCTTGATTATACAAAATGTTGTAACATCTTTCAGAACATAACATGATAATAAATCATAATGCATTTTCCAACAATCAAAACAATTCAAAATCAAGCAATTAAGTATACATACACAAGTAAGAAATTTTCCCATCTCCACAATAACTATAAACATATCACCCACCTAAATTGTTTGTAAATCCAAACATCAAGTTTGCCTTTCCTCTTGCTCTTGCATGAGATTTTATTGGTTTCCTTCAAACAAACCAATTTTCATTCAAACCAATATTCTAATAAAAAATCCATAAAGCTTCAATCATATAAAAATATAAAATAAATAAAAATTGAGTTTAGACTTAATATACCCATAGTTTATCTGAGCTAGAAAAACTAAGACCTAGTTTAACAGTCCATGAAAATCAAAATGGGTTCCTTGGTTCTCTTCTTTCTCTCTTTATTCCCAACACAAAACTCATTTCCCTAATTATTTTTCTACCCAAGCAATAAGAAAACATGATGGAGATTACCTAAAACAAGTTTGTTCTTTTTCCTTCTTCTTCTTCTTTCTTTCTTCTCCATATTTTCTTCTTCTTCTTTCTTTTTTCTCCATGTTTTCTTCTTCCCTTTCTTATTTAAGATTACTTTAGTTTTGTCTTACCAATTTTACCCTTCCACATTTAATGAAATGTTCGTTTGCTCTTTTAGTCTCTTAAATACCATATTATGCCTATTATACGTTAGCTTAATTCTAACGTTTCTATTAAAAAATTTTAATTTCTACTTGTGCTTCCTAATTTAATGGACTAAATTTAAAAAATAAACAAATAAAGAAATTTTAGGTCCAACAATTCTCATCCCCTTAAAGAATTTCATCCTAGAAATTCTCATCTGAGTCTACAACAAAGTGTGGATAATTCTCCTTCATGGCTTCCAAAGGCTACTATGTTGCCTCCTCTCTTATATGGTTCTTCTATAAGACTTTAACCAAATTTATAGTCTTGTTTCTCAAGACCTTTTTTCCTTTGAATCTAGAATCTCTACTAGTTGTTCTTCATAAGTCAAATCCTCTCTTAATTGAACCTTTGACGGTTAGACTATGTGTGAAGGATCTGATCGGTATTTTCTTGATATTGCTATATGGAAGACATTGTGAATCTTGGATAATTCTGGTGGCAAGGCTAACTTATAGGCTAAAGGCCCAATCTTCTCTATAATTTCATAAGGGCCTATTTATCTTTGACCAAGCATGTGTTGGAGTTATGTAAATATAGTGCCCTAGAAAACAAATGTATTTATATGTAACTTTATCTTCTTCAGTTACAGTTTTGTAATGGAAATATTTATTATTAATAAAACAAAAGAGTTTGGTTTTATCTATGTGAGCGTTATATATCTAGTCAAAAGGTACCAAGATTCTTTTGTAAGTAATATACATATACATAGAGATGTATGGGAAACATGTATATTATTAGAATCTGAATTAATTGATTCACAGTTGAATAATCAAGTTGGTCACTTGATTATTGTTGGCCCCCAAATTTTTCTTGTTAAATGAAGCATGATCTAAATTAATTATGAGGTTTGATGGATAAATTTTTGGATCTACTTATTATGTAAATGTTAGTAGAATTTATTCTATGGTTTGGTTATATTAAAAGTGGTAAGAATGCATAAGGGCATTTTAGGCAAGCCGCTTAAGGTTATAAGACTTAAGGCTTAAATGAAAGGGCAAAATGGACATTGCACACTTATTAAGGGTATAAAAAGAAGAAGAAAGAGTTGTTTTGTTGGAAAGGGAAGAAGAAACCGTGGAAGAGAGGAGAAGAAGAGGAAAATTAGGGTTTTGGAAATCTTGAAGAATTTGACGAATCTTGGAGCTAAACAAGTAAGTACCAGACTCAACCCTTCTTGATTTTTTGAATGAATCATGTTTAGTGATCATTAGAAGAGAAAAATGGGGTTGAATGTGGGTAGGATGATATTGATGAACGGTGTTCTAGGGTTAACGATTTTGTTGTGTTTGTGAATGGATTTTGTGTTGAAATTGTTGGAGTTATGTAAATATAGTGCCCTGGAAAGCAAGTGTATTTACATGTAACTTTATCTTCTTCAGTTACGGTTTTGTAATGAAAATATTTATTATTAATAAAACAAAAGAGTTTGGTTTTATCTGTATGAGCATTATATATCTGGTCATAAGGTACCAAGATTCATTTGTAAGTAATATACATATACATAGAGATGTATGGGAAACATGTATATTATTAGAATCTGAATTAATTGATTCACAGTTGAATAATCAAGTTGGTCGTTTGATTATGGTTTAGACTGTAGTGTTGCGATTTATCTCCATATAAGTAAAGGAGTTTTCTTAAAGAGAATGATGAGTTTCATATCATGAAAGTAGTAGACTTTCGATAATGGCACTATTAAATGAATTTTGAATCAAGTATATTTTCAAGAATAAAGTGGGCCGTTACTTTATGCTTAAAACATACAACTTAAGCATTCGCTTATTATGAACCACAATCTTGATGAGTGGTGAACTCATATGTGTTTCATTATAATTCTTGATATGATCGGAATGGATTTTTACAGGTATTAATCCGATTGTTCGCATGTTGCAATTATTAATTGAAACATGTATCGTGGAACATTCACTCGAATAAAGAGTTTATAATGTTATCATCTCTTCTAGATGTTTTAAGGAGATTTGGTGATTAAGCTGGCGCGATGGTTTGATGGACTAGCTACCCATCAAGTCTTAACACTAAGATGAGATCTTATGTGTTAATCACCATATAAAGTAAAATGAGAGATCTAGAAGGAAAAACCAACATAAGGACAAAATGGTAATTTTACCCTTTATTGTGCGGATGGCTATAATAAGGTTCTAAATAGGGTTTGCAATTGGACATATTATCATAATATTTAATAATTCAAGAGTTCAACTAATTGTCTTTAGTTGAATGACATTTAGTTAATAAGCTAGAATTAATTCTAATGAGATTGAATTATTTCGGGCTTATAGACTTGAATTATCAAAGTACAATAAGATTCCCACTTGGCTTTAAGGAAGGTTATCAAGCTAAGTAAGAAGTAGTTTGGAGGCTTTAGAAGTCCATAATTGAATGATGGGCTTATACAAATTAATAGTTAATTGGAAGCCCATATGTTCATTTAGAAATGGGCTTGTTTTGGTTTAATGTAATTGATTATATTAATTATATTAAAACAATTTTTAAATGGAGAAGAAGCAATTTTGAAATTGTGTTAGGTTAGATGTGTAACCACACATTTGACATTAAAATACTAAATAAAGATGGTCTTTATTATGGTTCATCATTATTAAATGGAGTTATGAACTTACCATTAAATGGTTTAATGGTTGGCTTTTAATGTTGGCATGTAACCTATTTGCATTCATTAGATTAAAGATGAAAGATGTGCATTAGATGGACCATCTTCCTTCTTTCTTCTTGCCAAAACCGAAATGGGTATTCAATTATAGGTTATGGTCTTTTCAAATAGCCATTTAAAGATAAATGAAGTAAGTCTCATTTATTGGCTATTTGATGAGTGATTAATGTAAGAAGTGATGCATTGGATGCCTCTCACTCTTTCCATTTGATGCATATTTCGAAATTGAGAGGTAAGAAAGGGTTCTTGCATGTTTTTTAGACATTCTCTCTTTTCATGCAAGAGAGAACCGAAATTCTAAGTGAAAGAATTGAAAGAGTTTGATTTTGGTTCTTCTTCTTCTAAGAAAATCTCCTCCAAATATTTCTTCTCCTTTCCCACCAAAGGATTTTGTTAACCTAGTTGTCCTTGAAGAACAAGTGGTAAATCTAATTGGTAGAGGATACTACTACAAGGAAGAAGATAGATTGCTAAAGGAAAAGACTCAAAGGCAAAGGATTTGGATACAAGAAAGAGAGGATAGCACAGCGAGGATTTAAAGCTGTAGCGAAGGAGTCGGTAATTCCTTTTATCTTGTTCTTGGTTCTATTATCCTTATACCATATCATGTATGGATTAGCATATTGATTTGGATATATTGCTTCCGCTGCAAGACGATTTCTTAAAAAGTTTTGAAATCTATCGTTTCTCCAAACTAAGCATGCTTTCTTTTTCCGATCCAACAATTGGTATCAGAGCTGGTTTTTCATGCATGATTTCGGTTCCTATATGGTGGATGCATGGGTTGGCAATCTTTTTATGTATACTGCATATTTTTATGTGATAGAAATATATATGGTGTATGTCGCTCTTTTGGTTGTCCATAGAAGTTAAATTTTATCTTGTAAGATTTCTTCATTTGGTTGTAACAAGGAGGGTGGTCTATCATCACCATGTTTCCTCCTTGGTTTCTTTTTTCTATTTTATTTTTTTTTGTTATGTACAAATTGATGTAATGATGAAGAAGGAGCAGCCATGGATTGAAGAAATGGAAAGGTAAAATTTTCGGTATATCCTTTTGTGTTTTGGCATAAGTTTTGTAAAAACTAAGTTGCTGGAATTTTTGTTTCAATGAATCATATTTCAGTTATGATTGGAAAACAAGTGCTGGTTTTTTGTTTCAAAGAATCCAATTTCGGTTTTGCTAAAATACTAAGTGTTGTGTTTAATTTTCATGAAATGAGTTTCGGTTTTAATAAAACAAGTGCTGGAATTTTTTGTCAAAACAAAGATTTGGTTTTCTAAAAATCTAGTGCTGGAATTTTATTTTTCAAAATAACAAAATTCTAATTTCATAAATGCCATTACATTTTGTTTACCGAATGGGCCGGATCATGTTAGCGAAGAGTTTGAAGCGGAAGATCCAAGATGAAGAAGCATATTTTGGGCCTAAAAGGCTTGTAATTATTTTATGTTTCTAGGATGGACAATCAAAATTGGCTTTATTAGTTCATGTGATGAATGGAGAAATGAATGCTTATAATATGTGATATTATGTGATTGCATGTCATTTAGAAAATTGCCAACCCTAGGCCTTGCCATGCATTCATTATGTATAAGATATATAATGAAACAATATAGGATGGATAATAAATTGCATCTAGACAAGATGATATTTAAAACTTAAAGCCCAAAAAGATTAAGTGGGAGAGGATGCTCCTGTGAGAGTCCACGGTCTCCAAATGATGGCCCGTTTGCATGTGGTGAAGTGTTACTCCCCATCGGAGGGCATGGATCCTAGATCTTGCATGGTTTGGGTCTCCTTAAGGATAAGTCCACTTAATGATAGCAAATATGACCTCCCACCGAGGCATGATTTGTAGGTATCTTTAGTGAATGAATCAAATGTTTATACACTCAACATTTTTTATCAATAAACTGCCCACCGTAGCTCTGTTGGTAAAAGTATGGACCAAATTAAGAGGCTTCTTAAAAAATTGAGCATGAGATGCTTGGTAGTTTTTGAGTGGGAGGGTCCCAGCTTTTTCTTTTAATAGATAAGATGGCCCACCGTCACTTAGTCTGTTATAGATAAGAAAAATAACCGTCCTTTTAATGTTTTATTTTTTAAGTTTTGTTAAATCTATCATCATGCATACATGCATCATGATTTTATACAAAGTTCCATAAATTGTTGACTAGTATGCTCATGTTTTAATAATTTATATTTTCAGACATAATCAACCACAAAATGAATCCACTCACCCTGCTCTTGACTAATAACAAATTGGAAAATGGAGACAAGTTTAATGAATGGAGACATAACCTTGACATTGTTCTTCAATATGAGCGTATTTCATGGGTGTTAAGCTGAAAATGAGCCTACACCTCTAAGTGGAGATGCAACTCTGAGCAAGTCCAACAACATGAGCGTAAGGAATCTTGACAAGACTACTAAGTGTTATATTAAAGCCTGTCGTGGCATGTTGCAAAAGCAAATTGCTTGTATGAAAACTGCTAGTCAATGGTCCATCACCTACATGAGATGTTTGGTGTGAGGACTAGGTCTGCAAGAGTGAAAGCTATCCAAACCTTTCATAATCTCGAGCGAAACACCGTGAACCGTGCGGGATTACATGATGAAGGTAATCTCTGCGGTCACCGAATTTGAGATGCTTGGGCGGATATGGATGCGGACACGCAGATGATTATGATCATCAATAGCTTAAACTCTTCTTTTCAGCAGTTTAAGTTGGACTATGAGCTCAACAAAGAAAATTACACCTTGAGTGAGTTGATGAATACCCTTGAGCACGGAGGAAATATTGAATATTAAGGCTCATGGGCGAGAAGCTAATGTAGCTTCTTCTTCTAAGTCGAGGGTAAGGCAAGGAAAATAAGAAGGGTCCAATGAAAAGAAGGCCCAAATAGGCGTCAAGGCCAAACCCATGAAAAGAAGGCCAAAGAGAACATCAAAGGAAAGTGTTTCCCTTTGTGATGAGATGGGCTCTTGGAAAAGAAACATCGATCTACCTAGAGTCCCTCAAAAGCAAACAAGGTATGGGCTTCCTAAGTTTGTTAGGAACTAGAAATGTGGCAGATTTATCTACTTCTTGGATATTAGATTAGGAGCTACTAACCATGTTTGTAATTCTTTGCGGGGTTCAATGAAGGAAAAGACTTCCTAAAGGCCGATTTCAAGTTAAGATAGCAGATGGTTCCTATGTTTCAGAGAATCGGTGGGAGTAGTTATCTTGGACTTTCCTAGTGGTCATAGGTTATATTTGGAAGATGTTTATTACATGCCAATGATTGTAAGGAACATGATTTACATTTTTTGTCTAAATAAAATCGCTATTCCTTATATTTTGAAAAGGTTGTTTCAATATATGAGAATAAGGATTTTATTTGTGAAGCGATAATTAAACAGGATTGTTTTTATAGAACCTATGAAAGGCTCACTAAACACCCACAAATTGATAAAACCAAGGCAATCCAATATCTCTAGCATTAATTCAAAGTATCTGTGGCATCTAAGGATGGGTCATATCAATCGAAAAGACTTGACAAGCTAGTAAAGGATGGGATCCTTATGGGCTTGGATAGTGATCCATTACCCACTGTGAATCTTGTATTGAAGGAAAATGACAAAAGCCTCATTTCCTTCTAAAGGAAGCAGATTTGAATCCACATTGGACATGGTACATCTTGATGTGTGTGGGCCCATGAATGTACAAACTAGAGGAGGTTATGAATATTTCATAACTTTTATAGATGATTACTCAAGACATGGCTATTTGTATTTGATGCATAAAAAGAGTGAATCTTTGAAAAGTTCAAAGAATTCAAAGTCAAGTCGAGAAGCAACTTGGCAAGCCATTAAAACGACTTCGATCGGATCGAGGTGGTGAGTATTTATCTGAGAGTTCAGCAATATTTAATTGACAATAGAATTGTTTCAATTTGTCGACTCCTCGTACACCTCAACAGAATGGTGTAGCGAGAGGAGAAATAGAACTCTATTGGAAATGGTAAGATCAATGATGTCTATACTAGCCTTCCAAAATCGTTACGGGATATGCCATACAAACGGCAACATATCTTCTTAACTTTGCTCCATCCAAATCGGTGCCTAAAATACCTAGGGAGTTGTGGATGGCCGAGTGCCTTCATTGAGGCACTTGAGGACTTAGGGCTGCCCATTTCATGTTCTAAAGCCTGAATCCACAAAGATGGAACCAAGGTCAGAAGTATGTTTGTTTGTAGGATATCCTACGGGAACTCGAGGGTACTATTTTTACAGTCCTCATAATAGGAAGGTATTTGTGTCGACAAATGCAAACTTCTTAGAGGAAGAGTTTGTGAGAAATCACAAAGGAAGAAGTGAAGTAGTACTAAAGGAGTTAGCAATTTCATCCAAACCAAGAGTTATTTTGGATATGACAGAACAAGATGTCGAAATGGATTCAAGAGTTGAACCAGAAGTGCAACCTGAACATCAAAATGTGCCAAGACGTAGTGGGAGGGTTGTGAGACAACCAGATAGGTATCTGGGTTTAGGAGAAGGCTTAATTGCCATCTTAGACCAAGAAAAAACAGATCCCGTTACGTATACACAGGCTATTAATGATGTTGATGCAGGAAAATAGCTTAAGGTAATGGAATCGGAAATAGATTCTATGTATACTAATGAAGTCTGGGTCCTTGTAGATCTACCACCAGGTCTAAAAACCATAGGGTGTAAATGGATCTACAAAAGGAAAAGGGGACCAGATGGAAAGGTAGAGACCTTTAAAGCTAGATTGGTAGCTAAAGGCTATACTCAAAAGGAGGGTATAGACTATGAGGAGACTTTTTCTCTGGTTGCCATGCTTAAGTCCATCAGGATTATTTTGGCCATAGCAGCCTATTTCGATTATGAAATATGGCAAATGGATGTCAAGACCGCATTTCTGAATGGAGATCTTGAGGAGACCATTTATATGGCCCAACCGAAGGATTCATTGAGCTAGGTAATGAGCATAAGGTTTGCAAGTTGTAAAGGTCCATTTATGGACTTAAGCAAGCATCTAGGTCTTGGAACATTAGGTTTGATAAGGCTATCAAAACCTATGGGTTCATACAAAACCTAGATGAGCCTTGTGTTTACAAAAGAATACAAGAAGGTAAGGTTACTTTCCTAATCTCGTATGTTGATGACATTCTACTCATTGGGAATGATGTGGGAATGTTATCTGCGGTTAAGGATGGGTGAATGAGCAGATTTTCAATGAAGGATTTGGAGAGGCTACCTATGTTATAGGGATCAAACTTATAAGGGATCGTAAGAACAAGAAGATAGTTTTGTCTCAACTAACTTACATTGAGAATATGCTCAATAAGTTCGCCATGCAAGATTCCAAGAGGGGTTTCACTCCTACTAGACATGGAATCAAACTTTCAAAGGAACAAGCACCTAAAACCCAAGAGGAGGTTGAACGCATGTGTAACATTCCATATGCTTCGGCAGTTGGTAGTTTGATGTATGCAATTCTGTGCACTAGACCGGATATCTGTTACGCATTGGGACTGGTAAGCAGATTTCAGTCCAATCCAGGAATGGAACATTGGACTGCGGTTAAGTGTATACTTAAGTATCTTCGTAGGACAAAGAACTTAATGGTTGTTTACTCTGGAAGTAATCTTATTCTGACAGGATATACGGATTCTGATTTCCAATCAGATGTTGATTAAAGGAAATCAACTTCTGGTTCTATATTTACTTTAGGAGGTGGAGCCATAGTTTGGAGGAGTTTCAAGCAATCTTGTATTGCTGATTCGACTATGGAGGCTGAGTATGTTGTTGCTTGTGAAGCACCAAAGGAAGCAGTCTGGCTCCGGAAGTTCCTAAATGATTTGGAGGTAGTTCCAGAGGCAGAAAAAGCCATTACACTTTATTGTGATAATAGTGGGCGATGGCTAATTCTAAAGAACCTCGGAACCACAAAGTCGCCAAACACATTGGCGAAAGTATCATCTCATAAGGGAGATAATACAACGTGGAGAAGTGGATGTGGTAAAGATTCCTACTGAGCAAAACCTTGCTGATCCGTTCTAAAGAAATTGACTCAAAAGAGCTTTGAGGGTCACCTAGAAGGATGGGAATGAAGGATATGTCAAACTTGCTTTAGGGCAAGTGGGAGATTGTTGGAGTTATGTAAATATAGTGCCTGGAAAGCAAGTGTATTTACATGTAACTTTATCTTCTTGATTCGGTTTTGTAATGAAAATATTTATTATTAATAAAACAAAAGAGTTTGGTTTTATCTGTATGAGTATTATATATCGGTCATAAGGTACCAAGATTCATTTGTAAGTAATATACATATACATAGAGATGTATGGGAAACATGTATATTATTAGAATCAATTAATTGATTCACAGTTGAATAATCAAGTTGGTCGTTTGATTATGGTTTAGAGCGTAGTGTTGCGATTTATCTCCATATAAGTAAAGGAGTTTACTTAAAGGGAATGATGAGTTTCATATCATGATAGTAGTAGACTATCGATAATGGCACTATTAAATGAATCGGAATCAAGTATGTTTTAAGAATAAAGTGGGTCGTTACTTTAATCTTAAAACATACAACTTAAGCATTAAACTTATTATGAACCACAATCTTGATGAGTGGTGAACTCATATGTGTTTCATTATAATTCTTGATATGATCGGAATGGATTTTTACAGGTATTAATCCGATTATCGCATGTTGGAATTATTAATTTAAAAACATGTATCGTGCAACATTCACTCAAATAAAGAGTTTATAGTGTTATCAACTCTTACAGATGTTTTAAGGAGATTTGGTGATTAAAGCTGGCGCGATAGTTTGATGGACTAGCTACCCATCAAGTCTTAACACTAAGATGAGATCTTATGTGTTAATCACCATATAAAGTAAAATGAGAGATCTAGAAGGAAAAACTAGCATAAGGGCAAAACGGTAATTTTATCCTTTGTTGTGCGGATGGCTATAATAAAGTTCTAAATAGGGTTTGCAATTGGACATATTCTCATAATATTTAATAATTCAAGAGTTCAACTAATTGTCTTTAGTGGAATGACATTTAGTTAATAAGCTAGAATTTATTCCAATGAGATTGAATTATTTCTGGGCTTATTGGAGCTTGAATTATCAAAGTCCAATAAGATTTCCCACTTGGCTTTAAGGAAGGTTATCAAGCTAAGTAAGAAGTAGTTTGGAGGCTTTAGAAGTCCATAATTGAATGATGGGCTTATACTAATTAATGGTTAATTGGAAGCCCATATGTTCATTTAGAAATGGGCTTGTTTTGGTTTAATGTAATTGATTATATTAATTATATTAAAGCAATTTTTTTAAATGGAGAAGAAGCAATTTCGAAATTGTGTTAGGTTAGATGTGTAACCACATTTGACATTAAAATACTAAATAAAGATGGTCTTTATTATGGTTCATCATTATTAAATGGAGTTATGAACTTACCATTAAATGGTTTAATGGTTGGCTTTTAATGTTGGCATGTAACCTATTTGCATTCATTAGATTAAAGATGAAAGATGTGCATTAGATGGACCATCTTCCTTCTTTCTTCTTGCCAAAACCGAAATGGGTATTCAATTATAGGTTATGGTCTTTTCAAATAGCCATTTTAAAGATAAATGAAGTAAGTCTCATTTATTGGCTATTTGATGAGTGATTAATGTAAGAAGTGATGCATTGGATGCCTCTCACTCTTTCCATTTGATGCATATTTCGAAATTGAGAGGTAAGAAAGGGTTCTTGCATGTTTTTTAGACATTCTCTCTTTTCATGCAAGAGAGAACCGAAATTCCTAAGTGAAAGAATTGAAAGAGTTTCAATTTTGGTTCTTCTTCTTCTAAGAAAATCTCCTCCAAATATTTCTTCTCCTTTCCCACCAAAGGATTTTGTTAACCTAGTTGTCCTTGAAGAACAAGTGGTAAATCTAATTGGTAGAGGATACTACTACAAGGAAGAAGATAGATTGCTAAAGGAAAAGACTCAAAGGCAAAGGATTTGGATACAAGAAGGAGAGGATAGCGCAGCGAGGATTTAAAGCTGTAGCGAAGGAGTCGGTAATTCCTTTTATCTTTTTCTTGGTTTTATTATCCTTATACCATATCATGTATGGATTAGCATATTGATTTGGATATATTGCTTCCGCTGCAAGATGATTTCTTAAAAAGTTTTGAAATCTATCGTTTCTCCAAACTAAGCATGCTTTCTTTTTCCGATCCAACAGAAATGAGTTTAGAAATGAAGTAGGAATGATGATTTAGGATTAAGATGAGTAATTTGTGAATTATGGGAAGTATGAAGATGAAAAATGTCAAAGAACAAGTGTTCGGAAGATTTCCGGTCTTGCGTCGCAATAAGACGCAGAGCGTCCACGTCGCGGCTTGGCGTGGCGTACTCCTGACGCAAGCGCATGCATGCCACCACGACGCGTGTGTGAGTGCCCTCACCGCGTCGCGCTTCTGGATTTCGCCGCGTAGAGCTCTAGCATTTTATGCCGCGACGAGCTCTTGTTTTCCTACAAAAACATGTTTTGGTATTTTGGACATAACTTTTGATGTAGATGTGAAAATGATATGATTTTTGTTTTGTTGTAAAATAGAGACAAAGTGTTGGACCCCGATTTTTTAGTAAAAATAAGAAATATTCAAAAGTGGATGAGTTGATTGAAATGAAGTTAAATAGCAAGAAGTAAAAAGAGAAAGTGTGATAATATGAGAAATTGTGAAATAGTTGACTTTTTGGCCTTTGAGAGTTGACTTTTGATTTAGTCAAAATTTGATAAAATGGTCTTCTGGAAACTTGTAGATTATGTCAAGAGCTGGTTTCCCTCTGATAGCCTTCTCCCGGCTGCCCGCTAGTGGCATAGGAGCTCCGATTTCGGACTCCCCTCTATTCACGGCTGCACACGACCGCTATGCGGGAATGTGCAGTACGTCATGTTAGGACCGACCCAAACCATTTAATGTGTTATGTGCTTGGTGTTGGATGGCGTGGTATAACCCGCAAACACACGCCGCAGTATAACCTGCAAACACCTACGGGTGGGGTGTGGGGTCCAACGTCAAACCAATGATGTGTTAGATGATCTTGCTCTGTTTGTATGTGATATTCTATGATGTGATACATTCATGTTTGAAATGGTGCATAATTTGTGAAAAGTTTGAGAATTTGAGAAATAATGGTTAATTTGAAATCACGAAATTTCGGAAACAGTTTATGAGGATTTTAAAATAAATGAAGATGATGAGAAAAATCTTAGAAACTATTGACGAAGGTTTATAAATTTCCGAATGGGAAAGATTTGAAAAGTTTGAAAAGAAAATTTTCGCTTATGTTTCATTTATACGTATGTTACCCACTGAGCTGTCAAGCTCACCCCACCTCTCATCCTCATCTCCAGGTTTCCAAGCAGGAGATTGGATGAAGACGGTCCAGTCATCAGTTCTGCATGTGTCAGTAATAGGGTTCGTTGAGATTGTGGTTTTTGGTTTGATATCGTGGATTGAAAATGTCACTTTGGTATTGATGATGCATTTAAGTTAAGTTATGAAATTGAATTTATGTATGATAGTGGAATTGGATTATTTAAGTAGATCATGTTAGTTTATATGAATATGATTGAATTGTATTCGAATTGAAGTATGTATGATGGATTGAGATTATGAAGTGCTTAGATATAGATGTGTGTTTCTGCCGGTGTTTGAATTCCGGACGGGGAGTCTGATGACTTTGTGTGATTGGATTTGGTTTATAGAAGTGTATTTTTGCCTTTGCAGATTTTTGGGCTGTCAAAATACAGCCGTTATGTTGCCCGATTTTCGGTAAAAAATCGGGTTAAGATAAAAATAAGAATTAAGAAATTAGTTTGGTAAAGATGAGATTTGTGTGATTAAGACAAATTATATGAATTTAGTGTCATATGAGGATAAATTTCCAAAAAGGAAATTGTCTGGATTGATTATGATTTGAATGTGATTGAGTAAAGGGAAAAGGAACGAATAAAAAAAAAAGAAAGAAAAAAAAAGCTATATCGGTTTCGGATGGTTAGTCTAGGTTATCCAACGCATCTCGTTTCGTTTCTCGACCAATCTTCGTTACCGGATGTCGGACACTTGTTTTCGATTCGCTTCGATGTGAATTTCATTTCGAGACGTTCTGAGTTTTCTGTTTGCTCCGATTCCGCACTTTGTTTCGCTTTTCGTTTTTCCGTTTCCGTTTTTCGGTTGGGATCCGGTTAAAGAGATCGGGTCCCAATATAGATGGTATCAGAGCCCAGTATTATGATCGTACTTGGGCGTTGTGTCTAATTGATTTGTATAAAAGTGTTCAAACATAAGATTGAATTTGTGAGATTGTGATAAAGATAAAGTGTATACTAAAGTGCTTGATAGATGAAGATGATAAGAATGTTAAGTGATTTTAGGAAATTGTGCATAAAATTGAGATTTGAAGTTCATGAGGAATTAGGATGATTTGATTTTGTATATCCATTTGTGAGTGAAAGATGAGCATGGAGATGGATTTTTATGCATTATGTGAAGACCTAATTAAGTGTTCGATGAGGGTTAAGAGCTTTAATGAATTTTAGGTTTGTGATGATGGAAAATTGAGATTTGAACTGAATGATAACATTTGGATGAAATTGATTTGATTATACTTCTTTGAGATGAAAGTATGACTATTTGAAGGATGTCATGATGATAAAGATTAAATGATGATTGAACGATATGAGGGTTCCTTAAGAAATGGACCATTGACTTGTGTCCATAAGTGTAGAAACAATGAGTTATGACTATAGTGAATTGATATGATATGAGTGGTATGTGATTTAAGGAAATGAAAATTGTGAAGAGATTGAGAATATGTATGATGAGTAAATTAGAAAAAAAAAATGCTTGATGATCTTTGTTTAGAAAGACAGTTTTGCAAAGATGAGGTACTTAGAGTTTAATCTAGTATGAATTTCAAGGACGAAATTCTTTTAAGAGGGGGAGAAATATTGGACCCCGATTTTTGAGTAAAAATAAGAAATATTCAAAAGTGGATGAGTTGATTGAAATGAAGTTAAATAGCAAGAAGTAAAAAGAGAAAGTGTGATAATATGAGAAATTGTGAAATAGTTGACTTTTTGGCCTTTGAGAGTTGACTTTTGATTTAGTCAAAATTTGATAAAATGGTCTTCTGGAAACTTGTAGATTATGTCAAGATCTTTCCGTAGCCATAAAGTTTGATATTTTTCGATATCGGGAGTGAGAGTTATGATCAGTCAAAGTTCGTTCGAAGTTTGACTTTGAGGAAAAAGTTGACTATTTAATTGAGGCAAAATCCGAGAAAATGATCTACATGAAACTTGTAGCCTCTGTCGAGAGTTTTTCGTGGACATAAAGTTTGCTATTTTTCGATGTCGGAATTAAGAGATATGATTTTTGGAAAATTCAGGTATAAGTATGTATTTGAAGTCTTGTAACTTGGTTTGAACTCCAACCCTTTTGTAATCTTTTGCTTATACATCCTTCGTCCGACATCCGATTGATTTGATTCTTAAAGATTTGGATTCCTAAGACAATTACGGTCATTTTTATGAAGAATTATGATTTTTAGGAGATTAAATGGAAAGAGATTGATTGAACCAAAGTAAGAGATGGGTTATAGGTTATAAATTGGATAATTTTCTGAACATAGTTCAGTATTTTGCAATTTTCGGGATCTGTACAACTCCGATTGAGTTGATTCTTAAGGGAAAATAAAGTTAAGATATAGGGCTACAACTCTTATGAAGGGATCGAAATTTAGTTTCAACCCTAAGGTTGTTAATTTTTGGAATTAAATTCGCGTAATGTTCAGTCTCGGATTTTTCGCAGGTCCGATAGTATTTTGGCTATAACTTCTTCGTTTTAGATCCGAATTGAGCACCGTCAGTTGCGTTGGATTAGTAAGATCGAGAGGAACAATTATCTAGGAGAAAGTTTGTCCAATTTATTTCGTTTAGTTGCCTGAAATCAGATCGCAAGGTATCAGTTTTTCAAGTTCCTGCAAGGGCAATTTTGGAAATGGGCAAATAAGTGAGGGTAACTTGGTCATTTTGGCACCATTTTAAGTGACAAGGCAGAACACATCAGAGGCTGTCGTTTTAGCCAAATAAGAAGTAGCAAAGCCGTGGAAATAACAAGAGAAGAGAAAGGAGAAGAAAGAAACGTGAGAGAGGGAGAAAAGAGAGAGGTTCGGTGGAGAGAAGAAGACATAGCTAGGGTTGCAATTTTTATGGGTTTTATTAGGGATTTTCGTGGGTTTCAAGAGTAAAGAGAAGGAAGAAGATGAAAGCTTGCTTGGAGTTCATTAATGGCCGAAAATGGTGGAAAAATGGTATTTTTAAAGTTGAGGAAAGGAGAAGGACTTCGGAAAAGTAAAGCTTTGGAGAAGATGTTAGCATCGATTCGAGGTGGGTAACGTATTTGTATTTCGAATTTTAAGCTTTGAACAAGTTTGTGAAAAATCAAGAATGAAAATGTTTTTGGAAAATTGTTGTTTATGAAAATTGTTGCAAGTATTGATTTTGAAGGTTTAATTAAGAAAGCGTTGTTATATGATATTTGAAATAAGTTAAGGAAACTATGTTTTTGAAGAACCAAGAAGAGAAAAGATTTCGAAAATTTGTTTAAGAAATTGTTATTCATGACGTTTGAATTACTCAAAGAAATTGTTTTGTTCGGACAATGCAAACAAGATGATTCAATTGATTACATTCATCGCTTTTGAATGTTTTGATAAAGAATGAAATAGTTGGTAATTTAACTGTTTTGATAACATGATTCCTTATGACAAGATTTGTACTTTTTGATATTTGATATTTGAGAAATCCTTGGGTTAGAATGATGGACGTTAATGCTTTGGAATTTTTATAAAACCACAGTTTATGAAAGTGTTTGAAAAACTAGGATTTCTGCAAGCTTTGAAAATGTTAGAAAAATATCGCTTATAAAAGTGTTTGACAATTTATGATTCCCGAAGATTTTTGAAAGTGTTTATAAATTATAGTATATATATATATATATATAAAGGGGTTTGAAAAACTTGATTCCGAATAAACTTGGAAGTGTTTAGAAAGTATTCTTTACATGAATGTTAGAAGATTTTGATTTCCGAAAATGCATTTGAAATCGTGTAGAAAATATGGTTTATGCGAATGTTTAAAATTTATGATTTCCAATTACCTTCGGAATTAGTTATAAACTCTTGTTTATGAAAATGTTTGAAAATCTTAATCTCCGTTGAGTACATTCCTTGCTTTCGAAATTTCTGTAGAAATTGTTATATATTCAATGATTTTGGAATTCCAATTATTAATTTCGAATGCTTCGAATGCTTAAATTCCTTGATTTTGTACTGAATGGAGAAAATGTTTTGAAAACTTATTGTGTATGTTTTCGAAAAATCAAGAAAAGAAGAAGGTTTCGAAAATAGTTAAAATGATTCGATTTATTATTTTGAATGATGGTTTGATTGATTTGAAATTTTGATTTCCGAATGATTTCGAGAAGGTGGAAGAAAGAAAGTATCGAATTTTGGTATTGATTTCAAATGGTTTGGAAAATTGTTCCAAGTTCTACGTGTTTGAAAAGTTGGAAAATCATGATTTCTGACTATTTTGGAAAGTAGGGAAAACTATGATTGCCGAATGTTTTTAGAAATTAATTATAAAATATTGTTTATGTACTGTTTGATTTTCATTTGATGAAATTCTTTGCTTTTGGAATAACTTTAGAAATTTTGTTATATGTTCAATGATATGAGAAATTGAAACTTTCAATTTCGAAAGTTTTCAAAGGTTTTAAATATTGATAGATTTCGAGCATGTCAGAATTACAAAAAAATTATTACAAAAGTTAGATTTATTGTTTCTAAAGATTTTTGGAAATTGAATGAAGAAATTGTTATTCAGTATATTCGAAAATTTTTAGAGATTGTTATTATGTCTTGGAAAATCAAGGAGAGAAATGTTTTTGAAAATCGATTTAAGAAATTAAAATGATTAGTGATTTTTATTGTTTTAAATAAAAGGTGAAAATCGTGGTTTAAATTTTGGATGAGACATGTGTATTGTATGTTTCAAAGGAATTGATAAAGTTGTTATCTATTTTGTGTTGCATACTTTAATTATGCATTGTTACAAACCGAATATGATTGTGAATCGGTATAAAAGTGATTGATGAATTGTGATGGTATTTGATTTTGTTATGTGAATTATGTGAAATTATGAATGATAATGTGACACGATATGAAAATCAAGTTTTCGAAATGTGCCTCCGGGCAATATGATTTTCGAGTTTGATATATGTTATGTGGGTTTGGTAAGGTCCCCTCCGATGAGTCAGTGCACTGGTTTCCCTCTGATAGCCTTCTCCCGGCTACCCGCTAGTGGCATAGGAGCTCCGATTTTGGACTCCCCTCTATTCACGGCTGCACATGACCGCTATGCGGGAATGTGCAGTACGTCATATTAGGACCGACCCAAACCATTTAATGTGTTATGTGCTTAGTGTTGGATGCCGCGGTATAACCCCCAAATACACGCCGCAGTATAACCTGCAAACACCTACGGGTGGGGTGTGGGGTCCAACGTCAAACAAATGATGTGTTAGATGATCTTGCTCTGTTTGTATGTGATATTCTATGATGTGATACATTCATGTTTGAAATGGTGCATAATTTGTGAAAAGTTTGAGAATTTGAGAAATAATGGTTAATTTGAAATCACGAAATTTCGGAAACAGTTTATGAGGATTTTAAAATAAATGAAGATGATGAGAAAATCTTAGAAACTATTGACGAAGGTTTATAAATTTCTGAATGGGAAAGATTTGAAAAGTTTGAAAAGAAAATTTTCGCTTATGTTTCATTTATACGTATGTTACCCACTGAGCTGTCAAGCTCACCCCACCTCTCATCCTCATCTCCAGGTTTCCAAGCAGGAGATTGGATGAAGACGGTCCAGTCATTAGTTCTGCATGTGTCAGTAATAGGGTTCGTTGAGATTGTGGTTTTTGGTTTGATATCGTGGATTGAAAATGTCACTTTGGTATTGATGATGTATTTGAGTTAAGTTATGAAATTGAATTTATGTATGATAGTGGAATTGGATTATTTAAGTAGATCATGTTAGTTTATATGAATATGATTGAATTGTATTCGAATTGAAGTATGTATGATGGATTGAGATTATGAAGTGCTTAGATATAGATGTGTGTTTCTGCCGGTGTTTGAATTCCAGACGGGGAGTCCGATGACTTTGTGTGATTGGATTTGGTTTATAGAAGTGTATTTTTGCCTTTGCAGATTTTTGGGTTGTCAAAATACAGTTAGTTATCTGCCCGATTTTTGGTAAAAAATCGGGTTAAGATAAGAATAAGAATTAAGAAATTAGTTTGGTAAAGATGAGATTTGTGTGATTAAGACAAATTATATGAATTTAGTGTCATATGAGGATAAATTTCCAAAAAGGAAATTGTCTGGATTGATTATGATTTGAATGTGATTGAGTAAAGGGAAAAGGAATGAATTTAAAAAAAAGAAAGAAAAAAAAAGCTATATCGGTTTCGGATGGTTAGTCTAGGTTATCCAACGCATCTCGTTTCGTTTCTCGACCAATCTTCGTTACCGGATGTCGGACACTTGTTTTCGATTTGCTTCGATGTGAATTTCATTTCTAGACGTTCCGAGTTTTCTGTTTGCTCCGATTCCGCACTTTGTTTCGCTTTTCGTTTTTCTGTTTCTGTTTTTCGGTTGGGATCCGGTTAAAGAGATCGGGTCCCAACACAAAGGCCTACAAGTTTTATGAAGAAAATAAGTTTTGAATCAGTCCTTAAAGATCTCAAATTTTGGATGGAATTTGAGTATAGATTCTTGTTTCTTCATAAAGATAGTCCTAATATGTTTGGAGTATAACTTTCAGATTTCTGAAACAAATTGAATGATTTTGGAGTCAATAGAAACGTAAGACAATGGGGAAATCTTATGGAAAAATTGACCTGAATGTTTGGACTTTTGGAACAGTTTGAGTTTTTAGAATTTATCTCAGTGAATATTGTTGGATCGGAAAAAGAAAGCATGCTTAGTTTGGAGAAACGATAGATTTCAAAACTTTTTAAGAAATCATCTTGCAGTGAAAGCAATATATCCAAATCAATATGCTAATCCATACATGATATGGTATAAGGATAATAAAACCAAGAACAAGATAAAAGGAATTACCGACTCCTTCGCTCTGACTTTAAATCCTCATTGCGCTATCCTCTCCTTCAGTATCCAAATCCTTTGCCTTTGAGTCTTTTCCTTTAGCAATCTATCTTCTTCCTTGTAGTAGTATCCTCTACCAATTAGATTTACCACTTGTTCTTCAAGGAAAACTAGGTTAACAAAATCCTTTGGTGGGAAAGGAGAAGAAATATTTAGAGGAGATTTTCTTAGAAGAAGAAGAACCAAAATTGAAACTCTTTCAATTCTTTCACTTAGGAATTTTGGTTCTCTCTTGCATGAAAAGAGAGAATGTCTAAAAACATGCAAGAACCCTTTCTTACCTCTCAATTTCAAAATATGCATAAATGGAAAGAGTGAGAGGCATCCAATGCATCACTTACATTAATCACTCATCAAATAGCCAATAAATGAGACTTACTTCATTTATCTTTAAAATGGCTATTTGAAAAGACCATAACCTATAATTGAATACCCATTTCAGTTTTGGCAAGAAGAAAGAAGGAAGATGGTCCATCTAATGCACATCTTTCATCTTTAATCTAATGAATGCAAATAGGTTACATGCCAACATTAAAAGCCAACCATTAAACCATTTAATGGTAAGTTCATAACTCCATTTAATAATGATGAACCATAATAAAAACCATCTTTATTTAGTATTTTAATGTCAAATGTGTGGTTACACATCTAACCTAACACAATTTCGAAATTGCTTCTTCTCCATTTAAAAAAAATGTTTTAATATAATTAATCTAATCAATTATATTAAACCAAAACAAGCCCATTTCTAAATGAACATATGGGCTTCCAATTAACCATTAATTAGTATAAGCCCATCATTCAATTATGGACTTCTAAAGCCTCCAAACTACTTCTTACTTAGCTTGATAACCTTCCTTAAAGCCAAGTGGGAATCTTATTGGACTTTGATAATTCAAGCTCCAATAAGCCCAGAAATAATTCAATCTCATTGGAATTAATTCTAGCTTATTAACTAAATGTCATTCCACTAAAGACAATTAGTTGAACTCTTGAATTATTAAATATTATGAGAATATGTCCAATTGCAAACCCTATTTAGAACCTTATTATAACCATCCGCACAACAAAGGGTAAAATTACCGTTTTGCCCTTATGTTGGTTTTTCCTTCTAGATCTCTCATTTTACTTTATATGGTGATTAACACATAAGATCTCATCTTAGTGTTAAGACTTGATGGGTAGCTAGTCCATCAAACTACTGGCGCCAGTTTAATCACCAAATCTCCTTAAAACATCTAGAAGAGATGATAACACTATAAACTCTTTATTTGAGTGAATGTTCCCTGATACATGTTTCAATTAATAATTCCAACATGCAGACACTGGATTAATACCCTGTAAAAATCCATTCCGATCATATCAAGAATTATAATGAAACACATATGAGTTCACCACTCATCAAGATTGTGGTTCATAATAAGCGAATGCTTAAGTTGTATGTTTTAAGATTAAAGTAACGGCCCACTTTATTCTTGAAAACATACTTGATTCCAGATTCATTTAATAGTGCCATTATCGATAGTCTACTACTATCATGATATGAAACTCATCATTCCCTTTAAGTAAACTCCTTTACTTATATGGAGATAAATCGCAACACTACAATCTAAACCATAATCAAACGACCAACTTGATTATTCAACTGTGAATCAATTAATTCAAATTCTAATAATATACATGTTTCCCATACATCTCTATGTATATGTATATTACTTACAAATGAATCTTGGTACCTTATGACCAGATATATAATGCTCATACAGATAAAACCAAACTCTTTTGTTTTATTAATAATAAATATTTTCATTACAAAAGCAGAATCAAGAAGATAAAGTTACATGTAAATACACTTGCTTTCCAGGCACTATATTTACATAACTCAACAGTCTCCCACTTGCCCTAAAGCAAGTTTGACATACCCTTCATTCCCATCCTTCTAGGTGACCCTCAAAGCTCTTTTGAGTCAATGTCTTTAATGAACGGATCGTGCAAGGTTTTGCTCTGTAGGAATCTTTACCACATCCACTTCTCCACGTTGTATTATCTCCCTTATGAGATGATACTTTCGCTCAATGTGTTTGGCAGCTTTGTGGTTCCGAGGTTCTTTAGAATTAGCCACTGCCCCACTATGATTTGAGCATGAAATGAATATGTGCTTTTTTTGGGCAAGAGAGGAACATTTCGTTAGTCACGTGCACATCGACATATAGCCTTCTCCCAGCTGCCCGCTTGAGGCCACGAGATCCTGAGAAATCGGACTCTTTTTGTTCACGGTATAAACTTCGGTTTATCCGTTTTGTTCCACAGAACTCTCGAGCCATTTGTTTGTGCATTGCATCTTTGAATTGTCAAGTATGTTGCATAAATTTAATGTTTTGTATTGATGATTAAATGGATATGTGTGTTGATGTGATGATTGTTGGACCCCGAACTTTTCTTGAAAATTTTGAGGTATAAATTTGACATTAAATGAGGAATTTGTGGTGAATTATTTGTGTGCAAAGAAAAAGACAACTCAAGAATGTGAATTGTCATATGAGATTAAGATAGGTGAATTTAGCAAGTTGATGATGAAAGAGTATAAGCGTGTATATGCTTTTGTTACTGATGTCTATGATTAATTGTGGTCTAAAGTATGGTTTTGAGTTTAAATGAAATTAATAGTGAATACATTGTTGGAAGTTAAAAATCAAGAAATAAAGAGAAAAAGTGTGAGAATGTGAAGAATTGAGAAAGTTTGACTTTTTGGAGTAGAGAGTTGACTTTTTGATTTAGGCAGGATTTGAGAAAATGATCTACATGAAACTTGTAGATTATGTTGAAAGCTTTCTGTTACCATAAAGTTTGATATTTTTCGATATCGGGAGTGAAAGTTATGATCAGTCAAAGATAAGTGTTAATTTGCTTCGTTTTGTGAAAACGTCCATAAGTGCACATTTAGGAGTAGTGTGATTTGAGGCAAATCATGTACCGATGTGGTCTAAACTAAGTTCAGTGATCTACATGAAAGTCATAGGAGATTATCCTAGCTTTTCAATGATGTACAATATATTATTTCTAGTTGTGGAATTTAGAAGATATGAAATTTCAAAGTTTGGATGTGATATAGGATGATAAATTCTGGCAGAACTTTGAATGAGAAATTGACCTAGTTAGAGGTTGCTATTGCTTTTCAGTCCTTCATGAAAGTTTTAGATTATGTTTTGATCTTTCCATTAATGTAAAGTATGGAATTTTTGGACCATGAAATAGGAAGTTAAGATTTTTACAAGTTGTTGTTACTGTTTAGGGTGATCCGACCCTTGCCGTTCTTTTGCTTCTAACTTTTCCGACCGACATCCGATTAATCCGATTTTTGAAGCGTTGGATTCCTAAGACAATTACCTACATCATAATGGGAAATTATGATTGTTTTGAGATTAAATTGAAAGAGATTGATTGAATCCAAGTGAGTTAAATATTTTCTAAGCAAGGTTCAGTATTTTGATGATATCTTGAGCTGTAGAGATCCAATTAAGTTGATTATTATTTCTAAATAAATTAGAGACATGGGACTACAAGTTATCTGAAGGAAACACATTTTTAATTCAGTCCCTAAGATTTTCAATTTATGAATTGAAGTATTAAAGTTATAAGATTAAACAAGGGCAATTTGGGCATGACACTTAAGTCTAAGAGTTGCAAGACTTAAATTGAAGGGCAAATTGGACTTTCCCCACTCATTAAGAGTATGAAATAAAAGAAGGAAATGAGAAATGAGAAGGAAAAAGAAGAGAGGAAGCCGTGGAAGAAGAAGAGAAGAGGAGAAAGCTAGGGTTTGACGATCTTGAAGAAATTGAAGCCAAATCAAGTAAGTTTAAGCATCTTTCTCCTTGATTTGATGAATGAAATAAGTTTTGATGTTAGTTAAGAGAGGATTAAGTGTTAGAAGCTTTCGAATGAGTTAAAGAATATGCGTGGTTTTAGGGTTAAGGATTTTAGTGTGTTTGTGGATGATTTTTGAGTTGGAATGAGTTAGAAATGAAGTATAAGACTTGAATCAAGGTTTAGATGTGTTGCATGTGCTTAAGGGAAGGATTGAAGTGGGAAAATGCTGGAAAAATTGGGTTCGAAGACGTTCTCTAGACCCGTACGTCGCGATGTGACGTCGCGACGTGCTCATGAGCACGTCGCAACGTGCGAGGAAGGTGTGCACGTCGCGACGTGCGAATTTGTGTTCGTCGCGGCGAGCACGGGCCGTTCGTCGAGACGAGCGTGGCCTTCGTCGCGGCGAGCCCCCAGTTTCCAGCATAGATTAATTTTGGTATTTTGGCCATATCTTTTGCTGTAGAGGTCCAAATGAAGTGATTTTTGATTCGTTGTAAACTAGAGACTTTGAGCTACATGTTTTATGAATAAATGAAATTGAAATTCAGTCCATAAGAATCTTGAATTTTTGTCAGAAGTTGAGTATAGATTCTTGTTTCAGCATAAAGATAGTCCCAATATGTTTGGAGTTTAACTTTAGGATTTCTGAAACAAATTTAATGATTTTAGAGTCATTAGAGATTTAAGACAATGGGGATCATTTATCTAGAAGAGAATATTCTCAGCTTTTGTCTGTCTTATTGAATGGGATTTTTTACATTTTGATAAAGGGAATCAAGGAAGGCAAGAGGATCATGAGGAGAGGCATCTTTTAAGCATATATTCAAGCAAGGAAATTCAGGTGGGTACATGTTTATAATTTAAAATAAGCTACTACTATTTTCTTTAAATCAAAGAAGTTTTCTGATTTCAATTGCATCATAAGTGCTGCATTATTGTTTATGAATGACTTGTGAAATATGCTATATGTTTGTTACATGATTTGAGTGACATTTTGACAAAGATGCATGTTTATGAAATCATGTTTTCAAGAAATGGTTTTCAAGATACACATCAAGTACATGATAAGCAAGTTTACAAGAAAGTGTCAGTTTGGCAACAAGTTTACAAGAGTTTGAACTATGTATGTTAAGTGGGTTTGTGGTAGTCCCTCAAAAACTGTCACGTGCACGTTGACCCATGTTATAGGCTTCTCCCGCCTGCCCGCTAGTGGCACGGAGCTCCTTCAAGGACTCCCTTAAGAACTACGACTACACAGGACCATTCCGATAGAATTGTGTAGTGCGTCATGAATTTGGACTCACCCAAACCAATCTGATGTGTCTATGTGCTCATGTTATGATTGTTCACGTTTGATGCATTCATGATTTGTAACTTATGGATTTTGGCTAAAAGCCTAGAAAATATGTGTTTTATAAACTCCATGAAAGTTTTCTAAAACAAGTGAACTGTTTACAAGGTTTTTGCTTATCTTTTATTATAAATGTGTATCCACGAGCCGTAAAGCTCACCCCCCTTTCATCCCCATCTCTAGGTATCAAGATGGAGATCAGATGAAAGCAAGTCTAGACGTCCGTTCGTTATGCATATGATTGGCCTTTAAGTTAATCTGTTGCAAGATTTAGATCTTTGACATGTTGAGCATTTTTGGGATTGTTGATATTTTGTGCATTTTGGGGTTTTGATATTGATGTTATAAAATGGCTTGGAATGCTATTAATATTTTGTGAGCATGTATATCACGATGTAAATGAATTATGGACTTGTGTAATGAATTGAGATATGGATGAATGTGATATGGATGTAAATAAGTTTTCATGAATTATTTGAGGAATTCAAGTTACTGTTTGATTTTAGGGTCAAGAGTATGAATGAATAAGAATGAGAATAAGAATAAGATTTGTTAAAGATGAGATTGAGATATTGCATGATTGCAAAGAATGTTATGAATCGAGTTTTGATTAAGGATGAATTTCCAAATGGGAAATTAAATTGCTTTGTATAAGATTGAATAAAGATGAAAAGAAGAAAAGAAAAATTTATTACCGGTTTTGGATTGGTTTAGTCTTAAGGTATCCAACGCTAGTTTTTCTAAGTTACACGTTCTCGGATGTCAGAAATTTGTTTCAATTCGATTGAATCATTTGTTGTTTTGAATTTCGAGCCAATTCGTTTTGCGTTCGATTTGTTTCGCTTTTGCCAAGTATAAGTTCGCTCACGTTTTGTACACGTGTTCGATTATGATTCCAAGGTTGGGTTCCAGAATCGGGACCCAACACAGGTGGTACCAAAGTAAGAGTGAAAGTGTTAAGTTTTTGCAGTTGGGTTCCAGAAACGGGATCTAACAGAAAAGATTGACATCATTATATCCACCATCACTAACTAATTAATTCACATATTACCTTCTCTAAACACATTCATAAATTATTGGATATAGTACAATACCCAATAATTAGAAGATGGGATGTTTCATTAAGTTAATTTAGAACTTTGATACACATGTACCCTAGGTTATGAATCTATCGCATAAGTTTCCTAGGTATAGACACAGGCATGTCTTATGTTACTCTTCAGGAGTTTCTCTACCATACAGTCTCTCATTAAGTTATGTTAAGTTAGATCTTCATCTATAGTACTTAATTCTATTTAAATATATCCTTCTATAAAATCCATCCAACACTACCTAGTTATAGACAAGGGATGTTGAAGTAATCTTGGAGTTGATAATGTTTCATTTTTACTTTTGTAAAAAAATAAATAAGAATTTATTCACCATCACCAATATAAAGTTCCTTCACTCTTACATTCTAAAGAGGAACAATAATGCAACAATACAGAAAATATTGATGCATGATAACTATCAAATCATCTCATTAACACATAACAATCAGTTATTAAACTCTCAAACCTCCTTATTGCATAAGCCATATGATTATTTTTCTCAGCTTTTGACAACCCTATCATAGGCTACAACTTCTCAACATTTTGTGAAGGAACTTATGCAGTGTGAAATACCATAACTTAATGCTCAAGCATTAATTGAACTTGTTACTAGTTAAAAAATTGATGTAGTGTTGAAAATTTTAAACCCTCGTAAATTCCCTAGTCCAAAAGGCTTCAATCTAATGTTCTACAACAAGGCTTGACACCTTCTTAAGCTTACTGTGACAACTTCAGTTCTTAATTCTTCAACAACAGAAAGTTATTGACAAAGTTTAAATGTACCTTTATCACTTTGGTGCCTAAATATGGTGAGCATGTCACTTTCCTTAATTTTAGGCCCATATCTTGTTGTAATATCATTTACAAAAGCATTTGAAAGGTGTTAGCTCAAAGGTTGAAGAAATTCCTAGCCAATTTTATTGAATTATCACATTCAAGTCATATCATTGTTCAATTATTATCAGATTTACAAATATTCAGTAACAATTAATAGCTATTTCCATTGTGAAGTTCCTTATAAGCAAGCATCAGAATACTAGTTAGGACTATCTCTTATAAAGTGCTAATGAATATTATTGATAATCTTACATAGGAATATTTCCCAAGTATTCTATATTGGAATACTTTCCAATTTTGGAAAATCATAATTCACTTTAATATCCTACTATTATGAACAAATAGCCTAAAATCAAGTTAATAACAAGCCATTCTATCCTCTTTCAATTTCTACCGGATATTGGAGTTGAATGTTAAGAAGGAACAAAGGAACAAAAACAAAGAGATTGTTCAGACACTATTTCATCACAATTCCACTATTCAAGGAGAACAATATCATCATCATATTGTTCACATTGTTCATTTCATCCTAAAACCTATTTTTGTTTGTTTTTGTGTTGAAAATTTCATTTCATTTCACCTCGAAGATTTGTAGTTTGGCACTAAAAGTTTTGGTACATGTTGTTGGTATGATGGAATTAGCTTAGAGATCAAGTGTGCCTCAATGAAACTCTTCCTAAGCAAGAAGAGTGTGAAGAATCCAAGCCTAAAGGTGGTATATTTCCACTTTTAGTTTTTATTCTAAATCAATGGCTAACCATCATAATGTTGGGGGAATTTCATAAAGAACTGGATAGGGTTACAAGTAGTTTGTTGGGAGAACTTTGTCTTGACTGAATCCTTTGCAAACTCAAACGACAACTTATGTTGAATCAAATAAAAAATATTATTATTTTTAAGTTGTGATCTGCAAATTTGTAATCTTTGAATATCCACTTGATCTACTTCTACAATTTACATGTTCAAATTTAATTCAGGTATCATGGTTTTTTGATGGGCACACATGCATGTTTTATTATTGCCCCCTGTTACTAAAGTTGATAAACCTGTTCCTGCAGCTCTTGTGTATTTTTTCACATAACATCTTCTTTTGGAAGCTTCCTGTACTACACTAAGCTTTTCAACACAAAATTTGACCCCCTTTCAACTCATCTAGTATCTAAAATAGCTTCAAGGTCTACAATAATATCTCCACCATCATCAAAATAGTAGCAGTTCTATCTTAATGACCTTAATCTCTCCTACTTACCTTTTAAACATAAAAAAATGGAAAATAGGGTGAGTTCTTGATCCTTCACAATCGGAGTTTTTAAGATACCTTACCATCCTTACTTTAATTTAGTTCAGATCATAAAATCGGTTAATGGCTTTTAGATTGTTGTCCTATGAATAGTTTGTTGACGATTAAGGATGTATTTTAAGGAAGATTAAATATTAGAACTCAGCTTTTATTAACCATCATATATCAATTGACATTAAGGTCCTAAAGATTATTATCTTGTTATATCAGAGATTTCTACATTCTATAGACAGGTTTTTGATAGAATTCCATACAGGACTAGTGAAGGGGAATTCAGAAAACATATGATTCCTAGTTTAGCTATCACCCTTGTATAATACACAATCAATCCTTTGGTCTAAGAAACCAAGTCTGTCCACAATATTCAACTTATCTTTGATTGCCAAACAAGAGATACAAGTAGTAGTAGGTCTAATTTGTTTCAACCAAACTATTTTATGCCATGGTACATTAGAAAAGTATCTTGTCCTGAATTTACTAGTATTGAATTCTGGAACTGGTTTATTTTTCAATAGGCAGTAGTCTTATAATTAGGATAATTATAAAGGGCCTAATCTCTTTTTTTTGGAAAATAAAAGAATGTTTATTAACAGTAGGGAAAGCTACTAAACATCTTGATTAAAGTCATAAACATCTTGTAGAGTTGATTGAAGTTGGATGGAATTTCTATCTTTAGCTTGGATTGATTATTGTAATCTTCCATGAGACAATTGTTGCATAGTTGATTACGATTGCATTATTAATACTAAAATATTTTTTATAATTATAAATACAAATATTCTTATATAATATCACATACTTTTAACTGATTTTAAGAGTATGTGATATTATATAAGAGTATGTGATATTCTTATATAACATACTCTTAAGCGATTTTAGAGTATGACATATTATTCTTATATAATATCACATACTCTTACCTACAAATACAAATATTCTTATATAATATCGCATACTCTTAACTGATTTTAAGAATAATTGTATTAAGATAAATACACTTACTTTATCTTAAAGAGAATAGAGAAGGTTTTTACTACCAACTACTAACCTACGACATAAAACTATGATCAACAACCATACTTAAAACTGAATTAAGAAAAAAATCAATTCTGAAACAAATTTAGGGAGATGACCCTATTGTTCTAATGACCAAAATACTTCTCCAATACTAGCACAGTCCTCCTAACAACATCCATGTATCAATATTTGACCAAAAAACATCCAGAGCCCAAGATAATGTGCAAACAACTTAAGAATTTTAAAGCTAGATAATTACCTCTAGATATTGCTTCACTTGAAATGAAACGATAGTTGAAGGATCGTTTGAACCCTTAGGAAAAAATACTTGAAATGTAACAATAATTTGAACTGTTAAATTTATCAATAGTTATAGATAAAGGGCTATAGGAACAAAATTCATAAACATAAAGTGTAGCTATATGAAGTGAAGAGAGTGAAATAAATATGAAGATAAAGAGGACCTATACAGTGCACACTATAGATAAGTTCCTTGAGAAGTTGAAGAAGATGGGTTATGAAGTCCTCTACATGGTTGATGCTACTGATGAGTATACGATTGGTCAGTTCAAGCAATTTGAAGGTAAGAAGCTTGTATCCATATGTTTAGAGGTACTAAGCTTATTTTTGTTCAGGATCTCTTCATCTTGAGGCATTCCCTAACTTTTGATATTTCTTTATTACTTTTAACAGATATGCAACTTTGATTCAGTCTTTAACCAGTATTCTTGCCTCATTAAGTTTCACTATCCTTATAGCATATGGAAATTTTTCTATTCAAATATGTTTCAAACCCTAACTTAGCAAATCCAATTCTTTTGAGTTTGGTTATATTTTCATCAAGACTTATTAGCCTACCTAATGAGCATGTTATATAATTAAGTTCCTCTAAATATCATCACTTAAAGTGGACTTTCAAAAAGTTAACTTATATTAGAATAATACTCATCCGTTAGATCTTTCATTTTAATTACTACTTAACTAAAACCAACCCAAATGCCAACAACAGGACCATTCCTAAATTAACATTCTTACGTCAAACTAAATCAAAAGAAATGGATTTGGACTAAACGCAAAAGCTTAAGCACTAAAAAGGTTCAATTACATAATAAGAATTTATTCATCAATAAAGATAAAACAACAAAGGTTCAATTGCATAATAAGAATTTATTCATCATCATCATTAGTGGACTCTTCGAATACAATATCACATTCATTACCAATACTGCTTATCTCTAAGTCATCCAAATCGTCATACAAACATTACTCGGAATTTAGTACAACATTATTTATTACATCAAATGCAATATCATTTCGATCTAAAAAATCTAACGAACGTTCCTCAACTTCCACTGGAACTTCATAACACTCCTCAACGTCATTTGAACCTTCTTCATTACCATGCAAAGGGATATCATATGCACGTTTAACTTCACATTTTTGCATAATAAGCCAATTTGAACTGAGTAACAAATCTTCCACAAAAAAACTTGCTTCACTTGGTTTGCCAAAATAAATGGGTCATCTTAAACTAAAACTTAGTTACGTTGATGTTTTTTACAATGCCGTTGATCCTCATATTCAAATTTCCAAGATCGCACCATTTGCATTTGAAAAGCACAACACTTTTACCCCTAAAATATTCAAGTCAGATAACATCTGTCAGCATCCCATAAAATGTAATATTATCTACCCCATAATTTCCTAACACTATAACACCACTATTTTGTGTAATCCTATGTAGATCACGGGCTTTAGTGTAAAATCGCATCCCATTTGTATTGCATACAGTATACTTCTGTACCAAACTATGAGGTCCACATGCTAATGCATACAAAGGCTAAAAGTTATTTCCTTTATGGGAGCTAGTTAATGTCGTCATCTATAACAAGAAAGGAAAATTAGTTAATAATATATAATTATTAGTGTACACCACGTTCAAACCTTCTTCCCACCTGATGCTTAAACCATGAAGAAAATTGTTTTTTTATGTCTTCTGTTAACATATAATGGACTTTGTTGCCTCAACACATCCAAGTGCTCACTATGGATCATTAAATTCAATCAAAATTATATGAAATATCTTTACTTTTTGCATAACTTAATTTCACAATAGGTTAGAAAAATTTGCTCAATAAAGGGCCTAATCTCATGACATAAGCACATAGTAATGTATAATCTCTAGCCATTTGTAGAAAGAGCAATTATTTTGCCAGCACCAATCGGCTTATGTTGTTGGAAGAATAATGATATGTCACTACCATCAACCATATCATTGATTCGCTCTGGCAAGTTAAAGTTGGTTTCAATTCCTTTTAGATACATTGAACAGATTGTCATGCACTCTTTAACAACATACGCTTCAGTAATTGACCCTTCTGAATAATACCTCTCAATTGCATACATCCATCTATATGCAACTGGTCCACCAAGTAAGGCTTCATTTGGCAAATGAGTAGCCAAATGTACCATGACATCAAAGAATGTCATTGGGTATATCATTTCAAGTTTGCATAAGATTAAAGTAATCTCATGACACATCTTCTATACGTCATCCTTATTCAAACTTTGTCTACAAATTTGGTGAAAGAAGTCCCCCAACTCTATCACATCTTTATTCAAGATGGCACGTATGCCTAATGAAAGAATGCTTTGTAACAGAATATGACAGTCATGAGACTTAAGTCCAATAATCTTCCTTTCATCAACATTAAAAAATCTAGATATATTCCATAAGTAACAATTTGAAAACTTCACCTACTTTACAAACTCACAAAACTTCTTCTTCTCATTAAAAGACATTGTATAGCATGCTAGAGGTTTTTCCCACAATAGTTCCATCAACTTCTCTTATCAAGTGTAACTCTTTTCGAATATTCATATCTTCCAAATCAAACCGAGCCTTAATTGTATCTTTGGTTTTGCCGACAACATTCATCAAAGTATCAAGGATATTGTCACAAATATTCTTTTCTATATGCATATCATCAAGGTTATGCCTTGATATTAACTTATGCCAATATGGTAGATCAAAAAGATTGCTTTTTTTATTCTAATTAAACTCTCCTTCCAATATCCTTCTCCTCTTATTGCTGGGTGCTTTCCATAACATATATTCTGCATATGACATAATTGTTCCACCACATCATCTCCATCTAGTATGTTAGGTATAGGTAGATGATCACGGTTGCCATCAAATTTTTTTCTTTTTTTCCATAGATGATCATAGGGAAGAAAATGACAATGGCCTAAGTAATCAATCTTACTTCTTGACTTACAAGGAGTGTGTTTGTTACAAATAGGGCATGCCTTATAGCCTTTTGTGCTCCACCCAGAAGCAATACTATAGGCTTGAAAGTCATTGATAGTCCATATTAAAGCTGTATGCATTCGAAAATTTTCTCCTTTTGAAACATCAAAAACATCAAAACCATCTTCCCATAACTCATTTAACTCATCTACTAATGGTCTCATATAGACATCAATGTCTTTACCAATCGTTTTCCAACCTGGAATAACCAATGATAGCATAAAGAATGACTCATCTATACACTTGGAAGGGGTAAGTTGTATGTTAAGAGAACAACAGGGCACACATTATATGAAGTGACAAATTGTCGTATGGATTGAATCCATCTATTGCTAATCCTAGTCTAACATTAAGTGGTTCTCTAGTAAGCTCAGGATATAGCTCATCAAAGCTCTTCTAAGCTTCTCCATTAGAAGGATGAACCATGGTATTACTGTCACCTTTAGGCCTATCATTATGCCACATCATTTGTTTAGCAAACTTACTTGACATGAATATTCATTGTAGTCTGGACGTTAATGGAAAGTACTACAATACTTTATGAGGTATCTTCTTACCCTTGCCATCATTAATTCTCCATCTTGATGTTACACTTGGAACAACTTTCCACGTGCCTATACTCTTTCCAAAATAGGGAACAATTGTACTTACATGTATGTATCGACACACCCAAACCTAGGCTCCGTAGAAATTGATTTGTTTCATAATAGGACTTCGGTAAAGATTCAAAATTGGATAATACATCCCTCAGTAGAGCAAGTAACATGTCAAATGAATTATTGCTCCACTTGTTGTATACTTTCAAGTGAAACAACTTTATTAAAAATGAAAAGTTTGTACATCTAGGGTATAACTCTTGAATTGCTTTACTCAACAATTCATGAAAGGCATCCATAATAGAATCTTCGATGCCTATAGGACGACTCCTTCCATCCTGATCAATTGGACAATCATTTAAGAAAGTACCCACATCATAAAGCAAATCTTGCATGACATCATCCTCCTTATCACCATCGCCCTCATTAATATGATTGCTCATCCCATCAATGTCTATATTTGCATCGTCAAGCCTTTCTTCCCTAGAGGTAAATCTATATTTTGGCAATTCACCCTATAAAACCCCACGACTGTATGATTGGTCCATGCCGAATCTCATTAAATGGTCAAAAACATTCATTTGAGACCTCATATAACAATTCATGCAACATGTACAAGGGCATGAAATTTCACAATCTTTGCCCTTTTTTTCCACCACAAAATTCATAAACATTCTCACTCCATCAATGTATTCATTAGAAACCCAAACACTATTAATCCAACTCTTATCCATAGAATAAAAAATAACTAATTTAATATAAGAAAAAGAACATTATGTTATGTTAGTGGGAATTTAATTTACATATAAAACACAAGCAACAAGTTGGTATAATAATATGGTCTTGCATGATTGTATATGCTGGACCCCGAACTTTGAGTGGAAATTAGAAATGTGAAAATGAAAGTAAATGAATGTTTTGGTATATAAATTGTGTTATAGATGTTATTTGTGCCTTAATGAGATATGGGTTTATGTAAGGATGATGAGTTGAGAAACCTTAAGTATGAACTATGGTTATATATGTGAGATATTATGCAAAAGTAAGAGAGGAATTTGGTGAATGACATGATGCTTTTGAATGTAAGAAATCATATGCTATGAGGTTGAGTGTAGAATAAAAATATGTATGCTGATTCGGGGGAAATTATGAAATAATTGAAATAGAATTGGCCAAAGTTGCCTTTTTCAGAGTTGTAGCTTGTTCTTTTATCTTTACAACGATACTAAGTAAGCAAGTTTTTGAGATTAGAGTTAAGAGTTATGATTGATTCAAGTTAGGATGTTGCATAAGATTTGTGTTTGTGATAGCTTTGATGTATGATGAGAATTTGTGGTTTTGATGAATTATTTGAGACAATATTTGAGAGATTGATGAGATTAATTTGATGTTTGAATTGTTATGAAGTGATTTTGCATGATAAGAAGTGAAATTATGAAGATTATAAGTGTACATGTTGTTAGGAAGGAGGTAGGAAGCATGAAAGAGGGTTTGGAGGGGTTTTGGGAAGCCCCATGTCCATTTAACGGACCTTATTGGGTCAATAAGGACCCTTTGCATCGCCCATGTCCATTAAACGGACATGGAAGTCCATTTAATGGACTTTCTCGGGTGAAATGGTGCAGTTTACCCGATACATGTCCGTTAAACGATCATGCATGTCTGTTTAACGGACATTCTCAGAAAAGATGGCGATGTTTGACACTGTTAGAGGCCGAATCAGATTTTGTTGCCTTCATACGAGTTGTATCTCTTGAAGTCTACGTTTGAATGGTCCAAGAACTAAATCAATCCGATTTCTAGATTGAAAGTTATGGCGATCGTACCAAGAGAGGTTCAAATCGATTTTGGGTTTAACATGGTTTATTCTTTTGGGCATAACTCACTCATCCGACCTCGTATTGAAGTGATTCTTGAAGAACTGAATTCCTAAGACATGTATACTTCTCTCCGTGAAAATTTGCATCAATTAGAGTTGAATTGAAAGAGTTTGATTGAATCTTATGATAATCAGAATGATTTGTTTCATTCTGATCTTGCTATTTTCCTTCCTCATCCGACCTTGTCAAATCTTTTGCTTATATCTTTTCCGTCCGACATCCAAATGACTTAGTTCTTCAAGCGTTGGATTCCTAAGACAACTAATTAAATTTTTATGGAAAATTATGAATTTTAGAGACTTAATTGAGCAAGATTGTTTGAATCAAAGTGAGTAGGGAAAATTTCTGAACATAGTTCAGTATTTTGCAAAATTCGGGATCTATGGAGATCCGATTGAAGTGCTTCTTGAGGCAAAATAAAATTAAGATATGGGGCTACCAATCATATGAAGAAATTAAATTTCAACTTAGCCCTTAAGACTTTCAATTTCTGAATTGAAGTTCGGATTAGTGTTCAGTCTTGGATTAGGAACATATGAAAGTATTTTGGCCATGATTTTGGCTCTAGTTATCCAAATGAGGTGGTTCTTGATTTGGATTAAACCAGAGAAATAGGACTACAATTTTTATGAAGAAATAAAGTTTCAATTTAGCCTTTAAGAATATCAATTTTTGGAAGCAAGTGAATTGCTAGAAGATGTGTTAGTAGAACGATATGTCTGACATGTTTGGACTATAACTTTTGATGTAGTGCTCCAAATTGAATGATTTTGGTGGCCTTATGAAATTAAGACAATAAGGAACAACTTTCTAGAAGGAATTTTTAGCAAATTCTTTCTTTCTGATGTGAGAATAATGTCCTAAAGTAGCATGATTTAAAAGTAAAGTTCAGGGGCAATTTTGGAAGTTAACTTAAAGAGTTAGGGTTTTAGCCTTAAGTGGAAGGGCAATTGGGTCTTTGTCCACCCATTTTAATGACATGGCATTTTATAAGAGGGGATTGTCGTGGGAAGAGGAGCAAGGCACGAAAATGAAAGGAAAGAGGGAAAGAAAGAAGAGAGAAAGAAGAGATTCCGTGGAGATGAAGGAGAAAGGTAAGAGAGAGGGTTAGGGTTCCTTCTTTTGTGAGCTTCCAAGGATGTTTTTGAGTTGTTTCCAAAGGGAAAAGATGGAAGAAGTCAAGAGCTTCCTTCCAAGGTAAGAGAAATTCGAAAATGGAGAAGGTTAAGGTAAGAGTTAAGTCTTTATCTTTGAGTTTTGATGATATTTTGGTTTATTTGACTTAAGTTTGGTATGGGCTTGTGGATTCTCAAGCCAATTTTAGAGTTTTCATGTTTGAATTGAATCAATTGTGGATTTTTATGATTTAGGATTTTTGTCTTGAATGAGGAAAATTGAGGAGAGGCTAAGGAGACTTGAGGATTGGAACAAGTTTCTAACAAGGTTATGAGGTGGGTAATGTGTTTATTTTTCAAATTATGAGCTAATTATAAGTGTTGGTTTTATAAGCTATTGTTTTACAAATGATTGAACCAATTGCTTTTAAAATGATTTATAAATTGTTAAAGTCATTGTTTCCAAATGATTTACGAAAAATTCTACAATGGTTCGGACAATTTTCCATAAATGACTTGAATTGTTTATTCAATAGATTTTTGAGTAAATTGATAAAGATTAAATACTCATTGAGTTCATTGTGTTAAATTGATTTATAAGTTGAGTATGTGAATTAGTGTGATATGATGTTTGAATGTTTTTGAAAGGTTATAAAGTGTGCATTCCTTGTTAGGAAAAAAATTGAGAATTATTATATGAGCGTTTGTTTGTAACTTGTGTGATATTGCATTGAATTTGAGATGAAATGAAAAGTTCAATTTCAAAATATGCCTTCGGGCAATAGGATTTTTCAAGCATGAATATGTGTTATATGGGTTTGGTTAGGTCCCTCATGTGGAGTCAGTGCACTGGTCTCATTTTTTAAAGCCTTCTCCCGGCTGCCCGCTAGTGGCATAGGAGCTCCGATTACGGACTCCCTTCACGGCTACACTGGACCGCTATGCGGGAAAGTGTAGTACGTCCTGTTCACAGCTGCACAGGACCGCTTTGCAGGAATGTACAGTACGTCCCGTTTTTGGACCGACCCAAACCGATTGATGTGTTATATGTTTTGCTTTGTGTAGAATATGGTGCATTTATATGTGATGTATTTCATGTGTTTCGATTATATTGATAAATTGTAAAAAGGTTTGAATTTTTGACAAATGAGAAATTTGGGATTTTCAACGATGATAGTTTTGAAAACTGTTTGTAAATGTTTATGAAAGATTTTGAAATTAAGAAGTTTTTGGGAAATGAATCTTCGATGTTTTCGATTAACTAAAATAAGGTTTGAAAATGTTTTGCTTATCTTTTGATTCATAAACATGTTATCCACTAGCTTCCGATCTTACCCCCCCCTTTCATCCCCATCTCCAGGTATTCGAGCAAGAGATCGGATGAAAGACGTCAAGACATCAGTATTTGTGCATGTTTTTGTACTTTGTGTATTTGGTTTATGATAATTGGAAATGGTATATGGCTTGGAATGCCATTAAAGTATTGTAAGCATTTAGTTCATGATGTATATTGGATTATGATATTGTATAATAACTTAAATTATGGAATTGGAAATGTATTGGCTATGGATGGTGCATTATGGTTTTGTATATAAACTGAATTAAGTTATGAATGTGATTTGGATGTATATGGATATGGATGAAGGTACATGATGATAGGATATAAATTGTGATGGTTTACAAGTATGTTCGATTTTTGGGTTTGGATAGATTTGTGAATTATGAAATGATGTATAAAATTGAATAGGACTATATATGACTGGGATTATGTATGAGTTTGGATTCCGGACGTGAGGTCCGAGGAGTTGTGTGTTGATTGAGCTGGTTATAGAAGTGACTTTTTTAAAAAACCCTTTTCAGGTTTGGGTTTATGAAAATACAGCTGTTATGCTGCCCAATTTTTGTAGGGTAGCATATAGATAAGTGTATTAGTGTATAAATTTATGGGTTTATAGGCATGAGTGTGAAATTACTATGACAAGAAATGAGAAAAAGGATAAGAATATGTTTCGTTATGAAGATATTGAGTTATCGCATAATTAAGAAGATCGTGATTAAGATTTGAGATTTGTATGAGGAAAAATTTCCGAAAGTGGAAATTATTTGTTTGATTTTGAATAAGATGGATTAAATGATGAAAGAAATGAATAATAAGAAAAAGAGAAGAAAAAAATTTATACCGTTTTCGAATTGGTTAGTCCAAGGTTTCCAACGCGACAAGTTTTCTATGTTCACGCTTCGGATGTTGGAATTTGAAATTCAGTTCGAACCCACCGTTTGTATGCTTTGACTTTGAGTTTACTTTCTATTTGCAATTTGAATTCATTTCGATTCTGATTTGGATCCGTTATGTTTTCCCATTTTGTTATTTGACAATGCGATTCGTATTCGCTTCGCTATATGATCTGACTCATATTTGCATTTCGCTCTATTTTTTCGTCTCTTCTGCTTTCCGCTTTCCGGTTGGGATCCGGTCTCGGATTGGGTCCCAACATTTATGGTATCAGAGCAAGAGTGATAGTGTTAAGTTTATGCTGTTGGGTTCTGAAAACGGGATCCAACAGTATAAACTTATTGTATGATTGTATACACTTTTAGAAATCTTATTTCTAGCAGAAGCAATATATCCAAATCATCATGTCAATCTATACATGATATGGTATAAGGATAATAATAGACATAAACAAGATGAAGAGTATTACTGACTCCTTTGCTACAATTTTAATTCCCTGTTGCGTTATCCTCTCTTGCTTCTTGTATCCAAAGCCTTTACTTTGTCAATCTATCTTCTCCTCGTTGTGCTATCCTCAACCAATTTGATTTTGGTGGGAAAGGAGAAGAAACACTTTGGAGGAGTATTTTCTTAGAAGAAAGAAGGAAAAATGAGACACTTTTCATACTAAGTTTCGGCCGTGAATAGGTGAGAGGAGAGAGTTGGTCAAAACAATGCAAGAACCCTTTTCTTACACTCCTAATTTTGGTTATGCATGATAAGAGAGAAGAGGGGAAAGCATCCAATTCGTCACACCTTTCTTTAATCAAACATAAAGAAGTCATTAAATGAGACTCTTCTCATTTGTTTTAAGATGGCTATATGAAAAATCCAATCACCTAATATTATCATGTTAAGTTTGGTTTTTGATGATGTAAGTAGGAAGAGAGTCCATCTAATGTACATCTTTCTTCTTTAATCCAATCAATGTTAATAGGTTATATGCTAACATTAAAAGATAATCATTAAACCTTTCAATCGTAAGTTCATAACTCCATTTAATGGTGATAAAATATAATAAAGACCATCTTTATTTAGCATTTTAATGTCAAATGTGCAGTTGCACATTCAACCCTAATAACCGAAATTGCTCCTTCATTTCTAAAAAAATTTGTTTTAATATAATTTGGGATCTAGCATCATCTCAATATCAAACACAACTAGGCAGATAAAAGAGAATTAACAAAATCACAAAAAGACATATATGAGACTTTATTTATTCAACCTCCAAGTTCTACATCAACAAACCCAATAACACAACAAATGTTCAACACTTGATTAAACTATAATCAAGAAAATTCAACTACAAATTACAAATCCTAACTTATGAGTTCATAACAATGTAGCTAAACATGAGTAAACTACTCCCCTTTGAAGCCCATTGAACTCCAGCCACTGCTACATCTCCAAAAGGAAAAGGTGCTTAGCCAAGCATTGCTTCGGGAGAACTCACAACTAGAAACCCACTAGAAGCATCCATGGTAGTAGCTGTTGATGAATGTGATGGTGAAAAATGGAAGAGAGGTGATGGATGATCGTCGAAGTTGAAAAAAAGCCGAGTGAATATGTTTTGTCTATATCTTTTATCTTGTTGTCGGTTTTTCATCTAATTTGGTAGGTTTTTAAACGAAGGATGATTTCGATCGGGTCGCACAGAGGGTAATTTTTTTGAAAATGGTTCGTTGCGGCGAACGTTTTCCGAAAGGTTTTGTTTCATTGCTAGTTCCTTCGCCGCAACGAACTTTTCCCGAAAGTTTAGCTTGGATTCCTTCGTATTTCGCCACGACGAACTTCCTGTTGTGCCTGTTCTCTTGTTGACTTCGCTTTAGCCTTCCTTGACTTTATATCTTCTTCTTGAGTCCCTTCCCCTTGAGTCTCCTACAATGGACAATGGTAGTTTGTAGTGTTAATTGTTCTCAGAAAATTAATTAGTGCAATTAATGTTAATTTATGACAATTTTTACTATCAAACTACATAAAATAAAGGTACACACTTAAGAGTCAATTTAAGCATAAAATCCAGAAATAGGAGTCAAAAAATGTAGTAAAAGTCATGAAAATTTTGCCAATTTATATAATAAACTTGGGCTCAATCAAATTCCCCCACACTTATACCTTTGTACTCTTGGACAAAGTTTATAAGAGTCAAAGAAACATAAGTGCAAAAGAAAAACTCAGGTCATACTTAAAGTAAGAGTAGGAAATTGACAAAAATCACTTTCTCAGAAATTAATCAAAGCATACTGAAAGAGTGTTAAGAAAATAAACATTATAAAAATTTAATCCAAGAGATTGAGCAAAAGAGATTTCACTCAAGGTAAGGTGTTTGCTCTCATCTCACTTATTTTTGAGATAATTTTACTCTAAAATCTGCTTAGTCCATTCTCTACCATAAGTTTGTGATAGTTCTACCTTTCCACTACAAGAATTATAATCTCAAAAATCAAAAGGATTTTTCAAGGTTGTAATGCACGGAAGGCTAGATGAAATGGATGGAATGGATGAAAGAAAAAGAAAGTATGAGTATGTCAATAGTAAGATAATATTTACATTTTTTTCATATATGCTAAGAATATTTTCCTCGAGAACGTATATATATATATATATATTTCTTTTTGGAAATTGTTCTCTTTCTTTCTTTTCTCTTATTTTTTCATTTGTTTTTCTAAATAACCAATTTTTTTATGATAACTAGAAGAAAATGCAAAATAAACTATTGAGACAAAAGAAGATGTGTGCATATGCTAAAAAATTATGGTTCAAGGGGCTAGCAATGGATAGGTGTTTATGGGGGTTGTGTTTGGGTCAACAATGTCTTGAGAGAATGCCTCTATCATGTTAACAAAATTCTAGTTCATCAAGCTTTGATTAAGAATTGAAACAAGTTTTAGAGAGATATGAAATAAGCAGACACACACAAAAATGAAAATTTTCGGCCCAAATATCCTTCCAATAAGGTTAATATATCAATGAACAATCTCAAGGTTTAAAAACATAAAGCGCTACTTTGTCAGCATACCCTCACTTACTTTGTGTTGAAAACATTGAAAATGAAATTAGCTAAAACCGACTATCATTTAAAGAATGGGAGGTATTTTCAAAAACACAGGGATCGCTTTGAAACTTATAAAATCTCTGAGACACAAGAGTGACAAGAATCTAATTGGTGAGAATTGTTGAATTGAGGCAATTTAAAAAAAATCATTTCTGCAAGAATATGGCGCCGTGGCGAAACCAAAGTTTGCCGCGGTGAACAGTTCAGCACACAAACATTGTCGCGGCGAAGAAAGATTTTTCCGCGGCAAAAAACATGGATTTTGCACATTGCCGCAGCAAAAAAAATTTGAATTAGCTAATTTACCTCAATTACCAAGTTTAAAATTTTAACATTATGCACAATTGACTAGCACAAATATTTAAATGGCCGAAATGACGCACAAACAAGAGTTGCAAAGTTAGAAAACCTCCCCCACACTTAAACATCATATTGTCCTCAATGTGAAAAAAAATTAACATAAATACGCAATAAAGGGAAAGGGGAAGGCGCATTAACAACAAATTGGAAGGACAAAGAGAATTATATACAAATGGTGTTCAAAAAGTTTGGACATGACAAAAATGAATTGAGCATCCGACAAACTAACTAGAAAAACACAACAAAAGTAAAATACAAGAAAAAAAACTTGAACTACTCCATCAGGTGATCATCCTTAGAGTCCAAAGGATCTGCTCCCGATGGGCTAGCACCAATAAACGAATCATCTTCATCAGAAGCAAGCTGAAAGTGCAGGTGCTGTGCAAGTAAGGCATCCATCCTCCATCGATGCCTCCGATCTTGATATTGCCGGGCTATAGCCTGATGAAGGGTGTCCCAAAAGATAGCCAGGTCTACAGATAAGCCATCTACCCAGCTAGTGAGGGTCTACAGAGTGATGGGATCAGGAGGAGCCAGAGCTGGATGATCGTCCTCACTAGGCAATGCATCAGTATAGTTGGCAGTAACATCGGGAAATGACGTGGAATGGGTAGGGGGTCGGGTGGATTGGGGTGGAGGTTGGAGTTGGGGCTATTTAAATCAGACGTACCGAAATAGCAAAAATGGGTCAAAATAACTATCATTAATATATTCCAAGATGTTATGGGCTCGAAATATGTTTGTGATAAGGTGGGGAAAGGTGATGGCATTGGTGAGTTTGGTAGTAGTGATGGAATCATGGAGGGTGGAAGCAATGACGTTGGCTGTGTCAACCTGGCAACCAACCATGAGAAGGTACAAGCATAGGGCTTGTTGTTTGGTGACATAGGCTAGGTGGGAGGTGGGGATGATGTTTAACCAAATAAAGCCAAGGATGAGCTTCGGGGCGGAGATCAAAATGCTTTAGGTAGCGTTGATAGATTCGGGGTTGATGCCAGATAGGACCCTCAGGACAGAGGGTACAAATGACATCACCCCACGGATAGTAGTGGATTAGTTGATCGTAATGGCAGCGGAGAATAGTGGAAGGTTGTAGTGCTCGCAAATGCTTGCAGTAGTGAAGGTGGTAGGGACTTTTACACCACATAAATTAATTCCATAGTGTTGTGGAGGCAGGCATATGTATAAAAGTGGCGAACTAATGAAAGACCTAGCATTTATTTTTTCTGCTAGGTTAGCATAATCAGAGTTAGTGCTAGTAGGAGGATTAGAATGAGGGGAGGAATGAGATTGATGGGAGGAATCATATGAGCTAGAGGAGACAGTGGGGGAATGACTGGTAGAGTTCTTAGTTCGAGGCATGTTCCTGCAGAAAAACCAAACACAAAAAAATAAACAAAGGATTAAACAAAATTCACTAAAAACAAATCCTACAAGGCTTGCCACGCTACAACGAAAAATGTTTCTTCACCATGACAAAGAATGAAAGCCTGTCACGTCGTGGCGAAACAAGTTTCTTCGCCACGGTGAACTTGCCCTAATGTCAGATAAAACAACGAGGAAAGAGCGGAACAAGGGAAAGACTAACGAAGTAGGATGAGGGAGGTGCAAATGCGAACCACAAACATGAAATGGATCTAGGAGAATGAAAATGAAGAGGAATGTCACGAGGGGATCCAGATTGCCGCGGCAAACTGTGAGAGAAGGATACAAAAATGAGAAAGGAGGAGGGGGGCGGTAAGCTGAGAAAGAAAGGAGAAGGAAAAGACAAGAAAGACAAAGGGCAGATGAAAGAGCAGAAGAACAAGGAGGGTCAAAAGGAAATTTCACTCGGTGCTGTCATACAGATAGACCTTTCACCAATACGAAGATGATCGACACGACAAAAGAATTATTGCACCCCATGACGAAGGCTGTATAAAAATGTCCACCATTGTGAAAAAGTTAATTCATGCCATAACGAATTGGCTTGAGAGACATTATGGCCGCGGTGATTGATGAGTTCGTCACAATGAAATGTACCATGCCGCGATGAAGTGAGCCATACTGCTGCGAAGTTTTCCCACGAAAAAAGAAACAAGACATGACAATTTCTAAGTGGATACTCAACTCATATGCAAGTCCTTAATCATAAAAAAAAATGCAATTCACCAACTACACCAATTTCCTCAATCATAAAAGATGTGTCATGCATCGACTAAAACACGACATATAAAGGGAAGATGAATTAATGAAACAAAAAATTAAACCTAAGTCCTACTGAAAATTAAACCTAAATCCTACTGAAGTGGTTTCTCCCCCACACTTATTCAACACACTCATGCATAACAATGTCATCTTCAATCACAAAGCAGAAGTACATTGTAAGTGTGGAATGAGAAACAACCTGTTGCTTACGGTGGATCCTTCATCTCCTAGGTGACGTTTGGCTGATAGCCATGTTGTGTTAAGGTAACTTGACCACTTTCCACTTCTGTGCTAACGTCCACACTTCTTGGTTCACATAAAACATTAGAAAACAATCCTTCCTTCAAGGAGTCATTAGTGAATGGGTTCATTGCCAGTTCAAACTCAGCACATGCATCATCAACAACAATATTAAGCATGTTAACTCCTAGGAGCGAATAATCCTCATGAGGGTATTTTATAGCCTCATACATGTTAAAACTCACCTACTGGTCTCCTACCTCTATGGTGATCGTAGCTTCCTTCATGCTAATCATGGTACTAGCAGTCCTTAAGAAGGGTCGACTAAGAATAAAAAAAGTATCCTGCACAACTTTATAAGACATATCAAGCATATAAAAATTAGTAGGAAAAACTAAACCCTTAAACTATTAGCCAATTAGAGAACTACAGATGTAGACTTAAGATTTTTAACTCCTAATGATTGATAAGCAGACTTAGGCATAACATTAATGGCTGCCCCTAGATCTAACAAGGCTCCCCTATCGTAACTTTACCTATAATGCAAGGGATAGTGAAAGATCTAGGGTCTTGGCATTTTACAAGGATTTGAGGCTTGAATAGGGCTAACACATTCGAGCTTACTTGGACTCTCTTATTGGGCCTAAAATTTCTCTTATGGGTACATAGGTCTTTAAGGTATTTAGCATAGGCAGGAACTCGTTTCATAAGATTAAGTAAAGGAATATTGACTTCCACTTTATCAAACAAATCAATGATATTGTTTTTATGTTTAATGTCCTTCATTCATTTGCTCATCAAATATGAATTAGGAAAATGAAGGTCTTGAAGATTTACCTCCTTACCTTGGGCTACATTGGCTCCATCTTTGCTTGATTCCATATGCTCACTTGTTATTGCTTGTTCCTTATAGCTCTCTGAAGTAGGTCCCTTGCTCCTTCATTCAGAATTCCTTTCAGTCAAAAGTGATTCTTCCTTGGAGCTTTTGGATTTCTTGATTTTGTTCTTTGTCAAAGGCAATTCCCCACTATCAATCTCCTCTTCACATTCTTCTTCATCTTGATGTTCAAACCTCACTTGTTTCCCACTTTAGAGAGTGACTGCATTTAAACTTTTAGGGTTCATCATGGTGTTTGAAGGAATGGTTCCACTGCTTCTTGGTTAGTTCTCACTCATGTAGTTGGACAATTGTGTTGGACTCCGATTGTTGAGTAAAAATAAAAAATATTCAAAAGTGGATGAGTTGATTGAAATTAAGTTGAAAATCAAGAAATAAAGCGAGAAAGTGTGAAAATATGAAAAATTGTGAAATAGTTGACTTTTTGGCCTTTGAAAGTTGACTTTTGATTTAGGCATAATTTGAGAAAATGGTCTTCTGGAAACTTGTAGAGTACGTTAAGAGCTTTCTGTAGCCATAAAGTTTGCAATTTTTCGATATCGGGAGTGGAAGTTATGATCAGTCAAAGTTTATGTTTGAAAGGAATGACTTTTGACTTTAATTATGATTGAAACTTTGACTGAGAAATTAACCTAGTTAGAATTTAATTGAGCTTTGATGTTCTTCATAAAAATTGAAGGATTTGGTTTTATCTTTATTTCGATATAAAGTATGCAATTTTTCGATCTCCTAATAATAAGTTATGATTTTTACAAGTTTATATTGTGGTTTTAGCATGAATATTAGAGGATAGTATCTTTGACCGGAAAATGGACTCCCGTAGGAGTCCAATTGATTTTTATGTCCTTCGTGGAAGATGTAGAGCTTCCTTCAAGCTTTCTATAGAGACTAAGTTTGTCAAAATTGGAGTTCGGGATTAAGAATTATGAATTTTGGAAGTTTTGGATTTTTATGTGGAAAAAAGAAGAAGAGGAAATTTGTTTTATCCCCGTCACTAGGGCGACGCATCGCCCTAGTGATGGCGAGTGTTCGCATTGCTAGGGCGACGCATCGCCGTAGTGATGGCGAGCGTTCGGCTCTCGTCACTAGGGCGACGCGTCACCATGGCGACCTCCCCCGCACGACGCCGTTTTGATTCTTTGGTTTTCTTGACTTTACTTTCTCAAATCCGACCTTTGTTCACTATTTTGCTTATATCTTTTCCTTCCGACATCCGATTGAGTTGATTCTTGCGGCGTTGGATTCCTAAGACAATTATCTACATCCTCATAGAAATTTGTGAATTTTTTAGATTAAATTAATGGAGATTAATTTAATCAAAGTGAGTCGAGAAATATTCCGAGCATGGTTCAGTATTTTGTGAAATTCGGGATCTGTAGAGATCCGATTGAAGCGATTCTTAAGGATAAATAAAGATAAGACAAGGGGCTACAAATCATATAAAGAAATGAAATGTCAACTTTTTCCCCTAAGACTTTTAATTTCTGAATTTAAGTTCGGATTAGGGTGTAAATTTTGGATTAGGAACATCTGAGAGTATTTTGAGCATAACTTTTTATCTGGGAATATAAATAAGGTGATTCTTATTTTGAATTAAACTAGAGACATAAGGCTACAATTGTTATGAAGACATCTAGTTTCAATTCTGGGATTAAGAATGTGAATTTTTGGACGGAAATAATCGTACATGGAAAATGTGTTAGAAAATGGATATACCTGAATTGTTTTGAGTATAACTTTTGGTGTAGTGATCCGAATTGAGCGTGGTTGGTGGTGTTGGATTCGTATGATTGAGAAGAACATTTCTCTAGAAGGAAGTTTTAACAAATTACTTCAACTCAATAGTGCGAATCAAACCCGCATGTGAGAATAGCATAAAGTCAAGGGCATTTTGGTCTTTTAAGCCATCATTTTTAAATGATGTGGCACAAAACAACAAAGGATTGTTGTTTTTTAAGGAAGAGTCACGATGGTTTAAGAAGAAAAGAAGAAAATAAGAAGAAGAAGAGAGTGGAAGCTTCGGTTATGGAGGAAGATGAGAGAGAAAACAAATTTTCGAATTTTTGAGGGCTTTTAGCATGAGTTTGGAGTAGATACATGAAGGAAAAAGATGGAAAATGAAGAGAGCTTTCCTATAAGCCATGAAAATCCGAATTTGAAAGAGAAAGAGGTAAGAGAAATTTTTCTATTTTGAGATTTTGATGAATTTTTGGTTTAGAAATATGGATAATGACATGGGTTGGTGATTCATGAAGTTGATTTTGATATATATGCGTTGGGTTGTGTTTAATTTTGGATGGAAATTTGATTAAGGTTTAGGCTTAATTTTGTGATTAAGAATTTTGTGAAATTTTGGTGTAGAATTATAGATAATAATATGGGTTTGTGGAATATGAAGTTAATTTTGAAGAAATTGTATGTTATGGTATTGAATTGGGATAAATTGGTTTAGGCCAATTTTGAAAATTGGGGATTTTCAAAATTGGAGATTGAAATAGCTTGAATATGTGAGGAATTAATGTTTTCTAAGCTCAATTTGAGAAATTAAGTTAATTATGATATTGAATTTGATTGGATTGGTTTAGGTTCAATTTGTAATTTGGAGGTTTTTGAAATTAATGATGTAACTATCTTGGAATTAGTAAGAATTGATGACTTATGCATCAAATTGAAGGATTAAGTTATTTATTAGATTAAATTTGGATGAAATTGATTTAGGAATTTTCAATTGGAAGGAAGAAAGGAGAAAGGTCAAATTGAGGCATTGGACAAGATGCTAGCATGGATATGAGGTGGGTAGTATATTTATTTATTGAATTGTAAGCTAAGAATGCAATTTGAAAATTAAGAAGCAAAGTTTTGATAAATGATTTTATGAAAATGATTTTGAGAAAATACAAGATTTATGAAATTCATGAGTTTCAAATTATTTGATTTATGATTTAAATGATTTAAAGAAATTAGTGCATGTTTGGTCATGAATGTGATTATTATGTGATTAATTTGGTGATGTGCATTGCATTACATTGATTATGTGAATTCATGTAAATATATGCTTGTGTCATTTATGACACAATTTGATGTTATGAGATGAAAAATGTGAAAAGCAAGATGTTTGAAAAGTGCCTTCGGGCCATCTGAAATTATGTTTTGCTTATGTGCTATATGGGTTTGGTAAGGTCCTTTGTGAGTCAGCGCTGTCTCTACTTGTTATAGCCTTCTCCGGCTGCCGCTAGTGGCATAGGAGTTCGATTTGGACTCCCCTCACATTCACAATTGCAGAACCGCTATGCGGGAATGTGCAGTACGTCCTATTTTTGACCGAACCAAACCAAACCATTTGATGTGTTATGTGATTTGTGTTGGATGCCGCGGTATAACCCGCAAACACACGCCGCAGTATAACCTGCAAACACCTACAGTTGGGGTGTGGGGTCCAACACTAAATCACTTGACGTGTTATGTGATTTTGTTTTGTTTATGTTGTGATGTATTATGACGTGATGCATTCATATTTGGAATTGTACTTGAGAAATGAGAAAGTAAATGTTTATGAATATTTTGAAACAAATGAAGATTTGGAAATTTTAGAAAATGTTGATGAAGGTTTATGAATGTTTTGAAAGGTTTTAAAATGAATGTTTGGATAAATTTCCGAATGGGAAATGTTTGAAAACTTTTAAAGGACACTTTTCGCTTATTGTTCAATTTATAAATATGTTATCCACGAGCTTAGTGCTCACCCCCTTTTCATCCCCAATCTCCAGGTTTTTAAGCAGGAGAACGGATGAAAGACGTGCAATGTTTGTAATTATGTGTAAAGTTTGATGTCCGTATTGGATTTTATGGATGGTTAGAAAACCAGAAAAAGTGTATTTAGTCCGAATGTAGAGAATGTGTTATGAATTCTGGATGTATGTATTTGAGTTAGGTTGTGGAATTGAATAGGTGTATGATTATAGATTTATTTACCAAATTGCATTTGCGTATGGATTTGGATATGAATGGGTTTGATTGAGATTTTGTATGATCAATTGAGAATTTATGAAGTGTTAGACATAGGATTGCGTTTCTGCTGGTGTTTGGATTCCGGACGGGAGGTCCGATGATTCGCATTGTGTTTGGACATTTTAGAAGTGTTTTGACTCTTTGCAATTTTGGGCTGTCAAAATACAACCGTTATGCTGCCGAAATTTTAGTTAAAAGGGTTTAAAAAGTAAGTTTGACTATGGATATGGATGTATAAGAAGATGATTAATAAGAACTAAGTAAATTGAGAATTGCATGAGGAATAGTTTCCTAGAAAGGGAAATCGATATGGTTTTGATTAGTATGAGAATGGTTTTAAGATGAATAAGATGAGAAAAAGAAAAAGAAAAAAGAAAAAAAAATTATACCGGATTTCGGATTTGAAATGTTGTAAGGTTTCCAACGCGATGAGTTTGCTATGCTTCATGTTTGAAACGGATGTCGGGGTTTGTTTCAGTTTGATTATTTCGATTCGCATTGGATTCGGAATTCTGCCTTTCGAGTTTCTCCGCTTTGTTATTCGTATTTCCGATGCACAATTTTCGAGTATTCGTTTCACTCGATGATGCGATTTGTATTCCAATTAGCGATTTCTCGCTTTTCGATTTTCCGTTTTCCGTTCCGTTTTCGGTTGGGATCTGGTTTCAGATCGGGTCCCAACATTTATGGTATCGAGCCCGAGAATATGATCTTACTTGGGCATATGTGTATAGTAAGAAATTGGAAGAGTATGTAAGGTTATATAGTGAATGTGATTTTGATGTGAAGGACATTTTCATGAATTTGTGTGATTATGTGATTTGGGTGTTAAGAATAAGATCGATTAGAAACATGTGTTTGTGGAACTTAAGATTTGAATTTCGTGATGAATTGGGAGAAATTGATATAGCCTGTACTTCTGTGAGATGAGAGTATGACTATTTGAAAGATGACATGGTGATAAAGATTAAATGATGATTGAACCATATTAGGATTCTTTAAAGAATGGACCATTGACTTGTGTCCATATCTAAAGAAATAATGAATTATGAATATAGTAATTTGACATGATATGGTTAGTGTGAGATACAAGATGTGAAATAGTGTAAAGAGATTGAGATACATATATGATGAGGAAAGAGAAAGTGATTGATTATGAGTTTTGGAAAGAAATTGGTAAGAAAGTGCTTGATGATCTTCGTTTAGAAAGAAATTATATGTAAGAATATGTCACTTGGTGTAAAATCCAGTATGAATTTCGAGGACGAAATTCTTTTAAGAGGGGAAGAAATGTTGGACCCCGATTGTTGAGTAAAAATAAGAAATATTCAAAAGTGGATGAGTTGATTGAAATTAAGTTGAAAATCAAGAAATAAAGAGAGAAAGTGTGAAAATATGAAAAATTGTGAAATAGTTGACTTTTTGGCCTTTAAAAGTTGACTTTTGATTTAGGCATAATTTGAGAAAACGGTCTTCTGGAAACTTGTAGAGTACGTTAAGAGCTTTCTGTAGCCATAAAGTTTGCAATTTTTCGATATCGGGAGTGGAAGTTATGATCAGTCAAAGTTTATGTTTGAAAGGATTGACTTTTGACTTTAATTATGATTGAAACTTTGACTGAGAAATTAACCTAGTTAGAATTTAATTGAGCTTTGATGTTCTTCATAAAAATTGAAGGATTTGGTTTTATCTTTATTTCGATATAAAGTATGCAATTTTCGATCTCCTAATAATAAGTTATGATTTTTACAAGTTTATATTGTGGTTTTAGCATGAATATTAGAGGATAGTATCTTTGACCGGAAAATGGACTCCTGTAGGAGTCAAATTGATTTTATGTCCTTCGTGGAAGATGTAGAGCTTCCTTCAAGCTTTCTATAGAGACTAAGTTTGTCAAAATTGGAGTTCGGGATTAAGAATTATGAATTTTGGAAGTTTTGGATTTTATGTGGAAAAAAAGAAGAAATTTGTTTTAGGACTAGGCGACGCATCGCCCTAGTGATTTTATCCCGTCACTAGGGAGACGATCGCCCGTAGTGATGGCGGCGTTCGGATCTCGTCACTAGGGCGACGCGTCACCATGGCGACCTCCCGCACGACGCCGCTTTTGATTCTTTGGTTTTCTTGACTTTACTTTCTCAAATCCGACCTTTGTTCACTATTTTGCTTATATCTTTTCTTCCGACATCCGATTGAGTTGATTATTGCGGCGTTGGATTCCTAAGACAATTATCTACATCCTCATAGAAATTTGTGAATTTTTAGATTAAATTAATGGAGATTAATTTAATCAAAGTGAGTCGAGAAATATTCCGAGCATGGTTCAAGTATTTTGTGAAATTCGGGATCTGTAGAGATCCGATTGAAGCGATTCTTAAGGATAAATAAAGATAAGACAAGGGCTACAAATCATATAAAGAAATGAAATGTCAATTTTCCCTAAGACTTTTAATTTCTGAATTTAAGTTCGGATTAGGTGTAAATTTTGGATTAGGAACATCTGAGAGTATTTTGAGCATAACTTTTTATCTGGGAATATAAATAAGGTGATTCTTATTTTGAATTAAACTAGAGACATAAGGCTACAATTGTTATGAAGACATCTAGTTTCAATTCTGGGATTAAGAATGTGAATTTTTGGACGGAAATAATCGTACATGGAAAATGTGTTAGAAAATGGATATACCTGAATTGTTTTGAGTATAACTTTTGGTGTAGTGATCCGAATTGAGCGTGGTTGGTGGTGTTGGATTCGTATGATTGAGAAGAACATTTCTCTAGAAGGAAGTTTTAACAAATTACTTCAACTCAATAGTGCGAATCAAACCCGCATGTGAGAATAGCATAAAGTCAAGGGCATTTTGGTCTTTTAAGCCATCATTTTTAAATGATGTGGCACAAAACAACAAAGGATTGTTGTTTTTTAAGGAAGAGTCACGATGGTTTAAGAAGAAAAGAAGAAAATAAGAAGAAGAAGAGAGTGGAAGCTTGGTTATGGAGGAAGATGAGAGAGAAAACAAATTTTCAAATTTTGAGGGCTTTTAGCATGAGTTTGGAGTAGATACATGAAGGAAAAGATGGAAAATGAAGAGCTTTCCTATAAGCCATGAAAATCCGAATTTGAAAGAGAAAGAGGTAAGAGAAATTTTTCTATTTTGAGATTTTGATGAATTTTTGGTTTAGAAATATGGATAATGACATGGGTTGGTGATTCATGAAGTTGATTTTGATATATATGCGTTGGGTTGTGTTTAATTTTGGATGGAAATTTGATTAAGGTTTAGGCTTAATTTTGTGATTAAGAATTTTGTGAAATTTTGGTGTAGAATTATAGATAATAATATGGGTTTGTGGAATATGAAGTTAATTTTGAAGAAATTGTATGTTATGGTATTGAATTGGGATAAATTGGTTTAGGCCAATTTTGAAAATTGGGGATTTTCAAAATTGGAGATTGAAATAGCTTGAATATGTGAGGAATTAATGTTTTCTAAGCTCAATTTGAGAAATTAAGTTAATTATGATATTGAATTTGATTGGATTGGTTTAGGTTCAATTTGTAATTTGGAGGTTTTTGAAATTAATGATGTAACTATCTTGGAATTAGTAAGAATTGATGACTTATGCATCAAATTGAAGGATTAAGTTATTTATTAGATTAAATTTGGATGAAATTGATTTAGGGAATTTTCAATTGGAAGGAAGAAAGGAGAAAAGGTCAAATTGAGGCATTGGACAAGATGCTAGCATGGATATGAGGTGGGTAGTATATTTATTTATTGAATTGTAAGCTAAGAATGCTAATTTGAAAATTAAGAAGCAAAGTTTTGATAAATGATTTTATGAAAATGATTTTGAGAAAATACAAGATTTATGAAATTCATGAGTTTCAAATTATTTGATTTATGATTTAAATGATTTAAAGAAATTAGTGCATGTTTGGTCATGAATGTGATTATTATGTGATTAATTTGGTGATGTGCATTGCATTACATTGATTATGTGAATTCATGTAAATATATGCTTGTGTCATTTATGACACAATTTGATGTTATGAGATGAAAAATGTGAAAAGCAAGATGTTTGAAAAGTGCCTTCGCCATCTGAAATTATGTTTTGCTTATGTGCTATATGGGTTTGGTAAGGTCCTTTGTGAGTCGTCATTGTCTCTACTTGTTATAGCCTTCTCCTACCCTCGCTAGTGGCATAGGAGTTCGATTTGGACTCCCCTGCTCACTGTTTACATGAAGAATCGCTATGCGGAATGTGCGAGACGTCTATTTTGATGAACCAAACCAAACCATTTGATGTGTTATGTGATTTGTGTTGGATGCCGCGGTATAACCCAAACACACGCCATATAGATAACTCGCAAACACCTACGGTGGGGTGTGGGGTCCAACACTAAATCACTTGACGTGTTATGTGATTTTGTTTTGTTTATGTTGTGATGTATTATGACGTGATGCATTCATATTTGGAATTGTACTTGAGAAATGAGAAAGTAAATGTTTATGAATATTTTGAAACAAATGAAGATTTGGAAATTTTAGAAAATGTTGATGAAGGTTTATGAATGTTTTGAAAGGTTTTAAAATGAATGTTTGGATAAATTTCGAATGGGAAATGTTTGAAAAGTTTTAAAGGACACTTTTCGCTTATTGTTCAATTTATAAATATGTTATCCACGAGCTTAGTGCTCACCCCCTTTTCATCCCCAATCTCCAGGTTTTTAAGCAGGAGAACGGATGAAAGACGTGCAATGTTTGTAATTATGTGTAAAGTTTGATGTCCGTATTGGATTTTATGGATGGTTAGAAAACCAGAAAAAGTGTATTTAGTCCGAATGTAGAGAATGTGTTATGAATTCTGGATGTATGTATTTGAGTTAGGTTGTGGAATTGAATAGGTGTATGATTATAGATTTATTTACCAAATTGCATTTGCGTATGGATTTGGATATGAATGGGTTTGATTGAGATTTTGTATGATCAATTGAGAATTTATGAAGTGTTAGACATAGGATTGCGTTTACATTGGTGTTTGGATTCCGGACGGGAGGTCCGATGATTCTGCATTGTGTTTGGACATTTTAGAAGTGTTTTTGACTCTTTGCAATTTTTGGGCTGTCAAAATACAACCGTTATGCTGCCGAAATTTTAGTTAAAAGGGTTTAAAAAGTAAGTTTGACTATGGATATGGATGTATAAGAAGATGATTAATAAGAACTAAGTAAATTGAGAATTGCATGAGGAATAGTTTCCTAGAAAGGGAAATCGATATGGTTTTGATTAGTATGAGAATGGTTTTAAGATGAATAAGATGAGAAAAAGAAAAAGAAAAAAGAAAAAAAAATTATACCGGATTTCGGATTTGAAATGTTGTAAGGTTTCCAACGCGATGAGTTTGCTATGCTTCATGTTTGAAACGGATGTCGGGGTTTGTTTCAGTTTGATTATTTCGATTCGCATTGGATTCGGAATTCTGCCTTTCGAGTTTCTCCGCTTTGTTATTCGTATTTCCGATGCACAATTTTCTGAGTATTCGTTTCACTCCGATGATGCGATTTGTATTCCAATTAGCGATTTCTCGCTTTTCGATTTTCCGTTTTTCCGTTCCGTTTTCCGGTTGGGATCTGGTTTCCAGATCGGGTCCCAACATTTATGGTATCAGAGCCCAGTAATATGATCTTACTTGGGCATATGTGTATGAGTAAGAAATTGGAAGAGTATGTAAGGTTATATAGTGAATGTGATTTTGATGTGAAGGACATTTTCATGAATTTGTGTGATTATGTGATTTGGGTGTTAAGAATAAGATCGATTAGAAACATGTGTTTGTGGAACTTAAGATTTGAATTTCGTGATGAATTGGGAGAAATTGATATAGCCTGTACTTCTGTGAGATGAGAGTATGACTATTTGAAAGATGACATGGTGATAAAGATTAAATGATGATTGAACCATATTAGGATTCTTTAAAGAATGGACCATTGACTTGTGTCCATATCTAAAGAAATAATGAATTATGAATATAGTAATTTGACATGATATGGTTAGTGTGAGATACAAGATGTGAAATAGTGTAAAGAGATTGAGATACATATATGATGAGGAAGAGAAAGTGATTGATTATGAGTTTTGGAAAGAAATTGGTAAGAAAGTGCTTGATGATCTTCGTTTAGAAAGAAATTATATGTAAGAATATGTCACTTGGTGTAAAATCCGATTATGAATTTCGAGGACGAAATTCTTTTAAGAAGGAAGAAATGTTGGACCCCGATTGTTGAGTAAAAATAAGAAATATTCAAAAGTGGATGAGTTGATTGAAATTAAGTTGAAAATCAAGAAATAAAGAGAGAAAGTGTGAAAATATGAAAAATTGTGAAATAGTTGACTTTTTGGCCTTTAAAAGTTGACTTTTGATTTAGGCATAATTTGAGAAAACGGTCTTACGGAAACTTGTAGAATACGTTAAGAGCTTTCTGTAGCCATAAAGTTTGCAATTTTTCGATATCGGGAGTGGAAGTTATGATCAGTCAAAGTTTATGTTTGAAAGGATTGACTTTTGACTTTAATTATGATTGAAACTTTGACTGAGAAATTAACCTAGTTAGAGGTTAATTGAGCTTTGATGTTCTGCATGAAAATTGAAGGATTTGCTTTGATCTTTATTTCGATATAAAGTATGCAATTTTTCGATCTCCGAATAATAAGTTATGATTTTTACAAGTTTATATTGTGGTTTTAGCATGAATATTAGAGGATAGTATCTTTGACCGGAAAATAGACTCCTGTAGGAGTCAAATTAATTTTTATGTCCTTCGTGGAAGATGTAGAGCTTCCTTCAAGCTTTCTATAGAGACTAAGTTTGTCAAAATTGGAGTTCGGGATTAAGAGTTATGAATTTTGGAAGTTTTGGATTTTTATGTGGAAAAAAGAAGAAGAGGAAATTTGTTTTATCCCCGTCACTAGGGAGACGCATCGCCGTAGTGATGGCGAGCGTTCGGATCGCGTCACTAGGGCGACGCGTCACCAGGGCGACCTCGCCCGCACGACGCCGTTTTGATTCTTTGGTTTTCTTGACTTTACTTTCTCAAATCCGACCTTTGTTCACTATTTTGCTTATATCTTTTTCTTCCCACATCCGATTGAGTTGATTATTGCGGCGTTGGATTCTTAAGACAATTATCTACATCCTCATAGAAATTTGTGAATTTTTGAGATTAAATTAATGGAGATTAATTTAATCAAAGTGAGTCGAGAAATTTTCCTAGCATGGTTCAGTATTTTGTGAAATTCGGGATCTGTAGAGATCCGATTGAAGCGATTCTTAAGGTGAAATAAATATAAGACAAGGGGCTACAAATCCTATGAAGAAATGAAATGTCAATTTGGCCCCTAAGACTTTTAATTTCTGAATTTAAGATCGGATTAGGGTGTAAATTTTGGATTAGGAACATCTGAGAGTATTTTGAGCATAACTTTTGATCTGGGAATTGAAATGAGGTGATTCTTGTTTTGAATTAAACTAGAGACAGAAGGCTACAATTGTTATGAAGACATCGAGTTTCGATTCTGGGATTAAGAATGTGAATTTGTGGACGGAAATAATCGTACATGGAAAATGTGTTAGAAAATGGATATACCCGAACTGTTTTGCTCATAACTTTTGGTGTAGTGATCCGAATTGAGCGCGGTCAGTGGCGTTGGATTCGTATGATTGAGAGGAACATTTCTCTAGAAGAAAGTTTTAACAAATTCCTTCAACTCAATAGTGCGAATCAAACCCGCATGTGAGAATAGCATAAAGTAAAGTCAAGGGCATTTTGGTCTTTTAAGCCATCATTTTTAAATGATGTGGCACAAAACAACAAAGGATTGTTGTTTTTTAAGGAAGAGTCACGATGGTTTAAGAAGAAAAGAAGAAAATAAGAAGAAGAAGAGAGTGGAAGCTTCGGTTATGGAGGAAGATGAGAGAGAAAACAAATTTTCAAATTTTTGAGGGCTTTTAGCATGAGTTTGGAGTAGATACATGAAGGAAAAAGATGAAAAATGAAGAGAGCTTTCCTATAAGCGATGAAAATCCGAATTTGAAAGAGAGAGGTAAGAAAAATTTTTCTATTTTGAGATTTTGATGAAGTTTTGGTTTAGAAATATGGATAATGACATGGGTTGGTGATTCATGAAGTTGATTTTGATATATATGCGTTGGGTTGTGTTTAATTTTGGATGGAAATTTGATTAAAGTTTAGGCTTAATTTTGTGATTAAGAATTTTGTGAAATTTTGGTGTAGAATTATAGATAATGATATGGGTTTGTGGAATATGAAGTTAATTTTGAAGAAATTGTATGTTATGGTATTGAATTGGGATAAATTGGTTTAGGCCAATTTTGAAAATTGGGGATTTTCAAAATTGGAGATTGAAATAGCTTGAATATGTGAGGAATTAATGTTTTCTAAGCTCAATTTGAGAAATTAAGTTAATTATGATATTGAATTTGATTGGATTGGTTTAGGTTCAATTTGTAATTTGGGGGTTTTTGAAATTAATGATGTAACTATCTTGGAATTAGTAAGAATTGATGACTTATGCATCAAATTGAAGGATTAAGTTATTTATGAGATTAAATTTGGATGAAATTGATTTAGGGAATTTTCAATTGGAAGGAAGAAAGGAGAAAAGGTCAAATTGAGGCATTGGACAAGATGCTAGCATGGATATGAGGTGGGTAGTATATTTATTTATTGAATTGTAAGCTAAGACTGCGAATTTGAAAAATTAAGAAGCAAAGTTTTGATAAATGATTTTATAAAAATGATTTTGAGAAAATACAAGATTTATGAAATTCATGAGTTTCAAATTATTTGATTTATGATTTAAATGATTTAAAGAAATTAGTGCATGTTTGGTCATGAATGTGATTATTATGTGATTAATTTGGTGATGTGCATTGCATTACATTGATTATGTGAATTCATGTAAATATATGCTTGTGTCATTTATGACACAATTTGATGTTATGAGATAAAAAATGTGAAAAGCAAGATGTTTGAAAAGTGCCTTCGGGCCATCTGAAATTATGTTTTGCTTATGTGCTATATGGGTTTGGTAAGGTCCTTTGTGAGTCGTCATTGTCTCTACTTGTTATAGCCTTCTCCGGCTGCTTCGCTAGTGGCATAGGAGTTCGATTTGGACTCCACTGCTCACGGCTACTACAGAACATTATGCGGGAATGTGCGATAAATCTGTTTTGACCAAACCAAACCAAACCATTTGATGTGTTATGTGATTTGTGTTGGATGCCGCGGTATAACCCGCAAACACACGCCGTAGTATAACCTGCAAACACCTACGGGTGGGGTGTGGGGTCCAACACTAAACCACTTGACGTGTTATGTGATTTTGTTTTGTTTATGTTGTGATGTATTATGACGTGATGCATTCATATTTGGAATTGTACTTGAGAAATGAGAAAGTAAATGTTTATGAATATTTTGAAACAAATGAAGATTTGGAAATTTTAGAAAATGTTGATGAAGGTTTATGAATGTTTTGAAAGGTTTTAAAATGAATGTTTGGATAAATTTCCGAATGGGAAATGTTTGAAAAGTTTTAAAGGATACTTTTCGCTTATTGTTCAATTTATAAATATGTTATCCACGAGCTTAGTGCTCACCCCCCTTTCATCCCCAATCTCCAGGTTTTTAAGCAGGAGAACTGATGAAAGACGAGCAATGTTTGTAATTATGTGTAAAGCTCGATGTCCGTATTGGATTTTATGGATGGTTAGAAAACCAGAAAAAGTGTATTTAGTCCGAATGTAGAGAATGTGTTATGAATTCTGGATGTATGTATTTGAGTTAGGTTGTGGAATTGAATAGGTGTATGATTATAGATTTATTTACCAAATTGCATTTGCGTATGGATTTGGATATGAATGGGATTGATTGAGATTTTGTATGATCAATTGAGAATTTATGAAGTGTTAGACATAGGATTGCGTTTCTGCTGGTGTTTGGATTCCGGACGGGAGGTCCGATGATTCTGCATTGTGTTTGGACATTTTAGAAGTGTTTTTGACTATTTGCAATTTTTGGGCTGTCAAAATACAGCCGTTATGCTGCCGAAATTTTAGTAAAAAGGGTTTAAAAAGTGAGTTTGACTATGGATATGGATGTATAAGAAGATGATTAATAAGAACTAAGTAAATTGAGAATTGCATGAGGAATAGTTTCCTAGAAAGGGAAATCGATATGGTTTTGATTAGTATGAGAATGGTTTTAAGATGAATAAGATGAGAAAAAGAAAAAGAAAAAATAAAAAAAAATTATACCGGATTTCGGATTTGGAATATCGTAAGGTTTCCAACGCGATGAGTTTGCTATGTTTCATGTTTGAAATGGATGTCGGGGTTTGTTTCAGTTTGATTATTTCGATTCGCATTGGATTCGGAATTCTGCCTTTCGAGTTTCTCCGCTTTGTTATTCGTATTTCTGATGCACAATTTTCCGAGTATTCATTTCGCTCCAATGATGCGATTTGTATTCCAATTAGCGATTTCTCGCTTTTCGATTTTCCATTTTTCCGTTCCGTTTTCCGGTTGGGATCCGGTTTTCAGATCGGGTCCCAACAAATTGAGTGACATAAGAGTTAATATTTTCCTCTTTCATCTCCCATTGCTCCATTCTCTTTTCCAATGCATTGAACCGAGCAACATTCTTTGAAGAATCTTGTTGAATCATAGAAGTTATGGCATTAAACTAGTCGTTGTTAGAATTCTGTTCTTCCTTCATCATAGTCATCATATTATGCAACAATTGGTTGGTGTCCTACTTAGGTGGGATGGTCACAATTTGTTGTTAGTTAGGGAACTAGTTGGCGGAAGTACCAGCTCCTCCACCTTGTTGAAATCTGTTTAGAGCCGTCCCTCTTCATTCCTCTATCTAAACCTAGGGTTGGCCTTCCATCCCTCGTTATAAGTATTGGAGTAGTGGTCCCATTTCTGATTTCATCGTCTCGAATACACTGTAGACACTTCTTCATACCGACTAGGGCAAACACTGGATATGTGCATCACTGACCCACAAGTGTCACAACTGGGTGCTGTGAGATCCATAGAAGATGTAGGGTGATGCACATTCATATTCTTTAGCTCTACAATGATGAAGGATAATTGTGATGTCACTATACTCTCCAAAGATTCAACTTTTGACTCCAGACTCTCCATTCTTTTCGATTGGGCTATTGTGGTGTCCAATTCATGCACTCCTCAGGTCTCTTCAACACTGTACTGTTGATGATTCAAAACCATCTTCTTGATTAAATCCCATGCTTCCAAAGCTGGAATATCACTCAATGAACCTCCCGATGCCGCATCTAAAATACCCTTGTCTTGACTTTTCAGCCCATCATAGAAATATTGCACTAATTGTTCATCAGGTATTTGATGGTAGGGGCATCTAGGAAACAAATCTTGGAAGCAGTTCCAATAGTCATAGAGAGACTCATCATAATCCTGGCATGTTGAGTAAATCTTCTCCCTCATCAATGAAGTTCAGGAAGCTAGAAAGTACTTCTCCAAGAAAGCCTTCCTCAGATTGGCCCAACTATGGTAGGCATTCGCCACATTCCTTGGAAGACTCATGTACCACTCTCTTGCTTTTCCTTCCAAAGATAGGTGAAAAGCCTTCCATAGCACTTGATCAAGTGAAGCTCCCACTGGTTTCATACTCTGACAGGTCATGGACAAAGATTGCAAATGCATGTAGGGATCCTCTCCTGTCAAGCCATGAAATTTAGGAAGAGAGTTAATGAATAATCCTTTAACTTCAAAATTAACATGAAAATTAGGACAAGCAGCAGTAAATGGATCATAATTCACATCAGAAGTTGTTTCTTCCCTAATAGTTCTTCTTCTTTGATTCCTATTGTTCTCACCTACTCTCCCATGCTCCCCATTACCTCCATTATCACCATTCCTAGGTTGGTTAACATGAAAGTTAGGGTTTTGTAAAAAGGCTAGGTTCTCGGCCATATTCACTCCTTCTAAAGGATCGTTCTCACTACTTTGCCCACTAGACTCTTCTTCAACAGCTACCTTACTTCTCTCTTTTTCTATTCTCTCCTTTCTAATCTTTCTGAAATGTCTGTCAATTTCAGGATAGAAAGGCAGGAGTTTCGCTTTCTGGGGCATGCATAAGAATAATTCAAAGGAAAATAAAAGGTAACAAAATTTACTCGCAAGCACACAAAGTCAAATAAAAGATGAGATGTGATGGATGCAAGTGTATGGTGTGTGAAAGTATGTACGAAAATACGTATGTATGGATCAAACAACAATTAAATAAAAGACTCAAAAACTATGTGAGTGCAAAAAGAATGCTAAGTACGAAAAGTCCAATTATGAATGTATGCTTTTGTTTATGCTTTCAAAATTTTAATGCTATACAAAGAAAAATAAAAATCCTATACTATTGACAAATATGACACTAAACTTTGTAAAATGAAATGTAGAAGAAAAGGTTCCTAATCTCAATAAGAAGCAAAAATGACAACCGCTAACCTAAAGAAAACCAGTTGCTTGGCTCCCCGGCAATGACGCCATTTTGATTCACAGCCTTTATTACCTACCCTTGGAGGTCGAATTAAAAATTTAATTTCAAGGATTGCAATATAAAATGCAACCTCGAGTCGTCTCACTTAATTGGATCCTAATGCAATGGACCTAAGGTACCCTAAATGTCATGAAATGCAAACTAAAGTAGCTAGGAGGGGGATTTTGATTCTTGAAGAAAACTAACAAAATTGAACGAATTGTAAAAGAAACGTGTAAAAAGTATTTTAGGATTTTTGGGAATAAGAATTTGAAAGTTGAAACAATGATGAAATGTGATAAAATCATCTTGAAAAATAAGATTTGGCTATCATAGTTCGAAATAAATCTTGGTGGGAGTGAAAATCACTAAGTTTTCAAATGATAAACCTTAAAGAATTCTTTAAGTCCAAGGTTTTAATCAATGAACTCCATTTCTTAAAACCTTGTTGAATGCATCTAAGTGTGTGCAATGGGTAAGTCAATTCAAATGGTCAACTTAGGATCTAGCATCATCTCAACATCAAACACAACTAGGAAGATAAAAGAGAATTAACAAAATCACAAAAAGACATATATGAGACTTCATATATTCAAGCTCCAAGTTCTATATCAACAAACCCAATAACATAACAAATGCTCAACACTTGATTAAACTATAACCAAGAAAATTCAACTACAAATTGCAAATCCTAACTTAGGAGTTCATAACAATGTAGCTAAACATGTGTAAACTACTCCCCTTTGAAGCCCATTTAACTCAAGCCATTTCTATATCTTCAAGAGGAAGAGGTGTTTAGCCAAGCATTGCTTTAGGAGAACTCACAACTGGAGTATGATAACTCGGATGATTTTTAATGAACATATTTTGGTAATTGGACTATATCTTGATCTATAGATCTCAGAATGAGATGATTATTGATTCTAATTAAACTAGAGACATAATACTACTGATTATTTGAATATATTGAATTTTTAATTCTGTCTCTAAGAATTTCAGAATCTGATTGCAAGTTGAGATAAGAATTTTATTGAAGTTTAAGTACAATTTGAGATCTTTTGCGTATAACTTTCAGTATACAAATGAAATGGTCTTGGTTTCATTAGAAACTTAAGAAAAGGGCGAAATTTTTTTTAGAAGGAAGTGTTATCAAATTACCTCAATTTTCTGAAGTGAATAATCGAGCAAAGTGGACCCGAAAGTTGGTTAATAGGTAAATCTAGATTGATCAATTGAGTGTGGTTTCACATGGTTAATAATTTGACAAGATTAAGGACAAGAAACCCAAAATTTTTCATGTACTTTGATCGCGGCTCTGTCGATTTGATCTTACGATCAATCCTTGGAAACCGGTGAAATAAAAGAAATTCCAAGATTGCGGTATAGAATGCAACCTCGGGTCGTCTCACTTAATTGGAACCAAATAAAAATGGTCTAAACTAGCCTAAATGTCAAAAATTGCAATTGAAGTTGATAAAATGGGGTTTGGTATTTTGGTCAAAATGATAAAGTAACCAAGATGGACAAAAAGTATAAAAGAATATTTTTGGAATTTTAGGAATAATGCAATTAACAAAATCAGATATAAATAAAATTGATAAAATCCTCTTGAAAATGGGCGCAGGCTATCACGGTTCAAAAATGATTTTTAGGGACACAATCCACTAAGTTTTGAAAGATCAACCCTAAAGGACTCTTTAGGTCCAAAGATTTAATTAATGAACTCCATTATTTAAATCTTTGTTAAAAACTATAGTGTGAAAATGGACAAATGAATGCAATCGGTCAATTGGATAAAACACAACAATCTTAATCAAACACAACTAAGCGAGAAGAAGGCGATAAATGCAATATCCAACGACATATATGAAACTTCATATATCAAGCATCAAACATTCTACAAATCACTTTATCCAAATCTCAACGTAGTGTTCAGCACACGGTTAAACTATAACAATGCTAATCTAGCTATAACCATGTAATCTCTAACTTAGAGCTTACAAAACCATAACTAAACTTCAGACACTAAGTGATTACTCCCCTTTTAGAACCGGTGAACTCAAACTGCTGCTACATCTTCAAGAGGAAATGGGTTTAGCTGCTCATAACTCCGGACTCTCTCACAACTTGTGGAGATTGGACGGCTTCCATGGTAGCAGAAAATGCGGACTGTGATGTAGCGGAGATGATCGAAGATGATGAAGATGGAAAATGATGGTGGCTGCTTCCCAAGTCTGTCCCGAAGAATCCTCTTTTGACCTAAAAATAGCAAGTTTATAAATGATGGACACGGGTCGGGTCAAAACAGTGAGAGATGTTCCCCAATGAGAGTCCGGGTATTTATCTGCTCGCCGCGGCGAGATGTATGCGCCGCGGCGTGCTCTTCTAGTCTTCTCGCCGTGGCGTATGCTCGTAGGCGTCTCGCCATTTGTATCCTCGCCACGACGAGATGAGTTTAGGCGCTGCGGCGTGCTACTCTGATACGCTCACCGCGGCGAGATGAAAGGTTGCGTCGCGGCGTGCTGACTTCTCTTAATGCTTTGACTCTTCTTTTCCCCTACAAATTAAACAGCAATATGGCAGAATCAATTGTCCTTGAAAAATTACGATAGAATTAAAGTTAATTTGTGACAATTTTATTATCAAATTGTATAAAGTGTAAGCTCATTATGATGGACAAATTAAAGCACAATGTCACAAATTAAGAGTCAAAAAGTACATTAAGAGCAGTAAAAATGTAGCCAATTTATTTAATAAACTTGGGCTCAATCAAATTCCCCCACACTTAAACCTTTGTACTCCTGGACAAAGTTTATAAGAATCAAAAAGATACAAGTGTGAAAGAAAAATTCGTCTATGCTCAAAATAATAATAAGAACTTGGCGCAAATTACTTAATCAAAATTCAATCAAAGCAAATTGAAAGGATGCTAATAAAACAAGCACTAAAAGAATTCAATTCAAGAGATTGCACAAAAGAAATGTCACTCATGATAAGGTGTTTGCTCTCTCCTCACATATTGGGGATATTTTACTCTCAATCTATTTAATCCATTCTCTACCATAAGCTTGTAACAATTCTATTTCTCCATTACAAAAACTATAATTTGAAGATCAAAAGGACTTTTCAGGGTAATGTAGGGATGGCTAGATGAACGGGTGGAATGAAAGAAAGAGTATGAACACTTGCAGTACAATTATTAATTGATGTCATAAGAAAAACTAATATTGAGACACTTTTCTCTTTTTCTTCTCTTTTTTATGCAATATATACTGCTGGAATTGTTATTGCTCCTTCTTTTCTTTTCTTTTTGTAGCTTTTTTTTTGAATAAGTACTCTCTATTCCTTTATGGAACACACTTTTTTTTTTTTTGCAATGCAAAGCAAACTACTGACATCACATAAGGATGTATAAGGATGTATACATGCAAGTGCACATAAATAAAAAAAATGGCTCAAAGGGCTAGCAAGTGATAAGTATTTGTGGGATAAGTGTTTTGGAAAAAGGGTTAAAGAAAGAATGCCTCTATCACATCAACAAAATTCTAGTCTATAAAGCTTTGATTAAGAATTAAAACAAGTTATAGAGAGATATGAAATAAGCAGATGCACACAATATCAAAGAAAAAATTTAGGCTCAAATATCCTTCCAACAGGGGTGATATTTTAATGAACAATCTCAAGTCTCAAAAACTTAAAGGGTTACTTTTTTAGCATACTTTAATCACTTTGAATTGAAAAGATCAAAAATAAAATGAGCCAAGACTAACTATCATTAAAAGAATGGAAGAATTTTCATAAACTCAGGTACCAGTTTGAACTTATAATGTCTTTGAAACACAAAAGGTACAAAAGTTTCATGCGGAAGAAGTTGAATTGAGAAAAATTTCATTCTCAATTTTCATTCTGCAAAAAAAATGAGTGGACGTCGCAACGTGCATGTTGCGCGTCGCGACGTACAGGCGATCAAAGTGACCTTCGCCGTGGCGCATGAGATATTACCGCGGTGAAGAAGTGATGAATATGAGCTTCGCCGCGGCGTGTGAACTATCGCCGCGGCGAAGAATGACAAAATGACCATGCACCAAGTTAAATCATTGTAATAGTGAGCAAGATTGGCTAACATAAGCAACAAAAAGTGTCAAAAAGGGGCATAACAAATAGTAACACCATAGGAAAAACTCCCCCACACTTAAACAACACATTGTCCTCAATGAAAATGAGAATAAGAACCTGGTATTAATCATGGTGGCAAAGAGTGGTCAGTACAAGGTGTGCTAAGAACAGAAAAACAAAAGAAAATAGAAAACGAAAGAAAACAATAGAAAAATAAAAGAAAAAAAATACAGAACACAAGGCTAGAACTATGCTGAAGGATCATCAGGGGCATGATCAGGAGGAGCAGCCGCAGATGGGCTAGAACCGGCCGAAGAACCATCATCCTCAGGAGGAAGAGGACTGTTGAGATGCGCCGCAAGTCGGGCATACATCCGGTGGTGGTACCGACGATCGGCGGCTAGCTGGGCCTCGATACGAAGAAAAGCGGCATGAAAGGTGGTCACCTGACGAGAAATGTGAGTCAAGGTTAGAGGAGAGGAAGGGGGTAAGGGGGTGTGTGTGTCCGGAGGAGGCACATCGGGAGGAGTAGTAGCAACAACGGGAGGGGAAGGAGGAGGTAGTGGTGGGGAAGGAGAATGTGGTGGCGGAGGGGGAGGTGAGGGGGAGTGAGGAGGAGGTGGTGGGGCTAGAAAATGTGGTTGTTTGAGGGAAAAGGGAGGCGGGTTCAAAAATTTTGTCAGTAGGAAGTTCCGAGACCTGGTGGGCCCAGAACAGATCACTAACAAGGTGAGGGAACAAGATGGAATGGGTGAGGGTAGAAGTGAGGACGGATTGGCGGAGGGTGGAAGTAATTGCCTGAGCAATATCAACTGGCCGGCCAACCATCAGGAGGTAAATGTACAATGCCTGTTCTTTGGGAACAAAGGCAAGGTGGGTGGTGGGAAGGACGTTGTTGCGGATGAAATGAAGCCAAGGACGGGCCTCAGGACGGAGATCAGCACGGCGAATGTATCTTTGAGACACTCGAGGTTGATGCCATTCAGCACCCGCAGGAGAAAGGGTACGAAGGACATCATCCCAATTGTAGTCCCGAATAAGGTCGGCGTAGTGGCAGTGAAGGATGGGAGGAAGGTGGTAGTGGTCGCGGATGGCGGCAGGGGTAAAGGGTTGAGAAACGGTAACACCTCGAAAATAGATGTCAAAAGTGTCATGATAACGGGCATAGGTGTAGAAATGACGAACAAATGTGTCATTTCCAGGAGTCCTGGGCTGCACTAAACCAGAAAGTTGAGAATAGTCGAGCTGTTGGACGAAAGGGTGAGTGGATGGTGAAAGAGGGAAAGGTCGCTCCTTAAGTAGCGGCCTAGCTTCTATCTTAGCAGCTAGGGTAGTATACTCAGGGTCGACCAGAGGGGAAGAAGTGGAAGGATTAGCAGGGGAGGCTGGAGGATGGGAACGGTGGGAAGGTGAAGGGGAATGGTCGGAGTCGGAGTAGAAATCAGAGGGTGTAGAGGGGCGGATGGTGGCGTTCTTGGTGCGAGGCATTTTCCTGAATAGAAAATAAAACACAAAAAATTAGTCAAGTAAAACAAAAAGAACAGTGCGTCGCCGTGGTGAGATGAACGTGCACCGCGGCGTGTATGGGTTGCTGACGCCGCGGCAAGCACCCGAGATGCCGCGGCGAGATGAGAGAAATCCAGACGCCGCGGCGAACGCTCGAGACACCGCGGCGTAGGGCAAAAATGCGACACATTGCGACAGGGCGAACCATCTTCGCCTCAGAAAACTAACCCTAATCTATAAAACGAAAATGAAAAAGACAGAGGGGGGGAAATATCTTACAAGATGAACGCAGAGACAAACGAAGGGGAATGAAAATGGAAGATGAGGAGAGCCACTAACACAGTCGAAGAGGGAGGAGGAAACACTCTCAGAGCAACGAAGGATGGAGAAGACACGACGCAAAAATGAGAGGGAGGTGGCGTGAAAGAGGGACGCCATAGGGTTTATAAAAGTTAGAAAGTGCAATGACTAAAAGGGCACTGGATAAAGAGAAGAACCGCTGTGCAATGAGGATAAAAAGGGAAATTAAACTCGTCTAGGGTTTCGTTTGAAACTCTCGTGCTGCGGCGTCATAATCTTCACACGCCGCGACGTACTGATTAATAGACGTCGTGGCATGTCCCTCTCTGAACGCTCGCCGCGGCGTGTTATTTGATACACGTCGCGGCGAGACATCTTCCTAACGGAGACTACTTCCAAAAATTAACAGACCCTAAGCATCACTATTCCTGACCACTCATGCACAAAATTTCTTCAACCAGGTTACATGCATCATGCATTGGTGAACATCAAGGGATCCAAAGGAGATTGAAGTTATTAAAAACAACCAAATTGAAATCCTACAGAACTAGACCTAATCCTACTGAGTAGTTTCTCCCTCACACTTCATCAACATATTCATGCAAAATAGTTTTAGTGTTAATCCAATCTTCAATCAGCACAAATATATGATAAGGGAAAGGAAAGAAACTACCCGGTGTTTAAGGTGGATCCTGAAGTTGGGGATGGTCATCAGGCTTCATCCCAGCAGCTTGGCTCTTGTGTAGCTCCATGTCCAACTCCCTACTTGAAGGCTCTCCTACAAAATCATCAGCAAACCAATGTTCTCCAAGGAGAGTTTCAGTAGACGATGTGAAGGTTTGTGCAAAATCATTATTTGCATCGTCAACAACTATATCAAGCATGTTCACTCCAAGCAGAGAATAATCCTCATGTTGGTGTTTCATTGCCTCATACATATTAAAGCTCACCTGTTGGTCACCTACCTCCATGGTGATCTTACCTTCTTTTATGCTTATCATTATTCTTGCTGTTCGCAAAAAGGGTCGTCCAAGAATTAAGGAAGTATCCTGCACAACTTCAGAAGACATATCAAGCACATAAAAATTAGCAGGAAAAACTAAACCCTTAACCTGGACCAAGATGTCCTCAATGATACCCACTGGATGCCTAAACGATCTATCAGCCAACTGGAGGACAACAGATGTAGGCTTAATGCTCTTCACTCCTAAGGTCTCATAAACTGACTTAGGCATCACATTTATTGCTGCCCCTAGATCCAACAAAGCCCTACCTATAGTTACTTTCCCTAAGATGCAAGGGATGGTAAAAGATCCAGGGTCTTGACACTTGACAGGTATCTGCGGTTTAAACAAGGCTGAAACATTGGAGCTCACTTGCACTCTCTCATTTGGCCTAAATTTCCTCTTGTTTGTGCACAAATCCTTCAAATATTTTGCATAGGCTGGGACTCTTTTTACTAAATCAAGCAAAGGCACATTCACTTCAACTTTCCCAAACAAGTCAATGATTTCTTTTTCATGTTGTTTCTCATTTAAGCGCTTGCTCATCAAATATGAATTGGGAAAAGGAAGGTCTTGAATACTTACCTCCTTACCTTTGCTAGATTGCTTGCTCAATTCTCCACTTTCGGCTTGATCATTGGAACTCTCTGAAGTAGTTCCCTTGTTCCTTGAAGCATGCTTTTTCTCTCTCAAAAGCTCTTCTTCCCTCACACTTTCTGATCTCTTAATCTTTTCCTTGGGTGGAGGTACTGCCTCACTCTCAATTTCCTCATCACATGCCTCTTCATCTACTTGAGGATTAAACCTCACTTGCTTCCCACTCCGGAGGGCAATTGCATTTAGACTCTTCGGATTCATCACAGTATTTGAAGGAATAGTCCCACTACTTTTTGCTTGGTTTTCACTCATGTTATTGGATAACTGAGTGACATAGGAATTTATGTTCTCCGCCTTGGTCTCCCATTGTTCCATTCTCTTCTCCAAGGCATTGAATATAGCAGCAGTCTTTGAGGAATCCTGTTGAATAAGAGAAACAATGGAATTGAACTGGTCAGCATTAGAATCCCTCTCTTCCTTCATCAGCGTCATCATTCTGTGAAGCAGCTGATTGGTGTCTTCTTTTGGTTGGACCGTCAGGGCTTGCTGTTGATTTGGGAATTGGCTAGTGGAAGGACCAGCTCCTCCCCCTTGTGAAAATCTATTTTGTGCCCCGCTCTCCTCATTCCTCCAACTGAATCTAGGATTAGATTTCCATCCTTCATTGTATGTGTTGGAGTATGGGTCCCACTTCTGATTCTTCCTTCCTTGATACATTGCCGAAACTTCCTCATATCGTCCGGGGCAAACGCTTGAAATATGCATCACCGACCCACAATTTTCACAACTAGGTGCGGTAAGCTCTATTGAAGAAGTAGAACGTTGCACATTCAAATTTTTTAGCTCGGCCGTGATGCAAGACAGCTGTGATGCAATCCACTTTCGATTCAAGGCTTTCCATTCTTTTAGCTTGAGCCGTCAAGGCTCCCATCTTTGATCTCTTACACTGTATTGTTGATGGTTTAAAGCCATCTTCTTGATCAGGTCCCATGCTTCCAATGCTGTAAGGTCAATCAGGGATCCTCCAGATACAGCATCTAACATACCCTTCTCTTGACTCTTCAACCCATCATAAAAATATTGCACCAATTGTTCATCAGGAATTTGGTGATGGGGGCATCTGGACAGAAGATCTTGGAAGCGGTTCCAATAGTTATAAAGTGACTCATCATAATCCTGGCGGACTGAATAGATTTCCTTCCTCATCGAAGATGTCCTGGAGGCTGGAAAATATTTCTCCAAAAATGCTTTCCTCAGGTTGGCCCAACTATGATAGGCATTAGCCATATGCCTCGGAAGACTCATGTACCACTCTCGTGCCTTCCCTTCCAAGGACAAATGGAATACCTTCCACAGCACTTGGTCCAAAGTAGCTCCTACCGGCTTCATACTCTGGCAGATCATTTTCAAAGCCTGTAGGTGCATGTATGGATCTTCTCCTGCCAAACCATGAAATTTAGGAAGAGAATTAATTAACAAACCTTTAATCTCAAAATTTACATCAAAATTAGGGCAAGCAGCAGTAAATGGATCCTAATGCACGTCAGATGTTGTAGCTTCCCTAATTGTCCTACGTCTCTGGTTCTCATTGTTCTCTCCCACTCTCTCATGCTCACCATTTCCTCCATTAGTCCCATTTCTAGGTTGGTGAACGGGAAAATCAGGATTTGGGAAAATGTTTGGGTTCTCGGCCATATTCTCACTATCTCGCTCAACTATTTTCTTTCTCTCTTGTTCTTTCCTCTCTTTCCTAAGTCTCCTCAAATGTCTCTCAACTTCAAGTTGGAATTGAACAAGTCTACCTCTCCTGGGCATGCACAAAAAATCAATCCACAAATAAAATGAATGGTAACAAAATTGCTCACAGTCACACAAGATCGGATAAAAGTGAAATGTGATGAATGCGAGAGTATGGATGTATGAGTGTGTATGTGTGAAAAAAAATGTGTAAAGTAAGAGACAAAAATTAAAGTATGATGTATGCGTGTGCAAAGGGGAATCAAACCTATACTATGAACAAGCGTAAAAATCAAACTATACTAAATGCAAGCAAAAACAATGATTCCGATCATCAACGACAATTCAAATGGATGACAATGGCTATCCGACGGTAAACCAATTTCTTGGTTCCCTGGTAACGACGCCAAATTTGAACGCGGCTCTGTCGATTTGATCTTACGATCAATCCTTGGAAACCGGTCAAATAAAAGAAATTCCAAGATTGCGGTATAGAATGCAACCTCGGGTCGTCTCACTTAATTGGAACCAAATAAAAATGGTCTAAACTAGCCTAAATGTCAAAATTTGCAATTGAAGTTGATAAAATGGGGTTTGGTATTTTGGTCAAAATGATAAAGTAACCAAGATGGACAAAAAGTATAAAAGAATATTTTTGGAATTTTAGGAATAATGCAATTAACAAAATCAGATAGAAATAAAATTGATAAAATCCTCTTGAAAATTGGCGCAGGCTATCACGGTTCAAAAATGATTTTTAGGGACACAATCCACTAAGTTTTGAAAGATCAACCCTAAAGGACTCTTTAGGTCCAAAGATTTAATTAATGAACTCCATTATTTAAATCTTTGTTAAAAACCTTAGTGTGAAAATGGACAAATGAATGCAATCGGTCAATTGGATAAAACACAACAATCTTAATCAAACACAACTAGGCAGAAGAAGACAGTAAATGCAATATCCAACGACATATATGAAACTTCATATATCAAGCATCAAACATTCTACAAATCACTTTATCCAAATCTCAACGTAGTGTTCAGCACACGGTTAAACTATAACAATGCTAATCTAGCTATAACCATGTAATCTCTAACTCAGAGCTTACAAAACCATAACTAAACTTCAGACACTAAGTGATTACTCCCCTTTTAGAACCGGTGAACTCAAACCGCTGCTACATCTTCAAGAGGAAATGGGTTTAGCTGCTCATAACTCCGGACTCTCTCACAACTTGTGGAGATTGGACGGCTTCCATGGTAGCAGAAAATGCGGACTGTGATGTAGCGGAGATGATCGAAGATGATGAAGATGAAAAATGATGGTGGTTGCTTCCCGAGTCTGTCCCGAAGAATCCTCTTTTGACTTAAAAATAGCAAGTTTATAAATGATGGATGCGGGTCGGGTCAAAACAGTGAGAGATGTTCCCCAATGAGAGTCTGGGTATTTATCTGCTCGCCGCGGCGTGCTCTTCTGGTCTTCTCGCCGCGGCGTATGCTCGTAGGCATCGCGACATTCGTCATTTGTATCCTCGCCGCGGCGAGATGAGTTTAGGCACCGCGGCGTGCTACTCTGATACGCTCACCGCGGCGAGATGAAAGGTTGCGTCGCGGCATGCTGACTTCTCTTAATGCTTTGACTCTTCTTTTCCCCTACAAATTAAACAACAATATGGCAGAATCAATTGTCCTTGAAAAATTACGATAGAATTAAAGTTAATTTGTGACAATTTTATTATCAAATTGTATAAAGTGTAAGCTCATTATGATGGACAAATTAAAGCACAATGTCACAAATTAAGAGTCAAAAAGTACATTAAGAGCAGTAAAAATGTAGCCAATTTATTTAATAAACTTGGGCTCAATCATACTTGCATCATACATATTTAGTATACATGAATGTGTATAAATGATTTCATAATCATGCACAATAGTGATATGTGTTTGTGTTAAATGTTATAGAGGAACGTATAGAGCGACCACTTTCAGATATTGCTGGGACTTCAAAGCAATAAACAAAAAAGAGAGCTTTTGTAAGTAATCTAGATGGTCTCTTTTGTAAGTAAGTTAGATGAACTCAATTGTAAGTAAATGTTTGTAAGTGATCTTTTTGTATTTGTAAGTAATTCAGTAAGAAATTTTTGATTGTTTTGCTTTGAATGTTTTGTTTGCTATTGATTGTGTTCTGAACTCGAGACAATGAATGTCCGAATTGTTGATGTACGTGAATATGATTGACAAATTATTTTTGTACATAAAATGAACTTAATTGGTTTTGTAACTATCAAGTCCTAGTTGTGGGTAATATGCATGCCTAGAAGGGTCTGCAACTGCTTCTGGACACTTCAGCGTCGAGACTTCGATCTCTTGAAGCGTCTAGACTTCAATCTATTTTGGAAACTTCAGTGTCAAGACTTCGGTCTCTTCTGGACATTTCTATGTTGAGAATTGGGTCTCTTCTAGATAATTTAGTTTTGAGACTTCGGTCTCTTTTATTTAATGATGCCACTTATGGTATCTTCTATATAAGTCTCGTTACCCACTTCTGTTCATAGATTTACAGTCTAACTCATTTTGTACTTTAATCTCTAATACGATTTGATGAGAAACAAACCATATTTTAGATTTGATGGGTTAACACCTTATTCTAAAAATCTGTTCTATTGTGCTATTGAAATGTCTAAATTTAGAATGCGAAGTGTTTTCATTATTAAATCATACTCTATTCTAAATTTCAATATATTTAGATGCTTTTGTATAATATGATTCAATATCTATTGATGAGACATAGTTTAGTTATTATTCACTAAGTTATATGCTTAGCACGGTGTATTTGTCCCATTTAGGTTCAAATATTAGGACTTAAGAATTGAGACAAGTCAACCGCAATGGCTAATGGAGTCGAAGTTGTCGTTTTGCAAAAAAATGCATTTTTGCTCTTATGTTGGCTTGTATCTCAAATGTATAACTTTGAATTGTTTTAAGTTCTAATAACTATTTTTAGGCTGATTTTTGTTTTGAAATAAGTTGTTTTAAGTTCAGGGTATAATATCGTGTATGTTTGTTTTGAATTGCTTCCAATGGAAGATTTTGAATGCTATGCTTCCAAGAAATGTTTTCGTTTGTTTGTACTATCTTGTATGGCATCCACTTATCCTCCTAAGGGGTACTTGGGCGTCACACATTTTGTAAAAAGTTATGGCACTTTGTAAAAAGTTATGTACAGGCTCTATTTTCAATAATAAAGAAAGACATATTTCATTAATTTGGTATTCAATACTTATGAATTCATATTGATCTATAATCAAATTAATAAAGTCTATAATATATGACATAGCATGAAGAAATCATAATGTTACCATACTACTGAGATTCCTATCATGTGCAATTATATCAGTATCTAAATTATCCCTATTCATCGAATTAATGAGACTTGACATCGTTAATCTAGATACTCTAGTACATGTCAAACTCTTTGATTTGATCAGACAGTGGACCTCAAAAACTGTAAACACAATATGTTTAGAGTTAAGATTGGATGCTTACTAAAGGTAGTAAGTACAATGGATGACCAACCATCAGAACATCACAAAGATGTCCCATTCTAATGTTAGTGATAATCTCATCATAGCAATGGTGCAAGTATCCTTAGACTTGAGGTACTCAAGGATATCTTAGATACTGATTATGTTCTTTGACTCCATTCCTTATTGCCTCATAAAGGTCGCTCATAGGGGAGTGTCTGGGTATAACTTAAGGTATTCGAAGGTAATTGAGTAGCCAATAGAGGGTTCACCACTTTTACGATAGCAAAAGATGATACCTGTGGCCTCTTATCTAGGTCATTACTTAGAAATCTATGGCCAGAGTATATATGTCATCAGGAATGTCTTCATTGACGTATAGAGTAATGAGTCCTAAAACGAGAACTAATATCACTTTGGCACGATTTGATTTAGTCAGGCTAGTGAGAGTTGACAGTTTGCCCGTACTTATAACCAAGTGGGGTATAATATGGTGAAATGATGAATTGCATAGCAATTTTCTATTAGAGTGTTTGTGAGATGGTTCGTGATGAGTATAGGTTCGTTCGCCAAAACACTTACTTTTCGATTAATTGGTGGTCATGATGTGTTATTAGACCCCACTCATGACTTGTTTGGACTAAGTGTTAATCCAAGTGGCCAATATAACTGTGAACATAATGGGTCACATGCATATGAGTGACTCAGAGGATTGGTGAAATAGTTTTGGATAGAGATCTATTATATGGAGGGCAATAGAACCAAATGGATCCTAATGACATTGGGATATGTCCTGATGAGATCATGACATCAATATTATTGAAATAGGTCTCTAGTTTTTTCCACACCCAGAATCTAGTAAGATCGATCACAATGTGACTGGACCACCTCAGCATATATATATATATAGATTTCTTTAAAGGAGATGCATTTATTATCTTTAAATGATAAAAAAAAACAAAAAAGCCAGAAAGGAAGGATGATGATCATGAAAAAATGGTTTTAACAAGTTTAGAAAACAACTTTTCAAGCCATTCTCCTCATCTTTCTCATCTTCTTCCTTTTCGTTCTCTTTCACAGTTTTGCTCTCCATGGAACAATGAAAAGAGCTGGCACTTTTGTCTTTGTTCTAGCCATTTTCATATTAAAGACTTTGATTCGATTAGTTTCTCCAATTTCTACGTGGATATCGTTAGAGATGGTCTGTTTTGATCGTTGTGGTTTGTGACCACCCAATGAGTAGAAGATTGAAAAACGATGGAGATTATATACAAGGTATATGGTTATTATATGAATGATTGATTTGTGTAAATTCCATGAATGTAATACCCCATGTTAAAGGTTAGAATATTAAGGAATTAGTATTGCATTGTATGCTTTACATATTTGAGTATTCACTTACAAGTGAATATATGACACATACAAATATTTGTACATGCATACATTGACATTTTCAGGTATAATTAGTTTTAAAATTTCGATTAAAAAGAGAATTGTTGTTTTTAAGCGTCGAAAATTTATTTGGAGATTATTAGTAATATTTCATAATTATTGGGAATTTTAGGAAATGTTTATGAAAATTTTAGGTTATTATGGATTACGAAAAATGGTTAATTAACATGTAGCACCTTTATATGGATGACAAATGGCCCACATGCAATGGGGCCATAAGTCAACGGGATGTTAAAGCACGTATCACAAGTTGTGTAAGGTAAAGTTACTGAAGTTCTTTGTTGTTTCTTTTCAGATTGTCTGGTCTTTACCAAAAGCTACTGAACCTTTATCACCGAAACACTAGTTTGGATTCTTATATCATTATTGTACTTTGCAACATAAGTAATTTAGTCCAGCTATTAGATTGCTTCTCTCTAGTCTTGGTTTTCAGTCATCACCAAAACCTCACTATTGGAGATTTATTTATGCTTCCAACGAAGGTTACTGTTAGAGTTTTTGTTAAAACAAGAGGAGCCCATAGAGCGACTGATTCTAGATATTGCTGGGACTTCGAGGCAATAAGCAATAAGGGAGTTTTTGTAAGTAATCTAGTATAGTCTGTTTAAAATAATTCTTGATGAATATTCATAAGAAATTTAGTAAGTAATCTAGTAAGAAATTTTGTAAGTCATTTAAGCAGTAAATTTTGTATGTAATTCAGTACAAAATTTTTTATGGTTTTACATTGACTATTTTATTTGCTATTGATTGCTACATTGAATGATTTGCAAAGTTGTTAGTAATCTTTAGAATGTGCGCACTTTACTTTATTCTGTTTAGTACGTAATTGAATTGTGTTTTATGCTGATTGTGTTGTAAACTCGAAACAATAAATGTCTGAAATGTTTGATGCATGTAAATATGATTGAATAATTATTATGGACAGGAAATGAACTTATTTGGTTTTGTAACTATCAAGTCTTGAGTCGTGGGTAAATAGGCATGCCTAGAAGGGTCTGTAGCTACTTCTAAACACTTCAGTGTCGGGACTTCGGTCTCTTCTAGACACTTCAGTGTCGAGACTTCGGTCCCTTCTAGACACTTTCATCTCAGGACTTTAGTGTCCTCTGGACACTTCAGTGTCGGGACTTTAGTCTCTTTTAGACACTTTGGTGTCGGGACTTCGGTCTCTTCTATTTAGTGATGCCAGTCATGGTATCTTCTGTATAAGTCCCATTATCCACTTCTATAAATGGATTAACATTTATCTATTTTTTCTATTATGAAGTATGTTTGATTTTTGATCCAAACAAAGATATTATGTTCTAATTCTGAAGGGTTCATACCCTTTTTTGATATTCAGTTCCATTTTTTGTATAATTTGTTCTAAGATACATTATGTTTGAATTGTTCAATTCTATAAACTGTTAATGCATGCTTCTAATATATCATGATTCTGTATAATTAGTTGTTAGTTTCTGTATAGATTAGTTATTACTCAATAAGCGATACACTTAGCACGGTGGATTTGTTTCGTGTAGGTTCAGAGCGAGGATTATAAACACTAGGATGAGTCAATAGCAATGGCCAATGGAGTTTGAATCTTGTTTTGACATAAATGTACTTTGAGTTGAATTTTTTTTGGATTGTATATGATGTATTTATGAATTTAAATTTTTATGAAGGTTTGTAATAACCATAATATAGGTTGTTATTTATAATGTACGTTTGCTTCAGATTTTGAAAATTTATGTGATGAATGTTTGTGTTTTTAAAATGTCTCCACATTAGTTTGTTGTTTGTTTTTGTTAGTGAGTCCTATGTGGCATTGTCGTATCCTCCCAAGGGGTATCAAGATGCCATACCTCTTTGGTATCAGAGCATGGTTTAGGTGATTCTGGTTTAACTAACACTTAACTATTGCTTGTGTTTGAGTTTGCAAATTGTGTTTTGACCTAATGCAGTGTCCCATGTTTTGTTTATAGAATTAAAATGGATAGATCTCATGAAGCTATTGACGAGGTTGTCGAGACTAATCATCCTGAACAAACTCGTCAATCAATATTTAGACCCTTTGGGGTCAATCGACGTGAAGTTGAGGTGCCACCTCCTCCTTTAGCTCAGGAAGAGGCTTTAGTGCAGGCTAATGTGAAAATTGAAAGGCAAGAGATGATTAGAAGAGAATGGAATCAACATAGGAGCTTTGGTAAATGAGGTTAGTCCTTGGGAAAACAAAATCAGGAAAGTACTTCCTCTACACCGGAAGTTACCTAGAGATCTAGGACTCGGGAAAGGCAACAAAACTTTCCCTCATCGATGAGACTATTTCTGGTGGGGTTTCCTTAAGGGACCAAGGTTTTGGTGCCCCAAAGTGCCCTTGTTGCTCTATACAACATTGGGGTGTTTGCATGAGGGCTACAGGAGCATGTTTTTGTTGTGACAATACTGAGCATCTGATAACTAGTTACCCTCTCAGACAGGCTCAGACATCATAAGCGAATAGGGAGATCTTCCATGTATCTACTGGGAACAGAGGACATGGTAGAGGAAAAGGAGGATCTGGTCAACACAGACCTAATATGGGTACTTAATCGAAAATAGTGGATCGACTAGTTGTGCCTTCTACTTCGGCTTTGAAAGCTCGTGAGGATCAGGATTCACCTGAAGTCATTTCTGGTATTATTTCTCTCTTTGATTTTGACTTGCATGCACTGATTGATCCTAGATCCATTCATTCATATATGAAATGTCAATAGATCAGTTAGAATATGACATTCATGTAACCATTCCTTTGGGTAGTAGTGTGTTGGCTAATTAAGTGTTTAGGAATTGTCCTATTATGATATAAGAAATGAATATGTAGTAGATCTAATCAGATTCTCATTTCATGAATTTGATTTGATTTTAGGTATAGACTGGTTATCCAAGCATCAGGTAGTAGTTGATTGTCATGTTAATATAGTTATGCTTAGGAAGCCTGATCAATCTATAATAATATTACATAGCAACTACACTAGTTCGTTAGCTAATGTAATATCTACTATGCAAGCCTGAAAGCTCCTCAAGAAAGAATATAGGATTAGTATTATGTTATGGTTGTATACCTTTCAATTGATGGGGAAGGAAATGTATTTTCAAGGATTTGAGAGAAAAAGAATAAATATGTAAGTAAAACTGATGGGATTTAAAGAGTACATTACCTTTTGAGGTTGAACTTAGAACAAAAATGGTTGTCTAGATATCGTGTTGGAAAGTTTGTGATTCGGTACAAGGTTATAACATTGGTTTGATATTAGAAATTCGTGATGGTTACGTTTCATAAATTTCTAGATTGAATAAGAATATATCCAAATAAGATGAAGTAGAAGATAGCAATATATATAAGAAACCCTCAAGAATAAGTTAATTAGTTTCTATGAGTGTACATATGATAAAGTGGTTACTTTAGCGAATGATGTTACGGTGTACAGATGTAATATATGTTTGGATATAAATGAATAAATATTGAATACGAATGAATAAATAAGTATTGAATAAATCAGATGTGAATATTGGAGTCATATAAGTTTTATCTGATTTAGACAGAGAAAGTTGAATATATTGCTGAGAGTGCATTGATTACAAGAAATTGAATAGAGTCACAATGAAGAACAAGTATTCGTTACAGAGAATTGAAGAATTATTTGATTAGTTGAATGATGCAAGATGGAAAGTTGGTTGCTTATGCCTCTAAGCAACTAAAGTCACATGAACCAAATTATCCTACTCATGCAACAATAGTGTTTGCCTTAAAAATTTGGCGACACTACTTGTATGGTGAAAAATGTAGGATTTTTATAGATCCTAATAGTTTAAAGTATCTGCTTACCTAGAAGGAACTCACTCTGAGATAATGGCATTAGTTAGAATTGTTTAAAGACTATGATTATATTGTGGATTATCATCTGGATAAAGCTAATGTTGTAGCTGATGCCTTGAGTCGAAAGATCATTTCGACATTATCACTTAAGCAGAGTGAATGGAGACTAATGTCTAATGGAGCTTTGATAGCTCAATTGAAAACAAGGCCTACTTTGATATAAAGGATATGTGATGCTCAGAGAACTGATGATAAGCAAGAGATTTGTGATGCTCAAAGAATTAATGATAAGTTACAACAACAATTATTATACCAGCATTGACATGAGTCCTTATGAGGCGATGTATAGTAAAAAGTGTAGAACTCTAGTATGTTGGATTGAGTTAAGTGAAAGCAAGATAATCGGGCCTAAAATTGTGAAAGATATTGAAAAAAAGATTCAGATTATTTGACAAAGGTTGAAAGATGCCAGTGATAGGCAGAAGTCTTATTCTAATATAAAAAGAAGGAATATTGAATATCAGGTAGGAGATAGGGGCTTTTGAAAGTGTCACTGTGAAAAAAAGTACTTCGATTTGGTAAGAAGGGTAAACTTAGTCCACAATACATTGGCCTTTACGAATTTCTTAAAAGAGTTGGACTAATAGGTTATTAATCGGCTCTTCCTAAAGAATTGGCTAAGCTACATGATGTGTTCCATATTTCTATACTAAGAAGATATCGGTCTGATGTTACACATAAGATTCCCGTGCAGGAAATTCAAGTGCAACCAGATTTGATTTCTAAAGAAGGGCCAGTTTCTATACTAGCCCAAGAAGTCAGGCAAGCTAGGAATAAGCAAATACCTTTAATAAAGGTACTTTGGCAACATAATGGAATGGAAGAAGCAACTTGACAACCTGAAGAAACCATGAAAGCTTAGGATCCGCAACTATTCATATCAGGTATGAATTTCGAGGACAAAATTTTTTAAGGAAGGAATAATTGTAACACCTCATGTTAGTGGTTAGAATATTGAGGAATTAACAGTGCATTGTATGTTTTGCATATTTGAGTATTCACTTACAAGGGAATATGAATTTTTGATACATACAAATATTTTTATATGCATACATTGACATTTTCGGGTATAATTGGTTTTAAAATTTTGATTAAATGAGCATTGTGGTTTTTAAGTGTCGAAAATTTATTTGGAGATTATTAGTAATATTTCAGAATTATCGGGAATTTTAGGAATTTTTTCTGAACATTTTTGGGTATTATAGATTAAGAAAAATAGTCAATTGACATGTAGCACCTTTATATGGATGACAAATGGCCCACTTGCAATGGGGCCACGTGCCAATGGGATGTTAAAGCACGTATCACAAGTTGTGTAAGGCAAAGTTACTGAAGCTCTTTGTTATTTCTTTGTGGATTGTCTGGTCTTTACCAAAAGCTATTAATCCTTCATCGCCAAAACACTAGTTTGGATTCTTATATCAGTATTGTACTTTGCAACATAAATAATTTAGTATAGCTATTAGATTTCTTCTCTATAGTCTTGCTTTTTAGCCATCACCGAAACCTCACTGCTGAAGATTTATTTTTGCTTCCACCAAAGGTTTCTGTTAGAGTTTTTGTTAAAACAAGAGGAACCCATAGAACGACTAATTTTAGATATTACTGGGACTTCAAGGCAATAAACAATAAGGGAGCTTTTGTAAGTAATCTAGTATGGTCTTTTGTCAATAATTCTTGATGAATATTCATAAAAAATTCGGTAATTAATCTAGTAAAAAATTTTGTAAGTAATTTAGACATTCAATTTTGTAAGTAATTCAGTGAGAAATTTTTTATGGTTTTACTTTAACTATTTTGTTTGCTATTGATTGTTGCATTGAATGATTTGCAAAGCTATTAGTAATCTCTAGGAATTGAAATGTGTTTTACGCTGATTGTGTTCTAGATTCGGTGTTAAGTCAAAATGACTATGATTAATTTTAATGAAAAACAAATAATGATGAAGTGAAAAAAAGGACGGAAACAAAAACAAAGTGAGACAGAAGCAAAAGTAAAGTGAGACAAAAGCAAAAGCAAAATGAGACAGAAACAAAAATAAAATGAGACGGAAGCAAAAGCAAAATGAGATGGAAGCAAAATTAAAATGAGACGAAAAAAATGAGACGGAAGCAAAAACAAAATGAGATGGAAAAAATGAGACAGAAACAAAAGCAAAATGAGACGGAAAGAAAAATGAGACGGAAGCAAAATGAGACAGAAGCGAAAGCAATATGAGACGGAAGAGCAAAATGAGATGGAAGCAATATGAGACGGAAGATCAAAATGAGATGGAAGCAATATGAGACAAAGCAAAGCCAAAAATGAGACAAAGGAATCGAAGATGAAGAATCAAATCAGTTTGAGTTAGTTACAGAAATCAACTGAATAACCATTTCTTTAAAGATCAAGAATCAAGAAGAAAGAAGCAGTTATTAAAAAGCAGTTGAAGACAAAGACTATAAATATGAGTCGAAGTCGAAGACTAAAAAGAGTTAGTGATTTTGTTAGTGATATTCAAAAGCTAAATACTGTATTTGTACGAAAACATGAGAGCTATATTTTTTGTAACAAAGCTCGCAATATCTTTCTGTAAGAAAGAAGAATAGTTGAGAGCCTGAAGAGGCTAAGTGAGAAAAAGAATACTTGTTGTACAAGAACTGAATAGGCTCAGTGAAAAGAATACTTGTACTTTCGTGAAGTATTGTGAATTCTCAAAAAGGATTTTAAGGACTGGACGTAGCCCACGATTTAAGGTGAACCAGTATAAAATTGCTATGTCGATTCTCACTTATATCTCTTAACTCTTGTTTCTATTGCTGATACAAATACTTCATAATTTTGTTTGTCAATCATTTTGAGAAAACAAATTTTTAAAAGGGGATTGTATTAAAAATTTGAATACACAATTCAACCCCCTTCTTGTGCACTTTGTATATCATATATTAACGTGTGATTCACTTCAATTGGTATCAGAGCTCGGTGTCCAAGAACCACCGTAACAAAGTGTGGATAAAGATCTATAGTAGATTCACATGTATACATAGCTGAAGATGCCTCGGTAACTAGACCTTCAGCGTTCAATGGAGAAGACTATCATTATTGGAAAGATAGGATGCGGCTTTTCATTGAATCTACTCATATCGATCTTTGGGAGATAATAGAAAATGGACCTTATACACCGGTAGATGAAGAAGGAAATGCCATTCCACGAATCAGATGATCAGTAGAACAAAAAAAAAATTCCAGCTAAATTCGAAGGCCAAGTTCTTCTTGAGCTGTGCCTTAAGTAGAAGTGAGTACGATAAAGTTCACGGATGCGATACTGTGAAGGAGATGTGGGATACGCTATCCATCGCACATGAAGGCACAAATCAAGTAAAGGAGACCAAAATAAGCATTCTTGTACATCAGTATGAGCTGTTCAAAATGAAGGATGAAGAATCTATCGATCAGATGTTTGGAAGATTTCAAACTATCATCAATGGACTTAAAGCTCTCAGTAGAACGTACAACAATCAAGATCATGTTAGAAAGATCTTAAGAAGCCTACCAAAGAGTTGGAGACCAAAAGTTACATTCGTACAATAAGTCAAGGATTTAAGCGTATTGAAGCTTGATGAATTACTTGGATCTCTAAAGATACATGAAGTTGAACTCGATGGTGAAGATAAGCCTAGACGGGACAAATCCATAGCATTAAAGGTTAGCAGAAGAATCAGAAGAATCAAAGGAAGAAAAGCTCATTGTCAAAAGCGCTGAAGATTGAGGCAGTCAAGGATGATGATTCCAGTAACTTAGATCATACTTCAAGCGAGGAAGATGATGAACTATCTTTTATCTCAAGAAAGATCAGACGCATGTGGAAGAAAAAGGTTAAAGGAAATAAAGAATCCTACTTAAAAAAGAATAGCAAAGATGAAGGGAAGAACGAGAAAACATCCATCACATGCCATGAATGTAATAAACTGGGACATTACAAGTCCGAGTGTCCATTGTTAAAGAAAAAGCCAAAGAAGAGTAGAGAAGGCAAGAAAAGAATGATGGCATCCTGGGAAGATCTAGATTCGTCTGAATCAGATACGGACTCAAAAACATCGGTGCAAACAAATATCTTCCTGGTAGCTGAGGAAGAAAGTGATGAGGGGGTAATCTCAAAATTTAATGAATTTACAAGATGCATACTCAGAACTATTAGAAGATTCTCATGCAATTCTAAAACAGTATAAGTTGCTTAAGAAAAAGTATGTAGAAAACTTGAAAAACACGCAAGCATTAGAAAAGGAAAATGTCTGCCTAAAGAAACAAGTAGATGAGTTGAAGAAAAAGGTTGTAGTAGATAGATCTGAAAAAATCAATAAGTTAAAACAAAGAATAAATAGTTTTTCAGCTGATCTATCAACATTTACAGAGAGTACGAGAAAAATGAATGATATGCTAGGGAAATACAGACATCCTAATGATAAAACAAGATTAGGTTTTTGTGAAAACCATTCTCAGCATAAAAAGGTTTCTACTCCCTTAAGGAAGAAATTTCATCAACCTAATCATTATCGGAGATATCATCAATTGCATCATCATACTATAAATTGTGCACGAACTAACCCTAAAGGACCCAAGAAAATCTGGGTACCTAAGAGACAGATATCCTTCCTTGGAAAAAATAGCTAGCACCATTAGTACTTGGACAGTGGATGCTCGTGACACATGACGGGAAGAAAGTCTATGTTCCTAAATCTTCAGTATAAAAAGGGAGGATCGGTAACTTTTGGAGACAACAAGCAGGGCAAGATAATTGGAATCGATAAAATAGGTAAAGATTCCTTTGCATGCATTGATAATATACTGCTAGTTGATGATTTGAAACACAATTTGATTAGTGTCAGTCAATTATGTGATTATTGTTTTGAAGTGTCTTTCAATCAAAATTCTTGTGATGTCAAAAACAAGGATGGGTCCATATTTTTTTCTGCCAAAAGACAAAAAAATCTTTACAAAATCAATTTGGAAGATTTTCAAAATCAAAATATTTCCTACTTTATATCTACTGATCAAGAAAAATTGATTTGGCATAAAAAGCTAGGTCATATCAGTTTTAAACATATTTCCAAGTTAATTAAACATGATTTGGTAAGAGGTTTACCAAAAATATGTTTTAATAAGGATTTCTTTTGTGAAAGTTGTCAAAAAGGGAAACAGGTTAAAACACCGTTTTTTCCAAAAATGTTGTAACTTCTTTTAGAACTTTAGAGTTGTTACATATGGATTTATTTGGTCCAACTAGAACATTGAGTCTTGGCAGAAAGAAGTATGATCTTGTTATTATTGATGATTTATCTAGATTTTGTTGGATACTATTTTTATCACATAAAAACGAGTCTTTTAAGTGTTTTAAGGTCGTATCCAAAAAGTTACAGATTGAGAAAGGAATGTCTATAGCTAGTATTAGAAGTGATCATGGTGGTGAGTTTGAAAATGAGAAGTTTAGAATGTTCTGTGAAGAGAATGGAATTTTCCAGAATTTCTCTGCCTCTAAAACTCCACAACAGAATGGAGTTGTTGAAAGGAAGATTAGGATGCTTCAGGAAATGGCTAGGACTATGCTGTGTGAGATGAATCTTCCAAAGTAATTCTAGGCAGAATCTGTGAATACAACATGTTATATTCAAAATAGAATAATTCTCTGACCTTTATTGAAGAAAACTCCATATGAGTTATGGAATGACAGGAAGCCTAATATATCCTACTTCCATCCATTTGGTTGCAAGTGTTCTATATTGAATGCAAAGGAAATTTTGGATAAATTTGACTCTAAGAGTTATTCTGGAATTTTTCTAGGCTACTCTCTATCATCAAAAGCCTATAGGGTTTACAACCTTACCTCTAAGACTGTTGAGGAAACCATTCATGTCAAGTTTGATGATAGTTCTCAACCAAGTAGGAGAGATGATCCTGATAATGAAACCCTTTCAGTACCCTTGGTTGATAGTGAAGAAGTATCGCCATCAGAAATTTCCTTAGACAAAGTTGAAGATATTCCTGAGACACTTGATTGGAATAGAGATTGGAAATATAAGATTTCTCATCCAGAAGAGTTGATTATAGGAGAGACCTCAGAAGGTGTCTGGACTAGGTCCAAATTCAGAAGAGAAGCAAATAGTGCATTTATTTTTGATATATAGCCAAAGAAAATTGATGAAACTCTTTAAGATGAAGCTTGGATTTTAGCCATACAAGAGGAGCTAAATTAGTTTACTAGGAATAAAGTTTGGTTCTTAGTTCCCAGACCACCGAAAAAGTCCATCATAGGAACTAGATGGGATTTTAAGAATAAGCTAGATGAATCAGGTAGAGTGAGTCGTAACAAAACAAGATTAGTATCACATGGCTATAATTAGCAGGAAGGAGTAGACTACAATGAGACTTATGCTCCTGTAGCAAGACTAGAAGCTATTAGGATATTGCTTGCATATGTTGTCTGTCACAATATAAAGCTATTTCAAATGGACATGAAGAATGCATTTTTAAATGGCTTTATAGATGAAGAAGTTTATGTGAAGCAACCTCCAGGTTTCGAAGATGTCAAGAAACTGGAACATGTCTATAGACTTCATAAGGCTTTGTATGGCTTTAAACAAGCTCCTCGAGCTTGGTATGATCGTCTGAGTTCTTTCTTATTGAGAATAAGTTCACTAGAGGTCAAGTGGATAAAACCTTATTTAGAAAGTGCATGAAGAATGATTTTATTATTGTTCAAATTTATGTTAATGATATTATTTTTGGTGCTACCTATGAAGTGTTATGTGCTAATTTTGAAATTTTGATGAAAAATGAATTTGAGATGATCATGATGGGTGAATTAAAAAATTTTCTTGGGTTGCAAGTTAAGCAAACCGAAGAAAAGATTTTTATTCATCAACAGAAGTATGTGAAGGAATTGTTGATAAAGTATGATATGGGAAAAGTAAAACCAATGTCAACTTTGATGCATCCTTCAAACCATTTGTCCAAGGACGAAACTGGCAAAAAGGTTGATCAAACTCTGTATAGCGGAATCATTGGTTCCTTAATTTACCTTATAGCAAGCAGACCTGACATTTTGTTTAGTTTTTGTTTGTGTGCAAGATTTTAGGCAGGTCCTAGGAAATTTTATTATATTGCTGTCAAAATTTTTTTGAGATATCTATCAGGTACTACTGATCTTTGCTTAATGTATGAGAAAGGTAAAGATTTCAGGTTAATTGGTTACTGTGATGCGGATTATGCCTGAGATAGGATTGATAGAAAAAGTACAAGTGGAGGATGTCACTTTCTTAGTAATAACCTAGTTTCGTGGTTAAGTAAGAGGCAAAGCTCAATTGCTCTATCAACAGCGGAAGCTGAGTATATGTCAGCTGCAAGTTATTGTTCCCAAATGTTGTAGATTAAGTACCAGCTAGAGGACTATGCAGTACAAGAAGAAGAAATCCCAATCTACTGTGACAACACAAGTATCATCAATCTGTCGAAGAATCCCATACAACATTCAAGAGGTAAACATATCGAAGTCAGACATCATTTTTTACGAGACTACATTCAAAGGAAGATCGTGAGTCTTCAGTTTGTTGAGACGAATCATCAATAGGAGGACATCTTCATTAAGCCATTAAGTGAAGAAAGATTAAGAGAAATTAGACGAAACCTTAACATGGTGATGTTAAGTAATCAACCGTCTGACACGTCATGACCCAGATGAAAAGGTTGAAAGAGTTAACGGTAACCGTAACTATGAGTTACAGCTGATAACGTCCGTTAGAAGAAAGTTTTGAAGGGAAGGTTTCTCATAACCTTGAGAACACCACCTATTCTAGAACACTAATGATATACTCTGACAATCAACCTTTGGAGAACCCTCAACAAAAACCTTTCATTACTCTGTTTGGATTTCAAACTTGCTCACACTCTCAACCTCACAAACCGACTTCACTTCTTTGAAAAACTTCTTTATTTTTAGTTTGTTGTTAACTACAAGAAATGGAGACAACCATGACAAATTGAAGACTTGTTAACTTTGAATCCCTGAAGTAGGACAACATGGATATTAAACCAAAGACTGTAGAAGTCGGATGGAGGAATTTCTTTCAAATTCGAGAGACAGTCTACATGAACGAAGTTTATGATTTCTGGAAGAACATGGAATTGATAGCTGATACTCTTGTATCTTTAGTGGATAACTTGTCAATTATTGTGACCATGAAGATGATTAAGAAGGTCACGAAGTGTCCATTTGAAGGAGAGAAGCTCATAAGCAAAGCTAGATGGATGACAAAAGCTAGCGTGAAGGAAACCCAGATCAATTTGTAGTTATATGGAGGCAATGATCCAAGGGAAAGGAAGGCGTCCAATCTTGTTCCAAAGGTTAGGGTATTACACTCACTTCTTTTTCATTATGTACTACCGAGAACAGGGTCAAGGCATTTGGTAACAATGCTAGATGAATAATGCTTGTTTCATCTACTAAATCATTAGCCTATCAACCTACCATTCCTTATCTTTCATTATATGGTAAAGTCTAAAAAAGACTCGACTGCTCTACCATACAGAATGATACTAACAAGGATATTCAGAGACTCTAGAGTACGTCTGGAAAGGGGAAACAGGATGATGACGAATATCAAAAGTGTCATCAATTCTGCAACAATTGGTAAAATGGGCTTGAAGAATCTGGAGAGAGTAGAAGCAGATTCTAAGAAGAAAGCCAGGATTGAGGGGGAGTGTGCTAGAAAAGAATCTCCCTCAACAAAATCAAAATCACAATCTGTTAAGAGGATACCCGTAGAAGGAGAAAAGGAATAGTCAGGACAATCAATGGGAAGGACGATATCTCTTAAAGAAGGAAGCCAGGTGCAACAAAAGGAGACAGTAACCTTGAAAAGAAAAGGGGATATGTTACTTTCGTAGAAGCCGAAACAAGCAAAAAGGTCGCCTAGAGTTCAAACCTTTCATCAACAAGAAGAAAAGAAAAGGAAAGAGTTGATTCATGGTGAAAACTCTGAGAAGACAACATTTCAGGAAACCAGGTCCTTAGTTTCAATTTTGAGAGAAGAATCACCAAAATTGGCTAAAGTGACTGAAATAAGGAAGAAATTGGAGTTTGAGAAAGTAAAATCTTAACCTCAGCAGACTTTCAGACTGATTAAGGAGAATAAAGAGGAGAAAATCAGTACTGAGAAGAGCACTCCTACTCCTATTCAGAAGAAAAAGAAGATAGTGGAACGCAGTACATCATAGGTTAATACTTCTCGACTGATAAGAAAAAAAGACTTGAGAGTCAAGATTTTTGAAGAAATTCAACCTGTTAGGAGTAGCAATTCAATAATAATCAGAGAAATCCCAAAAAGGTCAGTCAAGGTACAATTTTAACCTATACTGGTAAATAGTAGTACCATGCATCTGTTGAGTGAGGATGAGAAAAGTATGTATAATGTTCTGAAGGATGAAGGAACCAGACCATACGCCACACAGATGACAAAGCAGAAGTACACTATTTTTCCAATCATAAAAAAAATTGTGATCAAGGTTGTGCCTGATATTCAACCTCAACCTTTCATTGTTCGCAATGAGGATAAAGGGAAGAAGAAGATGTATCCTGAAAGGATAAATGATTTGACAGATGAACAAATTGAAGTCGAAGTGAGAAACATTGATAAAGCATGCCATGCAGTCTAACATACTAGAATGTATATTTCCCACTTCATTTCAACAGCGTCAGGAAGTAACTGTGGTCAACAAGCCACTGAAGATTCTTTTCAAGTAGGTGGAAGACTTTCAGAAGGGCCGTACAGATCTATTAAGGTTAGAGATTGAAGCTACTCAATAGAGTCCCTTGTGTATCTCATTACACACATTAGACCTTTATCAACTGTGTCTTCATTTGGTGATGTTTTACACCTTATAGGAAGACAAGTTCCAAGACTAACTGGCCCTGATGATCTTGATCTTCCAGAACCTAACCTATCTATTCAACCTCCTACCATTACAATAATTGAACCAGATGTTATATCTTCAGATGCATATACTACGATTGTCGGTGTTGAAGTCGTACAACAGAAGCCTGATGAAGATATTGAAGAGAAAGTTGATTATCTGTGTGCTTCTGTGGGTGACTTCCATAATGAAGTTATGGATATTCGCCAAGATATCAAGTCACTTCAAATTGAGATGAGAAAAATGTTTTCTGAAGTTATGAAGCATTTGTGATCATGATCTTTTTGATCAACAACAAATAGGGGGAGAAAGAAGAAGAATAAATGACAAAGATAGGGGGAGAAGAAGAAAAGAAAAGGAGAATAGAACAGAAGATGGGAGATAAAAAAAATTTCTATGATTATTTGTTATCATCAATAAGGGGGAGATTGTTAAGTCAAAATGACTTTACGATTAATTTTGATGAAAAACAAATAATGATGAAGTGAAAAAAATGAGACAGAAGCAAAAGCAAAGTGAGACGGAAGTAGAAGTAAAGTGAGACGGAAGCAAAAGCAAAATGGGACGGAAGGAAAATGAGACAGAAGCAAAGTGAGACAGAAGCAAAAACAAAATGAGACAGAAGCAAAAACAAATGAGAGGGAAGCAAAATGAGACGAAAACAAAAGAAAAATGAGACAGAAACAAAAAAAATGAGAAGGAAAAAAAATGAAACAAAAACAAAAACAAAATGAGACGGAAACAAAAATGAGATGAAAACAAAAGCAAAATGAGACGAAAGGAAAATCGGACGTGTTGGAGTTATGTAAATATAGTGCCCTGGAAAGCAAGTGTATTTACATGTAACTTTATCTTCTTGATTCTGATTTTGTAATGAAAATATTTATTATTAATAAAACAAAAGAGTTTGGTTTTATCTGTATGAGCATTATATATCTGGTCATAAGGTACCAAGATTCATTTGTAAGTAATATACATATACATAGAGATGTATGGGAAACATGTATATTATTAGAATCTGAATTAATTGATTCACAGTTGAATAATCAAGTTGGTCGTTTGATTATGGTTTAGACTGTAATGTTGCGATTTATCTCCATATAAGTAAAGGAGTTTACTTAAAGGGAATGATGAGTTTCATATCATGATAGTAGTAGACTATCGATAATGGAACTATTAAATGAATTTGGAATCAAGTATGTTTTCAAGAATAAAGTGGGCCGTTACTTTAATCTTAAAACATACAACTTAAGCAATCGCTTATTATGAACCACAATCTTGATGAGTGGTGAACTCATATGTGTTTCATTATAATTCTTGATATGATCGGAATGGATTTTTACAGGGTATTAATCCAGTGTCTGCATGTTGGAATTATTAATGGAAACATGTATTAGGGAACATTCACTCAAATAAAGAGTTTATAGTGTTATCATCTCTTCTAGATGTTTTAAGGAGATTTGGTGATTAAAATAGCGCCAGTAGTTTGATGGACTAGCTACCCATCAAGTCTTAACACTAAGATGAGATCTTATGTGTTAATCATCATATAAAGTAAAATGAGAGATCTAGAAGGAAAAACCAACATAAGGGCAAAACGGTAATTTTCCCTTTGTTGTGCGGATGGCTATAATAAGGTTCTAAATAGGGTTTGCAATTGGACATATTCTCATAATATTTAATAATTCAAGAGTTCAACTAATTGTCTTTAGTGGAATGACATTTCGTTAATAAGCTAGAATTAATTCCAATGAGATTGAGTTATTTCTGGGCTTATTGGAGCTTGAATTATCAAAGTCCAATAAGATTCCCCACTTGGCTTTAAGGAAGGTTATCAAGCTAAGTAAGAAGTAGTTTGGAGGCTTAGAAGTCCATAATTGAATGATGGGCTTATACTAATTAATGGTTAATTGGAAGCCCATATGTTCATTTAAAAATGGGCTTGTTTTGGTTTAATGTAATTGATTAGATTAATTATATTAAAACAATTTTTTTAAAAATGGAGAAGAAGCAATTTCGAAATTGTGTTAGGTTAGATGTGTAACCACACATTTGACATTAAAATACTAAATAAAGATGGTCTTTATTATGGTTCATCATTATTAAATGGAGTTATGAACTTACCATTAAATGGTTTAATGGTTGGCTTTTAATGTTGGCATGTAACCTATTTGCATTCATTAGATTAAAGATGAAAGATGTGCATTAGATGGACCATCTTCCTTCTTTCTTCTTGCCAAAACCGAAATGGGTATTCAATTATAGGTTATGGTCTTTTTAAATAGCCATTTTAAAGATAAATGAAGTAAGTCTCATTTATTGGCTATTTGATGAGTGATTAATGTAAGAAGTGATGCATTGGATGCCTCTCACTCTTTCCATTTCATGCATATTTTGAAATTGAGAGGTAAGAAAGGCTTCTTGCATGTTTTTTAGACATTCTCTCTTTTCATGCAAGAGAGAACCGAAATTCCTAAGTGAAAGAATTGAAAGAGTTTCAATTTTGGTTCTTCTTCTTCTAAGAAAATCTCCTCCAAATATTTCTTCTCCTTTCCCACCAAAGGATTTTGTTAACCTAGTTGTCCTTGAAGAACAAGTGGTAAATCTAATTGGTAGAGGATACTACTACAAGGAAGAAGATAGATTGCTAAAGGAAAAGACTCAAAGGCAAAGGATTTGGATACAAGAAGGAGAGGATAGCGCAACGAGGATTTAAAGTTGTAGCGAAGGAGTCGGTAATTCCTTTTATCTTGTTCTTGGTTTTATTATCCTTATACCATATCATGTATGGATTAGCATATTGATTTGTATATATTGCTTCAGCTGCAAGATGATTTCTTAAAAAGTTTTGAAATCTATCGTTTCTCCAAACTAAGCATGCTTTCTTTTTCCGATCCAACAATTGGTATCGAGCGGTTTTCATGCATGATTTTGGTTCCTATATGGTGGATGCATGGGTTGGCAATCTTTTATGTATACTGCATATTTTTATGTGATAGAAATATATATGGTGTATGTTGCTCTTTTGGTTGTCCATAGAAGTTAAATTTTATCTTGTAAGACTTCTTCATTTGGTTGTAACAAGGAGGGTGGTCTATCATCACCATGTTTCCTCCTTGGTTTCTTTTTTCTATTTTATTTGATTTTGTAATGTACAAATTGATGTAATGATGAAGAAGGAGCAGCCATGGATTGAAGAAATGGAAAGGTAAAATTTTCGGTGTATCCTTTTGTGTTTTGACATAAGTTTTGTGAAAACTAAGTTGCTGGAATTTTTGTTTCAATGAATCATATTTCAGTTATGATTGGAAAACAATTTTTTGTCAAAACAAAGATTTGGTTTTCTAAAAATCTAGTGCTGGAATTTTATTTTTCAAAATGACAAAATTCTAATTTCATAAATGCCATTACATTTTGTTTACCGAATGGGCCGGATCATGTTAGCAAAGAGTTCGAAGCGGAAGATCCAAGATGAAGAAGCATATTTTGGGCCTAAAAGGCTTGTATTTTTTTATGTTTCTAGGATGGACAATCAAAAGTGGCTTTATTAGTTCATATGATGAATGGAGAAATGAATGCTTGTAATATGTGATATTATGTGATTGCATGTCATTTAGAAAATTGCCAACCCTAGGCCTTGCCATGCATTCATTATGTATGAGATATATAATGAAACAATATAGGATGGATAATAAATTGCATCTAGACAAGATGGTATTTAAAACTTAAAGCCCAAAAAGATTGAGTGGGAGAGGATGCTCCTGTGAGAGTCCACGGTCTCCAAATGATGGCCCGTTTGCATGTGGTGAAGTGTAACTCCTCATCGGAGGGCATGGATCTTAGATCTTGCATGGTTTGGGTCTCCTTAAGGATAAGTCCACTTAATGATAGCAAATATGACCTCCCACCGAGGCATGATTTGTAGGTATCTTTAGTGAATGAATCAAATGGTTATACACTCAACATTTTTTATCAATAAACTGCCCACCGTAGCTCTGTTGGTAAAAGTATGGACCAAATTAAGATGCTTCTTAAAAAAATTGAGCATGAGATGCTTGGTAGTTTTTGAGTGGGAGGGTCCCAGTTTTTCTTTTAATAGATAAGATGGCCCACCGTCACTTAGTCTGTTATAGATAAGAAAAATAACCGTCGGTATAATGTTTTAATTTTTAAGTTTTGTTAAATCTATCATCATGCATACATGCATCATGATTTTATACAAAGTTCCATAAATTGTTGACTAGTATGCTCATGTTTTAATAATTTATATTTTCAGACATAATCAACCACAAAATGAATCCACTCACCCTGCTCTTGACTAATAACAAATTGGAAAATGGAGACAAGTTTAATGAATGGAGGCGTAACCTTGACATTGTTCTTCAATATGAAGCGTATTTCATGGGTGTTAGCGAAAATGAGCCTACAGCTCTAAGTGGAGATGCAACTCCTGAGCAAGTCCAACAACATGAGCGTTGGCAGAATGCTGACAAGACTACTAAGTGTTATATTCTGGCATCTGTTAGCGGCATGTTGCAAAAGCAAATTGCTTGTATGAAAACTGCTAGTGCAATGGTCCATCACCTACATGAGATGTTTGGTGTGAGGACTAGGTCTGCAAGAGTGAAAGCTATCCAAACCTTTCATAATCTCAGACAGAAACCTGGTGAACCGATGCGGGATTACATGATGAAGGTAATCTCTGCGGTCACTGAGGCTGAGATGCTTGGGGCGGATATGGATGCGGACACGCAGATGATTATGATCATCAATAGCTTAAACTCTTCTTTTCAGCAGTTTAAGTTGGACTATGAGCTCAACAAAGAAGGATTACACCTTGAGTGAGTTGATGAATACCCTCCAGAGCACGGAGGAAATATTGAATATTAAGGCTCATGGGCCAAAGCTAATGTAGCTTCTTCTTCTAAGCCCGAGGTAAGGCAAGGCAAAGAAGAAGGGTCCAATGAAAAGAAGGCCCAAATAGGGTCAAGGCCAAACCCATGAAAAAGAAGGCCAAAGAGAACATCAAAGGAAAGTGTTTCCACTATGATGAGATGGGCCTTTGGAAAAGAAGCTGTCTAGTCTACCTAGAGTCCCTCAAAAGCAAACAAGGTATGGGCTTCCTAAGTTTGTTAGGAACTAGAAATGTGGTGATTTATCTACTTCTTGGATATTAGATTCAGGAGCCACTAACCATGTTTGTAATTCTTTGCAGGGGTTCCAGCAAAGGAAAAGACTTCCTAAAGGCCACTTTCAAGTTAAGATAGCAGATGGTTCCTATGTTTCAGCAGAATTAGTGGGAGTAGTTATCTTGGACTTTCCTAGTGGTCATAGGTTATATTTGGAAGATGTTTATTACATGCCAATGATTGTAAGGAACATGATTTACATTTTTGTCTAATAAAATCTGGCTATTCCTTATATTTTGAAAAGGTTGTTTCAATCTATGAGAATAAGGATTTTATTTGTGAAGCGATAATTAAACAGGGATTGTTTTTTATAGAACCTATGAAAGGCTCACTAAACACCACAGAATTGATAAAACAAAGACAATCAAATATCTCTAGCATTAATTCAAAGTATCTGTGGCATCTAAGGATGGGTCATATCAATCAGAAAAGAGTTGTCAGGCTAGTAAAGGATGGGATCCTTGTGGGCTTGGATAGTGATCCATTACCCACCTGTGAATCTTGTATTGAAGGGAAAATGACAAAAGCCTCATTTCCTTCTAAAGGAAATAGATTTGAATCCCATTGGACATGGTACATCTTGATGATGTGTGGGCCCATGAATGTACAAGCTAGAGGAGGTTATGAATATTTCATAAGTTTTATAGATGATTACTCAAGACATGGCTATTTGTATTTGATGCATAAAAGAGTGAATCTTTGAAAAGTTCAAAGAATTCAAAGTGAAGTCGAGAAGCAACTTGGCAAGCCATTAAAACACTTCGATCGGATCGAGGTGGTGAGTATTTATCGGAGAGTTCCAGCAATATTTAATTGACAATGGAATTGTTTCCAATTTGTCGACTCCTCGTACACCTCAGCAGAATGGTGTAGCAGAGGAGAAATAGAACTCTATTGGAAATGGTAAGATCAATGATGTCTGTGCTAGCCTTCGAGAATCGTTACGGGATAGCCATACAAACAACAACATATCTTCTTAACTTTGCTCCATCCAAATCGGTGCCTAAAACACCTAGGGAGTTGTGGATGGCCGAGTGCCTTCATTGAGCCACTTGAGGACTTGGGGCTGTCCACCCATGTTCTAAAGCCTGAATCCACAAAGATGGAACCAAGGTTAGAAGTATGTTTGTTTGTAGGATATCCTACGGAACTCGAGGGTACTATTTTACAGATCCTCATGATAGGAAGGTATTTGTGTCAACAAATGCAAACTTCTTAGAGGAAGAGTTTGTGAGAAATCACAAAGGAAGAAGTGAAGTAGTACTAAAGGAGTTAGCAATTTCATCCAAACCAAGAGTTGTTTTGGATATGATGAACAAGATGTCGAAATGGATTCAAGAGTTGAATCGAAGTGCAACTGAACATCAAGATGTGCCTAGACGTAGTGGGAGGGTTGTGAGACAACCAGATAGGTATCTGGGTTTAGGAGAAGGCTTAATTGCCATCTCGGACTAAGAAGAAACAGATCCGTTACATATACACAAAGCTATTAATGATGTTGATGCAGGAAAATGGCTCAAGGCAATGGAATCGGAAATAGATTCTATGTATACTAATGAAGTCTGGGTCCTTGTAGATCTACCACCAGGTCTAAAAACCATAGGGTCTAAATGGATCTATAAATGGAAAAGGGGATCGGATGGAAAGGTAGAGACCTTTAAAGCTAGATTGGTAGCTAAAGGCTATACTCAAAAGGAGGGTATAGACTACGAGGAGACTTTTTCTCCAGTTGCCATGCTTAAGTCCATCAGGATTCTTTTGGCCATAGCAGCCTATTTCGATTATGAAATATGGAAAATGGATGTCAAGACCGCATTTCTGAATGGAGATCTTGAGGAGACCATTTATATGGCCCAACCAGAAGGATTCATTGAGCTAGGAAATGAGCATAAGGTTTGCAAGTTGCAAAGGTCCATTTATGGACTTAAGCAAGCATCTAGGTCTTGGAACATTAGGTTTGATAAGGCTATCAAAACCTATGGGTTCATACAAAACCTAGATGAGCCTTGTGTTTACAAAAGAATACAAGAAGGTAAGGTTACTTTCCTAATCCTGTATGTTGATGACATTCTGCTCATTGGGAATGATGTGGGAATGTTATCTGCGGTTAAGGATGGCTGAATGAGCGATTTTCAATGAAGGATTTGGGAGAGGCTACCTATGTTCTAGGGATCAAACTTATAAGGGATCGTAAGAACAAGAAGATAGTTTTGTCTCAACTAACTTACATTGAGAATATGCTTAATAAGTTCGCCATGCAAGATTCCAAGAGGGGTTTCACTCCTACTAGACATGGAATCAAACTTTCAATGGAACAAGCACCTAAAACCCAAGAGGAGGTTGAACGCATGCGTAACATTAAATATGCTTCGACAGTTGGTAGTTTGATGTATGCAATGCTGTGCACTAGATCGGATATCATTACGCATGGGATTTGGTAAGCGATTTCATCTAATCGAGAATGGAACATTGAATTGCGGTTAAGTGTATACTTAAGTATCTTCGTAGGATGAAGAACTTAATGCTTGTTTACTCTGGAAGTAATCTTATTCCGACAGGATATACGGATTCTGATTTCCAATCAGATGTTGATTCAAAGAAATCAACTTCTAGTTCTATATTTACTTTAGGAGGTGGAGCCATAGTTTGGCGGAGTGTCAAGCAATCTTGTATTGCTGATTCGACTATGGAGGTTGAGTATGTTTGCTGCTTGTGAAGAAAGGAAGCGATCTGGCTCGGAAGTTCCTAAATGATTTGGAGGTTGTTCGAGGCGAAAAAGCCATTACACTTTATTGTGATAATAGTGGGGCGGTGGCTAATTCTAAAGAACCTCGGAACCACAAAGTGCCAAACACATTGGCGAAAGTATCATCTCATAAGGAGATAATACAACGTGGAGAAGTGGATGTGGTAAAGATTCCTACTGAGCAAAACCTTGCTGATCCGTTCACAAAGACATTGACTCAAAAGAGCTTTGAGGGATCACCTAGAAGGGATGGGAATGAAGGATATGTCAAACTTGCTTTAGGGCAAGTGGGAGATTGTTGGAGTTATGTAAATATAGTGCCCTGGAAAGCAAGTGTGTTTACATGTAACTTTATCTTCTTCAGATACAGTTTTGTAATGAAAATATTTATTATTAATAAAACAAAAGAGTTTGGTTTTATCTGTATGAGCATTATATATCTGGTCATAAGGTACCAAGATTCATTTGTAAGTAATATACATATACATAGAGATGTATGGGAAACATGTATATTATTAGAATCTGAATTAATTGATTCACAGTTGAATAATCAAGTTGGTCGTTTGATTATGGTTTAGACTGTAGTGTTGCGATTTATCTCCATATAAGTAAAGGAGTTTACTTAAAGGGAATGATGAGTTTCATATAATGATAGTAGTAGACTATCGATAATGGCACTATTAAATGAATCTGGAATCAAGTATGTTTTCAAGAATAAAGTGGGTCGTTACTTTAATCTTAAAACATACAACTTAAGCATTCGCTTATTATGAACCACAATCTTGATGAGTGGTGAACTCATATGTGTTTCATTATAATTCTTGATATGATCGAAATGGATTTTTACGAGGTATTAATCTAGTATCGCATGTTGGAATTATTAATTGAAACATGTATCAGGGAACATTCACTCAAATAAAAAGTTTATAGTGTTATCATCTCTTCTAGATGTTTTAAGGAGATTTGGTGATTAAACTGGCGCTAGTAGTTTGATGGACTAGCTACCCATCAAGTCTTAACACTAAGATGAGATCTTATGTGTTAATCACCATATAAAGTAAAATGAGAGATCTAGAAGGAAAAACCAACATAAGGGCAAAACGATAATTTTTCCCTTTGTTGTGCGGATGGCTATAATAAGGTTCTAAATAGGGTTTGCAATTGGACATATTCTCATAATATTTAATAATTCAAGAGTTCAACTAATTGTCTTTAGTGGAATGACATTTAGTTAATAAGCTAGAATTAATTCCAATGAGATTGAATTATTTCTGGGCTTATTGGAGCTTGAATTATCAAAGTCCAATAAGATTCCCCACTTGGCTTTAAGGAAGGTTATCAAGCTAAGTAAGAAATAGTTTGGAGGCTTTAGAAGTCCATAATTGAATGATGGGCTTATACTAATTAATGGTTAATTGGAAGCCCATATGTTCATTTAGAAATGAGCTTATTTTGGTTTAATGTAATTGATTAGATTAATTATATTAAAACAATTTTTTTAAATGGACAAGAAGCAATTTCGAAATTGTGTTAGGTTAGATGTGTAACCACACATTTGACATTAAAATACTAAATAAAGATGGTCTTTATTATGGTTCATCATTATTAAATGGAGTTATGAACTTACCATTAAATGGTTTAATGGTTGGCTTTTAATGTTGGCATGTAACCTATTCGCATTCATTAGATTAAAGATGAAAGATGTGCATTAGATGGACCTTCTTCCTTCTTTCTTCTTGCCAAAACCGAAATGGGTATTCAATTATAGGTTATGGTCTTTTCAAATAGCCATTTTAAAGATAAATGAAGTAAGTCTCATTTATTGGCTATTTGATGAGTGATTAATGTAAGAAGTGATGCATTGGATGCCTCTCACTCTTTCCATTGATGCATATTTCGAAATTGAGAGGTAAGAAAGGCTTCTTGCATGTTTTTTAGACATTCGCTCTTTTCATGCAAGGGAGAACCGAAATTCCTAAGTGAAAGAATTGAAAGAGTTTCGATTTTGGTTCTTCTTCTTCTAAGAAAATCTCCTCCAAATATTTCTTCTCCTTTCCCACCAAAGGATTTTGTTAACCTAGTTGTTCTTGAAGAACAAGTGGTAAATCTAATTGGTAGAGGATACTACTACAAGGAAGAAGATAGATTGCTAAAGGGAAAGACTCAAAGGTAAAGGATTTGGATACTAGAAGGAGAGGATAGCGAACGAGGATTTAAAGTCATGGCGAAGGAGTCGGTAATTCCTTTATCTTGTTCTTGGTTTTATTATCCTTATACCATATCATGTATGGATTAGCATGTTGATTTGGATATATTGCTTCCGCTGCAAGATGATTTCTTAAAAAGTTTTAAAATCTATCGTTTCTCCAAACTAAGCATGCTTTCTTTTTCCGATCCAACAATTGGTATCAGAGCCAGTTTTTCATGCATGATTTCGGTTCCTATATGGTGGATGCATGGGTTGGCAATCTTTTTATGTATACTGTATATTTTTATGTGATAGAAATATATATGGTGTATGTTGCTCTTTCGGTTGTCCATAGAAGTTAAATTTTATCTTGTAAGATTTCTTCTTTTGGTTGTAACAAGGGGTCTATCATCACCATGTTTCCTCCTTGGTTTCTTTTTTCTATTTTATTTGATTTTGTAATGTACCATTTGATGTAATGATGAAGAAGGAGCAGCCATGGATTGAAGAAATGGAAAGGTAAAATTTTCGGTGTATTCTTTTGTGTTTTGGCATAAGTTTTGTGAAAACTAAGTTGCTGGATTTTTTATTTCAATGAATCATATTTCAGTTATGATTGGAAAACAAGTGCTGGTTTTTTGTTTCAAAGAATCCAATTTCGGTTTTGCTAAAATACTAAGTGCAGTGTTTAATTTTCATGAAATGAGTTTCGGTTTTAATAAAACAAGTGCTGGAATTTTTTGTCAAAACAAAGATTTGGTTTTCTAAAAATCTAGTGCTGGAATTTTATTTTTCAAAATGACAAAATTCTAATTTCATAAATGCCATTACATTTTGTTTACCGAATGGGCCGGATCATGTTAGCGAAGAGTTCGAAGCGGAAGATCCAAGATGAAGAAGCATATTTTGGGCCTAAAAGGCTTGTAATTATTTTATGTTTCTAGGATGGACAATCAAAAGTGACTTTATTAGTTTATGTGATGAATGGAGAAATGAATGCTTGTAATATGTGATATTATGTGATTGCATGTCATTTAGAAAATTGCCAACCCTAGGCCTTGCCATGCATTCATTATGTATGAGATATAGAATGAAACAATATAGGATGGATAATAAATTGCATCTAGACAAGATGGTATTTAAAACTTAAAGCTCAAAAAGATTGAGTGGGAGAGGATGCTCCTGTGAGAGTCCACGGTCTCCAAATGATGGCTCGTTTGCATGTGGTGAAGTGTTACTCCCCATCGGAGGGCATGGATCCTAGATCTTGCATGGTTTGGGTTTCCTTAAGGATAAGTCCACTTAATGATAGCAAATATGACCTCCCACCGAGGCATGATTTGTAGGTATCTTTAGTGAATGAATCAAATGGTTATACACTCAACATTTTTTATCAATAAACCGCCCACCGTAGCTCATTGGTAAAAGTATGGACCAAATTAAGACGCTTCTTAAAAAATTGAGCATGAGATGCTTGGTAGTTTTTTGAGTGGGAGGGTCCCAGTTTTTCTTTTAATAGATAAGATGGCCCACCGTCACTTAGTCTGTTATAGATAAGAAAAATAACCTTCATATAATGTTTTAATTTTTTAAGTTTTGTTAAATCTATCATCATGCATACATGCATCATGATTTTATTCAAAGCTCCATAAATTGTTGACTAGTATGCTCATGTTTTAATAATTTATATTTTCAGACATAATCAACCACAAAATGAATCCACTCACCCTGCTCTTGACTAATAACAAATTGGAAAATGGAGACAAGTTTAATGAATGGAGACGTAACCTTGACATTGTTCTTCAATATGAGCGTATTTCATGGGTGTTAAGCGAAAATGAGCCTACACCTCAAGTGGAGATGCAACTCTGAGCAAGTCCAACAACATGGCGTTGGCGAGAATCTTGACAAGACTACTAAGTGTTATATTAAAAGCTACATCGGTGGCATGTTGCAAAAGCAAATTGCTTGTATGAAAACTGCTAGTGCAATGGTCCATCACCTACATGAGATGTTTGGTGTGAGGACTAGGTCTGCATGTAACATCCCATCTCCAATGGGAGGGATATTTTGGTAAATTGAGACGGACTAGGAGTATTGAATTACATCTCGGCATGCACATACAGCATATAGCCTCTATGATTTACGATTTGTTGCACTTGCACATGGTAAACATGCATTCATGACATTTTCCGGCTTAGGTTTCAACTTGAGATTCTTTGTGAAATTTATGGGATAATTGTATTTGAAAAATTATTTGGAGTGCGCCATTGAGTGTTTTACATTTTATGGGATTTTCAGGAATTTTTCTGGAATTGTCCGGAGAAAATTCCCGGACCGGCAAAATCGCCGGTAAATGGCCTAAATGTGTTTTTGTTGTGAAAAATGTGATTTTTGTGTTTGAACAATTATTGGGAGTGGACTGTCATATGTTTTATAATTTTGGGCAATTTAGGTCATTTTCAAAAAAATGATTCGGGGAAATTCCTGGAAATTTCTGGACCGAGAAAAAAATCGCCAAGTAGCGAACCGGTTGAATTTCTACTGATATTTGGTCCTAAGCTATTAAATATCATGGTGGGACCCAAAAGTGGGACCTTAATTCTTGTTGGAACCAAAAATTTGCTTGATTTAGCTTAGGATTTGTTTGATCTTTTTCAAAAATTGGAATGATAGGTTTGATATTTTTTTTAGGTGGACTAATGGTTTATTGCCACCTAAACCTTCTATTAATGCTCCTTATCCCTCTCCATCGGTTATGCCTCCATAAAGAGTGAGAGATGAGTGTTTATGGCTATCAACCAAACTCTCCTCCATTGTTTTCTTCACCATCGATTTTCCTCCTTTAAAGTGAAATCTTCCTTCAAAACAAAAGAGCTCCTTCATGAAATCAAGTTATGCTCTTGCCATGGTGATGATCTCTTGCATAGGGTTAGAAGAAGAGGTTAGAAAGAATAGGAAAGAAAGAAGTGAAGATAATTAAAGAGAGAAGTGAAGATTGGAAGCTTAGTAGGTAAGGTTTCTTTTAAGCTTTAAATGATGTTTTAAGTAGGAATTAAATGCCATGGTAGTTAGAAGCATTAATGGGAGTTATGGCATGTTTATTATGATTCTTGATGCTTGAAATAAATGAAAATTAGAAGTGAAATTGTTGGGTATAAGGTTAGGTTTTAGTAAGAATGATGAAGGAAATGAGTGTTTTTAACTTGATTTTGATTGCATATTGATGATTGATTTTACTTAGAAATGAAGAATTGAGTGCTGCAAAATTTTGAGTATTAGTTCTAGTGAATGTATGAATGTTGTAAGAACTGATTTTGGGTTCATTTGGATGCTTAATGATGTGGTATTGGCATTGGAAATGATAGAAGCTAAGTTTAGTACCAAAGCTGGAAATTTAGGTTTGTGACCTACCATACTGTTTTGAGCATAACTAATTGTGTGGTTATGAAAATGAGGTGAGGTTTGTGCCCAATGAAACTTTGGGATGTTGGCTTCAACTTTGTGTGAAATAGGTGATGTTAAATTGTAATGTTAGAAGGGTGAATCTTTGCATGGAAAGTTTCTGTTTGTAGGGTCTGGGAACAGTACCCGCATATATGACCTGATTATTTTGCTGATTTTTCTAAATTAATTGAGATGGAATTTGGGAAAATGGTCTTCATGGAAGTTGTAGAATATTGAGTTAGCTTTCCATTTCCACTGATCTTTCTAATTTTCGAGTTGTATATTGGGAGATATGAACTGATTTCTATTGATTGGTTTTATGCTTTTTGGAGAAAACTAGTCAAAGTGTTGGTTTTGTGAGCAGTCTTCTTGGGAGCAATTTTAGCAATTTTTCTGGACAGAATTGGTGTGAGTGATCTTCTAAAAAGTTGTAGAGGAAGAAATTATCTTGAAAATGATATATGGTTTGTAATTTTTAGAGGTCATATTTGGGAGTTATGATTTTTCAAACATTGAACCTGCATTAGGTTATGAATTGCTGATCATGGCAGTAATTTGCATGACAGTTTTGAAATTGTTAGAAATCGAATTGGAGTTTGAGTTCTTCATGAAAATTGAAGTTTGAGATCTTAGCTTTTCAGGGATATAAGGTAGTGAATTTTGTGACTTTTGTGCTAAGAGATATGCTGTTTGGAAAATTACTGTCCAGATTGGTTGATTTCAGTAGGCAGATTCTTTGTGGAATTGTTTGACCTTGTTAGCAAGTGAATTTGATTTTGGGTTGTTCATGCAAGTTGTAGATAACATTGTGATCTTACTGCCTTAATTTATGTGGTAATTTCTGGCTGAAGAATCTGAGAGTTATGGAATTTGCAATGTACTGTCTGTTTTAATGGGATTTGAGTAGGCAGTAGCTTTGAAGGGATTTTTGACACCCTTAGGGGTGAAATTGATTTTTATGGTCTTCTTGAGAATTGTAGAGGTTTTTATGATCTTTCCAACAAGGTATGATATGTATTTTTCTGAATTGTGTGCTAAGAGCTATGGATGTTGGAAGTTGGATTAGAAATCAGGAAAAAAAAAGGAATGGGAATGTGGAATCACGCTTGGTTGCTAGGCGACGCCGCCTCTAAGCAACGAGGTTCGGAGGGACGGCATCGCTAGGCGACGCCGCCTCTAGCGACGAGGCGGATTTCTTTGCTATTTGGTATTTTGTGATTTCTTGCTTCTTTTGTCAATTTCTTTTCCGTCCGACGTCCGATTGACCTGATTCTTGAGACATCGGATTCGTAGAACATTTAATTTCATTTTGTGAGAAATTGGGAATTTTTGGACGGTAAATTGACGTGGCCCCGGGTAACGGAGCCTTTAATCACTGTTTTGTTTAATTGGGGACCTATAGAGGTCCGAATTGCGCACCGTCAGCGCCAATAAGTTTCTACTTTTTAGACGGATTTTATTATGGGAAAATTTTGGATTAGGGCCGGGAATGCCATGAACATGCATTATACACGTTTTACTTATTCCATGTGCATTGTTTGATATTTCTAATTATACAGTTGGTAATGTGTACTCATTTCTATTATTATAGAGGCTCATTTGGAACGTCGTTCTACGGACGTTGTATAGACTTCCCGGCAATAGCTCGAAAGTAACAGGTGAGTAACCTAGTTGGTTCCTCAACCTTTATGTGTTTAAGATTTGGCAATTATGCCATGTGGAGATAATGGGGGGTTTATGTGTGTTTGTTTTTTATTGATTTCGGACCATAGGTGTCCGAAGTATTGGAAACTTGTTATCGAAGTGCTATTTGTGTGTAATTGTTTGTGAGTGTTTACATTGGAGATCTCGGACCAAAGGTCCGAGGAAATGGGAAATTGATATTGAAGTGTTAATTGTCTGTTTCGATACATTAGATGTGACTGTCAATGTGATATGGTAGGATGCAATAAATTGGAAATATATATGATTGACATACCGGACCAAAGGTCCGAAGGAATAGGAAATGGCATGAAATGTAAATGGAAATTGGAACATATGCATTCATGCATATTGGTATGATCAAATAAAGGCAGTTGTGACCGGAGCAGCCACCGTATCAGGGCATATCACGCCCAACGTATATGGGAGCTTTCAGCTCAACGCACAGGACCTCAGGTCCAACGTATTTACAGCCTCAGGCTCAATGTATCAGGGCTTCAAGCCCAACGAAATTTCAGAGCCACTGGCTCACCGTTATTGAGCTCAGGTGCACGGTCACAATAACGTAATGAAAATGGAAAGGGTCTCATGTGCATTGCTTATATGGTATGATTAAATGTGGACTGTATGAAAGGCGATACGCCTTACATTTGTGAATTGTGATTGTATGTGATAAATGGTAAAGTGTGTATATATGCATGAATTGAGTGAACCATCGATGATGGTTTCTCACTGAGTTCGCAAACTCATCCAACATTGCAAATATTTTTTAGGGATCGAAGAGTACCCCGTTGGGAACGGGAGTATGAGTACTGATTGCAAGTTAGAGTTAAGTTCGGGATCAGTTCACGTCTGCATTTGTGTCTTTTGAATTATATATAAATTTGTATTTCTGCAAGATTCGTACTGGTATTGCTGAGTGCCCGATTGATTAATGTTGTATTATAATTTGATTACCGAAATAATGTTCTGATTGAAAATGATTTCGTATTAGAACGGGCCCAAATTATTTACTGATGTTTGCGGACTCGATGGGTTTTTAAAAAAAAATTTATATATATTACCAAGTTTTAAACTGTATTGACTGCTCTAGCATACCACCCTCGCTGGTCGCGAGCTCGGATATCACCGTCAATGTCGGGTTCGGGTCTCGTGGGAGTGGGATGCTACATTTATGGTATCAGAGCCCAGAAGTACAATCTTACATGGGCTTTCTAAAAAAAAAAAAGAGAGAAGTGTCAAGTTACGTGCATTTAAGTCATGTCATGGCAGACAGTGACAACTGATCCCTAGTGTAGTATGTGAGTCGTATGCATAAGTATGTCTTAGTCGTTTAAGCGGTTAAAAAAGGTGAGAAAAAGGATAATGTGTTAGAATGTGAGAAAAGGAAGTAATTGATATCGCAAAATAGGAAAAAGTGTATGGTTCGACCAGACGGATGAGCGATTAGTGTACTAGTATTGACGGATATCTTGTGAAATACAATATTAGAGTTATATTGGGTATATTATTGAAGTTGTGAATTCATAGAGGAAAATAGAGATGTGACAATGGTAAGATTTCCAGTGTATAAGGTAAATGACAATAAAGTGTTCTATGATATAGAGAAGTTACATTTAGGATTGATTACCATGATGAGTGTTATAAATAAGGATTGGTGATTTGGAGTCAAATTATACATTAAGTGCAAAATCAAGAATGATTTCATATCTGTGATAGTGATTTGAGTGCGGAAATATATGGGTATAATGCAATAATTAAATGATTGAAATGTAAGACAATAAAATTGGTAGATGAAAAAGTTGTTCGGGTTTAATTGATCTGTCTAAGTAAATGCACACCTGATTATGGGCGCCCTATGGTAAGTGAAAAGGTTAAGCTGCAATTGATGAGTTAATGGATAATTGGTGGCCTATTACATAAGCTCTGATTATAATGCCAGTAGCTCAAGTGCAAAATGAGTTAGAGTAAGGCATGAAAATACTTGTACTGATTAATTGAGAAAGAAGTGAGACAGTTAAAGATGTTAGCATCGGTAATGAGCTTGAGGAAATAACATGAGGAACATGAATATAGTAAGGTCCCCATGATCGAGAATTGGTACCAATAAGAGAATGGTTATCGAGAATTAAATGCAATTAAGGTGTTCTTAGCAGTATGAGCTATTAACGGGCAAATTGATGGGAATATAGAGATATATTGTCAGATAAGATGTGATGATTATGGTGATGTATGGCAAGATAGTAGAGGAAAATAAATTATTTAAGTGCTCTTCAGAGATTGATCTTCGTGAAGTATCAAGAGTAACTGATATGTATATCTATATAGTGATGAAAAATAGTTGATTGATAAAGTTTTATGAACTGTAGTAAATCTAGCAGAGACTCAATCGTAAGAGATAAAATATGCTACTGAAAAAGTGTACATTATGTTAATGAGATGACTCTGATTATGTAAGAGAATTAATGAATATTAAGGAAATATTAATTGCGAAGTTGAGGGGATTAAAGGTTCGTGTCTACTTTGTGTAGTTATGTTCTGAAAGTACGAGGTCGATATAACGATTGTGTATTCACGTCAGTGAGTGATCTATCGTGAATAAATCGAGTTATGTAGAGAAATTTAGGTATGGAACATGTCTCAATTATGTTTGGAGTGGATAATGGATATAAGTAAAAGAAATAGATGAATTGGTATAGTTGAGGAAATTGGTCGTTATACAAGTCTCATAAGAGTGAATCTTAACCTGATTGAATGAATAAGGGATGAATTAGTATGCGAGCATGGGATAGTGAGAGAAGTAATAAAGATATAAGTACTGATAAAATGCGGAAGATTCCAGAAATATGTGTATATGGAATTTGGAATTAATTAGAACTAACGGAATGCTGGATGCGATCAGAAATTGTCAAAGATTTTCTGGTTTTAACAAATTGACAAGAATACTTGAGGAAAATGTGTGAACGTTATGACTGATGATCATAAAGGAGACATTTGAAGAATTTACTATCTATACTGAAGTGTTCCAGTAAAGGTTATGATGTGATTTATTGACATTGTATAAAGTGATTTTATGCACCTTAGGCCAAATATGATTTCATGGGCGGTATTATGATTAATGATTTGAAGTTTGTTACAATGAGTGTGGCCTAAAAGCTTGGAGATATTAATCGTATAGAAATAGTTTGGAGATGTCTATGAATATGCAAATCGATACCGATTGAGTTATTTCGTGCATTTGAATGATTTGAAAAGGATTCAGCGACTGATTACTCCAAACTAAGCTAATGGTGCAATTCAAGGGATTGAGCAAAGAAATAAATAAATAGATAAATAAATTCAATTGCAGAAGATCAAAATTTGGGTAATAAGGTTATCAAATCTAGTGTATTATTGAGTGTTAATAGTTGAACTGACAAAAAGGGGCACAAGAAAGTATTATTAGCTATGGGAATTTTAAAGTAGGTGTGCATCAAAACGGATTGGCAAAACTCGAAGTAAGGATGTAGAAATTGTAAGCGAGATCGAAGAACGAAGATAATTCCAATTGTTGAGGAAAGTGATAGGTATAGTTCAAATTAAGAAATATGGGTGAAACTCATTACGGGAACTGTTAATGAAAACGTAAGGAATGATTGAAGCTTTATGTTCTAGCAAGAGCGTATTGAAAGAGTAATTGAAAGGTTAGAATGAGAAATCAAATGATTATAAGTGAATGGTTCGAGAAAGCACAAGAAACAATCGAAGCGTTATGTTCTAGTAAAAGTATTGTGGAAAAGCAATTGATGGTATAGTCTGTCAAAGTGAACGATGACATGTGTGATTAACCAACAGGTATTTTTGGATTACGTTGGGATATGAGATTGATGTATAGTGCAAAGGGATTATGGCATGTCAATCATTATATTTTTGTTGTAACATCCCATCTCCGATGGGAAGGGTATTTTAGTAAATTGGGACGGGGACGGGTTAGGAGTATTAAATTATAACTCGGCATGAACATATGTCATGCAGCCTCTATAAATGATGAGTTTTGCACAGGCATATAGTCATACATGCATTCATGACATTTCCCGGCCTAAGTGTCTAATTGTGATCTTTTGTGAAATTGGTGTGATAATGGGATTTGAAAAAAATATTTGGAGTGTGCCATAGAGTGTTTTACATTTTAGGATTTATGGAATTTTTCTGGAATTATCCGGAGAAGATTCCTTAAGCAAAATCGCCAGTAAATGGCCTAAAAGTGTTTTGTTGTAGAAAGTGTGGTTTTCGTGTTTGAAAAATTATTTGGAGTGGACTATCTTATGTTTTACAATTTTGGGCAATTTAGGTAATTTTCAAAAAAATGATTCGAGGGAAATTCCCGGAAATTTTCGGACCAGATAAATCACCAAGTGGCTTAACGGTTGATTTTCGGTATCGAAAATTTTATCCAATGGCACTATAATATTGGATACGTTATTTTGGGATTGAAATTAGGGTCATTGGAGTTGATTGGGGTAAATTTTTGATCTGAATTATAAAAAAATAATATGTTGACTTTTCTTTGAAAACTTGGACCAACCATATTTTGCCACCCATTCTCCTTCATTTAATACTCTCTCGGTGATGCCTTAAGGAAGAGAAGGAGCTAATGGTTTTAAATGCTTTTAGTCTTCATCCACCGAAAATCCTACTTCTTTACATCTCCATCGATTTTCATCTTCTTCATCAAATCTTCCTCCAAACTTCAAGCCTTCTTCTTCTAGACACCAAGTTCCTTATTTGTCATGGAGGGCTTTCACTTGCATGAGGTTAGAAAAAGGGTTAGCAATTTTAGGAAAGAATTGAAGAGAAGAGAAGGTTGGAAAAGCTAATAGGTAAGTGTTTAAATTAAGCTTTGAATGGTGTTTTCAATGATGCTTAAGTATGACTTTATGAATCATGGTAGATAGAAACATTCAATGGGACTTTTAGTGCATTTATTATGATGATTGATGCTTTAATTTGATGATAATTATTGCTTGACTTAATGGGTATAAGGTTAGTTTGAAGTAGGAATGGATAAGGTAGTATGAAGACATGGTTTTAACTTGATTTGTGATTGAATTTTGATGATTCATGTTAATTAGAATTGAGAAATTAAGTGCTGCCAATTTTTAGGTATTAGCCCTAGGACATGTATGAATGTGTATGAATGGTATAAGAACTGATTTGTGTTATTTGGATGCTTGATGATGTGTTAAAGGCAATGGAAATGAGAGAAACAAAGGTTGGACCAAATCTGGAAAATTAGGGTTTTTGATTGATTGTACTGTTTTATTCATAACTCATTGTATAGAAATGAAAATGAGGTGAGGTTTGTGGCCTCTTAAACTTTGGGATGTTAGCTACATTTTTGTTTGAAATAGGTGTTGTCAAATTGTAACTCTAATAGGTTGAAATTTGGCATGGAAAGTTACTGTTTTATTGCCTGTGAACAGTAACCGAAACCATACCCTATGAGCTTTGCTGATTTTTCTAAATTAATTGGTAGGGAACTAGGAAAAATGGTCTTTATGAAAGTTGAGGCATATTGAGTTAGCTTTCCATTGCCAATGATCTTGCTAATTTTCGAGTTGTATATTGGGAGATATGAACTGATTCCTATGGACTGGTTTTGGGCATGTTGATGAAACCTAGTTTAAGTGTCTGATTTGTGAGTATTCTGCTTGGAAGCAATTTTAGCAATTTTTGTGGACTGAATTGGTGTGAGTGATCTTCTGCAAAGTTGAAGAGGAAGAAATTATCTTGAAAATGAGATATGGCATATAATTTTTAGAGGTCAGAGTTGGGAGTTATGATTTTGCAAAAACTGATCCTGCATTAGGTTAGGAATTTCTGATCATGGCAGTAACTTGCATGACAGTTTTGAAATTGTTAGAAATTAAATTGGAAATTGAGTTCTTCATGAAAATTGAATTTTGAGGATTTATCTTTTCAGGGATATAAAGTTCTGATTTTTCTGACTTGTGTACAGGGAGTTATGCTTGTTATAAGTTTACTGCTCAAATTGAATGATTTCAGGGACAGCAACATTGAGTGAATTAATTGACTTGTTTAGCAATGGAATTTGATTTTGGGTTGTTCATGAAAGTTGTAGTTGACATTGTGAAATTATTGAGCATATTTATGTGGTAATTTTTGGCTGAAGAATCTGAGAGTTATGGAACTTTCAATGTACTGTTCTGTTTTAATGGGATTTGAGTAGGCAGTAGCTTTGAAGGGATTTTTGACACCCTTAGGGGTGAAATTGATTTTTATGGTCTTCATGAGAATGGTAGAGCTTTTCATTATCTTTCCAACAAGCTATGGTTTGTATTTTTCTGATTTGTGTGCTAAGAATTATTGTTGTTGGAAATTCGGATGGGAAATAGGAAAAAAAAAGAGGGTAATTGAATTAAGGCTCGGTCACTAGAAATGACGCGTCGCCTAGTGATGAGATGATAAGGTCGCGTCGCTAGGCGACGCGTCGCCGCCTAGCTGACGAAGCCGATGAGTCAGCCCCGCTGGGGAGAGACGTCGCCCCCAGCGAGGCTGAACTTTTTATTTTATTTTTTAATTTATTATTATTTTATATTTAATTGGTAATTTGTGAGTTTATTTGGCAATTTCTTTTCCGTCCGACGTCCGATTGACCTGATTCTTGAGGCATCGGATTCGTAGAATATTTAATTTCATTTTGTGAGAAATTGGGAATTTTTGGACGAGAAATTGCACGTAGAAATTGGGAATTTTCAGAGCTTTAAGCTCAACGCACAGGGCCTCGTGCCCAACGTATTCGAGCCTCATTTCGATGATCGAACTATGCCTAACGTTTGGGCTTTAAGCCCAATGTTTGAGAGCCAATGGCTCAACGATATGAGCTCAAAGCACGGTCACAACAACGAAAGAAAATGGAAGAGTCACATGCACACCTGCATAAATGAATATTTAATGTGAATTGTGTGAAAGGCTTATTGCCTTATAAAATGTGAAATTGAGTGCTGTGATTTCTTGTTTATGATATATATACTGATTGTGTGATTGTGTGGATATGCATGAGTTGGGTGAACCATCGATGATGGTTTCTCACCGAGTTCGCAAACTCACCCAACATTGCATCTATTTTTCAGAAATGGAGAGTACCGTTGACACACGGAGTACGACATCGCTAGCAAGACAAAGTATCGGGTCGGGATCAGTGTCGTCCGTATCTGCATTAGTGTATTAATTTCGGTATTTAGTAGGCCCAATTGTTTACATGTAATTGTATAGAGTGAATGAGCACTAATGAGTGCTAATAATGAGTGAAATTGTTTATCAGTAAAATGGTTTAATATTTGAAAATGTTTTGTTATAATTGGGCCAAGTCGGTGATTGTTTGCATGACTCTAATGTTTTGAAAGAAAAAATGTCATACGATTTTTGTTAATAAGGTAATGAGTGTTCTAAGACGCCACCCTCATGGTCACGGGCTCGGATATCACCATGGATATCTGGTTCGGGTCTCGTCGGGAGTGGGGTGCTACATTTGTGGTATCAGAGCCCAGAAGTACAATCTTACATGGGCTTTCAAAAAAAAAAAACATGGGTGTGTCAAGTTATGTGCATTTAAGTTGTGTCACGGCAGATAGTGACAACTGATCCCCGAGTGTAGTATACGAGTCGTATGTATAAATATGTCTCAGTCGTTTAAGCGGTTAGAAAAAGTGAGAAAAAGGATAATGTGTTAGAGTGTGATAAAAGGAAGAAATGGATATCGCAAAATAGGAAAGAGTGTATGGTTCGATTGCATGAGCGAATATTTCGTCTTTGGTATTGACGGGTATATTGTGAAGCACAATATTGGAGTTAGATTGGGTATATCCTTGAATATAAATTTGAATAAAGATATAGAAAAAAAAATAGAGTTGTGATAATGGGAAGATTTCCAGTGTATTAGGTGAATGAAAATAAAGTGTTCTATGATATAGAAAAGTTACAATTGGGATTGATTACCGTGATTAAGGGCAAAATCAAGAATGATTTCACATCTGTGATCTTAATTTGAGTGTGGAAATATATGGGTATAATGCCATAATGAAAAGATTGAAATGTAAGACAATGAAATTGATAGATGAAAAAGTTGTTCGGGTTTAATTGATCTGCCTAAGTAAATGCACACCTGCTTATGGGAGCCCTATGATAAGTGAAAATGTTCAGTTGCACTTGCTGAGTTAATGGAAAATTGCTAGCCAGAATTCTTGTAATATAATAATAATTCTTTATGAGTTAGAATAAGAAACGAAAGTGCTTATACTGATCAGTTGCATAGGAATAGAGATTGTATATGATCCTCACGAGCGAGGACGGGTGTAAACAGGAAGGTTGCTGAGTTCAGAATATATTGTCACTGTAAGTGTATATCTAATAGTGGGATTACTATCACGGGTGAAAGGATGAAGCATAAATGAATAATGTGCGGGATTATGATATAGGAAGAAATCGGTGGTCTATTACATAAGCTCCGATTATAATGCCGGTAGCTCAAGTTCAAAATGAGTGAGAGTAAGACATGAGAATGCTCAGAATGATCAATTGAGAAAGAAGTGATACAGTTAAAGATGTTAGCATCAGTAATGAGTTTGAGAGAATCAAAATAAGGGACATGAATAAAGTAAGGTCCCCATGATCGAGAATTGGTACCAAAAAGAGAATGGTTATCGAGAATTAAATGCAATTAAGGTATTCTTAGCAGTATGATCTATTAATGGGCAAATTGATGGGACTATGGAGATATATTGTCAGATAGGATGTGATGATTATGGTGATGTATGGCGAGATAGTAGAGGAAAAGAAATTGTTTAAGTGCTCTTCAGAGATTTATCTTCGTGACGTATCAAGAGTAACTGATTTGTATTACATCTGGCAGAGACTCTAGCGTAAGAGCTAAACTATGCTACAAAAAAAAAAGTACATTATGTTAATGAGATGGTTCGGATTATGTAAGAGAAGTACTGCATATTAAGGAAATATTTATTTGTGAATTTGAGGGGATTAAAAAAAAAAATCGTGTATATTTTGTGTAATGATGTTTTGAAAGCACGAGATCGATAGAACGATTGTTTATTCAAGTCAATGAGTGATCTATCGTGAATAAGTTAAGTTATGTGTGGAGAAATGAAGGTAAGGAACATGTGCAGAATATGTTATGATGAGACAGATTATACGAAAATTGTTCCTCATTGGAGACGTTCGATAATTAAAAAGTTACATGAATTAAGTATGGGTACGGAAAAGGAACATGTCTCAATTGTGTTGCAGTGGATAATGGATATAAGCATAAGAAATAGATGAATTGGTATAGTTGAGGAAATTGGTCGTTATACAAGTCTCATAAGAGTGAATCTTAACCTGATTGAATGAATAAGGGATGAATTAGGATGCGAACATGGGATATTGGGAGAATTAATTAAGATATAGGTATTGATAAAATGCGAAAGTTCAAAGGATATGTGTAGGCAGAATTTGGAATTAATGAGAACTAATGGAATGCTGGATGCGTTCATAAATTGTCAGGAGACATTTGAAGAATTTACTATCTAGATTGAAGTGTTCCAGTAAAGGTTCTAATGTGATCTATGGAACTTAGATAAAGTGATTTTATGCACCTTGGGACAAATATGATTCCATGGGCAGTATTATGATTGATAATTTGAAATTTGTCATATTGAGTGTGACCTAAAAGCTTGGAGACATAAATCGTACAGAAATAGTTTGGAGATGTCTATGAATATTCAAATCGATCACTATTGAGTTATGTCGTGCAGTTGAATGAGTTGAAAAGGATTCAGTGGCCGATTACTCCAAACTAAGCTAATGGTGCAATTCAAGGAATTGAACAAAGAAATAAAAAAAAAATTCAATTGCAGAAAAATCAAAAGTTGGGCAATAAAGTGATCAAATCTGGTGTATTATTGCGTGGTAATAGTCGAAGCCGATTTAAAAGGGCAAAAGAAAGTATTATTAGCTATGGGAATTTCAAAGGTGGTGTGCATCAAAGCGGATTGGCAAAACCGAAGTGAGGATGTAGAAATTGTAAACCGTATCAAAGAACTGTAGATAACTCCATTTGTTGAGGAAAGTGATAGGTATAGTTCAATTAAGAAAATGGGTGATATTCATTACGGAACTATTAGTGAAAACGTAATGAATGATCGAAGCTTTATGTTTTAGCAAGAGCGTATTAAAAGAGTAATTGAAAGGTTAGAATGATTTTAGAATGGGAAATCAAATGATCATAAGTAAATGGTTCGAGAAAGCATAAGAAACAATCGAAGCGTTATGTTCTAGTAAAAGTATTGTGGAAAAGCAATTGATGGTAAAGTCTGTCAAAATGAACGATGACATGTGTGATTAACCAACAGGTGTTTTTGGATTTTATTGCGATATGAGATTGATATATAGGGCAAAGTGATTGTGGTGTGAATAGAATTATGGATTGGCAAGTTAGGCTAAAACTTAAAAGATGATTCGGATTCACAAAGTGTTTCACAGATAGAATTGGAAATATTGTTAGGATCACGAATTGTGCGTAATCATGGAAAGAAGTTTGAGAAAGGAAAAGAGTCATTGATTGTTTTGATTTCCGTTCATGGACAGAATTTGGTCGTGTAGTGAAATCAGGGGAAAACAGAGGGTATTAATCAAAAAGACTCCCCTGCCTTCCTGATAAATCGTATATGAAATTTCGAGGACGAAATTTTTATTAGGAGGGGAGAATTGTAACATCCCATCTCCGATGGGAAGGGTATTTTAGTAAATTGGGACGGGGACGGGTTAGGAGTATTAAATTATAACTCGGCATGAACATATGTCATGCAGCCTCTATAAATGATGAGTTTTGCACAGCATATAGTCATACATGCATTCATGACATTTCCTACCTAAGTGTCTAATTGTGATCTTTGTGAAATTGGTGTGATAATGGGATTTGAAAAAAATATTTGGAGTGTGCCATAGAGTGTTTTACATTTTTAGGGATTTATGAGAATTTTTCTGGAATTATCCGGAGAAGATTCCCAGACCGGCAAAATCGCCGGTAAATGGCCTAAAAGTAGTTTTTGTTGTAGAAAGTGTGGTTTTCGTGTTTGAAAAATTATTTGGAGTGGACTATCTTATGTTTTACAATTTTGGGCAATTTAGGTAATTTTCAAAAATTGATTCGAGGAAATTCGAAATTTCGGATCGGATAAATCGCCAAGTGGCGAACCGGTTGATTTTCGATATCGAAAATTTTATCCAATGGCACTATAATATTGGATACGTTATTTTGGGATTGAAATTAGGGTCATTGGAGTTGATTGGAGTAAATTTTGATCCGAATTATAAAAAATAATATGTTGACTTTTCTTTGAAAACTTGGACCAACCATATTTTGCCACCCATTCTCCTTCATTTAATACTCTCTCGGTGATGCCTTAAGGAAGAGAAGGAGCTAATGGTTTTAAATGCTTTTAGTCTTCATCCACCGAAAATCCTACTTCTTTACATCTCCATCGATTTTCATCTTCTTCATCAAATCTTCCTCCAAACTTCAAGCCTTCTTCTTCTAGACACCAAGTTCCTTATTTGTCATGGAGGGCTTTCACTTGCATGAGGTTAGAAAAAGGGGTTAGCAATTGTTAGGAAAGAATTGAAGAGAAGAGAAGGTTGAAAAAGCTAATAGGTAAGTGTTTAAATTAAGCTTTGAATGGTGTTTTCAATGATGCTTAAGTATGACTTTATGAATCATGGTAGATAGAAACATTCAATGGGACTTTTAGTGCATTTATTATGATGATTGATGCTTTAATTTGATGATAATTATTGCTTGACTTAATGGGTATAAGGTTAGTTTGAAGTAGGAATGGATAAGGTAGTATGAAGACATGGTTTTAACTTGATTTGTGATTGAATTTTGATGATTCATGTTAATTAGAATTGAGAAATTAAGTGTTGCCAATTTTTAGGTATTAGCCCTAGGACATGTATGAATGTGTATGAATGGTATAAGAACTGATTTGTGTTATTTGGATGCTTGATGATGTGTTAAAGGCAATGGAAATGAGAGAAACAAAGGTTGGACCAAATCTGGAAAATTAGGGTTTTTGATTGATTGTACTGTTTTATTCATAACTCATTGTATAGAAATGAAAATGAGGTGAGGTTTGTGGCCTCTTAAACTTTGGGATGTTAGCTACATTTTTGTTTGAAATAGGTGTTGTCAAATTGTAACTCTAATAGGTTGAAATTTGGCATGGAAAGTTACTGTTTTATTGCCTGTGAACAGTAACCGAAACCATACCCTATGAGCTTTGCTGATTTTTCTAAATTAATTGGTAGGGAACTAGGAAAAATGGTCTTTATGAAAGTTGAGGCATATTGAGTTAGCTTTCCGTTGCCACTGATCTTGCTAATTTTCGAGTTGTATATTGGGAGATATGAACTGATTCCTATGGACTGGTTTTGGGCATGTTGATGAAACCTAGTTTAAGTGTCTGATTTGTGAGTATTCTGCTTGGAAGCAATTTTAGCAATTTTTGTGGACTGAATTGGTGTGAGTGATCTTCTGAAAAGTTGAAGAGGAAGAAATTATCTTGAAAATTAGATATGGCATATAATTTTTAGAGGTCAGAGTTGGGAGTTATGATTTTGTAAAAACTGATCCTGCATTAGGTTAGGAATTGCTGATCATGGCAGTAACTTGCATGACAGTTTTGAAATTTTTAGAAATTAAATTGGAAATTAAGTTCTTCATGAAAATTGAAGTTTGAGGATTTATCTTTTCAGGGATATAATGTTCTGATTTTTCTGACTTGTGTACAGGGAGTTATGCTTGTTATAAGTTTACTGCTCAAATTGAATGATTTCAGGGACAGCAACATTGAGTGAATTAATTGACTTGTTTAGCAATGGAATTTGATTTTGGGTTGTTCATGAAAGTTGTAGATGACATTGTGAACTTATTGAGCATATATATGTGGTAATTTTTAGCTGAAGAATCTGAGAGTTATGGAACTTTCAATGTACTGTTCTGTTTTAATGGGATTTGAGTAGGCAGTAGCTTTGAAGGGATTTTTGACACCCTTAGGGGTGAAATTGATTTTTATGGTCTTCATGAGAATGGTAGAGCTTTTCATTATCTTTCCAACAAGCTATGGTTTGTATTTTCTGATTTGTGTGCTAAGAATTATTGTTGTTGGAAATTGGATGGGAAATAGGAAAAAAAAAGAGGGTAATTGAATTAAGGCGGTCACTAGGCGACGCGTCGCCTCTAGTGACAGGCGATATAAACGTCGTCGCTAGGGCGTACGCGTCGCCCTAGCTTATTTAAGCCGATGAGTCAGCCTCGCTGGGCGAGACGTCACCCCCAGCGAGGCTGAACTTTTTATTTTTTTTTTAATTTATTATTATTTTATATTTAATTGGTAATTTGTGAGTTCATTTGGCAATTTCTTTTCCGTCCGACGTCCGATTGACTGATTCTTGAGGTATCGGATTCGTAGAATATTTAATTTCATTTTGTGAGAAATTGGAAATTTTTGGACGGGAAATTGACGTGGCCTGCAACTGAGCCTTTAATCACTGTTTTATTTAATTGGGGACCTATAGAGGTCCGAATTGCGCACCGTCAGCGCTAATAGGTTTCTAATTTTTAGACGGATTTTTTTATAGAGAATTTTGGATTTAGGGCCGGAAAATTCATGAACATGCATATTTCACCTACATGTGCACAAATTGCATCTGTAGTGACTCGTTCTTTCTCTTTCTTATAGAGGCCCAGTGGGCGTCGTCATCGACGGGCGGAAACTTCCCGGCATTAGCTCGGAAGTAATAGGTGAGTAACCTAGTTGGTTTCTCAACCTTATGTGGTTATTAATGATATGCATTGATTGCCATGAGAATGCAAGGATGGATATATGTAATTGATTGTTTTGATTGATTTCGGACCATGGGTGTTCGAAATATTGGATTGTGATATTGAAGTGCAAATGAAAATAAGTGCGTGAGAATGCATTAGTAAATTGGATTGTAAATGTGATAGTGAAACGAAAAGTAAATGCATGGGAATGAATACCGGACTGAAAGTCCGAGAACATTAGAAAATGATCGGAAATAGTAATTAATTGGAATTGGAAATAGAAATCCGATAATTGGAAATTGGAAAATGACATGTGCATTCATGCATAGTAAATGATCAGATAATGGCAGTTGTGACCGGTGTCGCCGACGATTTCGAGCTTTAAGCTCAACGCATGGGCCTCGTGTCTAACGTATTCGAGCCTCGGCTCGATGATCGTGGCTATGCCTAACGTTTGGGCTTTAAGCCCAATGTTTGAGCCAATGGCTCAACGATATGAGCTCAAAGCACGGTCACAACAACGAAAGAAAATGGAAGAGTCACGCACACCGCATAAATGAATATTTAATGTGAATTGTGTGAAAGGCTTATTGCCTTATAAAATGTGAAATTGAGTGCTGTGATTTCTTGTTTATGATATATACTACATTGTGTGATTGTGTGGATATGCATGAGTTGGGTGAACCATCGATGATGGTTTCTCACCGAGTTCGCAAACTCACCCAACATTGCATCTATTTTCAGAAATGGAGAGTACCCGTTGGACACACGGAGTACGACATCGCTAGCAAGACAAAGTATCGGGTCGGGATCGATTGTCGTCTGTATCTGCATTAGTGTATTAATTTCGGTATTTAGTAGGCCCAATTGTTTACATGTAATTGTATAGAGTGAATGAGCACTAATGAGTGCTAATAATGAGTGAAATTGTTTATCAGTAAAATGGTTTAATATTTGAAAATGTTTTGTTATAATTGGGCCAAGTCGGTGATTGTTCATGACTCTAATGTTTTGAAAGAAAAAATGTCATACGATTTTTGTTAATAAGGTAATGAGTGTTCTAGTACGCCACCCTCGCGGGTCACGGGCTCGGATATCACCATGGATATCGGGTTCGGGTCTCGTCGGGAGTGGGGTGCTACATTTGTCACCATTCGAAAAGTGTATAAGGGGTTTTACTGCCAAAAAGGAGTCGTTATCCCTATATGATGTGATCAGTGCAATACAGTGATAGGCTAAGTAATTTAAGGTGGTGACAGTGAGTTAAATTGATTCACACTGAGGTTATAAATCTCATGAGATTAGTGTTTTGATAATAACGAAATCTGATAAGCGATAAATGAAATATTTTGAAGGGTATGGCCTCGGCCAAAGAGTACTTAGATGGAAATAAAGGTGTAGTTAAGAGAAATTGAATTCGTGATGAGGGGCCTCTATGTGATTGTGGTGTGAATAGAATTATGGATTGGTAAGTTAGGCTAAAACCTAAAAGATGATTCGGATTCACAAAGTGTTTAATAGATTGAATTGGAAATATTGTTAGGATCCGATATATATGTTATTGATATTGAAAGTGACGAATGGTGCGTAATCATGAGAAAGCAGTAAAATCATGGAAAGTTTGAGAAAGGGAAAAAGAGTAATTGATTGTTTTGATCTCCGTTCATTGACTGAATTTGTATTAATAAAAAAGACTCCCCTGCCTTTCTGATCAATCGTATATGAAATTTCGAGGACGAAATTTTTATTAGGAGGGGAGAATTGTAACATCCCATATCCAATGAGAGGGATATTTTGGTAAATTGGGACGGGCTAGGAGTATTGAATTACATCTCGGCATGCACATACAGCATATAGCCTCTATGATTGACGGTTAGTTGCACTTGCACATGGTAAACATGCATTCATGACATTTTCCAGCTTAGGTTTCAACTTGAGATTCTTTGTGAAATTTATGGGATAATTGTATTTCAAAAATTATTTGGAGTGCGCCATTGAGTGTTTTACATTTTATGGGATTTTCAGAATTTTTCTGAATTGTCAGGAGAAAATTCCTGACCGCAAAATCGTGGTAAATGGCCTAAATGTGTTTTTGTTGTGGAAAATGTGATTTTCGTATTTGAACAATTATTGGGAGTGGACTGTCATATGTTTTACAATTTTGGGCAATTTAGGTCATTTTCAAAAAAATGATTCGGGGAAATTCCTGGAAATTTTCGGACCGAGAAAAAAATCGCCAAGTGGCGAACCGGTTGAATTTCTACTGATATTTGGTCCTAAGCTATTAAATATCATGGTGGGACCCAAAAGTGGGACCTTAATTCTTGTTGGAACCGAAAATTTGCTTGATTTAGCTTAGGATTTGTTTGATCTTTTTCAAAAATTGGAATGATAGGTTTGATATTTTTTTTTAGGTGGACTAATGGTTTATTGCCACCTAAACCTTCTATTAATGCTCCTTATCCCTCTCCATCGGTTATGCCTCCATAAAGAGTGAGAGATGAGTGTTTATGGCTATCAACCGAAACTCTCCTCCATTGTTTTCTTCACCATCGATTTTTCCTCCTTTAAAGTGAAATCTTCCTTCAAAACAAAAAGAGCTCCTTCATGAAATCAAGTTATGCTCTTGCCATGGTGATGATCTCTTGCATAGGGTTAGAAGAAGAGGTTAGAAAGAATAGGAAAGAAAGAAGTGAAGAGAATTAAAGAGAGAAGTGAAGATTGGAAGCTTAGTAGGTAAGGTTTCTTTTAAGCTTTAAATGATGTTTTAAGTAGGAATTAAATGCCATGGTAGTTAGAAGCATTAATGGGAGTTATGGCATGTTTATTATGATTCTTGATGCTTGAAATAAATGAAAATTAGAAGTGAAATTGTTGGGTATAAGGTTAGGTTTTAGTAAGAATTGATGAAGGAAATGAGTGTTTTTAACTTGATTTTGATTGCATATTGATGATTGATTTTACTTAGAAATGAAGAATTGAGTGCTGCAAAATTTTGAGTATTAGTTATAGTGAATGTATGAATGTTGTAAGAACTGATTTTGTGTTCATTTGGATGCTTAATAATGTGGTATTGGCATTGGAAATGATAGAAGCTAAGTTTAGTACCAAAGCTGGAAATTTAGGTTTGTGACCTACCATACTGTTTTGAGCATAACTAATTGTGTGGTTATGCAAATGAGGTGAGGTTTCTGCCCAATGAAACTTTGGGATGTTGGCTTCAACTTTGTGTGAAATAGGTGATGTTAAATTGTAATGTTAGAAGGGTGAATCTTTGCATGGAAAGTTTCTATTTGTAGGGTCTGGGAACAGTACCCGCATATATGACCTGATTATTTTGCTGATTTTTCTAAATTAATTGAGATGGAATTTGGGAAAATGGTCTTCATGGAAGTTGTAGAATATTGAGTTAGCTTTCTATTTCCACTGATCTTGCTAATTTTCGAGTTGTATATTGGGAGATATGAACTGATTTCTATTGATTGGTTTTATGCTTTTTGGAGAAAACTAGTCAAAGTGTTGGTTTTGTGAGCAGTCTTCTTGGGAGCAATTTTAGAAATTTTTGTGGACAGAATTGGTGTGAGTTATCTTCTACAAAGTTGTAGAGGAAGAAATTATATTGAAAATGATATATGGTGTGTAATTTTTAGAGGTCATATTTGGGAGTTATGATTTTTCAAACATTGAACCTGAATTAGGTTTTGAATTGCTGATCATGGCAGTAATTTGCATGACAGTTTTGAAATTGTTAGAAATCGAATTGGAGTTTGAGTTCTTCATGAAAATTGAAGTTTGTGATCTTAGCTTTTCAGGGATATAAGGTAGTGAATTTTGTGACTTTTTTTCTAAGAGATATGCTGTTTGGAAAATTACTGTCCAGATTGGTTGATTTCAGTAGGCAGATTCTTTGTGGAATTGTTTGACCTTGTTAGCAAGTGAATTTGATTTTGGGTTGTTCATGAAAGTTGTAGATAACATTTTGATCTTACTTCCTTAACTTATGTGGTAATTTCTGGCTGAAGAATCTGAGAGTTATGGAATTTGCAATGTACTGTCTGTTTTAATGGGATTTGAGTAGGCAGTAGCTTTGAAGGGATTTTTGACACCCTTAGGGGTGAAATTGATTTTTATGGTCTTCTTGAGAATTGTAGAGGTTTTTATGATCTTTCCAACAAGGTATGATTTGTATTTTTCTGAATTGTGTGCTAAGAGCTATGGATGTTGGAAGTTGGATTAGAAATAAGGAAAAAAAAAGGAATGGGAATGTGGAATCACGCCTGGGTTGCTAGGCGACGCCTCTAGCTAACGAGGCTCGGAGGGACGGCATCGCTAGGGCGACGCCTCGCCCTAGCGACGAGGCCGGATTTCTTTGCTATTTGGTATTTTGTGATTTCTTGCTTCTTTTGTCAATTTCTTTTCCGTCCGACGTCCGATTGACCTGATTCTTGAGGCATCGGATTCGTAGAACATTTAATTTCATTTTGTGAGAAATTGAGAATTTTTGGACGGAAAATTGACGTGGCCCCGGGTAACGGAGCCTTTAATCACTGTTTTGTTTAATTGGGGACCTATAGAGGTCCGAATTGCGCACCGTCAGCGCCAATAGGTTTCTACTTTTTAGACGGATTTTATTATGGGAAAATTTTGGATTAGGGCCGGGAATGCCATGAACATGCATTATACACGTTTTACTTATTCCATGTGCATTGTTTGATATTTCTAATTATACAGTTGGTAATGTGTACTCATTTCCATTGTTATAGAGGCTCATTTGGAACGTCGTTCTACGGACGTTGAGTAGACTTCCTTAATACTCGAAGTAACAGTGAGTAACCTAGTTGGTTCCTCAACCTTTATGTGTTTAAGATTTTGCAATTATGCCATGTGGAGATAATGGGGGGTTTATGTGTGTTTGTTTTTGATTGATTTCGGACCATAGGTGTCCGAAGTATTGGAAACTTGTTATCGAAGTGCTATTTGTGTGTAATTGTTTGTGAGTGTTTACATTGGAGATCTCGGACCAAAGGTCCGAGGAAATGGGAAATTGATATTGAAGTGTTAATTGTCTGTTTCGATACATTGGATGTGATTGTCAATGTGATATGGTAGGATGCAATAAATTGGAAATATATATGATTGACATACCGGACCAAAGGTCCGAAGGAATAGGAAATGGCATGAAATGTAAATGGAAATTGGAACATATGCATTCATGCATATTGGTATGATCAGATAAAGGCAGTTGTGACCGGAGCAGCCACCGTATCAGGGCATATCACGCCCAGCGTATATGGGAGCTTTCAGCCCAACGCACAGGACCTCAGGTCCAACGTATTCACAGCCTCAGGCTCAATGTATCAGAGCTTCAAGCCCAACGAAATTTCAGAGCCACTGGCTCACCGTTATTGAGCTCAGGCGCACGGTCACAACAACGTAATGAAAATAGAAAGGGTCTTATGTGCATTGCTTATATGGTATGATTAAATGTGGACTGTATGAAAGGCGATACGCCTTACATTTGTGAATTGTGATTGTATGTGATAAATGGTAAAGTGTGTATATATGCATGAATTGAGTGAACCATCGATGATGGTTTCTCACTGAGTTCGCAAACTCATCCAACATTGCAAATATTTTTCAGGGATCGAAGAGTACCCGTTGAGCACGGAGTATGAGTCTCGATTGCAAGCCGAGTTAAGGTCGGGATCAGTTCACGTCAGCATTTGTGTCTTTTGAATTATATGTAAATTTGTATTTCGCAAGATTCGATCGGTATTGCTGAGTGCCCGATTGATTAATGTTGTATTGTAATTTCATTACCGAAATAATGTTCTGATTGAAAATGATTTCGTATTAGAACGGGCCCAAATTATTTACTGATGTTTGCGCACTCGATTGGTTTTTTTAAAAAAATTTATATATATTACCAAGTTTTAAACTGTATTGACTGCTCTAGCATACCACCCTCGCGGGTCGCGAGCTCAGATATCACCGTCGATGTCGGGTTCGGGTCTCGTGGGAGTGGGATGCTACACTGCAAGAGTGAAAGCTATCCAAACCTTTCATAATCTCAGACAGAAACCTGGTGAACCGGTGCGGGATTACATGATGAAGGTAATCTCTGCGGTCACTGAGGCTGAGATGCTTGGGGCGGATATGGATGGGGACACGCAGATGATTATGATCATCAATAGCTTAAACTCTTCTTTTCAGTAGTTTAAGTTGGACTATGAGCTCAACAGCAAGGATTACACCTTGAGTGAGTTGATGAATACCCTCCAGAGCATGGAGGAAATATTGAATATTAAGGCTCATGGGCCAGAAGCTAATGTAGCTTCTTCTTCTAAGCCCAAGGGTAAGGGCAAGGAAAAGAAGAAGGGTCCAAACCCATGAAAAAGAAGGCCAAAGAGAACATCAAAGGAAAGTGTTTCCACTGTGATGAGATGGGCCACTGGAAAAGAAACTATCCAGTCTACCTAGAGTCCCTCAAAAGCAAACAAGGTATGGGCTTCCTAAGTTTGTTAGGAACTAGAAATGTGGCAGATTTATCTACTTCTTGGATATTAGATTCAGGAGCCACTAACCATGTTTGTAATTCTTTGTAGGGTTCCAAAGAAGGAAAAGATTTCTAAAGGCCAGTTTCAAGTTAAGATAGCAGATGGTTCCTATGTTTCAGCAAAATCAGTGGAAGTAGTTATCTTGGACTTTCCTAGTGGTCATAGGTTATATTTGGAAGATGTTTATTACATGCCAATGATTGTAAGGAACATGATTTCTTTTTTGTCTAATAAAATCTGGCTATTCCTTATATTTTAAAAGGTTGTTTCAATATATGAGAATAAGGATTTTATTTGTGAAGCGATAATTAAACAGGATTATTTTTATAGAACCTATGAAAGGCTCACTAAACACCACGTAATTGATAAAACCAAGACAATCCAATATCTCTAGCATTAATTCAAAGTATCTGTGGCATCTAAGGATGGGTCATATCAATCGTAAAAGACTTGTGAAGCTAGTAAAGGATGGGATCCTTATGGGCTTGGATAGTGATCCATTACCCACTGTGAATCTTGTATTGAAGGAAAATGACAAAAGCCTCATTTCCTTCTAAAGGAAACAGATTTGAATCCACATTGGACATGGTACATCTTGATGTGTGTGGGCCCATGAATGTACAAGCTAGAGGAGGTTATGAATATTTCATAAGTTTTATAGATGATTACTCAAGACATGGCTATTTGTATTTGATGCATAAAAGAGTGAATCTTTGAAAAGTTCAAAGAATTCAAAGTGAAGTCGAGAAGCAACTTGGCAAGCCATTAAAACGACTTCGATCGGATCGAGGTGGTGAGTATTTATCTGGAGAGTTCCAGCAATATTTAATTGACAATGGAATTGTTTCAATTTGTCAACTCTCTCGTACCTCAATGAATGGTGTAGCAGAGAGGAGAAATAGAACTCTATTGGAAATGGTAAGATCAATGATGTCCTATGCTAGCCTTCCAGAATCGTTCTGGGGATATGCCATACAAACGGCAACATTTCTTCTTAACTTTGCTCCATCCAAATCGGTGCCTAAAACACCTAGGGAGTTGTGGACTGGCCGAGTGCCTTCATTGAGGCACTTGAGGACATGGGGCTATCCAGCCCATGTTCTAAAGCCTGAATCCACAAAGGTGGAACCAAGGTCAGAAGTATGTTTGTTTGTAGGATATCCTACGGGAACTCGAGGGTACTATTTTTACAGTCCTCATGATAGGAAGGTATTTGTGTCGACAAATGCAAACTTCTTAGAGGAAGAGTTTGTGAGAAATCACAAAGGAAGAAGTGAAGTAGTACTAAAAGAGTTAGCAATTTCATCCAAACCAAGAGTTATTTTGGATATGATGAACAAGATGTCGAAATGGATTCAAGAGTTGAATCGAAGTGCAACTGAACATCAAGATGTGCCTAGACGTAGTGGGAGGGTTGTGAGACAACCAGATAGGTATCCGGGTTTAGGAGAAGGCTTAATTTCCATCTCGCACCAAGAAGAAACAGATCCGTTACGTATATACGTGCTATTAATGATGTTGATGCAGGAAAATGGCTCAAGGCAATGGAAGCGAAATAGATTCTATGTAAACTAATGAAGTGGGTCCTTGTAGATCTACCACCAAGTCTAAAACCATAGGGTGTAAATGGATCTACAAAGGAAAAGGGATCGGATGGAAAGGTAGAGACCTTTAAAGCTAGATTGGTAGCTAAAGGCTATACTCAAAAGGAGGGTATAGACTACGAGGAGACTTTTCTCGGTTGCCATGCTTAAGTCCATCAGATTCTTTTGGCCATAGCACCTATTTCGATTATGAAATATGGCAAATGGATGTCAAGACCGCATTTCGAATGGAGATCTTGAGGAGACCATTTATATGGCCCAACCAGAAGGATTCATTGAGCTAGGTAATGAGCATAAGGTTTGTAAGTTGCAAAGGTCCATTTATGGACTTAAGCAAGCATCTAGGTCTTGGAACATTAGGTTTGATAAGGCTATTAAAACCTATGGGTTCATAGAAAACCTAGATGAGCCTTGTGTTTACAAAAGAATACAAGAAGGTAAGGTTACTTTCCTAATCCTGTATGTTGATGACATTCTGCTCATTGGGAATGATGTGGGAATGTTATCTGCGGTTAAGGGATGGCTAAATGAACAGTTTTTAATGAAGGATTTAGGAGAGGCTACCTATGTTCTAGGGATCAAACTTATAAGGGATCGTAAGAACAAGAAGATAGTTTTGTCTCAACTAACTTACATTGAGAATATGCTCAATAAGTTCGCCATGCAAGATTCCAAGAGGGGTTTCACTCCTACTAGACATGGAATCAAACTTTCAAAGGAACAAGCACCTAAAACCCAAGAGGAGGTTGAACGCATGTGTAACATTCCATATGCTTCGGCAGTTGGTAGTTTGATGTATGCAATGCTGTGCACTAGACCGGATATACATTACGCATGGGACTGGTAGCGATTTCACCAATCCAGGAATGGAACATTGGACTGCGGTTAAGTGTATACTTAAGTATCTTCGTAGGACGAAGAACTTAATGCTTGTTTACTCTGGAAGTAATCTTATTCCGACAGGATATACGGATTCTGATTTCCAATCAGATGTTGATTCAAGGAAATCAACTTCTGGTTCTATATTTACTTTAGGAGGTGGAGCCATAGTTTGGAGGAGTGTCAAGCAATCTTGTATTGCTGATTCGACTATGGAGGCTGAGTATGTTGCTGCTTATGAAGCGAAGAAGGAAGCGATCGGCTCTAAGTTCTAAATGATTTGGAGGTAGTTCCAGAGGCAGAAAAAGCCATTACACTTTATTGTGATAATAGTGGGGCAGTGGCTAATTCTAAAGAACCTCGGAACCACAAAGTTGCCAAACACATTGAGCGAAAGTATCATCTCATAAGGAGATAATACAACGTGGAGAAGTGGATGTGGTAAAGATTCCTGAGCAAAACCTTGCTGATCCGTTCACAAAGACATTGACTCAAAAGAGCTTTGAGGGTCACCTAGAAGGGATGGGAATGAAGGATATGTCAAACTTGCTTTAGAGGCAAGTGGGAGATTGTTGGAGTTATGTAAATATAGTGCCCTCGAAAGCAAGTGTGTTTACATGTAACTTTATCTTCTTGATTCTGCTTTGTAATGAAAATATTTATTATTAATAAAACAAAAGAGTTTGGTTTTATCTGTATGAGCATTATATATCTGGTCATAAGGTACCAAGATTCATTTGTAAGTAATATACATATACATAGAGATGTATGGGAAACATGTATATTATTAGAATCAATTAATTGATTCACAGTTGAATAATCAAGTTGGTCGTTTGATTATGGTTTAGGCGTAGTGTTGCGATTTATCTCCATATAAGTAAAGGAGTTTACTTAAAGGGAATGATGAGTTTGATATAATGATAGTAGTAGACTATCGATAATGGCACTATTAAATGAATATGGAATCAAGTATGTTTTCAAGAATAAAGTGGGCCATTACTTTAATCTTAAAACATACAACTTAAGCATTCGCTTATTATGAACCACAATCTTGATGAGTGGTGGACTCATATGTGTTTCATTATAATTCTTGATATGATCGGAATAGATTTTTATAGGGTATTAATCCAGTGTCTGCATGTTGGAATTATTAATTGAAACATGTATCAGGGAACATTCACTCAAATAAAGAGTTTATAGTGTTATCATCTCTTCTAGATGTTTTAAGGAGATTTGGTGATTAAACTGGCGCCAATAGTTTGATGGACTAGCTACCCATCAAGTCTTAACACTAAGATGAGATCTTATGTGTTAATCACCATATAAAGTAAAATGAGAGATCTAGAAGGAAAAGCCAACATAAGGGCAAAACGGTAGTTTTACCCTTTGTTGTGCGGATGGCTATAATAAGGTTCTAAATAGGGTTTGCAATTGGACATATTCTCATAATATTTAATAATTCAAGAGTTCAACTAATTGTCTTTAGTGGAATGACTTTTAGTTAATAAGCTAGAATTAATTCCAATGAGATTGAATTATTTCTGGGCTTATTGGAGCTTGAATTATCAAAGTCCAATAAGATTCCCCACTTGGCTTTAAGGAAGGTTATCAAGCTAAGTAAGAAGTATTTTGGAGGCTTTAGAAGTCCATAATTGAATGATGGGCTTATACTAATTAATGGTTAATTGGAAGCCCATATGTTCATTTAGAAATGGGCTTGTTTTGGTTTAATGTAATTGATTAGATTAATTATATTAAAACAATTTTTTAAATGGAGAAGAAGCAATTTCGAAATTGTGTTAGGTTAGATGTGTAACCAAACATTTGACATTAAAATACTAAATAAAGATGGTCTTTATTATGGTTCATCATTATTAAATGGAGTTATGAACTTACCATTAAATGGTTTAATGGTTGGCTTTTAATGTTGGCATGTAACCTATTTGCATTCATTAGATTAAAGATGAAAGATGTGCATTAGATGGACCATCTTCCTTCTTTCTTCTTGCCAAAACCGAAATGGGTATTCAATTATAGGTTATGGTCTTTTCAAATAGCCATTTTAAAGATAAATGAAGTAAGTCTCATTTATTGGCTATTTGATGAGTGATTAATGTAATAAGTGATGCATTGGATGCCTCTCACTCTTTCCATTGATGCATATTTCGAAATTGAGAGGTAAGAAATGGTTCTTGCATGTTTTTTAGACATTCTCTCTTTTCATGCAAGGGAGAACCGAAATTCCTAAGTGAAAGAATTGAAAGAGTTTCAATTTTGGTTCTTCTTTTTCTAAGAAAATCTCCTCCAAATATTTCTTCTCCTTTCCCACCAAAGGATTTTGTTAACCTAGTTGTTCTTGAAGAACAAGTGGTAAATCTAATTGGTAGAGGATACTACTACAAGGAAGAAGATAGATTGCTAAAGGAAAAGACTCAAAGGAAAAGGATTTGGATACCAGAAGGAGAGGATAGCGCAGCGAGGATTTAAAGCTGTAGCGAAGGAGTCAGTAATTCCTTTTATCTTATTCTTGGTTTTATTATCCTTATACCATATCATGTATGGATTAACATGTTGATTTGGATATATTGTTTCCGCTGCAAGATGATTTCTTAAAAAGTTTTGAAATCTATCGTTTCTCCAAACTAAGCATGCTTTCTTTTTTCCGATCCAACATTTACTCTTCACATAAGTCATGGAAATACTTTTCCATGTTCATAAAATTCTCACAAATTCAATTTTAACAAACATATAGCCCAAGTAAGATCCTAATACTGGGCTTTGATACCATAAATGTTGGGACCTGATCCAGAGACCGGATCCCAACCGCAGAACGTAACGAAAGTGGTCAAAAACAAAGCGAATGCATATCAGATAATTCGAATCCGAAGGTGACACGAATAGCAAAATGCGGAAACCAATAGAAAAAATGAAATCGAATCGCAAAGCGAAAGCAGAATTTGAAAGAACGGAAACATAAGGCGAAATCAAATCGAATACGTATTGGGCCAAAACCAAAGCAGATGAACGGACGAAAACTAAAAGTGAACGAATCGAAGCAAATCGAATAATTGAAGCGGAAGCAAACAAATGGTTTAATTAAACTGAAAATCACATTCCCACATCCGAAGTGTATATCGTTGAAAATTACTCACGTTGGAAACCATTGGATATTTCAAAATCGGTATAAATTTTTTTCTTTTCTTTCTTTTCCATTTTACTCAATTTCATACAAAGCAATACTCTTTTTTAAATTGGAATTCAACAATTCCATAATCTCAACCAAAAACTCCAATCATACTATTCGTCTTATACAATTATACAAATCCCATATATTCATATTATTTCTACCAAAATTTCGGCAGCATAACGGTTGCATCCTAACTAACCCAAAACCTGCAAGGTGGAAAAATAAACACTTCTATAATTATCACACAATAACCAGTATCATCGGACACCCCGTTCGAAAATTCAGCATACACAAACGCAATCCTATTTCTAAAGTACTTCAATAATTCGCAATCAATCAAATTCATTCATATCACCAACACATTTATACCTCAACTCAAATTACATATGAAACCATAATGCACAAACTATATCCATACATAAATCTATATCTCAATCTTAAAACACAAATCCATAATTCACTTACATCTCGAAATTAGATATACTACAAACTTGAATGGCTTTACAAGCTATATACAATGCGAAAAATCCTAATTTCATAAGACATAAGCGATACAAAATCGAACAACACATCTTGACATTCTTTCATCCGATCTCATGCTCGAATACCTGGAGATGGGGATGAAAGGGGGGTGAGCACAAAGCTCGTGGATAAAATATTTATAAAACGAATAATGAGCAAAAAAAATTTTCAAGGCGTTTGACAGTTATAAACATTTCTCAGTCGGAAAAATTCAAAAGCTCGTTTTCAAACTTTTCAACTCTTCAAAATCAAAGCATCATCATCAAATTCAAAAATGTCATGATTTAACGCTCACTTTCGCAGTTCTAAAATTTCTCAAATTTTCACATTTCATAATCAAATTCAAAACATGAAATGCATCACAATATACACAAACCAAAAACACATAACATATCAAAACTGTTTGGTCGGTCAAAATGAACGTCATTGCACATTCCGCATATCGGTCACATGCGTTCGTGAGCGAACGTACTACACTTTCCCACATAGTGGTCCAGTGTAGCCGTGACTTATGGGAGTCCGAGATCGGAGCTCCAATGCCACTAACGGGCAGCCGAGAAAAGGCTATTACATTGATTGCGAATTATTGAAGTGCTTTAGAAATAGGATTGCGTTTGTGTATACTGAATTTCTGGACGGGGTGTCCGATGATACTGGTTATTGTATGATAATTATAGAAGTGTTTATTTTGCCACCTTGCAGGTTTTGGGTTAGTTAGGATGCTTCCGTTATGCTGCCAAAATTTTAGTAGAAATAATATGAATATATGGCATTTGTATAATTGTATAAGACGAATAGTATGATTGGAGTTTTTGATTGAGATTATGGAATTGATGAATTCCAATTTGAAAAAGAGTATTGCTTTGTATGAAATTGAGTAAAATGGAAAAGAAAGAAAAGAAAAAAATTTATACCAGTTTTGAAATGTCCAATGGTTTCCAACACGAGTAATTTTCAACGATATACGCTTCGGATGTCGGAATGTGATTTTCAGTTTAATCGAACCATTTGTTTGCTTCCGCTTCGATTTTCTTTTAAGAGGGGGAGAAATGTTGGACCTTGATTTTTGAGTGAAATTTAGAAATATTAAGTGAAATTAAATGAGTGGCTTACTATATGTATTGTGTTATGGATGTATTTATGTTTAAAGGAAGTTGATAAGAAAAGAAATGTTTGATTTTGATAACTTTGGGTTTTGAATAGATTAGCATGAGGTATGGATGAATGAGATATTTGAAATGGAAAAAAATCAAGAAATAAGAGAAAAAAAGTGAGAATTAAAAAAAATTAAGAGAAAGTTGACTTTTTGGCCATAGAAAGTTGACTTTTTGATTTAGGCACAATTTGAGAAAATGATCTACATGAAACTTATAGCTTATGTTGAGAGCTTTCTGTCACTATAAAGTTTGCTATTTTTCAATATTGGGAGTAAAAGTTTTGATCAGTCAAAGTTAGGGTTAGTTTATTGTTTGAAAAATGCTATGAAGAGTGAAATTGTGTATTTTGTGCTTTGAGGCAAATCGCCGGATTGATGCAGTCTGAATTGAGTGAAGTGGCCTTCATGAAAATCAAAGAAGATTTTTCAAGTTTTAAAATGATGTATAATATGCAATTAGTGGATGTGAGAATTGAATATTATAAAATTTGAAAGTTTAGGTGTGTTATAGGTTGACCTATGTTATGGCTGAAGCTTTGACTGGGAAATTGACCTAGTTAGAAGTTGTTGTAGCCTTTAAGTTCTTCATGAAAGTTGAAGATTTTGATTTGATATTTATTTTGATATAAAGTATAGAATTTTTCGATCATGGAATAAGAAGTTATGATTTTTACAAGTTTCTGTTACTGTTTTACCATGATTATTAGAGGAAAGAATTTTTTATGGGAAAATTGACTTCCTTAGAGGTAAAATTGATTTTTCTGTCCTTCATGAAAGTTATAGGTGACTTTCTGATCTTTGCATTGATATAAAATATGATATGTTTGGACTTTGGAATTGAAAGATAGAATTTTTCAAAGTTGAGTTATGGCTTAGGGCATATTCATTTGGACAGGATCTTTGATTAGAAATTTGACCACATTAGAGACTGAATTAGTTGTGGAGTTCTACATGGAAGTTGTAGAAAGTCCTTTAAGCTTTCTATTGATACCAAATTTGTTAATTTTAGAGTTCGGGAGCAAAAGATATGATTTGAAAATTTTGAAATTTTCCTGCAGATCCAGATTTCATCCTTAGACGTAGCTACGCCTAGTTTCTAAGTTTCTTAGACGTGCCCACGCCAAATCGCTAAATGTCCTCCTCTCACTCTTTTGCTTATAACTTTTTCGTTTGACATCCAATTGATTTGGTATTTGAAGCGTTGGATTCCTAAGAAAATTATCTGCATTCTCATAGGAAATTTGAAAAATTTTTAGATTAAATTGAGGTTGATTAAATTAATCAAAGTGAGTCGAAAAATTTTCTGAACATAGTTCAGTATTTTAAGAAATTTAGGATCTGTGGAGATCCGATTGAAGTGCTTTTTAAGACAAAATAAAATTGAGGCATGGGGATACAAATCATATGAAGAAATTAAATTTCAATTTAGCCCATAAGACTTTCAAGTTTTGAATTGAAGTTCGGATTAGTGTTCAGTCTGGGATTAGGAACACCCGAATGTATTTTGGTCATAACTTTTGCTATAGTAATCCAAATGAGGTTATTCTTGATTTGGATTAAACTAGAGAAATATAGCTACAATCTTTATGAAGAAAATGAGTTTCAATTTTGTCATTAAGAATGTCAATTTTTGGATGGCAATAACGTGCTGGAAAATGATTTAGCATGATAATAAAAGTGTTGCGTTTTGTGTTTATGAATGATTGTAAATTGAATATGATTTTGTTTGTTATGTGATTGATTGAGGATTTGAAATTGCATTTTTAAATTGCTATATGAATTCATGTGATTGTGAATGTGTCAAGTGTGACACGATGTGAAAAATAAGATTTTAAAACCTACCTTCGGGCAATTCGATTTTTGAGTATAATTATGTGATATGTGGGTTTGGTTAGGTCCCTTAAGCTAGAGTCAGTGCACTGGTCTCATTTTTAATAGCCTTCTCTCAGCTGCCCGTTAGTGACATTGGAGCTCCAATCTCGGACTCCCATAAGTCATGGCTACACTGGACCGCTATGCGGGAAAGTGTAGTACGTTCCATTCACGACTGCACAGGACCGATATGCGAGAATGTGCAGTACGTTTCGTTTTGGACCGACTCAAACCGTTTTGATATGTTATGTGTTTTTGGTTTTTGTATATTGTGATGCATTTCATGTTTTGAATTTGATTATGAAATGTGAAAATTTGAGAAATTTTAGAACTGCGAAAGTGAGTGTTAAATCATGACATTTTTGAATTTGATGATGATGCTTTGATTTTGAAGAGTTGAAAAGTTTCAAAACGAGCTTTTGAATTTTTCCGACTGAGAAATGTTTACAACTATCAAACACCTTGAAAAATGTTTTTGCTTATTATTCGTTTTATAAAAATTTTATCCACGAGCTTTGTGCTCACCCCCCCTTTCATCCCCATCTCCAGGTATTCGAGCAGGAGATCGGATGAAAGAATGTCAATATGTGTTGTTCGATTTTGTATCGCTTATGTCTTATGAAATTAGGATTTTTGGCATTGTATATGGCTTGTAAAGCCATTCAAGTTTGTAGTATATCTAATTTCGAGATGTAAGTGAATTATGGATTTGTGTTTTAAGATTGAGATATAGATTTGTGTATGGCTATAGTTTGTGCATTATGGTTTCATATGTAATTTGAGTTGAGGTATAAATGTTTCAAAATTTTTGAGCATTTAAGCATGATTTTTCGTTGCTCCACAAGGAAAAAGTGAGGAAGAAGATGAAAGCTTCTTAAGGGAACAAAGAAATTTCAAAAATGGAGGAGAAATGAGTAAGAGAAAATTTTGAGTTTTGAGTTTTTCTTAAATTTTTGGTTTAGAATCATGGAAAATGGTATGGGTTTGTGGATTATGAAGTCAATTTTGATGTTTATGCCTTAGGTTATGTTTAATTTTGGATGGAAATTAATTAGGGTTTATGCCTAATTTTGTGATTGGGGTTTTTGGAAATTATTGGCTTCAAATATCTCATTCATCCATACCTCATGCTAATCTATTCAAAACCCAAAGTTATCAAAATCAAACATTTCTTTTCTTATCAACTTCCTTTAAACATAAATACATCCATAACACAATACATATAGTAAGCCACTCATTTAATTTCACTTAATATTTCTAAATTTCACTCAAAAATCGGGGTCCAACAGAACAAGTGGTAGATCGGATTAGTCAAGGATACACTAACGAGGAGAGGATACTAAAGCAAGGAGTCAAAACTGTAGCAAGGAGTTAGTATATTTCTACCATCTTTTATGTTATTTATTTTTCTAATACCGTATCATTTATAGATTAAACATGTTGATTTGGTTATAATATTTCCACTGCGTTTTGATTTCGAAAAAAGTTTTTGAAATCTACTGTTTAGCCAAATATAGTATGCTTATATTTTTGATCCAATAATTGGTATCAGAGCCATTTTATTATGTATGATTTCAGTTCCTATATATGATGCATGGGTTGGCAATTAAATTTTGTATACTGCATATTTTTATGTGATATAAATATATGGTGTATGTTTTGCTCTTTTAGTTTCCCTTAGAATATAGTTTTACCTTTTAAGTTTTCTTCGTTTTGATTATAATAAGGAAGGTGGCCTATCACTATCATGTTTGCTCCTTGGCTTCATTTTTTTGTTTACTTTGATTTTGTAATGTAAAAATTTCTGTAATATTGAAGATGAAGAAACTATGGATTGAAAAGAAGAATAGGTAATGGTTTTGGTGCATCCTTTAGCGTATTTGCAAAGTTTTGGTTTTGTGAAAACCAAAGTGCTAGAATTTTTTTTTAACAAAGTTTCAATTTTATGAAAACCAAAGTGTAGGAATTTTTTATTTTAACAAAGTTTTAGTTTTATGAAACATAAGCGCTGGAATTTTTGTTTCATATTGCCAAAGTTTCGATTTTGCTAAAAAACAAGTGTTGGAATTTTTGTTTTCAAGGTGACAAATTTCGGTTTTATGAAAATGTCAATACACACTTTTTACCGAATGAGCTGGGTCACAAGAATGAAGAGTTTGAAGTGGAAGATCCAAGTCCAAGATTTTTTTTTACGGATCAAAGAGCCTTGAAATTATTTTTATGTTCGAGGATGGACAATCAAAGGTAGTGTTATTATTCAAGAAATGAATGATGGACGGATGCTTATAATATATGATATTATGTGATAGTATGCCATTTAGAATAATTGTAAACCCTAGGCTTTGCCATGCATTCATTTTGTATGAGATATATAACGAAACAATATAGGATGATTAATAAATTACATCTAGACAATATGGTATTTATTAAAACTTAAAGACCAAAAAGATTGAGTGGGAGAGGATGCTCGTGTGTTTAACACCCCACTCCCACGTGACCCGAACCCGATATCATTGGTGATATCCGAGTCCGTGCCCCGTGAGGGTGGCGTACTACATTAGTCAGTAAAACTCGGTATACAAATTTTTTTTAAAAACATTCCATGTTAAAAGGAAGCAGTTTCAGTCATTACTACCATTTAGCAATACTTTACAAGAACCATAAAATACAAATACAAATCAGTTTACAACTATTACGGAATACAATTATGAGACACTAATGCAGACTCGAACTGATCCCGACCTCTATCCTTCATTTGCCTACAGTAAACATACTCCCGCGTCGAACGGGGTACTCTTCAAAGCCTGAAAAATAGGTTGCAATTTTGGATGAGTTTGCGAACTCAATGAGGAACCATCATCGATGGTTCTCCCAATTCATGCATCACATAATCAATTCACAGTAATAAAGCGATTCGATAATACTACGGTCTACAATCACAAGAATAGTAATATCTGATTACAAAAATCATACGATCATAGACACAACAATTTCTGATGAGATGTACCACATACAAGTAAAACCATTTCAAGTATTCATCCGAGAATGATGCAATGCACATGTGACTCTTTTCCAGTTTAATTACAGTATTGTGACCGAGCGTGTAAACAGTATTCAGTGATCAGTAGACGCGTCTGGGGAGAATTATCTCCCTTCGAGCTCTAGTCTCGTTTTAATATTTCGAGCTCTAGGCTCGTTTTAGTATCAGTGGTGACTCGGTTCACAATGTTCCTTTATCAGTTTATGCATCTGTGCATGAATGCACATGCCCAATTGAAGCGATACTTATCAAGACTTAATAAAGATATAATTCATAAATCACAGTCCATCATTTACAATCAATCACAGTAAATCCAGTAATGGCAAACAGGTCAATTCAACAGTCCAGAATGCTTAACTAACAGTCCATAATACAGTATGGCACACAATGCACGTTAACACTTCCTGATCCCACCATTATCCCCATATTAGACATGTAATAATTGAGAAACCCATCTAGGTTACTCACCTATCACTTTCGAGCTAATGCTAGGAAGTCTCTGCTACGTGGATCGATCGACGCTCCAATTGGGTCTCTATAAGAATCAGAGAAGAGAATGATCACTAATGGTCCAATCATTACGATGTAATAAGGCACATGTAGGTGTATAATGCATGTTCATGATATTCCCGACCCTAATCTCATTATTTTCCATCATAAAATTCGTTTAAAATTTTGAAAGCTAATGACGCTGATGGAACTCAATTCGAACCTCTATAGGTCCTCAATTAAATAAAATAGTGGTTAAGGACTCCGTTACCCAGATCCACATCAATTTTCCATCCAGAAATTCACAATTTCCCATAAAATGCAATTCAATATCCCACGAATCCGATGCCTCAAGAATCAGGTCAATCGGATGTCGGATGGACAAGATATAAGCAAACTAGAGGAGAAATACATGTCCTAGTCGACTGGTCTGAGAATCCAAGTCAACTAGCCCGACTATAATGTCCTAGTCGACTGGTATAAGAATCCTAGTCGACTAGCCCTATTAAAAATGACAGATCTGAAACAACTTTCTCCGACATACCAACTTCCATAGGTCATAACTCCTTACTCCAAACTTCAAATTGGACAAAATTAGTGTCTATTTCATAGAGAAAAGAGAGAGCTACAATGTTCAAGAAGGACACAAAAGCCAATTTCACCCCTAAGGGTGTCAAAAATTCAATCAAAGCCACTGCCCAGTCAATGCCTCTCAAACAATGCAGTGTTTTGCAAAATCCATAACTTCTCAGTTATTCAGTCAAACATTACCAAATAAATACCAATAGAAAGATCAAAACAATACCTACAACTTTCATGAACAATGTGAAATCAAATTCAATGGCTAACTAGGTCAAATAATTCAGTGAATGCTGCTGCCCCTGCAAGTACTCAATCTGGACAGTAATGTTCTAAACAGTATATCTCCTTGCACAAATGTCAAATAAATGCATACTTTATACCTATGGAAATATCAAAAACAATTCTACACTTTCCATGAAGGGCTTCAAAGCCAATTCCATCTCTAACAACCTTAAAACTTTCATGCAAGTTACTGATCAGGGTAGCAGTCAATAACCTCATGCAAGTACAGATTTTGAAAATTCATTACTCCCACATCTGATCTCCAACAATTACATGCTATATACAGTTTTCAATATAATTTCTTCCTCTACAACTCTTCAGAAGATCACTCAAGCCAATTCAATTCAAAGAAATTGGTAAAATTGCTTCTAATCAGAATATGCACCAAATTCACTCTTAGTCTAGGTTTCACCAAATTGCTCAAAATCAGTCAATATTCCACAGTACATATCTCCCAATATACAGATCGAAAAATTGCAAAATCAGTGGGAATGGAAAGATAACTTAATAAGATTCAACTTTCATTTAGACTATTTTCCCTAATTCCATCTCAATTAATTTAGAAAAATCAGCAAAACACTTAGGTCATAGTTTCGGTTACTGTTCATAGACACTAAAACAGTAACTTTCCAAGCCAAAATTAAACCTCTTAAGGCTAAAATTGGACAACACCTATTTCACACAAAACTGTAGCCAACAACCCAAAGTTTAATTGGGCACAAACCTCGATGCATTTGCATAACCACACAATGAGTTATGCTCAAAATAGTACAGTAGGTCAAAAACCAATTTTCAGCTTTACTTCTCCAATACACTTCCTATCATGCCAATTCAAATTCTACTACCATAAGCATCTCAATTGGACACAAAATCAGTCCCTAGATCATTCCTACATTCACTAGGAATACCTACCATAAGTTGGCAGCACTTACTTCTTAAATTTCCATGCAAGAATAATCATCAATATTCAATCAAAATCAAGCTAAAACCAAATTCAACCATAGTCATTCATTATCCTAACACACCATACATTTATACCCAGCAATTTTCGCTACCGAAAAACAACCGGTTCGCCACTTGGCGATTTTTTCGGTTCGGGAATTTTCTCGGAAAATTTCAGAAAAATCCCTTAAAATATAAAACATTCAATGGCTCACTCAGAATAATTTTTCAAACCCAATAACCACGTTAATCACAATAAAATTACATTAGGCATGAAAACCGGGAATGTCATGTATGCATGTACAGTACTTTCATGTGCACAAATGATACTGTGTACCAATCCTATTATGCATGAACAGTCCTAAGTCATTCCAATCCATCTCATCCTATGCCAAATTTACTATTTTACCCTTCCTGTCGGGAGTGGGATGTTACAATTCCCCCCTCCTTATATAAATTTCGTCCTCGAAATTCTCAGTCAACGGTTCACTATGATAGTCATCAAATGTCCCTACATATCCCATACACTTTTCCACTCAATGATTCATTTTTCCGAAAGGTCACAGTAACCCCACTCAGTCAGCTGTTCAGTCACTTATTTGGCTAACTCCTTATCACTCATCACAGTAGACGGACTCAACAATGCTGTCAGTTGGCGATCTCACTATCTTAACTATCTCACTTGCCATTTTCAGAGTAGCCACTACCTTTAGTTCCGATGCTATGACTCAGTTCCTGTTCACTCATCACGTTTTATCCATCCAATACCTTTTTCTCACTATACAGACTTATTCCAATAACTTCATTGATACCCTTTTTGCCAATTCTGCGTATACTTTGTCACTATGATACTTCCAATAAAATAGTTTCTCTCGTCTGCGTTTCACTGTTCTATATGCATTTAATTCTATTTCATTTTTCCGATCCTGATCCACTTCAGCTAACCTATGCAGTTTTCCTAAGCCCTTTCCTTTGTTTCACTCATCATAAGCATCTCGACTCACTGTTAGTCTTTGCCTCTTGTTAGGCATTTTTTTCGTGTAATACAAGCGTGTACAATTCCATCTTGTTCTCACCATTAGTTCTATAATCATTCAGTCAAAACTAAATCATGAAGTTATAATCCTCTGCAGTCCAAACCCTTAAGCACTTTTTCTATTGAATAGGAAATTCAAACCTCTACGCACTTAAATCTATAATCACTTCGTTCTATACCCCTAGTGATTCAATTTCACTTTGCAGTTCTGGACTATTTTATTCTTAGTTCCAGTTTTGCATCACAAATGGAGACCCATGCATTTCACATTGCAATAGAATCGCCTCAAATTAAAATTCCTGTCATGACCATTAGTCTTGCTACCGGCATTATCCTGTTCACCAAATTCTCATCAGCCAACTAGTTTCCCTAATTACTTTTCAATCATCCGTGGTATCTCAAAAGCTCAATTCCCACTATACGCACTATCTCAATCAGAACAATTTTATGCCATAATTTAAAGATCAGAACAGTCCTTGCACTAAGGTTCCATGTGACAGTCACATAAACACTTTCTTTAACACTTATTACGTAATCTACACCTCACCAGAACTTATTTCATCTTATCCGGAAGCCAAGTAGTAACCTATACAATTCAGACTTCCATAAAACTCCTTTCCGTTTATGCTAATCCTCAAATAGAGGACTGATGCCAGAATTTTTTTTTTGTTCATTTCCTCTCATAAAGGTACATTCAGTCCTCTTATGTCTTACTTTAACCCATTATGAACTTTACACTTATAGCCACTCTAATCATTCACCGCTCATCTCCTCTATGATTTCCATGTATCTTTCACATACGTTTCATTAATCATGATCAACTTTACTGTCCAATAGATACTCCCAACGGTAAATCGTCTTAAATGCGACAACTCTTTTCATATATCACTATCATTGTTTCATTATTATTATTTTTTTCATTTCCTTAGTTTCATTCCCATATCTTTCATGTGTCAGCTTGACCTTTTAAGGTCATATCCACTTGGCTTATACAATGTCATCTCATTAGTGCTACATATCTCTTTATCTTCCTCAAACAATCTATAATAGGGTATTCACAGTCCCCAAAACACGACAACATATTACCTTCATGGATACAGATACACTGTACCTCTATCTGTTCACCCATCCATTTACTATTTCTGTTTCCATATACACATATTCAACCAATCCAGAATTTTTCGATCCACAATCAGTAGAAATTTCCAGTCTTCCTTTTACCCTACTATCCTCTTATACTGATTTAATCCACTCTTAGCACAATATTCGCATAACCATTTTGGTCCCAAACTCACGCGCTCATGATCATAACCGTTTCACGACAGTTCATCTGTACACTTTCGTCTCACCATTTCTACTTCTTCTTACCCTACTAGGCACTTTGCTCTTTCAGTTCTTTCAGTTCTAGGTAGATCGTTACGGTACAATATTGACCTTATTACCATCTCGCTATTATCATCTACCTATGATATCTACTGATATCGAACACAAATGCAGTGAATCAATATCTACCAGATCGGACCATCTACATTTTACTCAGTTCCAATGTTTCCCATTTCATCGCATCTACAGTCAGAACTCTAATTCCCTAATCATCCCGGACTTTTCATCTCACTTAGTCCTACTATAACCAGTATGCTTCTCATATCTCCAGTGGACCTCTCCAAGTTCAAGACATATTCGTTTTCTGTCGCCGTAATATTGCCACATTAATCAGGGGACTCAGTTTGATATCAATTCTTTCCTTAATCAGTCTAGGCCAACATAGTCATTCTAACCACAGTACATTATAATTCTCATTATATGTTTCCTTTTTCCCCTTCCCAATTGCTCATACCCTTTCATGGGTTCACATTCTGATACCTTCTCACTTTTCTCACACTTAATCACGTAACACATGTTCACACGTAGGATTTCTACTAGTGCGACTCAGACTGGGGATCAGTTTCTATGGTCTGCAACGACACGACTCAAATGCAGGCAACTTAACCTATGTTTCAGACTGTGCCCAGATACATTCGTATTGCTGGGCTCTGATACCACGTAAATGTAACACCCCACTCCCACGTGACCCGAACCCGATATCATTGGTGATATCCGAGTCCGTGCCCCGCGAGGGTGGCGTACTACATTAGTCAGTAAAACTCGGTATACAAATTTTTTTAAAAAACATTCCATGTTAAAAGGAAGCAGTTTCAGTCATTACTACCATTTAGCAATACTTTACAAGAACCATAAAATACAAATACAAATCAGTTTACAACTATTGCGGAATACAATTATGAGACACTAATGCAGACGCGAACTGATCCCGACCTCTATCCTTCATTTGGTTACAGTAAACATACTCCCGCGTCGAACGGGGTACTCTTCAAAGCCTGAAAAATAGGTTGCAATTTTGGATGAGTTTGCGAACTCAATGAGGAACCATCATCGATGGTTCTCCCAATTCATGCATCACATAATCAATTCCACGAATAAAGCGCCAAGTAATACTACGGTCTCTGATCCACAATAATAGTAATATCTGATTACAAAAATCATACGATCATAGACACAACAATTTCTGATGACGACCACATACGGTAAAAACCATTTCAAGTATTCATCCAAGAATGATGCAATGCACATGTGACTCTTTTCCGCTTTTATTACAATATTGTGACCGAGCGCGTAAACAGTATTCAGTGATCAGTAGACGCGTCTGGGGAGAATCATCTCCCTTCGAGCTCTAGTCTTGTTTCAGTATTTTGAGCTTTAGGCTCGTTTCAGTATCAGTGGTGACTCGGTTCACAATTTTCCTTTATCAGTTTATGCATCTGTGTATGAAGGCACATGCCCAATTGAGCGATACTTATCAAGATTTAACAAAGATATAATTCACAAATCACATTCCATCATTTACAATCAATCACAGTAAATCCAGTAATGGCAAACAGGTCAATTCAACAGTCTAGAATGCTTAACTAGCAGTCCATAATACAGTATGGCACACAATGCACGTTAACACTTCCTGATCCCACCATTATCCCCATATTAGACAAGTAATAATTGAGAAACCCATCTAGGTTACTCACCTATCACTTCCGAGCTAATGCTAGGAAGTCTCTGCTATGTGGATCGATCGACGCTCCAGTTGGGTCTCTATAAGAATCAGAGAAGAGAATGATCACTAATGGTCCAATCATTACTATGTAATAAGGCACATGTAGGTGTATAATGCATGTTCATGATATTCCCGTCCCTAATCTCATTATTTTCCATCATAAAATTCGTTTAAAATTTTGAAAGCTAATGACGCTGACGGAACTCAATTCGAACCTCTATAGGTCCTCAATTAAATAAAACAGTGGTTAAGGACTCCGTTATCCAGACCCACGTCAATTTTTCGTCCAGAAATTCCCAATTTCCCATAAAATGCAATTCAATATTCCACAAATCCGATGCCTCAAGAATCAGGTCAATCGGATGTCGGATGGACAAGATATAAGCAAACTAGAGGAGAAATATATGTCCTAGTCGACTGGTCTGAGAATCCAAGTCGACTAGCCCTACTATAATGTCCTAGTCGACTGGTATAAGAATCCTAGTCGACTAGCCCTATTAAAAATGACAGATTTGAAACAACTTTCTCCGACATACCAACTTCCATAGGTCATAACTCCTTACTCCAAACTTCAAATTGGACAAAATTAGTATCTATTTCATAGAGGAAAGAGAGAGCTACAATGTTCAAGAAGGACACAAAAGCCAATTGTTAGGCCCCAAATTTTTTTTTTATGATGTCATTAAGCATGGATTGTGATAATTATGTGTTTATGGCTTAGTTTGATTAATTTGAGAATATTAGTGGATAATTGCTGTTTATTTGAGGTTAATGTGGTATAAATGGATATTATAGGGTAAAAGTTTATGAGGGCATTTTGGTCTTGGTACTTAAGATTTTAAGACTTAAGGCTTATATGAAAGGGCAAAATGGACATTGCACAATTAAGTAGGATTAAGAAGAAGAAGGAAAATATAAGAGGAGGAAAGAAAAGAAAAGAGAAGAAGAAGAAGAGGAAAGCCGTCGGTGGAGAAGAGAAGAGAGGAGAAGAGGGATTTCGTTCTTTGAGGATTTCCGACAGTTTGAAGCTATTTCCAGGTAAGTTTCGCTTTGTTTAATCTTGTTTTGGTTGGATTAAACTGAAAGATAGGTTGGTTATAGCAGAATCGATGGTTTTAGGGTTTGAAAGTGGGAAATGGCTAGATTTCGTGGGTTTATGAGTTTGTGTCTGATTTTAAGGTTTGAATGGGTTAGAAATGTAGTATAAGGCTTGATCTAAGGCTTAGGTGTGTTGTATTTGAGTTTAGGAAGGGATTGAAGTTGGAAAATGCAGGGAATTGGGTTTCGGAGTCGAGCTCCAGACCCGCACGTCGCGACGTGCGTATGAACACGCCGCGACGTATAATAATTAAATTCGTTGCGACGAGCGGGGAAGCGTTCGCCGCGACATGTGAAGGAGGCACGCCGCGACGTGCAAGAGAAGCGTTCGTCGCCACGTGCGAAGAAGACTCGTCGCAACGTGCGAAGAGATTTGGCTCGCCGCGGTGAGCGTACCTTCGCCGCGGCGAACATCCAATTTTTCCGAAGGAGATTTTTGGGCATATCTTTTGATGTAGATGTCCAAATGAGGTGATTTTGGATTCGTTGTGATCTAGAAATAAAGGATTACAATTTTTATGAAGAAAAGAAGTTTTAAGTCAGTCTTTAAGATTTTATACCTTTCGGTAGGTCAACAGAAACGTAAGACAATGGGGACTTTTATGGAAAAAGTGACCCGAATGTGTGGATTTTTGGCAGAGTTTGGGTTTGTTTAGAATTTATCTTTGTGCATATGCAATAATTAGATCCCTAATTTGTATTCCTATCTGAATAGGAATTTTGCATTTGATAAAGGGAATCAAGGAAGGCAAGAGGATCAAGATGAGAGGTATCTTTTATGCATGTATCTGAGCGAGGATTTCAGGTGGGTTTCATGTTTATGATATAGTAACGAGCCACTAAAGTTTTCTCCCAAATCAAGAATGATTTCAATTACTTCATAAATATCGTTTTGTTTCTGTTGAATGATTTGAAAATTGCTACATATTTCAGCATATGAACTTTTTGATGAATTTCAAATAAAGATCGGAATGCATTGAAATGCTTTATGTTATGCCTTGAAAATTCGTGGCATTTTGTATATTCGAAAAAGAAAGAAAAGAGCATGAAAAGCATGAAAGCTTTGAAAAATGTGCTTTGAGCATGGAACGATTCGTTATGTGTTTTGTTTGGGTAAGAGAGTTACGGATGGAGTCACGTGCACGTCGACGTATAGCCTTCTCCCGGCTGCCCGCTTGAGGCCACGAGATCCTTGAGAAATCGGACTCGTTTTGTTTACGGAATAAACTTCGGTTTATCCGGATCGTTTTACGGAACTCTCGAGCCATTTGTTTGTGTATTGCATCTATGAATTGTCCATTATGTGTATAAATTGAGCCTTTGTATTGATGATTGAATGAACACATTGTGTTGACATGATAACATTGTTCATTTTGAAACCACACTTTTCAACTACGAGTTTGAACTCAAGATTTCGGAATTGACCGAGAAATTTGGGAGCAAAGAGTTTTATGAATGGATTATGAATTTTGTATACCAAATAAACTTTTCAACGGTTTTGCTTGTTCTTTGCTATAAACCTGTTACCCACGAGCTATAAGCTCACCCCCCTTCATTCCCATCCACAGGTGATGAGAAGAAGATCGGGTGAAGGGAAGTGAAGGTTTTTCGATTTGTATATGTATATATGATGTATTGTTAAGTTAGATTGGTATTGAGAATGTTGAGAGCTGTATATTTTTGTATATTCGGATTTTGATAGTAATATTGTATTGTGGCTCGAATTTGATGTTAAGGCATTATGTATGGTTGGTGTTGAGTGGAAATTGGTGATTCGGAGAAAGTTATGGATTGGATATGCATGTTAGATTGTGATTTTATTGTTGATTTATTTATGAGATGTGTTATGGAAAAAGAGAACATCGAATGGTATGAGACTCTCAACTTCACGATTTCTTTGGATTGCGCCACGCTTATGATTCAATGGTTGGACTTCGAGAGCGGGGCTCATCTCGATTGGTAGCAGAGCAAGAAATGATTTCAAGGAACCGCGCTGCAGTATGATGATATGTGTGCGAAGGTTGGATTCTGGGAACGGGGTCCAATATTTGTGGTATCAGAGCAAGTGTGATAGTGGTAAGTATGTAGTTGGGTTGCGGACCCAACAAAATTTCACCCCTAAGGGTGTCAAAAATTCAATCAAAGCCACTGCCCAGTCAATGCCTCTCAAACAGTGCAGTGTTTTTCCAAAGTCCATAACTTCTCAGTTATTCAGTCAAAAATTACCAAATAAATACCAATAGAAAGATCAAAACAATACCTACAACTTTCATGAACAATGGGAAATCAAATTCAATGGCTAACTAGGTCAAATAATTCAGTGAATGCTGCTGCCCCTGCAAGTACTCAATCTGGACAGTAATGTTCTAAACAGTATATCTACTTGTAAAAATGTCAAATAAATGCATACTTTATACCTTTGGAAAGATCAAAAACAATGATACACTTCCCATGAAGGGCTTCAAAGCCAATTCCATCTCTAACAACCTTAAAACTTTCATGCAAGTTACTGATCAGGGCAGCAGTCAATAACCTCATGCAGGTACAGATTTTGAAAATTCATTACTCCCACATCTGATCTCCAAAAATTACATGCTATATACCATTTTCAAGATAATTTCTTCCCATACAACTCTTCAGAAGATCACTCAAGCCAATTCAATTCACAGAAATTGCTACAATTGCTTCTAATCAGAATGTGCACCAAATCCACTCTTAGTCTAGGTTTCACCAAATTGCTCAAAATCAGTCAATATTCCACAGTACATATCTCCCAATATACAGATAGAAAAATTGCAAAATCAGTGGGAATGGAAAGATAACTTAATAATATTCAACTTTAATTTAGACCATTTTCCCTAATTCCATCTCAATTAATTTAGAAAAATCAGCAAAACACTTAGGTCATAGTTTCGGTTACTGTTCACAGACACTAAAACAGTAACTTTCCAAGCCAAAATTCAACCTCTTAAGGATAAAATTGGACAACACCTATTTCACACAAAAATGTAGCCAACAACCCAAAGTTTAATGTGGCACAAACCTCGACTCATTTACATAACCACACAATGAGTTATGCTCAAAACAGTACAGTAGGTCAAAAACCAATTTTCAGCTTTACTTCTCCAATACACTTCCTATCATGCCAATTCAAATTCTACTACCATAAGCATCTCAATTGGATACAAATCAGTCCCTAGATCATTCCTACATTCACTAGGAATACCTACCATAAGTTGGCAGCACTTACTTCTTAAATTTCCATGCAAGAATAATCATCAATATTCAATCAAAATCAAGCTAAAACCAAATTCAACCATAGTCATTCATTATCCTAACACACCATACATTTATACCCAGCAATTTTCGCTACCGAAAAACAACCGGCTCGCCACTTGGTGATTTGTTCGGTCCGGGAATTTTCTCCGAAAAATTTCAGAAAAATTTTTGAAAATTCCTTAAAATATAAAACATTCAATGGCTCACTCAGAATAATTTTTCAAACCCAATAACCACGTTAATCACAATAAAATTACATTAGGCACGAAAATCGGGAATGTCATGTATGCATGTATAGTACTTTTATGTGCACAAATGATATTGTGTACCAATCCTATTATGCATGAACAGTCCTAAGTCATTCTAATCCATCTCATCCTATGCCAAATTTATTATTTTACCCTTCCTGTCGGGGTTGGGATGTTACAGTGTGAGAGTCCACAACCTCCATGTGATGGACTATTTGCATGTGGTGAAGTGTTACACCCCACCGGAGGACATAAATCCTAGATCTAGTATGGTTTAGGTCTCCTAAAGAATAAGTCAACTCATTAGTAGCAAATTAGTTGGGCACCATTTCAGAAACCCAACTCTTGCTTTGATACCACAACTACTGGACCCCGAACGATTTCAAAACCTAACATTCAGAACCATAATCATTGAACTTATGCCAATGAAGTCTCCTTAACCATCATCGATTCCTCTTCTTGCTTTGATATCACAACTATTGCGGTCCCGGTTGCAGAACCCAAACCTGGAGAATCATGATACTAAGCAAAATTTTCCTATAGAGTTATTTCCATAAACCCTTATTAGGCATCACCCCACAAGGGTTGCGTTCCCATCACAATAAAACATCAGAACAAACTTATTACTTCAACTCAACCATATTACAAGGAAGTCAATATGAACATACATAACCGAACTACTTCAATCTATTATTTCATTTCTAAAGCAACAGAGTTTGAAAAACTTTATTTACATATCAAAAGCCATATCATTGGCTTATTACAAAAATACAAAAATAACAAATTTGTGAAAGTTCCCTTAGGCTCTTAATCACTTGATCTCTTAACTATCACCTAAAGATGGGATAGAAAGGGGGTGAGTTTGATAGCTCGTGAGTAATAGTTTATAACGGAAAAATAAGCAAAACCTTTGAAACCACTTTACTTGTTGTAGAAAATTTTCATTGAGTTCATAAAACACATGTTTTTTAAGCTTTCAGCCAAAATCCAAAAGTTACAAAAAATAAATGCATCAAACTTGTTAACATAACATAAGCACATAAGCATATTAGAATGGTTTGGGTAGATCCATAAACATGACACATTTCCACATAATGGTCCTGTGTAGTCATAAACTTGAAGGAGTCCATGAAGGAGCTCCGTGCTACTAACGGGTAGGCGAGAGAAGCCTTTAACTTAGTCAACATGCATATGACATTCTTAAGGGACTACCATAAACTCACATAACACATATTTCATAACTTGTAAACATGTTGCCCAAAATGGCATTTTTTTGAAAACTTGCTTTTCATATACTTGATATATTTTAGAAACCATTATCGAAAATATTATTTTATAAACAGGTATCGTTTCAAAGAGAAATATTTTTCATAGTCTTTTCGTCAATCATCAACACGATTAATGTAGCAAACATATAACAATTTCACAATTCATTCAAGAAGCAATAAATGCAACACTTATGATGTGATTGAAATCATTAAACTTTCTTGATTAAAAGAAAACATTTAGTGGCTTATTTACTTTATTATAAACATGTAACTTACTTTGATTTCATTGTTTATAGCCTTGCTCAAAAATGCCTCTCCTCTTGTTTCTCTTGCTTCTCTTGATCCCTTTATACAATAACAAAAATCCCACCCTGTAACATCCCATCACTGATGGGAAGGGTAAAATAGTAATTTGGAATGAGTTATGAGTGTTTAGACTTGTCTCAGCATGTTCATGCATAATATGGCCTCCATATATACATGAATAGAAATTTTTGCACATGCACATGATTGTACATGCATTCATGACATTTCCTGGCATATGTGTTTATAAATGTGTTTATTGTGAAAAATATGATTTTGTGTTTGAAAATTGAATCAGAGTGGATTTTTGTGTGTTTTATATTTTTGGGAATTTTACAAATTTTTTTGGAAAATTTCGGAGAAAATTTTCGGACCGAAAAAATTGTCAAATGGTGGACTGATTTGATTTCTGGTACTGAAAATGACTGTCCAATGGCATTGAAAAAATTAGATACATGATTTAGGATTTTTATTTGGAGCCATTGGATTTTGGGACAAAATTGGAGTAGAAATTGAATTGGAATTGGAAAGGAAATAAATGAGTGTCTAAAAACAAGACATGTGGCAAGTGACACTTGTCACTTGCCTATTTATGTCTTAGACTTAAATTTTCTTTTAAATAAGTTCACCTTTGGAAGCTTTCCACGATGCTTTTGTGTGAAAGAGACAAAATCCCTTTTAAATGCCAATTTTTCCTTCTCACCCGTAGCTTCCTCCTTCCTTTCCTCCTTCCTTGGTTCAAGCTTCACCTAGACAAGAAAGTTTTTCTTTGTTACTTGCTTACTCTTCCTTTATTCACACACAAATCCAAACTTAAGCCTTTTCCCCTTATGATGATGGTTGTCGTGTGTGTGAGGGGTTGAGGGAAGTTGGTGAGTTGGTGGAAAGGTGAATAATTGAAGGAGTGAAAGCTTAAATAGGTACGTATTGTGTTTTATGTTAGTTAAATGCATTAATTGTGCTTTATTGTGCATTATTTTCATGAAGCTTGTGTTTTGATTGTATGGGTATAAGTTTATGTTTGTGTAAGGATGAATGATATGGTATGTGGAGTACGTGAATTAAGTGTTTTCGCTTAAGTTTGAGGAGGTTAGATGGGAGTTTATTAAAGTAAGAAAATTGTGTAGGTGTGCTGCCATTTTTGTGGCTACTTATTCAAGTGAAAGTCTTGATGAAATTGTGGCTGAATTCTTGGCTAAATTGGATGCTTATTGGTGTAGAAATAGTTTTGGAATGATAGGAGTAGAGTTAGGTGTAAAATCTGGAAAATTTTACTTTGAGTATGTTTCAATGTTTGGGTTATAACTTTTTATATGGTTATGCTATTCAGATGAGGTTTAGCTTGAATTAAACTTGAGAAGTTTGGCTAAAATTTTTATGAAGGAAGTGCTGTTTAATTGTGGCTTCAAGGGTTTTGAATTTTGCTTTGAAAGTGAGATTTATGTACAGAGTGAATAGTGGTAATTCTAGCATGTAGAGATTCGTGACCTGAAACTTTGGAGAATTTTTCTAGGCTAAAGTAGATAGATTTTGTGAAATTGGTCTTCATTAAAGTTGAAGATTTTCTTGTTAGCTTTCTATCACCACTAAGTATGATATTTTTCGAGTTTGAGATTGAAAGTTATGAGTTGTGAACTTTCAGGTGGTGTTTCAAAGAATGAATGTGCTTTGTGAGTGAAATGTCTCTAAGGATAGGTTTTGTGATTTCTGCGCTTCGAAGCTAATTCTGAACTGTTATGGTTTAAATTAACTCAAGTGATCTTATGGAAATTTATATAGGAATGTCTTAGCTTTGTAATGAGGTACAATATGCTAATTTTGGACGTAGGGATTGTAAGTTATGAATTTTTCAAGTATGGTTATGATTTAGGTGATATGTTGATTTAATATTCTTTAACAGGGCAACCACAATCATGTGTTAATTTCATTTAGTTAGAGGTGGAATTCACTTTTAAGTCCTTCATGAGAATTGTAGCATGTTTTATGATATTTTCAGTAAGGTAAAGTATGGAATTTTTCAAAAATGGGATAGGAATTTATGATTTTTGGAAGATTGTGTTACTGTTGAGGATGACTTATATAGGCAGAAACTTTGATTGAGAATTTGATTTGTTTATAGGTTGAATTTTCTTCCAAGTTATTTATGAAAGATGTAGAATATGTTTTGATCTTTCTGTTCATATAAAACTTGGAATTTTTGGCAAAGGGGATGGAAAGATATGATGTTTCGAAAAATGTTATATTGTTTTGAATGGTAATGTGAAGGCAGTAGCTTTGATTGAATTTTTGACACCCTTAGAGTTGAAATTGGTTTTCAAGCCATTCTTGAAACTTGTAGGGTTTTCTGTGATCTTTCCAATGAGACCTCTTTTGTGATTTTTGGATAGTTGTGTGAAAAGATAGGGTTTGGGAAAGAAGAGAAGGATATTAAGTTTTTTATTTAAAAAAAAATTACCGGAACCTCGCATCTCGCGAGGGCGACGCATCGCCCTCGCGAGATCGAGGGAGATCCGGCGTTCTCGCCCTCGCGAGACCACGAGGGCGAGACACCCTCGCCCTGGGCTGGGTTCGAAATGCACCCAAACCACTTCTTTTTATTTTTATTTTTAGTTTTAATTATTTTTATGTTGTTATCTATTTTGTCCCAATGCCTTTCTTTTGTACATAACTTTTTTGTCCGACCTCCGATTGACCTGATTCTCGAGGCATCGGATTCATGAGTCCTTTAATTTCATTTCTATGTTAAATTGTGAATTTTTAGAGTTAAATTTGACATGGATTAATTAGGTCAAAGTGAGGGGACCGGAAAATTATTTTTCTAGTCTGTGTTTTGTCAATATTTGGACCTATAAAGGTCCGAATTGAGTGATTTTGGTGTCTTTGGATTTCTACAATTTTGAGGAAATTTTGTGACGGGAATTTTCATAATAGTTCTAGGAATTTCATGAACATGCATTGTACACATTTTAATTGCTACATGTGCATTATTAAATTTTTCTGATTGTACATTTGGTAATGTTTGTATATTTTGACTGTTATAGAGACGCATTTAGAACGTCAACCCACTGACATTGCCGATACTTCCATACATTAGCTCGGAAGCTATTGGTGAGTGACCTAGATGGTTCTCTCAATTATTATTTGCTTATAAAATTGTGGTGAATAATGGTGGGTTAGTGAATTGTGGATTCCGGACCGAAGGTCCAATGTATTGAGAAGCTATGACATAGAAGTGCTACTTATATGGGAATTTGTGAACTACTTGTTTATGATCTGATAAATTGTGACATGTGTGTTGATTGTGACTTATATTGTTACATGTGCATTCCATGCATGAATGCATGATCAGATAATGACAGTTGTGACCGGTGCAGCTACCGAGAGCTAGAAGCTCAATATTTTTAGGCCTAGAGCCCACAGTGATTCAGAGCCTCAGGCTCAATGATTAATGCTCCCATATTGGGACAGTTTAGGTGCTCGGTCATAACACCGTAATAAATTGGAAAAGTGTCAAATACGCATTTCATATGCATTTGTTTTAATCTCTTTGATTGAGTGAAAGGAAAAATGCCTTATACTTATGTGATAACAATTATGTGGTACTTGTGAATGTGAGTAGATGTAATAACTGTGTTATGAGTGATTGCTGCCACATGGCTTAAGTACATGAAATATAATGGCTGTTGTGACCAGAGTCGCCACCGATCAGAGCTTTAAGCTCAACGAGTGAAAATGAGCTTCGAGCTCATAAGGGATTCAGAGCCTCAAGTTCAACGTTTAATGAGCCCTATATCCACCAATGGATAAGGGATAGTTACTAATGAGCCCTACAAGAGACAGTTTAGGCACTCGGTTACAACAAAATAAGAACTGTAAAGTGAGTCTCATGTGCATGTATTGATTATGAATAATATGAACGTGGAATTCTGTAAATGTGCGAATGTGAAATATTGTGAATATGTGCACTATGAAATAATGTGAGATGTATGAAAATTGTGTTATGTGATTGGGTGAACCATCGATGATGGTCACTCACGGAGTTCGCAAAACTCACCTAAAATTTGCAATTATTTTTTAGGACCCAGAAGAACACCCGTTAGGCAATGGGCGTATAGCAATCGCATGAAAGTGAGAGAAGAGGTCAGGGATCAGTTCGCGTCTGCATTAGTGTCTGATAAATTCTGTATAAAATTGTATTTTCTGAATTTTTGTACAAATGATTCAGCCAATTTGTAAAGTGACCGGACTGAATTAATTTGTATTTATAAATGGGTCGATCATTGTACTTACTGGTGATTGTGAACGTTATTTGATTTTTGCATAGTGTATGTTGTGTTTTAAAAAATATATACTGAGTGATGTAGACGCCACCCTCGCAGGGCACAGACTCGGATATCACCATCAATGTGGGGTTCGGGTCATACGGGAGTGGGGTGTTACATTTAGGTGGTATCAGAGCCCAGAAGTACGAGCTTATATGGGCATTTTCTGAAACATAGGTCAAGTCACATACATTAAAGTCATGTCATAACAGATCGTGGCAACTGATCCCTAGTCTGAGTCGCATGAGTATGAGTCATACGTATGAACATGTGTTAAGTGTTTAAGTGTGAGAAAAGTGATGATATGTCAGAATATGAGCCAGTGAAGGTTTATGGGCAATTAGGAATGGGAAAAGAAAAAAATGAATAATGATATTCATATTGTACTGTGGTTATAAACTCTCAAATGTGATATGAATGTGAAGACATTGGCATGGGCTGATTTAGGAAAGAAGTGATATCAAAATGAATAATGAGACTTAAAGTGTATAAATCGAGTTGAAAAAAAAATGAAGTTTGCAATAGCCTGGAGAGGTCAGATTTGAACATGAGAAGAATATTGGTTAAAAGTGATAAGAGTTATGATTTAGCATACGAATATGTTGATGTTTGATCAAAAGCTCAGGGATGACTAGGCATTTATGATTCTGACTTGTATGCCCGATAAATGGGGATGATTGGAAATGAGAAAAAGTACATGGTTCGACAAGATAGATATAGCTGTTCGTGTTTATTATGAGATATCGATATTGTACCAAAATGTTCTACCTTCGAATGAGATAGAGAAGTTGTCAGGAAGAAGCAGAAATGATGAGATTAAAGTGTACAAGCCCGATGAAAAGAAATATGACTGTGAAAGGATAAACATGGATTTAAAAAGTGATAAAAGTTATGATTTAGAGTAATAATATGTTTGTGAGAATGAGATTACAATTCTTGATGATTCTGCATCTATAATTCTAAATGGATTGAGAATATACATATAGATGATTAAATAATAGGAACATAATTTTTCAAGTGATGAAACGCGATACATGATGTGTAGTATGGAGAAAATTAAAAATGCGCCGAGGTTTGGATTGTATGTATGCATGTGGTTATGGAAAGGATGATAAAATCAAAAGGGGAAAAGTGAAGGCACTTAAAATGCTAATTCAATGATCATGATAGGATGTTGCATTAGAAGAAGAGGTAAATACTGGAAAACTGGAGTAGAATCACTGTCAATATGTGTGTTAAGGTGAGGAAGAAAGTGCAAGGCACGTTATTGTCCTACAAAAATAGGTTTTTGTTATGATTATATGGTAAACCCCAGTCATGGGCAGGAATAAGGATACAAATATTATCTAGAGTCAATTGGAAAGTAAGTAGCATTAGCGAATGTGAGTAAGTGAAGACATGACATAAACAGATCTTTAAATATGATGTAAGAATTTTGGATGGTATCTACCGGGGTGTAGAGTAAAAGAAATTGATTAATGCCTCATTGAGCCTTAGTATAGAGGATGCATTGACCATAGAACTTATTAAGATAGATGTTGAAATTGATTTTTCCTGAGGTATTAAGAATGACCAATAATTACTCATGGACAATAGATGAGTGACAATATTGAGGTTTGTACCAAGAAATTACTGAAATAGGGTCAGAAAGCCTGGTAATTTAGTTATGACCAATGAAGGCAGGCTTTCCATGTAACACCCCACTCCCGCGTGACCCGAACCCGACAACGATGGTGATATCCGAGTCCGTGCCCTGTGAGGGTGGCGTGCTACATCACTCAGTCAAAACTCAGTATAAATTTTTTTTGAAACATACACATACTTTACATATTATGCGGAAAACAATTTACATAAATAATCATCAGTGAGTTCAATGACCACGGGGGCCCTTTTGTAAATACAATTTCATTCAGTTTGTTGACTTTACAACATGACCTAATCTTTTGTAACTAATCATTTGTACAAAAATTCCTAAAAACACAATTATTCTAAGACATTACTGCAGACGCGAACTGATCCCGACCTCTTATCTCGCTCATATGTGGTTGCTATACGCCCGTTGCCTAACGGGGTATTCTTCTAGGTCCTGAAAAATAATTGCAAATTTTGGGTGAGTTTTGCGAACTCAGTGAGGTAACCATCATCGATGGTTCACTCAATTCATGCAACTCATCAATTCACATAACATATATTTTCATTGTTGCATGTTTGATCACATTTCACAATTTCACTTGAGTACAAACAATTTGATACATTTCATTCGATTAGACATTCATAACCAATTAATTTCATACAACACGCAAGCATAATACAATTGTTTCATAATCCACTTTCACAAATACCGCATGATTGGTACCACAGAAGCATAAGACATTTGCCTTTCACGCAATCCAAATGATTAAATCAAATGCATATGACATGACACGCGTATGTGACACCTTTTTCCATTTATTACAGTGTTGTGACCGAGCACTTGTACTGTCCCAATATGGGCGCATTAATTGTTGAGCCTGAGGCTCTGAACTGTCCTAATATGGGCGCATTAATCGTTGAGCCCAAGGCTCTGAATTACTGTGGGGCTCGAGGCCCAAATATAAACATTGAGCTTGTAGCTCTCGGTGGCTACTCCGGTCACAACTATTATTATCTAATCATGCCTTGTATGCATGGAATGCATAGGTCAAAATGACACCATATCAACATCACAATCATTCCCAATTATCACATTCAACTAATTAGTTCACAATTTTTCACATGAAAATCACACTCACATTTAATCACATTTAAAACACAGAGTTCCCAAATTCACAGACAACAGCACTTCTATGTCATAATCTCCTAATGCATCGGACACCTTTGGTCCGGAATCCAGTCATAAACAAATGTACAAGCCCATCATTATTCTCCACAGAGTTATAAACGCATAATAAAAAAATAAATAATAATTGAGAAACCATCTAGGTCACTTACCTTTGCTTCCAAAGCTAATGCCTGGAAGTCTCGGTAACATCTGTGGGTTGACGTTCCAAATGCGCCACTAAACCAGTCAAAATATTCAAACATTACCAAATGTACACTCAGAAATAGTTAATAATGCACATGTATGCATGTTCGTGACATTCCCGGCATTATACTAAAATTTTCCGTTACAAAAATTTTCCTCTTACTTTTAGAAACTCATTGATACCAAAATCACTCAATTCGGACCTCTATAGGTCCAATTATTAATAAAATACGGATCGAAAAAATCATTACCCGGTCCCCTCACTTCGACCTAACCAATTCTCGTCAATTTCAGCTCTAAAAATTCCCAATTTTACAAATAAATGAAATTAAATATTACACAAATCCGATGCCTTGAGAATCGGGTCAATCGGATATTGGACGCAAAAGTTATGCGCAAAAGAAATAAATAGCATTGATAATTAAACTAAATAATATATATATATATATATATATATATATATATATTGAGAGGGTCTCGCCCTCATGATTTGTATGTTCACAATTAAGTCAAAATCATAGATATATAATCATTCTTGATTTCCCACTAACATATTCTGACTCTAAGTTATAAACCCTTATTCATAACTCTCATCACGGTAATCAAACCCAATTGTAGCCTCTCTAGATTATAGTACAATCGCCAAATCAGACATTTCACAGAGTAGTTATCAAACAATTATAAGCAGTGAACCCTTTGTCTCAATTCACAAATCAATCAATACGCATTACAATTTACACAAGACATTTTCTCATTAACCTTCCATTTTTATTCTAAGTTGTGACTGAGCGCCTGTACTGTCCCTATTTGGGCGCATTAACGTTGAGCTTATAGCTCTGGACTGTCCCTTTTCGTATAGTTCTAAATATTTGTTGTTCCTTAGGATTAGTTAACAGAAAACACATAATTCAATTAACTCTTATTATTTAGCAACCTTAGGTACAATCTAAAATGTAATTAGTGGTCTCGCCCTCGGTCTCGTGAGGTTCCGGAATTAAATTCTTTTTTTTCCAAAATATTCATTTTTCAAAATCAAATTCCTATTTTTTTGCAAAAATCAACTCTCCTTTCTTTCACATTACACAAATTTTATCACACATATCCAAAAATCACAAATTCGGTCTCGTTAGAAAGATCTTGAAAAATCCTACAAGTTTCAAGCAGAGCTCATAAACCAATTTCACCTCTAAGGATGTCAAAAAATGCAATCAAAGTGACTGACTAATCATACATTTACCATAACAGTACAACACTTTTCCAAAAATCATATCTTTTTATCTCCTTTGCTAAAAATTCCAAATGTTATATCAATCGAAAGAGCAAAACAAAAGCTACAAGTTTCATGAACAACATGGAAGCCAATTCCCTCTCTAAACTAATCAATTTCTCAAGTAAAGTTTCTGCCTACCTAAATGAGTCTCAACAGTAACACAATCTTTCAAAATTCATAACTTCCTATCCCCTTGGCAAAAAAATCCATACCATATAGCAATAAAAAGCTCAGACAATATAATACAATTCTCAAGAAGGACTTAGAACCAAATTCCATCTCTAACTAAGTCAAATCCTCACATCAATGTGGCTGTCCTGTTAAGGAGGGTTGAAACAGCACATGACCTAACCATAGCCAAAACTTTACAAATTTATATCTTACAATCTGTACCTATAAAATTCGCATATAATACCTCATTAGAAAGCTACAACAATCCTCTACAACTTTCCAGAAGGTCACTTGAGTCAGTTTTACTCTTAACAGTCCAAAATTAATATCAGAACATAAAAAGTACAAAACCTATGCACTTAGAGCATTTGCACACAAAACACATTTTGGGCTGAATTATCACCTGAAATTTTACAGACCATAACTTTCAATCTACACATCAAAAAAATTCATACTTAGTGGCGTTAGAAAGCTAACACAAAAATCTTCAACTTTCATGAAGACCAAATTAGCAAATTCAATCCAAATCAACTAAAACAAAATCATCAAAGTTTCAGGTCTCAAGGTTCGGATTACTCTTCCTACAGCACCTACAACTCACTTTCCATGCCAAATTTAAAACCCTTAAAGCCATAATTGGACAAAACTTCCTTCATATGAAATCTAGCCATACTCCTTAAGTTTAATTCAAGCCAAACCTCAACTCAATAGGACAACCATAACAAAAGTTATGAGCAAAAATCTGAAACCTACCCAAAGTAACATTTTCCAGATTTCATATCCAACTCAACTTCTTTCATTCCAACTCCAATCCTACATCAATAAGCATCCAATTTAGTCCCTAATTCGGCCACAAGTTCATCAAGACATTTACTTGAATAAATAGTCAAGATTTGGCAGCACCCACATACTCAATTTTTTTACTTAATGTTCACTCATCTAACATCATTAAAAACAAGCCAAAACTCATAATTCATATACATCACCTACCATGTCATTTATCCTTACAAAAATATACACTTATACCCATACAATCAACACACGAACTTCATGAAATTCATGCACAATAAAGCACAATAAATGCTTCTAAACTACTAATTTAAGCACATATAACTTAGTTCTTACCTAAACAAGTTTCAAAGCTTCAATCTTCCAATCTTCCTCACTTCTCCCAACCTCTCCAACTTTCCCCATCATATACAACCATCAACTCTCAAAGCTTAGCTTAGGATTTTTCTTTGTGAACAAAGGTAGAGGAAGCACATACCATAGGAGAGGTTCTTGTATGGATGGAGGTGAGTAGAAATTTTACAAGAGGAAGGAAGAAACCAACGAAAATGAAGAAGAGGTGAAGGGCTACGGAGGAGAGAAGGAAGAAAGCTATTAAACTCACCTTTTTACTCTTTCTCAAGTAAAATCTCGTGGAAGCTCTCCCAAACGGTAGATATTTATATAAAACCTAAGTCTAAGACATAGTAGGCAAGTGACATGTGTCACTTGCCACTTGTCCTGATTTAAAGAATTCTTCAGGTCTTTTTCCAAATACAATCCAATTTCTACTCCAAATTCTAATGGCTCAAAGTAATAAATCCTAAAATTATAAGTCTACTTTTTCAGTGCCATTGGACATTTTTTTCCAGTACCGAAAACTCAATCAGTCAGCCACTTGTCAATTTTTCCAGTCCAGAAATTTTCTCCAAAAAATTCCAAAAAAATTTCCAAAAGTCCACAAAAATGAAAAATGCACAAATATCCACTCCAATTCATTTTTCAAGCATAAATAACATATTTTTCAAAATAAACACATATGCTGAGAAATGTCATGAATGCATGTACAACCATGTGCATATACAAAAATTACAACTTATATATATATAGGGGCCATATTATGCATGAATATGCCGAGACTAGTTTACTCACTCATAACCCATCCCGAATTACCATTTTACCTATCCCATCGGTGATGGGATGTTACATTCCATGACTAGTAGCCGAGATCATAAGCTCTTCTCTCGATTCAACAATGAAATCTGGTAATTCTTCCATTGTCCAGAGGCCAGGGCCCCTCACTTGATTCAATCGGGTTTGCTTTAAAAGGAACCGATTGACGCAACGGAGGGAATTGTGAAATAAGATGACAGGTCTCTAGGAAAAGTTGTGATATGTCGTCTTCTTATAAAAACAAAAAAAAGAAAGGCTATTGGGAGTGTATATATATTTTGTTGATGTAAAGTATCCAACTATATAAGAGGATTTCAACAATTTGAGGAGACATTCTTGTTAATGTGAGGTAAATTTTGGTCCACATCATAGTCTATGTAAATATTTTTGGGAACCACAAATTATATTGGATGAAGGGGTTTCCAACACAGGTAGTTATGTTTGTAGATAAATTGAAATATGTGGAGTAACAGGTATGAATGAATAGACATTAGAATAAGTTAATGTGGAATCATCGGGAAATTGAAAGAACTGCTAAAATTCGTCGAGAAAAAGGAAGTTCAATGAAAAATTGAGGATAGCATGTGATAATACTACTGATTAGTTACTTAAGGAATTACGAGAATTGAACATAAGCACACTGAGTTTGAGGTTATATCTATTGGAGTTAACCATACCCCGATAGGATTATGATATTAAAGGTTAATGTGATCCAAGCAAAATGATATCAGTTAGTGACTATGATCATAAAGGTAAGGAGATTATATGGAATACTTGAGGGAAAAATATATAAGTCGCGTTAGTGATGAATAAAAATAAAATAACTATAGTGTTAAGTATGCCATTCTGATATGGAGATTTTTTAGTATATACAATAGAGGTTCCCAGTCGAGATTAAGAGGGAATTGGTTGTAATAGTATAAGGTGATTTTGTGTACCTAGGGATAATTATAGCTCCATGAGCTAAATTTAGATACATGACTTGAAAATTTCTGCAATAGTAGTTGGTTTGAAAGCTTGGAATCATGATGTGTAAAGAAACATATTGGATATACATATGAATAGACATATTAGTAGAGATTAAGGTAAGAAAGAATTGAAAGGATTGTGTAGAGGGACCTGTCCTAATAAAGCTAATGTTCCAATCAACCGTATCGAATAGAACATTTCATAGCAGAGTACCACATATGTGGATATTCAGGTTACTCAATCTAGTGCAATAAAGAGTGTATAGTGACGAGTTAAAATGGAGCAAAAAGGAAATCTTATTAGCTATGGAAAAGTATTTGCAATTAGGAAAGCCCAAATTGAGGATTTGAGGAATTTTGATGGAATAAAGTATGTGTACTACCTGATAGAGAGATGTCCTAGTAAGTGTACCTTGAAAGAGCAATTGGCGGCTAAGAATATCGAACGGAGTGCTTATATGTTTGAGTTCCTTATAGTCTTGACTATTGGAGACAGGTATAAAGCTTATATGTCAGTAATGCTTTAACATATAAGATTAATGTAAAGTGCAAATTGACTACAGGAAAAATCATCATTATCCTGGTGATACCATTAGAGGCGTCAAACGACAAAAATAGTCGTTCACCCTAAGTAAAAACCAGAACAAATTTGGGATACTGTTCGAGAGTGAACTAAATTGAAAATCTGAATAAAGTGGTTTTGAAAGACGAATGGATTTTGGTGGATAACATCGAAGTCGTGACTATATGGAGAAAGATTTGAAGGTTCAGTGTACTAACACCGATGAGAAAAAAAAAAGAGATGACTTGTCCTTGAGTGCATCACCTGTGCCAAGGTGTAGTTAGATGAGATATAAGAGTAATAAGGGAAACTAAGAGTGACATAAAGTGGTCCATATAAAATTATGGCAAAAATGGGATTATGGCATTATGAGTGATTTTATGGCTATCGGAATCACATTCGATATATGTGTTGTTAAGATTGGAAGTGAAACATTTGGAAATGAATTTCGAGGACGAAATTTTTATTAGGAGGGGAGAGTTGTAACATCCCATCACTGATGGGAAGGGTAAAATAGTAATTTGAAACGGGTTATGAGTGTTTAGACTTGTCTCGGCATGTTCATGCATAATATAGCCTCCATATATACATTAATAGAAATTTTTGCACATGTATATGATTGTACATGCATTCATGACATTTCCCGACATATGTATTTATTGTGAAAAATATGATTTTGAGCTTGAAAATTGAATTGGAGTAGATTTTTGTGTGTTTTACATTTTTGGGAAATTTTAAAAAAAAATTGGAAAATTTCGGGGAAAATTTCTGGACCGAAAAAATTGCCAAGTGGCAGACTGGTTTGATTTCCAGTACTAAAAATGACTGTCTAATGGCACTGAAAAAATTAGATACATGATTTTAGGATTTATTATTTTGAGCCATTAGATTTTGGGACAAATTTGGAGTAGAAATTGAATTGGAATTGGAAAGGAAATAAATGAGTGTCTAAAAACAAGACATGTGGCAAGCGACACTTGTCACTTGCCTATTTATGTCTTAGACTTAGTTTTTCTTTTAAATAAGTTCACCTTTGGAAGCTTTCTACGATGCTTTTGTTTCAAAGAGTCAAAATCCCTTTTAAATGCCAACTTTTCCTTCTCACCCGTAGCTTCCTCCTTCCTTTCCTCCTTCCTTGGTTCAAGCTTCACCTAGACAAGAAAGTTTTTCTTTGTTACTTGCTTACTCTTCCTTTATTCACACACAAATCCAAACTTAATCCTTTTCCCCTTATGATGATGGTTGTCGTGTGTGTGAGGGGTTGAGGGAAGTTGGTGAGTTGGTGGAATGGTGAATAATTGAAGGAGTGAAAGCTTAAATAGGTAAGTATTGTGTTTTATGTTAGTTAAATGCATTAATTGTTCTTTATTGTGCATTAATTTCATGAAGCTTGTGTTTTGATTGTATGGGTATAAGTTTATGTTTGTGTAAAGATGAATGATATGGTATGCGGAGTATGTGAATTAAATGTTTTCGCTTATGTTTGAGGAGGTTAGATGGGAGTTTATTAAAGTAAGAAAATTGTGTGGGTGCGCTGCCATTTTTGTGGCTACTTATTCAAGTGAAAGTCTTGATGAAATTGTGGCTGAATTCTTGGCTAAATTGGATGCTTATTGGTGTAGAAATAGTTTTGTAATGATAGGAGTAGAGTTAGGTGTAAAATCTGGAAAAAATTACTTTGAGTACATTTCAATGTTTGGTTTATAACTTTTTATATGGTTATGCTATTGAGATGAGGTTTGGCTTGAATTAAACTTGAGAAGTTTGGCTTCAAGGGTTTCGAATTTTGAGGTTTGGCTTGAATTAAACTTGAGAAGTTTGGCTTCAAGGGTTTCGAATTTTTCTTTGAAAGTGAGATTTATGTGTAGAGTGAATAGTGGTAATTCTAGCATGTAGAGATTTGTGACCTGAAACTTTGGAGAATTTTTCTAGGCTAAAGTAGACAGATTTTGTGAAATTGGTCTGCATTAAAGTTGAATATTTTTTTGTTAGCTTTCTATCGCCACTAAGTATGATATTTTTCGAGTTTCAGATTGAAAGTTATGACTTGTGAACTTTCAGGTGGTGTTTTAAAGAATGAATGTGCTTTGTGAGTGAAATGTCTCTAAGGAAAGGTTTTGCGATTTCTGTGCTTCAAAGCTAATTCTGAACTGTTATGGTTTAAATTAGCTCAAGTGATCTTATGTAAATTTATATAGGAATGTCTTAGCTTTGTAATGAGGTATAATATGCTAATTTTGGATGTAGGGATTGTAAGTTATGAATTTTTCAAGTATGGTTATGATTTAGGTGATATGTTGATTTAATACTCTTTAACAGGGCAGCCACAATCATGTGTGAATTTGATTTATTTAGAGGTAGAATTTGCTTTTAAGTACTTCATGAGAATTGTAGCATGTTTTCTGATATTTTCAATGAGGTAAAGTATGGAATTTTTGGAAAATGGGATAGGAAGTTATGATTTTTGGAAGATTGTGTTACTGTTGAGGATGACTTATATAGGTAGAAACTTTGATTGAGAATTTGATTTGTTTAGAGGTTGAATTTGCTTCCAAGTTATTCATGAAAGTTGTAGAATATGTTTTGATCTTTCTTTTGATACAAAGCTTGGAATTTTTGGCAAAGGGGATGGAAAGATATGATGTTTGGAAAAATGTTATATTGTTTTGAATGGTAATGTGAAGGCAGTAGCTGTGATTGCATTTTTGACACCCTTAGAGGTGAAATTAGTTTTCAAGCCCTTCTCGAAACTTGTAGGGTTTTCCATGATTTTTCCAATGAGACCTCTTTTGTGATTTTTGGATACTTGTGTGAAAAGATAAGATTTGGGAAAGAAGAGAAGGATACTAAGTGTTTTATTAAAAAAATTAAAAAATTGTCGGAACCTCGCGAGATCGAGGGAGATCCGGCGGTCTCGCCCTCGCAAGACCGCGAGGGCAGGAGGCCCTTACCCTGGGCTGGGTGCATACTTCTTTTTATTTTTATTTTTAATTATTTTTATGTTGTTATCTATTTTGTCCCAATGCCTTTCTTTTGTACATAACTTTTTTGTCCGACCTCCGATTTACCTGATTCTCGAGGCATCGGATTCGTGAGTCCTTTAATTTCAATTCTATTTGAAATTGTGAAATTTTAGAGTTAAATTTGACGTGTATTAATTAGGTCAAAGTGAGGGGACTGGATAATTATTTTTTTGATCTGTGTTTTGTCAATATTTGGACCTATAGAGGTCCGAATTGAGTGATTTTGGTGTCTTTGGATTTCTACAATTTTGAGGAAATTTTGTGATGATAATTTTTGGAATAGTGCTGGGAATGTCAAGAACATGCATTGTACACATTTTAATTGCTACATATACATTATTAAATTTTTCTGATTATACATTTGGTAATGTTTGTATATTTTGACTGTTATAGAGGCACATTTAGAACGTCAACCCACTGACGTTGCCGAGACTTCCAAGCATTAGCTCGTAAGCTATTGGTGAGTGACCTTGAAGGTTCTCTAAATTATTATTTTCTTAGAAAATTGTGGTGAATAATGGTGAGTTAGTGAATTGTGTTTCTGATTGTGGATTCCGAATAGAAGGTCCGATGTATTGAGAAGATATGACATAGAAGTGCTACTGGTATGGGAATTTGTGAACTACTTGTTTATGATCTGATAAATTGTGACATGTGTGTTGATTGTGACTTATATTGTTACATGTGCATTCTATGCATGAATGCATAATCAGATAATGACAGTTGTGACCGGTACAGCCACCGAGAGCTAGAAGCTCAATGTATTTGGGCCTTGAGCCTACAGTGATTCAGAGCCTCAGGTTCAACGATTAATGCGCCCATATTGGGACAGTTTAGGCGCTCGGTCACAACACCATAATAAATTGGAAAAGTGTCAAATACGCATTTCATATGCATTTGTTTTAATCTCTTTGATTGAGTGAAAGGCAAAATGCTTTATACTTATGTGATAACAATCATGTGGTACTTCTGAATGTGAGTAGATGTAATAACTGTGTTATGAGTGACTGCTGCCACATGGCATAAGTGCATGAAATATAATGGCTGTTGTGACCAGAGTCGCCACTGATCAGAGCTTTAAGCTCAACGAGTGAAAATGAGCTTCGAGCTCATAAGGGATTCAGAGCCTCAGGCTCAACGTGTAATGAGCCCTGTATCCACCAATGGATAAGGGACAGTTATTAATGAGCCCTACAAGGGACAGTTTAGGCACTCAGTCACAGTAAAATAAAAACTGTAAAGTGAGGCTCATGTGCATGTATTGATTATGAATAATGTGAACGTGGAATTCTGTAAATGTGCATATGTGAAATATTGTGAATATTTGCACTATGAAATAATGTGAGATGTATGAAAATTGTGTTATGTGATTGGGTGAACAACGATGATAGTCACTCACTAAGTTCGCAAAACTCACCTAAAATTTGCAATTATTTTTCAGGACCTAAAAGAATACCCCGTTAGGCAACGGGTGTATAGCAACCACATGAGAGTGAGAGAAGAGGTCAGGGATCAGTTTGAATCTGCATTAGTGTCTGATAAATTCTGTATAAAATTGTATTTTCCGAATTTTTGTACAAATGATTCGGTCAATTTGTAAAGTCACCGGACTGAATTAATTTGTATTTATAAAGGGGTCGGTCATTGTACTTAGTGGTGAATGTGTATGTTATTTTATTTCTGCATAGTGTATGTTGTGTTTTAAAAAAAATTATACTGACTGATGTAGCATGCCACCCTTGTAGGGCACGGATTCGGATATCACCATCGATGTCGGGTTCGGGTCATACGGGTGTGGGGTGTTAAACACCCAAAAGGGTTTTCAATTGAGAAATCCCTCAAGCACAATCACTAAAATTAGTTCTAGAATACTTAAACCCAAACATTTTCTAAACTCCATAAATTAAAATCCTTCCAAAAATGTAAAAGCTTTACAATGATCTTACCTTCATTCTTCACCAAATGAAGGGATCCTTAGGTTAAAGAGAAGCTCTTCTCTTCCTCTACTTGTTTCCCTTCTTGAACATCTTCAAAATCTTTCTTGAAGCCTAACACAATTGAAACCCTAGCTTGTTTTCTCTTCTTTCTCTCCTTCTCTTCTTCTCTTCGTATTTCTCTCTCTTCTTTATGACACTCTCTCTTTTTCTCTTCAATTTTCGTTCTTCTCTCTTCTTAAAATGCAAGACAATACTTCTTCTTCCAATTATGCCCCTAATGATTGAGAATTGTCCCATTTGCCCTTCCATTTATGCCCTATGTCTTTTATGCTTAAGTGTCTTACCAAAAGTACCCTTGAGCATTATGACATAACAGTTTCTTCTATAAAAATGTTCCCCATTGTCTTAAATTTCTAATGACACCAAAATCAATCCATTTGGTTTAGAACTCTAGAAGTATTGCCCCAAACATTTTTGGACTATTCTTATATTGAAACAATACACTATACTTAACTTCCGCCCAGAAATTGAAAGTCTTAGAGACTGAACTAGATTTTGATTCCTTTATACAATTTGTATCTCCATGTATCCAATTTATTTTGAAACAAGAATTATCTCATTCAGAGCTCTACAAGTCAAGATATCATCAAAATATCGAAGTATGTTTAGTAAAATATCCAATTTATATTCTTCCAACTGATACCCTTACTTTGATTCACTCAATCCTTTTTAATTCAACATCAAAATCCATCTTTTTTTAATTCCCACAAAATGCCATCAATTTCTAAGAAAGGACATAAAAATGTGTTAAGAAACTATTGGTTCAAGAATCACTTCATTTAGAGGTCGGATAACAAAGTTTTGGCCGAAATAATCAAATATGATTTTCCACTTAATCATATTGAACCTGTATCGGGAAAAATGGCATGACTCTCTCTAAAGATGTTGAATTAATACCATATTAGAATGGTTTCAAAAATTACTTTGATATATACAACTTTCAAGAAGACCTTGATGTTAGTAGTGTGCCCTAGGCCAATGGATAGTTGTGATTCATGTATTAACATTATGACTTGTTAATAATATATTATGAGGTATTCCTTTCATATATGCATGTATTTCATTTATGTAATGTGATTTACATTCCATGAATGGTTTTAGAATTATGTCATCAAGTATGTGACTTGATAGTAAAACCATAAGCATTATAAGACTATTCTAGACTGTCCCTGGTCGATCATTATTGGTGGAACAATAATGAATTAAGGCTAGTATGTGTTCTTGTTGATGATCACGTTTTACTAATCATGGATATGAGATATCAAATCAGAAACATAGATATATGTTAGAGAACATATATTGGACTGACCCACATAAAGAATACTACATGGTTTCATGTCATTAGTGATTCTTAATATGGTTTGACTTTAGTCTTTTGACCTGAAGTCATCATGGTTCCCTAAATGAGGAATTCGGTATTTTGATAGTAGATGAAGTTATTCTTAACCGAATAACAAGTAGTCTTATGTTGGACATTAACAGAATCATGCAGAGGGATGTGAATGACGTAGATAGGATTTGTACCTCTCTTAAATGAGAGAGATATCATTTGGGCCTCTTGACAAGTATGACTGAAGAAATGCATGGCCGTGCTCAAATGAATTGATGAGGAGTCATCAATGTCATTTGTTATAATCAATCAACTTGGGGATCAAGAAACTATGATTAATCAAAGGTTGACATGTACCATGCCTTGTGATTAATCTTGATATCGTGCTACAAAAGGATTGAACTTATAACCATGGTTACAGGTTAAATCGGATTATTGATCCTCATTTGATTTGGGTAGTCATAATGTCTTGCTATAGGCCGCTTATGTCTTATGGGCCTTGAAGTGTGATCAAGCCCATTGCCAACATCAAATGAGCCTACAGGTCGCACACAAAGAGTTATGTGATCTGGGCTTATTCTCTTGAGCCTAACTTATTAGGTATTGAATAAATATAATTAGATATATTTATTGGGCTAGATTGAATTAAGTTGTCGGGCTCTTATTATGTAAGATATAATGTGCTGAAACTTATTGGAGCCTCAATGGGATTAGGGTTTCTCTATAAATAGAGAAGCTTAGGTCTCATTAGAAGAGAGACACAATTGTCACGAAACCCTAGCCACCATCTGAGAGGAAAATCGTGCGGCGTTCGGAAAGAGTTTCAGGACGTGCTAGCACACCATAGCCGCAGCCCGGATCGTGCATACTCGTGTGGATACCGGTAGAGGGCATTCGCGTTTGCAATATCTTAGAATCCAAAAAAGAAGCAACCTATCCATAGAAATAAGGTATTTTCATACATCCTTGGTATTTTAGTTTATACATCATGTTGTTGTATGGTCTTTTCCGCACTGTATTGTGAATACTTGGACCGTACGCGATCCAACACTTGAGGACATATTCCATCATCTTAAGGATCAAAAATGGACCAGATGATACGGTCATACGAAACCAAACAAAAAAGCAGACAAATTAAAAAGTTAGATGAATTAGTAAAATTGTCATAACTTTCCCTAAAGATATTGGATTAATGTGTTCTTTAGATGGTCCAAAAGAGGACTTCAGGATTTACAATTTTTTATGAAGATCTTGAAGACAAATTCTATCATTTGAAGGGTAAAAAATGGAGCATACAATAAAATTAGACAAAACCAAACGAAAAAGCAGACGAATTGAAAATGTAGATGAATTGGGAAAATTGCCATAACTTTCCCTAAAAATATCAAATTAGGATGTTTTTTAGATGGTTCAAAAGAGGACTTTAATATATACAACTTTCATTAAGATCTTGAAGACAAATTCTATCGTTTGAAGGGTCAAAAGTGGAGTAGACTATAGGATTAGATAGAATCAAACGAAAAAGCAGACAAATTGAAAAAGAAAATGAGTTGGAAAAATTACCATAACCTTCACTACAGATATCAAATTAGGGTTTTCTTTAGATGGTTCGAAAGAGGGCTTGAATATCTACAACTTTTATGAAGACTTTAAAGACAAATTATATTGTCTAAAGGGTCAAAAATGGAGTAGATGATAAGATTAAACGAAACTAAATGAAAAAGCAAACGAATTGAAAAAGCAAACGAATTGGGAAAATTGTCATAACTTTCCCTAGATTAAGGTTTTCTTTATATGATTTGAAATAGGACTTCAAGATCTACAACTTTTATGAGACCTCAAAGACAGATTATGTCATCTAGAGGATCAAATTTAGACCAAAAGATGTTCTAGTCAACATAAGAAGAAGTAGAAAGTCAACCTAAGAAAAAGTAGATGATCAACTTAAGAAGAAGTAGAGTCAACTTAAGACGAAGCAAAGTCAACTTAAGAAAAAGCAAAGTCAACTTATGACGAAGTGACTCTTAATACGAAGCAAAGTCAACTTAAGATGAAACAAAATCAACTTAAGACGAAGTGACTTTTAAGACGAAGCAAAGTCATATTAAGACGAAATAAAGTCAACTTAAGATGAAGTGACTCTTAAGACGAAGTAGATTACTTTCCTGAGCATCTCCACTCATAAAGATCATAAATTTCGACATTGATGTCCAAAAATTTAATACTATATATATTTGGAAAGCTAAAAGAAAGAACTACAACTTTCTAGAAGACACCTTTCTCTAATTCAGCCTAGATCAATCCAGAATTTCCCTCGAATTCAAAATATGAATTCTACATTCATCCACCAATGTACTACACCCAACTCTCAACTTCATGACAAATTTTGAGATTCTTAAAGACAGAATTTAAATTCAATATCTTCATGAGAAATGTATCCATATGTCTCTGGTTTAATGAAAATCAATAATCATCTCGTTTAGATAACTAGAGAAAAAGTTGTGGCTAAAATACTGAAGCATACTTAGTGAATATTTTTCAGATCAACTACCCATTTTGTTTCAAAAACTTTCCTTAACACAACTCATACCAAGATCACCTTTTCTACTTCATTTGCTCCTCATTCTCAACTTCATTTCAAATGAATATCATCCATAAAGAAATTATAGTTCATGATTAATCATGAATAAAAATAATAAAACATACACATATATACATATTCTTCGTCAACTTACTACACAAATTCAACTTCATTTTTGCTTTCATTTTACTTCTAACTTTCACCTTAATTTTTTTTCCATTTCATAACCTCTCATCTACCAAAAGCACTAAAGCAAAACATGAATCTATCATCACTTCTCATTTACTACTTTAATATTTTCTATCATTTCTAATTCAATAATTTTCATTATTTGTCCTTTACTAATGACTAATTACCAAAATTTCTCATTTATTAGTTCTAATCTTCTAAGAAAAGTTCGGGGTCTAACAAAATGTTACCTCCCACCAAGGCATGATTTGCAAGTACCTTTAGTGGATGAATCAAATGGTTACACACTCAACATATTTTTATCAATAACTTGCCTATCGTAGCTTTGCTGATAAATGTATAGACCAAATTAAGGCGTTTCTTAAAAGGTTAGGCATGAAGATGCTTGGTAGTTTTTTGAGTAGGGGGTCTCAGTTTTTCTTTTAGTGGATAAGATGGCCCACCATCACTTAATTCATTAAAAATAAGAAAAATAATCATCATATAATGGTTTAATTTTTTAAGTTTTGTTAAATCTATCATCATGCATACATGCATCATGATTTTATACGAAGTCCTAATATTATTGACTAGTATGCTCATGTTTTAATTATTTATATTTTTAGACATAATCACCACAATATCAATCCACTTACTTTGTTATTGACTAATAATAAATTGGAATTGGAAAAAAGAGAGAGTTTTAAAGAATGGAGACGTAACCTTGACATTATTCTTCAATATGCATGAATTTTATGAGTATTAACGGACAATGAGCCTGCACCTTTGGGCGGCAACTCAACTTCTGAACAAGTCCAAAAACTTGAGCAATAGCAGAATGTTGATAAGAATACTAGTATTATATTTTAGCTTCTGTCAGCAGAATGTTACAAAAGCAAATTGCATGCATGAAAACTGCTAGTGCAATAGTTCAGCACCTCATGAGATATTTGGTGTAAAGACCAGGTTTGCAAGGGTGAAAGCTATCAAAACCTTTCATAATCTCATATAAAAACCTGGTGAACAAGTACAGGATTACATGCTTAAGGTAATGTCTACAGTTACTGAGGCTGAGATGCTTAAGGAAAATATGGATGCAGACACGCAAATGATTATGATCATCAGTAGCTTAAACTCTTCTTTTCAGCAGTTTAAGTTGGACTATGAGCTCAATAGCAAGGATTACACGTTAAGTGAGTTGATGAATACCCTCTAGAGTACAGAGGAGATATTAAATATCAAGCCTCATGGGCCAGAAGCTAATGTAACATCTTCTTCTAAGCCCAAGGGTAAGGGCAAGCAAAAGAAGAAGGGTCTAATGAAAAAGAAGGCCCAAATAGGGTTCAAGACCCAACCTATGAAAAAGAAAGGCAAAAAGGACACCACGGGAAAATGTTTCCACTATGGTGAGAAGGGTCACTAGAAAAGGAAATATGCAGTCAAAAAGCAAACAAGGTATGGGTTTCCTAAGTTTGTTAGGAACTAGAAATGTGCATATTCATCTTATTCTTGGATATTAAATTCAAGAGCCACTAACCATGTTTGCAATTGTTTGCCGTCCAGTAAAGGAAAGGACTACTTAAAAGCCAGCTTCAAGTCAAGATAGCAAGTAGATCCTGCATTTCGGTAGAATTAATGGGAGTAATTATTGTAGACTTTCATAGTAGTCATAGGTTATATTTGGAGGATGTATATTACATCACAATGATTGTAAGGAACATGATTTCTTTTTTTATTTAATAAAATCTAGTTATTGCTTATATTTTGAAAATGTTGTTTCAATATTTGAGAATAAGGATTTTATTTGTAATGCAATAATTAAATAGGATTGTTCTTTATAAAACCTATGAGAGGCTCACTAAACATCATAGAATTAATAACATTAACACAATCCAATGATTAGCATTAATTCAAAATATCTGTGACATTTAAGAATGGGTCATATCAATCAGAAAAGACTTGACAGGTTAATGAAGGATGGGATCCTTATAGGCTTGGATAATGATCCATTACCCACCTTTGAATCTTATATCGAAGGAAAATGACCAAGGCCTCATTTCCTTTCAAAGGAAATAGATCTCCACGTTGGACATGGTACACACTGATGTGTGTGAGCCCATGAACGTACAAGCTAAAGGAGGTTATGAATACTTCATAACCTTTATAGATGATTACCCTAGACATGGCTATTTGTATTTGGTGTATAAGAAGAGTGAGTCCTTTGAAAAGTTTAAAGAATTCAAAGCTAAAGCTGAAGCTGAAGATGAGAAGTAGCTAGGCAAGCCATTAAAACAACTTCGATCGGATCCCAAATATCAAACTCTTAGGACACCTGATGGTCTAGAAATTAACACAATATCATTACAAAAATTCCCAATTAACAAACATCCATATCCAATTCATAATACATATGCCTTTGGAAGTCTTTCATTCATGAACACACCAAGCAATTTAACATTGTATTCATCATTATTAAACCATACATGCTTTATATTATTATCTCAACTAAATTGAATGCCAATGTAAGTCCATAGAACACCTTAAACATGTCCATTTAAGTGCTATTATACCAAAAAAATTAACTTAACCTTATATAGTTCATAAATTGCATAAAATCTCTTTTTCACCTTCCTAATCAATTCACACAATTGTACGATAAGTGACCCAAAACCTCCAAACAACTATTTTCAAAGGACAAGTTTTTGGATCAGTTTTGTATAGCCATTATGACCTAGAAAATGACGTTTTTTAAAAATATATTCTTCTAAAAAATGTTCCTATATGTATCAAGTTTCAAAATAAATAAAGATAATGCAATTTGGTTCATTATTCTGAGAGTTATACCCAAAGTACTATAGATTGTTCTTAACCATGGACAGAAACCATAACTCAACTTCAAGCCAAAGTTCAAAACCTTTAATGACAGAAATCAAATTCTATTCCTTCATTAAAGTTTTAGATATATGTATATAGTTTAATATGAATTTAAAATAATCTCATTTGGATACCTACTGGTTAATATATGGCTAAAATGTCGATACCTATTCAGTGGAACCACTCCTTCTAACAAGTATCTAGCATGTATCAAGTTTCTAACATCAATTCTTTCTTAATTTAGTACACATTTTCTCCACTTCAAAAATCAAAAAATACATGTTATAACATGATACCAAGTTTAAAATTCCCTTACCTTACTAAAATCCAAATTCAACTCTAAAAATCCAACTAAACCAAGCATCTAAACAACCAGCACATACCTAAGTTTAATTTTCAACTTTCAGCATTAACAGGGTAATAATACGTAAAATCATAAGACTTACTTCTTAGTGGAGTAACTTACAAAGCTTCCTAGTGTTAATAATCCAAACTCCAACAAAAGTCCAAAAATTGAGAGAAGAAGGGAGGTTTCAGTGGAGAGCAAAACAAGAATGAAGAAAGCCTGAATTACTCCAACAGAAACATGCTTCATCACTAGCTAGGTGTCACTAGCTTAAGATGTCACTTAACACCAAGGCATGAAGCCCACTTGCCACCGTTTAAGCTACCATTGGTAACACTTTAATTAGGCCACTTGTCCTCATATTATGCTGCCAAACGTCACACATTGAATGATGTCAAATGTCATTAATTCCTAGGCTTAGACCAACTTAACTTGTTGCTTGATAATTTTACTAATCCAAATATGCATTTAAATATCTCAATTCTCTAATGGTATCAATTAATTCCAATATACTAAATATATTGATAAAAAATTTGAGTCATATTCTAATCATAGCACAACTCTAACTCCTATCACATATGTACTTCCATAAACATGTATTATTTCAACTAAGGTATATTTTGGGGATTTATAACACAAGCCCTTAGCATATCCTCTATAATTTTAATTGTTCTCTCACTCTATCCATTTGTCTGTGGATGAAATATAGTACTAAAGTTTAACTTTGTACCCAATGTTGTCTATAGACTAACAAAATCTTGAGGTAAATCTAGGATCCCTATCTGATACAATGGACATTAGAACTCCAAGTAACCTCACTACCTCATTCACATATCTCCAAGTTAACTGATCTAGTGAGTTATTCTCTCTCACTGTGAAGAAGTAAGTCAACTTGGTCTTTGTATCAACGATGACCCGAATGGCATCATGTTGCCTCTGATTCCTCAAAATACTCATAATAAAATCCATTGTGATTCTCTCATATTTCCACTCTGGAATAGGCAAGGATTGTAACATACCGACTGGAGCTTGATGCTTAGCTTTTATCTGTTGACAAGTCAAACACTTAGCCACATATTCAACCACTTTCTTTTTCATCCCTAACCACCAAAAATGTTGTTTCAATGTGTCATACATCTCGATCATACCAAGATGCATAACATAGGCTGCTAAATGTGCTTCCCCCATAATCTCCTTCCTCAAATCATCAACATCGGGCATACATAATCTTTACTTTAGGCATAACGTATCATCTCTCAATTCATATTCAAAATCCAGATTCACTTTCAACTTCGCAATTAATTTCACCAATTTTGGATCTCTGTTCTAAACCTTTCTGATTCTTTCCTACAATATAGGTCTCAACTTCAATGTTGCTACCAATGTTTCATTTTACCCCAAATTCAATTAAACATTTAGTGCTCTCAAATGAACTCGGCTCGATAAGCTTGATAATCATACTTGAGCCATACTGTTATTAGACTTCTTGCTTAAGGCATTAGTTACCACATTAGCTTTGTCAGGATGATACTTAATTGTACAATCATAACCTTTTAACAATTCTATCTATCTTCTCTATCTCATATTCATCTCCTTATAACTCAATAAATATTTTAAACTTTTATGATTGATAAATACCTAAAAATTTTCACCATACATATGCTATTGCCCTACCAAACTACATCAGTACACATCCTAAACCTTAGTGTGAAGCAACACTATATACAACATATCATCCAGATCCAGATGGAATAGCTAATACTGGTGATGTAGTTAATCGATGCTTTAGCTCCTCAAAACTCCTCTAATAATTACCATTCCATCTAAAAGACGCATTCTTCCTTAAAAGTTTTGTCAAAGGGCTGAGATTAGTAAAAACCCCTTGACAAACCTTCTATGATAATCAACTAATCTAAGGAAACTCCGAATCTTTGTCACATTTTTTTAAGTTTCCCACTTCAACACTACTTTTATTTTCTTCGGGTCTACCTGTATGCCTTGTCTAAACACAATATGATCTAAGAATATTACTTGATAAAGCCAAAATTCACATTTATTGAACTTGGAAAACAACTGTTTCTCCCTTATTATCTGTACAACTAATCTCAGATGTACATAATGATCTTCTCTACAATTCGAATACACAAAAATTTCATCATCAATAAACACAATCACAAATTGATTTAAATAAGGTTGAAATACTTTATTTATCAAGGCCATAAAAGCTACTGGGGCATTAGTCAACCTAAATGGCATGTGCCTTTATCTTGTTCTAAATGCACTCTTTGGTATATCAGCCTTTACTATCTTTAACTGATAGTCCCCTGATCTCAAGTCTAACTTTGTAAACACCTGAATTCCCTATAATTGATCAAGCAAGTCATCTATCCTTGGTAAAAGATACTTATTATTCACTATCATCCGATTCAACTGCCTGTATTAATACATAGCCTCAATGTCCCATGCCTCTTCTTCACAAACAACACTGGAGTTCCACAAAGTGACATATTGGGTTTAACGAAACCTTATCCTACAACTCTTGCAACTGAGCCTTGAGCTCCTTCTGTTCCATAGGTGCCATCCAATATGGAGGAATCGATATCAAAGCAGTACATGGAACAAGGTCAATCATAAATTTCATTTCTCTTTCTCAGGTAACCCCAGTAACTCACTGGAAAATACGTCCGAAAATTTCCTAACAACTGAAATATTCTGAACTGTTTGCCTAGTATGGGTGTCAATCTTGTAGGCTAATTAAGCCTCACATCCACTTCGGATCAACTTTAAGGCATTCATCGAGGAAATCAACTTGGATGACACTGCTTGACTAATACCTCAAAACACTACTCTCGAATGAATAGGGCATTCAATGATCACCTCCTTAGTATAGCAGTTCATCATGACCCTAAGACTAGTGAGCCAATCAATGCCTATAATAATGTTTATCTCCTTCAACTATAGTATTATCAGGTAAGCTTCTAACTCTGCTTGATTAATTCATATAATACACTCCTTACGAATGCAATCTAGTATCTCTCTCTCACAATGCAATCTAGATGCCACATGTGATATGATGAATGAATGTGTAGATCCTAGATCTACCAATGTGAATGCTTCAAAATTAAAAACTTTCAACACACCTACTACCACATCTAGAGAGTTTTGTGCCTCCCGTCTGGTGATGGCATAGACCTTGGCCTAAGACTGGGGCTGGTTACTTTGCACCTCAATCCTACCACTAGACTCTGCTGATTGTGTCCTACCTCTACCTTTGCCTCTCTGTCCTGATCTAATATCTCTACTTTACTAGACCGTCATCTCAATCATTGTTCCTTTTCTCATTCCAGACTATGGTCACAAAGCCTTAAGACAATCTCTGATTTGATGCTCGATAGAGCCACATCAAAAACAAGCTCCTGATAACCTCTAACACTCACCATCATGTTTCTTACCATGGTGCTCCCAATTAGGCATCTGTTATGACTGCCTAAAGGGCACTTGTCCTTTACCTCAACCAATCTGAACAAATCTACCTCTTAGTCGAAACCTAAATTTTCTCGATCTAGCCTAGAATAGAGACAATTTGTTCTAACATTTACTGAAGCTTTTACCAGAATCAGCCTAAGATTCATTCTGTCTCTTCACTCTAGACTCCTGTCTATACTCTCCCTAACCATCCTTTAACAACTGTTCAATTCTGATCGAGGCCGCTCGGAACTCCATAGAACTACCTAAATTAGAAATGGCTAGCCTCATTCTAATCTCCATATTTAACCCATCTTTAAACTTCCTATACTTGTTCTCCTTAGTTGGGATCAATGCAGTTGCACACAGCATTAATTCATTAAATTTTATCTCATACTCTACTACTAAGAGACTTCCTTATTTTAAAACTAGAAATTCTTTCATCTATCAGTCCAGATAAATCTTCGGCATGTAATTCTCTTTAAACATCTTTAGGAAATCTTCCCAGGTCAAACTACAAGGTCTGGCGGCACTGTCTGGTATAGTATTCCACCTTTGGTATTTGGTTTGACTCATAATCCATCTGATCAAACACTCTTTAAGTTCTCTCTAGCCAACTTTCTACCTGAGTAAGGTCTGTATTTTCTTAAAAGTCTACAACCTCTACTTCTGAAGCTTATCATATCTCCTTTCCCTCCTCTTTAGAAATCTCAGAGGTATTTGTGCAAACTCAGGTACATTAGACTCTCTATTGGCTCCTTCATTCTCCTTGTCAGCTGACTCTCCAACTTAATCTCCTATAGTAGATGACCTATAACAAAAATAGTTGTGATCACTAACTGAGTCTCTCACTATTTATCATGTCTCAATACTCTTATATATCTCTATAGATTCCAAACCATGCTTTGATACCAAAATTGTAACACCCCACTACCATAAAGTATATACCCGAACATCCAAAGGACATTTCAATACATATCCTATGACAATGGTATGTTAAAGCAAACATAATCTCTTAAATGGCATCATAAAGAATATAAAATACCTAAAACCTCAACACTTCATTTCACTCATTGACAAAAGTTTACATTGTAGTCATTGAAACAAATATTTACATTACCAAACATGATAAAGTTTACAATTCTTTATATAAAAGTTTTATATGTCAAAGAAACTACGAAATACAATCTATAACTTGTAACATCCCATTACCCATGTTAAGGCTAGAATGGTATATTACAAGAAATTACTAAGAAATTAGAAAATACATATCATGCTTAATCTAAATATAATATGCACATTTTGTATATTAAAATGATCGTACATGCATTCATTGACATTTTTAAGGTTAAAATTTTATTTTTAATGGAAATGTGGATTTTATTATCTTAAAAATTTAATTGGAGTGCATTAATTGTGATTTGGAATTTTTGGTGAAATTTTGGGAATTTTAGGAAGTTTCTAAATATTTGTAGTAGTTTAGTATAGGAAAAAAATGCTAAAATTGGACCAATATTAGTTTGGCATGTAGACCGATTAAATATTGACAAATGATTTACATGTATGGTGACATGTGGTAGGGTTTATACTTCTGTAGAAGTCCACAACCCCATACTTTCTCAATTTATTGTATCTTCTTTCTCAGCTTTTCGAAATTCTCGCAAGCATTTGAGCAAATTCAGGTATAGGAGACTCTGTATTGGCTCCTACAGACTCCATGTCGTTGCAAATTCAAAATAGATGTGTACAAATACAGATGCATATAAGACTCCAGATTTGTTATTATTGTTGTGCATTTCAGATATAGATACAAATACTAGCCCATTGGGCTCAGTTAGAAATAGAAATCACGGAGCAAAACTTTATGTATAGAATAATGAGTTTTAAGATCTTTCAGACTGGTTACTCTAATCACAACGCCTTTATCTGAACATGCATTTTATGAAATGCATCAAATAACATAATATGTTATGTAAAGTATTAATTTATAGTGCACAGTCAGAATCTCATAGTCATTGGACCTAAGTCTGGCATTTAACTTTCATTGAGTATACAAATATCATTCAGAATTTAAAAACAATTAAAACAATTCCAATTCATAACAAACTCCTCGGATCATTCAAGTTCGGAATTCATAAAAAATTAACAAATAGTTTAATAATTGGAAGTTAAACAAATTCAATCAATCCTAGGAAAAATCATCTAGATTGACTACAGTACGCTCCAATATTCTATTGCATAGATGACCCAGCAATGTCTGACTGGTGTCTAATGTACTCCTCTATATCATACAAAACACATTTACATAAATCACAAATTGACACAATTATAAGTGTTTGTTAATGCACATGTATGTATATGAAATATGCATAATGCATGTTCATGACAATCTTAGGTATAAATCTATCATTTTTTTCATATAAACATGAATTTATCCAAACTCACACAAGTATCATTTATACGTATGGTTTATGCCTCAATAAAACCATTAGAATCACCATTCCTAACTCATTTGGTTGAATTCAGATTTTTCCCAAAATTAATTTTTGGGTCCACTGTTCTTGATCACTTAGATGATGCAAATGAAGTAATTTGAATTTTTAGAAAAAATGTTCTCCTATCTCTTAAGTTTCTAATGTCACCAAGATCATTCAATTTGGTTTAATAATCTGAAAGTTGTACCCAAAAAAATGTTCGGTCTGTTCTTATACTAAAACAATATCCTGTACTCAAATTTAACTCAAAATATGGAACTCTAGATATAGAATTGAAATTACATTTCTTCAAAAAACTTGTAGTCTATGTCTCTAGTTTACTCCAAATTAAAAATCCTTCCATTTGGATGACTATAAAGGAAGTTATAGGTAAAAGAAGGAAGGATGTTTGGGGTGCAAGCACGATCGTGCACTTTTTGAGTTGTTTAACCCAACTAGAATTAAGTCACAGTCATGAAACATCAATGAATGGTCGTGCATTCCTAAATAATCAAGTCACAGGTGTGCAACCATAATGCATGCTTGTGTATGCCAACAAAAAAGTCACGACCGTGTAACCTTAACGCACGACCGTGCACAGCCAATCTCTAGAACCAAATTTCATCCCATTTTTATCACTCAATCACTCCTAAATGATTCCAGAATGTTATATTTTTGGTGGAGATGTAGTCAATTTGTTACGGTTCTTTTGGTTTAACAATCAAGTCATTTGGATGTCGGGAGAAGAAGTTATAGCAAAAAGATCGAAAGATGTTCAAAAAATAATCTCCCTTTAGAAAGCTTCGGGGTCATGATCGTGCACAGGCACAATCGTGAGTTTTCAATCCCTCCTGCGAAGTCATGATTGTGCAGAATGATCGTGCTTCTCCAAATCCATTAGTAATGTCACGATTGCGTAGAGGCATGATCGCGCATCCTCCTTCTCCTTCTTCACTGAAGCTGGAGATTTTCCCTCTTTTCTTCTTCCATTTTTTTTCTAGATGTTCTCATTTCTATCTTATTCAACTAACACATAACTCATCTTTTCTACTTCTCTCCCAGTTCAACATAATACTAATTAATCAAAACCCAAGATGTAAACATAATCATCAAAAATCGTACATCATCTGCACAAATCCCATTTTTTGCATTTTTCTATCTTATCATTCACGCAAATCCCATTTTCTGCATATTTCTATCTTCTATATCTTTCCACTTTTATCAACACAATCACTCCATTTAAATCCTCTCTATATATCACGACCTTACCCAATTCTCATTCCTTATCATCAAACTCATATAAATTCATTTCTACCGATACTCAACATATTTATGCATCTACAGTGAAAAACAAACCTTTTACATATTTCACAGTACAAAATAGAGTACATATATATATTCATCAATTTTTCATGAACTTTTGTATCATTTTCATTTTAATCAAATTATCACAAGTATTTTAGTCAAATACATGCATTATCAAACTACCATTTATAATATCATAAAGCTTACTCAACATACTTGAGTTAGCTAAATTCCCAACAAATCAGATTTTGGTGAATGGATGAACACTGACATTTTAACAAAAATCATACTCTCTCTCTCTCTCTCTCTCTCTCTATGAACTGAAATTCTTACTTGATGTAAGATTCAATAACTAATTTCACAACAGAAACGACTTGGTGTTTTCGATGAGGATGAAGAACAACGCAAGTGAAAAACATGCAAGATGTAGAAATTTCTTTACTAAACACTTAACTACGAGTATTATACTCTCACAGCCACATGCCACCATGCATGTAAGCCATTTGTTAATATTTAATCAGTCCACATGCCAAACTAAAATTCGTCCAATTTTAAAAAGAAATTAATTATAAAATACCCTAAATTTTATTTTAGAAATTTCCTAAAATTCACAAAAATTCCAAAATAATAATAATTATCACTAAATAAATTTTCAACGCAAATAATCCATGATTCCCATTTAAAAATCAATTCTAACTTAAAAAATGTCAATAAATGTATGTACAATTATATTAATATATAAAAATCAATATTCTCGTATATGTGCATGTCATATTCAATTTAAGCATAATATGCAATTTTCTAGTTTCTCAATAATTTCTCGTAATATACTATTATAGCCTTAACGTGGGTAACGGGACATTACAACAACAAAATGTGAACGAAACTGAAGTATATTTGAATTTATCCACTCAAAGAAAAGGAATAGATTGAAACATAAAATATTGAATGACTTGGTGTTTGTTCGTTACAATTTAAAGCTTCAGGAAATGTATGTTATTATCATTATTGATTTCGATATAATTTCATACAATTTTATAATAATTAAATTTTATTATTTACTCTGAGTCTTAATAAATTAAGTAACTCAACTAATCCAATTTTCATTGATAATATCAATCATTTAGCGGATTAGGTTTTTAAGAAACTGGATTTGATAAATATGAATGATTTGGAAGATAATCTTTGATGGAAAAGCATTGATATGTTATTTAGTGCATTGAATTTGAATGATGAAGATCATGAAACTCCTCTCAATGGTGAGAATTTTGTACTAAATGATAACTGTGGTTTCTCAGTTATATCGAGTATCCTCTCATAGACGATTGAATTTCATTATAACTTTTTGTTTTTTCTCTTCTTTTAATTTTACTTATGTTTGATGCATATGTTAATTGTAAATATTTTTTTTTCAGATTTGACTTCAACTTAATTGTTTTCTCATCATGAATCCTTATTGTAAATTGTAATAATATGAGAGTTAAAGATATTTATTATTCTTTTATTAGATATTTTGATGTAATTATTATTTATTATATGATGAAATTGTAATATTTTAAATACTTTGTATTGTTCTTAATTTTATATTTGTATGATGATAAATTATATTTTTCATATTCATTGTAGTTATTATTTATTATTATAATTTTTGAGACAAGGTTAATGTAAATTTATAAAGTATATATGATAACTGTACAATATAACAAAGAACTATTTTGTAATTTTTAAAATTTAAGGACTATTTCATAAATTTAAAAAATTATTCAAAATCATACTTGGTATTAACAATACAGTACCATACTAAAATTTAATCCGATACGACCGGCATAGTGTTCAGAATTTTGGGTTTAACCTCTCAAATATTCCCATTTCTGGAACACATTAATATAAGAATATATTCGTGTATTTAATAAAATGTTTGCATTTGCTTCCTTTCAGCGTTTATACCTTTAAACCCTGTCAAAAAGCCTCAAAATCGCATACAAATAGTAAAATCGAGAAACAGAAAGAAGGAACGCATTTCACAGCGCATAGATTTCTCCATGAGAAATAATAAGCGACGATCGAGAGAAACAATGACTGAAGGAAATGAATCTTCACCCCTTCCCCTTGCTATCATCAAAGACATCCTCTCACGAATGCCCGTCAAAACCGTTACTCGATTCCAATCTGTTTCCAAACCCTGGTCGGCGCTCATTAAATCCCCGGATTTCGTTGCCACCCATCTTCGCCAATCTTCTCGCGACCCCTCCCTTTTGATTCGTCGTTTTCATAACCCAACTGGGTCCAATTTTGCGATGATCTCGTTCAACATGAGGACTGCTATTCTTCGGGACATAAGGATCCCCTTCTTGAATTCTCTATTTCGACTTCCGAAAATTGTGGGTTCTTCTAATGGGCTCGTCTGCTTCGACATTTCTCATTGCCATGCTTCGGCTTTTGTGCTCTGGAACATCTCCACCACCCAGTTTAAGGCTATCCCTAACCCTCAGATCAACGATGCTCGTAGACCCTTTTGGATGGTGGCTTCTGGGTTTGGATATAACCGCGAGGTAGATGATTATAAGCTGGTGAGGGTGGTGAATTTCCATCCTACAGAGGATGAATTGCCTGTTGTGAGGGTTGAGGTTTATTCATGGAGTACTGGTTCGTGGAAGGTGATTGATCATAGATCGACTGATGATACAATTGGGTCTTGTGTGATCACTGAAGGAGTGCAGGCTGTCAACGTCAATGGTTGTTTGTACTGGTTAGGTGTTGTGGCTGGTAAATTGGCGGACGGTAAAATTGTTGTTTCCTTTGATATGGGCACAGAGGAGTTTAAGCTGACAGCGATACCTGATTTTGTCAATGGGGTCTGTGTGAAAATTTTGGACTTGGATGGTTCACTTGCTTTGGCATTGTATCCTTCCATGCCTGTTCTTCCTGGGCGAGCGAGACCGGTCGATAGAACTGAAATTTGGGTGTATCTTAATTCTGCAGTGGAGAACAAGCGTTGGGCCAAAGTGACTAATATTTCTGGATTCGGGTGTCCTGTGGGGATTTTGCGTGGTTCTGAATTGATAATGAAGCGTGTGGATACACATTGTATCAGTCTGTCTTCATTGGATCTTATTTCTGATACTGTGAAGAGGCTGCCAGCCTGTGGTTCTGAATATTCTTGCGATATCTGCAGTTATGTAGATAGTTTGGTGCCAGTAGATTCAGAGATTGGAGGTCCCAACTAGGCAGAGCATCTTGGTTCGATATAGTATGCAGATTGTTGGTCAATGCTCTTGCTTCAGTAGAATACAAGCTAGGCCTTGTATTACCTTTAATTTTGCAAAAATGTAATTCCTCGTATAGGTAATTATCATAGTTTAATTTTCTCGTGACCAATGGTCTATACATGACTAAATAGAAAATTTTATATAATCCAGCACAGAAAAGGACATCTTTTTGTTTTTGTGCAGATTATATTAGAATTCTGCTCGTTGTGGGCTTATTGCGTATTGGATGTCTTTGTTTTACTGATTCTACGATTATCACGTCCTTGTTTACTTTCAAGTTTTGGGTCTTTGAAAGCTGATTTGACTTTTGAAATCAGTTTCTGATAGTCGTACTCTGTCGCCTTTTGAGTAAGGCATAGTCTTGCAAACCACAGCACAAGAGAGTCAGGTATTTTTCCTATGTCTCACTAGACGTCGTCACCATTGCAGAATTCGGTGACTATCAACATCTCTCAGTGTCAATTCTGCAAAGTTGTGCACATGGTATTGTCAACTACACAGACCCTCGCTTTGTACCGATTTGAGTGAGCAATGATAGGCGTAGAATGACCTGCTACTGGTATGCAGCCGTGATGTATTAATAGAAAATTAGATTTATAATTTATTTAGTGCATCACCTGCATACAGAGATTAGGTTCTTGAACAAACTAATTAAGTGCTTTCTCTTTTTCTCTTTTTATCTAGCTTTCTCCTATGCAAGCACTTATGTTGTCTCATTCACTTGTGTATAACAACGTTATTTGAGTACCAACTTATGAGTTGATCATTCAAATGCCCCAGTTCCTTCTGCAGAATTAGGTGTTATTTTTCTATTTTCGTAACGGGCTGAATGTGCAATATTGATCTTAGGCAAAAAGGTAGGAATGCTTTTGATCGCATGTTTGAATACATATTGGATGCTTTGATCATATTTTCCATACGTTCAAATGTGAAGTAAATTATTAAAGGAAGATGCCTAGTTTCTTTTTTGAAAGATGAAGAAAGTGAAATAATACGACAATATTCGACAACCAAATGGGAACTCTTGTGAAGAGCTAAACCACCTACGTAGAGGTAAACTAAGAATTACTACAACTTGAAAACTAAGCTAAATTAGAGAGCTGAACTGAAAGCAACTCATTGGAACTATATCTTCATTTAGGAGTAGCGATGATAATGAGTTAGGCTCGCTACCTCGCAACCCAAGCCGAGCTCACTTGGCCTGAATTGATTTTTTTTAGAAAAACTTAAATGTTACATCACTTTTAGCGAAATGACTAGGCCGACTTGATTTTTTTTTATAAAAACTAAAAACTGACGCTTATAACAAAACGACGTCATTTTATTATAAAAGTTGAGCTTCGGCCCAAGCTTGGGCTAGGAAACTTTTTCAGACAAGCCTCATCTTATCAATCTGGGTTGGCCAGCTGACTTTAGGCCCAACTAAGGCAGACTCATTTATTACTGATATGTCTAGTAAGTTCACTTTCTCCCTTTTTGAATTAAGCACTAAAGTCAAATATGCCTCATAACCTTTTCTAAGAAGTCGTCTTACTTACGTGGCTGATATTATACTAGTCAAAAGACCAAATCGAATATCATGCACCACTGTTTTCGAATCATTAAAATCTTTGAGCACAACCATTTTCAACCCACATTCAACTATTACTTGATGTTTGGACAACCAAACAACGCTCAAAATCAAGTCAAATTCATGGAAGAGTAGCTCTATTAGATCAGCAACAAATTCTTTCCCATTTATCATAATAGGGCAATCTCTATAAACTTTATTCACATATACGCTACGTATTGGACCTCATTTTCGGAGCCCAAATATTCGGAGACAAAACAAAACCCGTCATCCCATAATGGTGGCGTGCCCACAAAAGTTGAACATCAAACAATTAAAATTTAGAGAGTCACAAGCCAAAATCCAATTATATTTCATAAATGAATTTTAAAAGAGTTTATACAAGCTCATTTCAAAATACAAATACAAAAATACAAAATACACACGACACAATATGAATGCCTATGCTTAAAATGATTCTAAATTGCAAAATTTTCTAAACTAACTTCATTACAAAAGTCTCTAACTATCTTGGAATTCCAATGTCTTGCAATGATCGCTAATCTTCTCCTTCTGTACCTGAGGAGGGAAGCGTGGGGTGAGTTACACAGCTCAATGGTTAATATATTTATAGCCATTGGCAACGAGCTACACAATCAAACATGCATATACTTTCCCTCCATTAGGCCTTGACTCTTCTGGTTGTGGGCTTTTGCCTTTGCTGATTGGGCTGGCTTTGTATGTATTTATTTTGGTAGGGCTGGGCTCCTTTATGTATGGGCCTCTTTTGTTCTTTTTCTGAGGGGAGGGCTTGTCCTCACCTGTTGACTGGGGTATGCCCCTGAGCTTGTGTACATACCCTATTCTTTTGATAAATATTTACCTTTTATAAAAAAAAACATGCATATACTTCATAAAATCATATACATCTATATCTCATTAGGCTAGCAATTCAATCACTCACAATTCAAATTCACAACTCATAGATCAACACATCATCACATAGAACATGTAAAGTGTAAGTAATCATCAAAACATAACACTCAATCTTGCATCATAACTTGACAAATCAAAATGCAAATGTACAAACAAGAGTTCCGTGGAATGAAATAGATAAACCGAAGTTTATACCGTAAACAAAACGAGTTCGATTTCTCAGGATCTCGTGGCCTCAAGCGGACAGCCGGGAGAAGGTTATATGTCAATGTGCACATGACTAACAATACGTTCCTCTCTTGCCCAAACACAATCAAATTTATGCTCAATTCATTTCCATACATTTTTCATATTCTCATATTTCTTTCATTTCATCATATTCTCATTTTTTATGCCTTTTCTTCTTTTCATTCAATTCAAAATGTCATAACCTTTTTCAAAGTATAACATGGTCAAAATTCATCATGCATTTTCAAATCTTTACAACAATTCACATTCACACAATTTAAGCACAAACACACAAGTAGGGCATTTACCCATCACACTCACTATAAACATATTATCCACCTATTTTCTTGCAAAAATCCAAGTCATGCTTGTTTTTCCTCTTGTTCTTGGATTGCCACCCCTTGGTTTCCTTCAAACAACTAAGTTCTCATTCAACACAACATTCCCATAGAAATTCATAAAACTTCAAAAAATCACAAAAATGAAATCAATGCTAAGTTAGGCTTAGGCTTAACCTACCTATAGTCTATCTAGGTTGGACAAACCAAAAAATAGTTTAGAAATCCATAAAAATCCATCTAGGGTTTCTCCTCTTTCTTCCTACACAAACTCATTCTCTTCTCTAATCCCTTTTTGTTTTTCCACTAAGCAAGAAGAAAGATGATGCTTACCTTATGTTTAGCCCAAATCTTCTTCTTTCTCCTTCTTTCTCCTTTTCCCCTAGCTTCCACGCACTCTTCTTTCTTTTCTCTTCTCTTCTCATGACTTTCTCTTCTCTTTTTTAACTCCCACGATCTTCCTCTTCTTTTTTTTAAATAATATCACATTATGCTTTCTCATCCCTTTTTACCCTTCATTTAATTGGTTTTCCCTATTTTGCCCCTTTTTGTCCATCAACTACTAACATCTTAACTCCTTATTTTGATCAGGTAAATAAAGAAATCTGATAATACTTCCTTCTAGAAACATGTTACTCATTTCCTTAAATTTCTAATGATCTCAAAATCATCCAATTCAGTTTAGTAATTTGGAAGATATGCCTCAAACATTATCAGGTTACTCATATTAAAAAATAGTTCACTATACACAACTTCCATTGGGAAATTCAACATCTTAGAGACTGAATCATAATTCGACTTCTTGAGAACATTTGTAGGCCTATACCTCTAGGTTCCTTCAAATTAAAAATTATCTCATTTGGATCACTACAGGAAAATTTATGCAAAAATTACCGAAACATGTCCAGTAAAACAACACCAATTCACACCATTTCAACTGATTATCTCACTTTCGTTCCATTAATCTTTCTCAAATCAATTCAGAATGCTATTAATTTTTGTGAAGAGTTAGAAAAAGGTCTTACAAATCTAATGGCTCAAGAATCAAGTATTGTGAATGTCTAGAGAATAAGTTATGATAAAAAGAAACAAGACTATTCAGTAAAAAACAAAATCCCAAATGCACGATCGTGCATTTGCGCGACGGTGCAAATTTCTCTTCACCTCCAAAGTCGTTGTTGTGCTTTTGCATGACGGTATTTTTTGGCCATCCCTCAAAGTCACCCTCATGCTTTGCACGATGGTGCTTTTGGCCTAAAGTCTTAAAAGTCACCCTCGTGCTTTTGCACGACGGTGCTTTTCCACTTCTTTTTCTCCACCAACATCCCAAATTCTAAACTCCATAACTTTTGATCTAGAATTTCAACGTTTGCAAACTTTATATCAATGGAAAGCTATACAATTTTTATGTAGAAAATTTTATCAAAATTTGCCTAGATCAACCCAGAAATTTCATGGAAGTTCAGATCCAAAATTCAACTTTCTCCTATTATTCATTCTCAAAATTTTCAAAGTTCCAATTTTCAAATACCAACATTTCAAATTTTTATTTCTAGTTTTTCTACTCCATTTTAATCAACTCCTTCACCATAAATTCATACTACTCCAAAATATACAAATTTATTCAAAAATCATCAAAAACCTAGAATTCATAATCAACCTATTCATGCTCTGTTACTTTTCTGCAATTTCAACTTTCATTCTCAATCACTATTCTTCCTCTCAACTTCCATTTAAACTCAATATCATCCATAAACTAATTATAGTCCATGAGTAATCATGAACACTAATAACAGAACATACACACATATACTCACTCATCATCAACTTACTACATTCACTACCTTAATCTTGTATATCATTTCAAATTCAAGAGTTCTCCTTTTTCTTTACTTATGACTAATCAATAACAATTTCTCATTTAATAGTTCTAACTTCCAAGAAAAGTTCGGGGTCTAACAACTCTCCCCCTTAAAGAATTTCATCCTCGAAATTCTGACTTGAGTGATCAAACAAATGGAGGAAATGATGTCTTATGCTTTCCTCAGTCTCCCAAGTAACTTTTTCACTCGCCTAGTTTCTTCCAAATGACCATAGTCAATAGACTCACTCGGTCTTTCAATCACTTTCTTAACTAATTCCTTAATATATATATCTCAGATTACTCACAATTTTCTACTTCTTGTGTCAATAACACTAACATCATATCATATCAACATCTCTTAACATACTCACATATATCACATTACAAATCTAAGACATCTTCGTTGGTAATACTAACTCATAAGTCAATGGTTAGGCTCTTAATAACTTTATATAGACTAATACAATCCAAGCTTAGTTGATTCCTTATCCTAATCTGAGCACATTTTGCACTCAATCTAAACACACCTTGGGAAAGTGATATTCTTATAAACGTTTCATCCTTTACTTCATACCTTCAGTGTTGATCCATCAACTCCTTTATCTTCTGAAATCACTTAATTTCTAAAACTGATCAATTTCACTTATCAATAACCTTTCCAATCAATTTTGGCCTTCAACCATTTTTGGGCCTTAATCATCACAATACAAAAGAGAATGACTCTTTCTGCCCTCTAACTCCTCATACAGTATTGTAATGAAATCACTATGATAATGATTGCTATGTTTGGAGTCAATTAAAGCTGTACATTGATCCCATATTCCTATGAACTCTTAAAATATAAGCTTTAAGTATATCTCCAGCAATCAGGACTGTTGGCAACTCACAAGTGTGATCATTAACTTCTGCCTCCTTAACCATCAAACTCTATCTTAGTGTAGTTCTACAGGGATGTATAGCTTAAGTTACCATTTGTAATTTTCTAACAATCTCTTTACTCAATCTTTCTTTTTAGGTACACACACTTCTTATTTCAATCACAACCATATCATTCTTCTGATTCAAGCTAAAAATTCCATATTCATTTTCAATTTCCTTGATAAGATTCATAGATTTTGAGTTCTCAATTTGGACTCTTCTGAACTTTCCATCTAAAACTGCCCTTTACATTCAATGACTAGATGTACTTCATTTTTGTTCAAATCCTATGCTCTTTATTGTACTAGATTTGGTAACCTCAATATCTGAATTTGTACTATTCCATTATAAAATTGTCTATTCAATGTATCAGATTACATACTACCTTTACCAGTATAGCACTCATCTGTACGTTCCTTTCAAACTCAATAACTTCCTCAAACTTACAAAATCTATACATTCCCGAAATGACTCTGCACATCTAATGTCTACAAGACTTCAAAGCAATTACTATCATAGCACTTCTAAACCATGTATCAAAATCAACTCATAATACTTTAATTGTCTCATGCATACCAAAAACCACTTTATACTGTTACAACAAATTTTATCTTAATCTCTGATGTGAAACTTCATTATATATTGCTTAATCTCCACATCCAAATGGCATAATTAACATTGAGGTTATAGTTCCTCAAAATTCTTCTTACGTTCATCATTCATCCGGTTTACACATTTTCCTCAAATGTTCAAAAGTATTCTTCTTGACTATTCGAATACATTCAAGATCTCATCCATGATCATCATTACTAATTGATCTGATTTTTCTTGGATCACTTAAATTTTCTACTTCATGATACGGTCGGGGCATTGATAACTCCAACAGATATAACCCAAATTTCCTTATGCCCATAATTAATTCTTGTAATTCCTTAAGTGACTAATTCCTCAATGAAGGTAATATTATCTCATGTCATATTCAGTTTCCCACTTGACTTCTTTTCCCTAATGATTTTCTCTTTTTATCCGATTTCCTTTAATTCACATCGACTTATTCAATGCCTATTCATTCGTACTAATTCCTCCATATATTTCAATTTATTTGAATACTTCACTTTGTGTGTTGGTATCAAATTCCTCATATTCAATTTGTATCTCCCGAACATATTTACACTGATTATAATGTGGACCTGGATTCTCCTCACATTAGCAATAGTGTCACCTCGAATTTAGAATCCACTCTTATAGTTGGATACTTTACATCAACAAAATACATACCTTTTTCAATAGCATATTCTACCTTTATTGCTTGGGTCTCTGTTAGGGATAGGACTCCCATACTCACTTTCGAATCATTACATATTCATTTTCAATTTGTTTCTTCATTGATCACTCTTAAACTGAATCGTCTGATCAAATTAACCCAATTTAGGGAAATTCTTTTTTGAAATAAGATTCCTCGCTACAATCATCGATATTGTTCATGAAATCCTTATCAATCAACTATTTTCCATAATTACCTATCAGTCATTCTTAGTACCTCAAGAAGATCAATTTAACTATTTATAATATCTCAATAGGATCAATTTATGCCATAGTTTTCATGATCGAAACTGTTGGGACCCGATCTCGAGACTGGACCCAAAAAAAAAACAGAAAACGAATCAACGATTGCGAAACGAAAGGCAAATCACAAATCGAATCGGAATCATAAGACGGAAGAAACGAAAGCGAAGCGAATAGGAATCGAATTATCGAATAAAAAAAATGCAAAACAAATACGGAGCAAATTCAAAGCATACAAACGACGCAACTGAACTGATCAAAGGTCCGACATCCGAGAACAAATATCTTAGAAATAACTATCGCGTTGGAATCCGTAGACTAATCCAATATGAAACCGGTATAATTTTTTTCTTTTTTATCATTTCTTTCATCTTTATTCAATCTTCTACAAATCAAAACAATATAATTTTCCCTTTTGGAAAGTCATCCTCAATCAAAAATTCATTTCATAAGATTCGTCTTATACAAAGCAATTTATTTTCCAAAAAGCGTGCCCATGTTTCAAAAACGTGCCCACGTTTCAAAACAATACCAAATTCGAAAATGGAATTTAACAATTCCCCAACCTCCATTCATTAATAATCTTCTTATACATTCATACAAATCCCAAAATTCATCTTTTAACCAATACATATATTCTTCTATCTTTATTTGAGTGAAAATTCAAAGATAACTATTTGTATTTTTAAAAACCCAAAAACCTGCAAATGGTTTAAACACACTTCTATAATTCCTAATCAAAACTCACAATCATCGGACCACCCATCCGAAATCCAAAACACATTCATATTCAATTCCTTTATCCATATTCAATTCACATTCATTCTCATTTCAAGTCACATTCATAACTCAAGTTAATATACTAATTCATAAATCAATCCAAGCACAACCCAAATATATTCATATACAATCACAATTCATCTTCCATAATCCCATAATCATACACACACTTCTATCTCAATTCAATACACAAATTTCATAAATCTTCATAATTCATACATCTCATGAAATAATTGCTTACAAAAATCTTAATAGCATTCCAAGCCATGTACAAAACCAATACTAAAATCCATCATTCACATTCCAAAAATAAATACATTTCAAAATTTAATGGCATTTTCAAACCATATACAAAACTAAAATCCCAAATGCATAAAACACAAAACAAGTACGATCGAACAGATGCCTTGACTTCCTTTCATCCGATCTCTTGCTCAATACTTGGAGATGGAGATGAAAGGGGGTGAGCTTGATAGCTCGTGGATAACATGTTTATAAATTGAAACATAAGCAAAAATCATTTTCTAAACTTTTGTCATTTTATAAAAATCTCATAGTAGGAAATTCATCGGAAGCTTATTTTTTAAAACTTTTCAAATCATTCATAAACAATTTCAAATATTTTCACAGCAGAAAATTTGCAATTAATCATTTATCAAAATCTTCAAATTCTTCACAAATCACGAACAAATTTAACACATGAATGCATCACAAGCAAAATTAAAAACACATAACACATCGAAATGGTTTGGGTCGGTCCAAAACGGAACGTACTGCACATTCCCGCATAGCAGTCCAGTGTAGCCGTGAACTTATGGGAGTCCGAAATTGGAGCTCCAGTATCACTAGCGGGCAGGCGGCGAAGCCTATAAAAAACGAGACAAGTGCACTTGACTCTAACTTATGGGACCTAACCAAACCCACATAACACATAATTCATACTTAAAAATCTGATTGCCCGAAGGCACATTTCGAAAACTTAGTTTTTCATATTTTTCATATCGTGTCGTACTAGACACATTGACATTCAAAAATTCAGATAAATTCATATAGCAATTCAAATGTAATCTCAATTCATCAATCAATCTCATAACAATCAAATTCATATTCAACTTCTCAATCATACACAAACAAAGAGTGCAAAAATCATAGCAATTTCTTAAAATCATAATTTATCACTTCATTCATAAGAAACGAATTTCAAAAACTTTTCTTAATTTCTCAAATCATTAAAACTTGTAACCATTTTCCAAAAACATTTGGAAACAAATATAATTCAATACTTCCTTTCTTTATTTTTGAAAACGTAAGTAATAATATTTTTTTAAAATCTATATTAATCAATTAAAACATCTAAAATTTTGGAAATTTATAGCTTTTCACATCGAAATCCAAAGTTCGCAAATGTAGTATCAATAAAAAGGTAAAAGGAAGATTTACAACTTTCATGAAGGATTTAAAAACTAATTTGGCCATTAAGGGGGTCAAAAGTTACTGCCCAAATTGAAAATGTCTTACACAATGCCAGAAGTTTGAAAAAATCATATCTTTTAACACAATAGCCTAAAAATGTCACATTTTACCTCAATGGAAATATAAAAGGATGATTTACAAATTTCATGAAGGAAGCAAAAATCAATTCAATCATTAAAAGGGGTAAAAACTCACTCAAATGTACTGCCTATAAAATGACCAATCAAACAGTAAAATAAACATATGAACAGTAACTGAATTCTTCCAATCCCCATAACTCCTTATTCCTAACTCCAAAAATTACATATCATACCTCAATGGAAAGGGTAAAAGACAATCTACATCTTTTATGAAGGATGCAAAAATCAATGAAGGCTATAAAAAGGTGAAAAACCCTTCCAAAGATACTGCCTATAAGATGACACTTCAACAGTAACTGAAATCTTCCAAACCTTATAACTTCTTATTCTTAACTCCAAAAATTGCATATCATACCTCAATGGAAAGGGTAAAAGACAATCTACATCTTTTATGAAGAATGCAAAAATCAATGCAGGCTTTAAGGAGGTGAAAAACCCTTCCAAAGATACTGCCCACACAAAACCCTTATCAACAGTAACTACAATATTTCAAACTTTATAACTTCTTCATCATAAGTCCAAAAGTGACAAATTATATACCATTGGAAAACTCTAAACATGTAATACAATCTTCTAGAAGACCTCCCAATCCAATTCAAGCTCTAAGAGGGTCAAAAATACAAACAAAGTTTCTGTCCATTTTTTTAGAAATTTGACAGCACCTCCCCTAAAAATCAACTAGCCAAATCTTCAATATTCAACCCAAACTTAAGCACCTGCACAAAACTCAATCTCCCAAAATACAAACCAATCCATATATATACACTCAAATGGCATTAACCACACTCCTATACATCTAATCATTTTCAAACTATAAAGAAACACATTTCAAAGACTTACTTCTCATATCGGGTCATACTCAAAACACTTTCATTCATAATTTCCACAAATTCTCATTCACATTACACATTCATCATCTAAAATTTTATATGGAAAGTTTACATTCATTCAAAACCAATGAAATGATCAATTGAAGGCAATTCTCAAATTATTCAAATCTTTCAAACAATAATGAATTCGATAAAGATTGCAATTTCTTAAGTCATTTCCAAAAGCAAGAAAATTTAACCATTCAAAATAAAAATTAAAAAACCCTTTTCACTTTCTTGATTTTTCAAGAACACAATAGTAGCTTATAATTCAAAATATAAACACATTACCCATCTCAATTCCATGCTTGAAATTGTCCCAAGCTTCAATTTCTCCAAAGTCTCTCCTTAATTTTCGTAATTCAAGACATAAACCCTAATTAATTAAACATCCAAAATTTAACCAATTAAACAATGCTATCTCCAAAATTGAGCTTAGAAATCACAAGCCCATAACAATCTTATGCCAAATGAACTAAAAACTCATTAAAAACTCAAAGATCAAAAACCATCTCTTACCTTTATCTTCTTCATTTTCAAATTTTTCTTAGGTTAGAAGGAAGCTCTTGTCTTCTTCCATCTTTTTCTTCATGAATCAACGGAAAACCTTGCTTGAAACCCACAAAATTTGAAACCCTAGCTATTTTTCTTCTTCCTTCATCTATCTACACCGAACATGCTTCTCCCTTCTTTCTGTCTTCTTTTTCTTCATTCATTTGTTCAAAGTCGTGGTCTTCATGTTAAAAACGACAGCCACCTCTTTCCATGTCATTAATGAATGCCAAAAGACCTTAAAGCCCTTCCTTATAAGCCTTTAAAACTTAACACTTAAGTAAACTTCCAAAATTTCCCCTAAAATTCATTTTCATTCAAGCTTACTTTAGGACATTTTTCTAACCATCAAATTGAAAGAATTTGCCAAAACTTCCTTCTAGAGAAATGTTCCTCATTGTCTTAATTCCATAACGCCACAAAAATTATTTAGTTATAGTCCAAATATTTCGGACTATCATTATGCTAAAACATTTTTCAGCACTTTAATTCCATCCAAAAATTGACATTATTAGAGACTGAATTAAAATTCACTTCCTCCAGACAAATTGTATCCTTATCTTTCTAGTTTAATCCAAATCAAGAATCACTTCATTTGGATTACTAGAGTAAAAGTTATGGCCAAAATACTTTCAGATTTTTCTAATCGAAGACTGCACACTAAACCCGACTTCCATTCAGAAATTGGAAGTCTTAGAGGCTAAATTGAAATTCAATTCCTGCATAAAACTTGTAACCCCATGTCTCTATTTTAATTTTCCACAACAATAAACTCAATTGGATCTCCACAGATCTAGAATTCACCAAAATACTGAACCATGTTCAGAAAAATATCTAACTCACTTTGATTAAATCAATCTCTTTCAATTAAATCTCAAAAATTATAAATTTTTCATTATGATGAAGATAATTGTCTTAGGAATCCAACGCTTCAAAAAATAAATCAATCGGATGTCGGACGGAAAATTTATAAACAAAAGATTGAACAAGGGTCGGATTAGGGGAGGAGAATAGCAAAACAAAAGGATTTTTCATATATATATAGATATATATATATAGCCAAAATTTCCAAAATTCATAACTCTTGGTCCAGAACTCCAAATTTGATAAATTTTGTATCAATAGAAAGCTTCAAGTAAGCTCTACAACTTCCATGCAAAACTCGAAAATCAATTTGGCCTCTAAGGAAGTCAAATTTCCAATCAAAGATTCTGTCCACTAATAATCATGCTAAACAATAACATAAACTTCCAAAAATCATAACTTCACATTCCATGGTCCAAAAATTGCATACTTTACTTAAATGGAAAGATAAAAACATAATATAAAACTTTTATGAAGAACATAAAAGCAATTTCAACCTCTAACTAGGTAAATTTTTCAGTCAAAGATTCTGCCATAATATTGGTCAACCTACACCACATCCAAACCTTAAAATTTCATATCTTCCAATTCTCATATGCACAAATAACATATTATACATCAATGAGAAGCTAGGAAAATCTTCTATGACTTTCAGGTAGACCCTTTAACTCAACTCAAAACACATGAATACAGAAATTGGCCTCAAAGCAATACACACAAACTTACCCGTAATAATATTTTTCAAAAACAAAGCAAAATAACCTTATCTTCAGAAGCTCATAACTTTCACTATCGATATCGAAAAATATCATACTTTATGGCGACAGAAAGCTTTCAACATAAGCTACAAGTTTTATGCAGATCATTTTCTCAAATTCTACCTAAATCTAAAAGTCAACTCTCTATTTCCAAAAAGTCAAACTTTCTTAATTCTCCAAATTCTCACACTTTTACTATTTATTTCTTGCTTTTCATCTTCCATTTCAATAACTCATTCACTTTAACTTTCATAACCCTTACGAATCTATTCAAATTCCAGAGTCATCAAAATCGATCACTTCTTTTCTCATCAATTTTCTTAAAGCATAAAAACATCTTTCACACAATACATATATAAAAATACTCATTTCATACATTTAATAATTTCTAATTTTCACTTAAAGATCGGGGTCCAACAGAAACACCCCTTAATATAAGGCTCAATGAGATACTAAACAATTTCATTTACTCTAATATCTTGGCATATATCACTAAAATCATTTCATCTTATCTAGAGATGTATTTTTTCCAATTCAACAATTAGTAGCTTATGCTAAGGATACTTTAATCCCATTTAATTCTAGATAAATCTTCTCCTTTTGTGCCAGTCCTCGATCGTGGAAATTATGCCATAATTGTGTTCTTCTTCTTTGTCCTCAAATTCATCACATATTGTAACATCATTAACAATCTTAATTCCTTCCTAGTTGATCACTACAAGCACTTCCACATCTTGCTCTAGCTCATCTTAGATTTTGAACTATAAGAACTATGACCAACAATATTCAATAAGTCATAGATTGCTTCTTATATCATCTCCATCCATATAATACACATAGGCTTAGCATTCTCACTTATCATGGTGTCCCTATTATCAGATGTGGACTCACAATGATAAATCAACTTACCTTTAACACTATTTTTTTTCTGCCGTTATCCTCTCACCTTCCAATTACCATATATCATCATGCATACCTATGTTCGCAATCAATTCGGAATCATAGATGCATACTCATCCAAAAATTTTGGTCTCAATTTCACAAACATATTCTTATACTAAATCAGAACTCTTGTCACATTTTTTTTAATTCAAACATTCATTTCAAGTCCAAGTTCAACCTCTCAAAGTCACTTTTCACTTGCCTCGTACTTTTTATTCTCACCAGTTCTACTTATATTCTTATTTTTAAAAGTCCTTCAACTTTCCTCTTCTCTCTTTCTTGCCTAAAATCCTATCTTATATGCATTTGTAACTTTCCCCTAATATCTTTGTATACTGAATTACAAACTCTTATCAGAATACTCATATAATCATTTCGGTTCCAAATTCATTCTTTTTATGATCATAACAATTTTATGATTTCATTTCATTATGCCTGTACACTTTAGTCCCCTATACTGTATCCAAATATCGATCTCATATGTACTTAATCATATTATTCTATAATTTATCCAAAAACTTTCCTTATCTTACATTCTAACCAAACACTATTCTTCTAATCATTTCTATTAGTCCAAACTCTTAACAGAAGTTCACACATGCAACCCATACGGTTGCAATTACTAGGATTCTATACTTATCAGTACCCTTCTCTAATGGTGAGGAATCAGATGAAACAAATCCTTACAAAACTCCTTGTATTCTTTTACGAGGTGGCATTTTACTCCTTCGATAAAACACTAATGTTTCAGCTGACTTTCATTTTTAATCTTATTCCCTACATGTATGCATGATATGCATGTCACTTAATGTAACACATTAATTCAAAATACAAAATTAATCCCATAGCCTACCAATTCATAACACTATACATTCTAAGCTTAGGAAAAACCTAGTCGCTTTGATACCAAATTGTTGGACCCCATTTTTCGAAGCCCAAACATTCGGAGCCAAAATGGAACCTGTTATCCCATAATGGTGGCATGCCTATAAAAGTTGAACATCAAAAAATTAAAATTTAGAGAGTCAAAAACCAAAATCCAATCATATTTCACAAATGAATTTTAAAAGAGTTTATAAAAGCTCATTTCAAAATACAAATACAAAAATACGAAATACACACGATACAATATGAATGCTTATGCTTAAAATGATTCTAAATTACAAAATTTCCTAAACTAACTTCAATACAAAAGTCTCTAACTATCTTGCAGTTCCAATGCCTTGCAAGGATCGCTAATCTTCTCCTTTTGCACCTGAGGAGGGAAGCGTAAGGTGAGCTACACAACTCAGTGGCTAATATATTTATAACCATTGGCAACGAGCCACACAATCAAACATGCATATACTTCATATAATCATATACATCTATATCTCATTAGGCTAGCAATTCAATCATTCACAATTCAAATTCACAACTCATAGATCAACGCATCATCATATAGAACATGTCAAGTGTAAGTAATCATCAAAACATAACACTCAATCTTGCATCATAACTTTGCAAATCAAAATGCAAATGCACAAACAAATGATTCAAGAGTTTCATGGAACGAAACGGATAAACTGAAGTTTATATCGTGAACAAAATGAGTTCGATTTTTCAGGATCTCGTGGTCTCAAGCGGGCAGCCGAGAGAAGGTTATATGTCAACGTGCACGTGACTAACGAAATGTTCCTCTCTTGCCCAAACACAATCAAATTTATGCTCAATTCATTTCCATACATTTTACATATTCTCATGTTTCTTTCATTTCATCGTATTCTCATATTTTCATGCTTTTTCTTCTTTTCATTCAATTCATAACCTTTTTCAAGGTATAACATGGTCAAAATTCATCTTGCATTTTCAAATCTCCACAACAATTCAAATTCACGCAATTTCAGTATAAACACATAAGTAGGGCATTTACCCATCACATAACAACTATAAACATATTACCCACCTATTTCTTTGCAAAAATCCAAGTCAAACTTGCTTTTCCTCTTGTTCTTAGATTGTCATCCCCTGGTTTCCTTCAAACAACCAAGTTCTCATTCAACATAACATTCCTATAGAAATTCATAAAACTTCAGCAAATCACAAAAATGAAATCAATGTTAAGTTGGACTTAGGCTTAACCTACCCAAAGTCTATCTAGGTTGGAAAAACCAAAACCTCGTTTAGAAATCCATAAAAATCCATCTAAGGTTTCTCCTCTTTCTTCCTACACAAACTCATTCTCTTCTCTAATCCCTTTTTGTTTTTCCACAAAGCAGGAAGAACGATGATGTTTACCTTAGGTTTAGCCTAAATCTTCTTCTTTCTCCTTCTTTCTCCTTTTCCCCTAGCTTCCATGCACTTTTCTTTCTTTTCTCTTCTCTTCTTATGACTTTCTCTTCTCTTTTCTAACTCCCATGATTTTCCTCATCTTCTTTTAAATAATACCACATTATGCTTGCTCTTCCCTTTTTACCCTTCATTTAATTAGTTCTCCCAATTTTGCCCATATTAACTCCTTATTTTGTGTTGGATCGCGTATGGCCCGAGTATTCACAATACGCTGCGGAAAAGACCATACAACAACGTGAAGTACAACCGAAAATACTCAGAATGTATGAAAATACCTTTATGTCGTGGATTGGTTGTTTCTTTTCAGATTTCAAGACACTGCAATACGTGAATCCCCCTACCGGTATCCACACGAGTATGCACGATCCGAGCTACGGCTATGGTGTGCTAGCACGTCCTGAAACTCTTTCTGAATGCTGCAAGATTTTCCTCTCTGATGGTGGCTAGGGTTTCGTATCAAAATAGTGTCTCATTATAATGAGACCTAAGTTTCTCTATTTATAGAGAAACCCTAATCCCATTGAAGCCCAATAAGTTTTGACCCATTATATCTCATATAATAAAAGCCCGACAACTTAATTCAATCTAGCCCAATAAATATATCTACATATATTTATTCAATACCTAATAAATTAGGCCCAAGAGAATAAGCCCAGATCACATCACTCTTTGTGTGCGACCCTTGGTAGGCTCATTTGATGTTGGCAATGGGCTTGATCACACTTCAAGGCCCATAAGTCTTAAGCGGCCTCTAGCAAGACATTATGACTACCCAAATCAAATGAGGATCGATAATCCGATTTAACCTGTAGCCATGGTTATAAGCTCAGTCCTTTTGTAACACGATATCAAGATTAATCACAAGGCATGGTACATGTCAACCTTTGATTAATCATAGTTTCTTGATCCCCAAGTTGACTGATTATAACAAATGACATTGATGACTCCTCATCAATTCATTTGAGCACGGCCATGCATTTCTTCAGTCACACTTATCAAGAGGCCCAAATGATATCTCTCTCATTTAAGAGAGGTACAAATCTCATCTACGTCATTCATATCCCTCCGCATGATTCATTTAGTGTCCAACATAAGACTATTTGTTATTCGGTTAAAAATAACTTAGTCTAATATCAAAGCACCGAATTTCTCATGTAGGGAACCATGATGACTTCAGGTCAAAGGAATAAAGTCAAACCATATTAAGAATCACTAATGACATGAAACCATGTAGTATTCTTTATGTGGGTCGGTCCAATATATGTTCTCTAACATATATCTATGTTTTTGATTTGATATCTCATATCCATGATCAGTAAAACGTGATCATCAACAAGAACACATACTAGCCTTAATTCATTATTGTTCCACCAATAATGATCGACCAGGGACAGTCTAGAATAGTCTTACAACGTTTATGGTTTTACCATCAAGTCACATACTTGATGACATAAGTCTAAAACTATTTATGGAATGTAAATCACATTACATAAACGAAATACATGCATATATGAAAGGAATACCTCATAATATATTATTAACAAGTCAACATATTAATACATGAATCACAACTATCCATTAGCCTAGGGCACACTACTAACAATCTCCCACTTGCACTAGGCCTAATCGGTCAGATATCTAATACCCATAGACCTCGTATGACGCTCATGTTTAGGCTGTGGAAGAGGCTTTGCAAGTGGATTGGTAATATTTTCATCTGTGCCCACTTTGCATATCTTCACGTCTCCTCTCCTAATGATCTCTCTAATTAGATGGAAACGTCTGAGTATGTGTTTGGATCTATGATGCGAGTTTGGTTCCTAGCCTGTGCTATAGCCCCATTATTATCACAATAAAGGTCTATAGGACTTGCAATGCTAGGAACAACTCTAAGTTCAGTAATGAACTTCCTGATCCATACAGCTTCCTTAGCTGCATCCGAGGCAGCAATGTACTCAGCTTCAGTTTTAGAATCAGCAATAGTGTCTTGCTTTGAACTTTTCCAGCTCACTGCACCTTCATTCAAACAGAACACAAAACTTAATTGCGATCTAAAATCATCTATGTCAGACTGAAAACCAGCATCAGTGTAACCATTTACAATGAGCTCTCCTTCAAGTCCTCCATAGACTAGGAACATATCCTTAGTTCTTCTCAAGTACTTAAGGATATTCTTAACTGCTATCCAGTGACTCTCACTATAATTAGATTGGTATCTACATGTTAAGCTCAAAGAATATGAGACATCTGGTCGAGTACATAACATGGCATACATGATAGATCCAATTGTAGATGCATATGGTGTTGGGCCCCATTTCCAAAGCTCAACTATCGAACCGGAGTCGAAAACATAAGCGGGTGTCCAAACTCTTTGACCCTCATCGAAGAATTCTCATTCGCATGGCATCTCAAGCCCCAAAGGCGAGTCCACACAATGAAATTACAAAATCACAAAAATCACAATTGACTCCTTCAAGATGGAGCTCTTAGTCTCTAGTTCATTTAGAAACAAGAACCACCTCATTCGGAGCTCTATAGCTCTAGTTATGCTTAAGAAATCGAAGTAGGTTCATGGCCCAATCATGCTCTCCAAGCCAACCTCTCTCTTACTTCCCATAAAACTTTTTGATTTTAGCTCCAAAGGCTATCAATTTTTATGGAGAGGTAAAAAAAAGGGTTAGGAATCTAACACCTCAAGAATCGCCTCATTCGGAGGTCGGACGAAGGAGTTATGGCCAAACGAATCCGATATGTTCATATCCTGATTCCTACTGAACATACTTTGGCGCAAACACCATAACTCTCACTATAGATGTCGAATTGAATTCGTTTTTGTACGGTTAGAAAGTAGACATTTAGGGCTACAACTTTTGTGAAGGTCAAAATTTGAAATTCTGTGGTTATGGAGGGGGAGTCAAATTACACGGACCGTGTAAAAACCACACGGTCAGGCCGTGTAATTTTCTGTTGGAATAATGTTCCTGCGATGGAAAAACACAGCCCTTGTGAAATTCACACGGTGAGGCCGTGTAACTTTCTGTTGGAATAATGTTCCTGCGCTGGAAAAACACAGCCCGTGTGAAAATCACACGGTCAGGCCGTGTAACTTTCTATTAGAATAATGTTCTTGCGTTGGAAAAACACAGCCCGTGTGAAAATCACACGGTCAGGCCGTGTAACTTTCTGTTATCACCAATCTTTCACCCCAAGACCCCTCCAAAGGTTCCTAAACCCATCCTAACTTCCCCTTACCTCATATTCTTCTCCAATACCATAAATAAACCACTTCAACCCATCAAACAACTACAAACATCAATGAAACTCAACTCCAAAGGATTCATCACACACATCCTTCCCAAAATCAACATATTCTTCTAACACTAGCAAAAAATGGAATTCTCAACCAAAGATAAACTCATCCATCAAACTCAAGCTTTAATGAAACATAATCATACAAAATGAGTTTCTCAATTCTCAATCTCATTTGAAAACAAAACAACGCTTAAACAAGCTTTACTTACATGTCAACACATACATCAACTCAATACAAAATACAAATGATGCTCATGTTTGATATGCCTATAAAGCTAGCCAAATGTACTAAATACAAAAGACTCCTAGCTATCTTGGAGTGTTCCAAATGCCTTGCAAGGGTCGTTACTCTTCTCGATCCGCACCTGAGGAGGAAAATTTTATGGGTTGAGCTACACGGCTCAGTGGCTAACTTATTCATAGCATCATCATCACACAATGGATGAAACTCAATTCAAAACATAGCTTAGCATATCAAATGCAAATGCACAACCAAAAGGCTCGATGGTTCCATGAACAAAACAGAGAAACCGAAGTTTACTCCGTGAACGAAACGAGTTCACTTTCGGATCTCGTGGGCCACAAGCGGGCAGCCGGGAGAAGGCTTAACGTCGACATGCACGTGACTAACAAAACGGTTCCTCTCTCACCCAAACACAATCAAATGTCATACTTAGTTCAATTATTCATAAATTCATATTTTCATACTTTCCTTCTTTCCATTTAATCAAAATGCCATGACTTAAATTCAATGACATGACAATCATTCTCACAATTCAATCATTCATATACACAATGTCATGATTCAATTCAATGGCTTATCAATCATATCAAAAGGTCAATGCAGAACATGACATGAGCACAGCATAAAGCAATTTCCACACCATAGAAATTCAAACAATTCATTTAGCACACATTGCATACACAATGCATTTTGCTCATTACACAAAGACCATAAATAAATTACCCACCTTGACAATCTTGGAAAATCCAAAATCAATTGCCTCCTTCCTCTTGTTCTTGGATAGGCTCTTGATTTCTAAACATAGCAAAATTCCATGAATTTCAACTCAATTGGAAAATCCCCAATTTTCCATAATCACACAAAACTAAAATTAACCCTAATCAAACTCAATTTCAACCTACCCATAGTCCATATAGGTTAGGAAACCCAAAACCTAAATTAAAAACCCAAAAAAATTCCAAAGATCTCATCATCTTTTCTTCCTCCACGAAATCCCTCTCTCTCTCTAGGGTTTCTCCATCCATCACAACACAACCTATTTCGTAACTAAAGCATGGGGAAGATGAAGAACATACGTTATGGACCTTGAATCTTCTCCTTCCCACGAATTTCCTTCCTTTTTCCCTTGGATTTTTGATTTTTCTCTTCTTCTTCTCTACTTCTCCCACATTTCTCTCGCTCTTTTTCCCTTTCTCTCTCTTTCCTTGGGCTTGCACGAAATTCCCTCTTCTCTTATTAATTTTTGTCTTTTTATTAACTCCTTATTTTCCAAAATTACCCTCCACTTACTAGGACTTTCCAACTATGCCCTTGGTTGGTCTTTTAGGCTCTAATCACCACTTAACCTACTTAGTTCAATTCTAACTAAGCTACTCTTCTTTCTAATTCCAATTCTTCATCCTTCCATTTCTAAAAAAAAAAAAATTAAACCAATAAATAAACATAATTAATCAATTAAGCAATTTAGAAAAATTTAGAAAACCAAGATCCAACAACTCTCCTCCCCTAAAAGAATTTCATCCTCGAAATTCTTACTTGAGTCATCGAAGAGGTGTAGATACTTCTCCTTCATTGCTTCCAAAGGCTCCCATGTTGCCTCCACTGTCGAATGGTTTCTCCATAAAACTTTGACTAGCTTCACCGTCTTATTTCTCAAAACCTTTTCCTTCGAATCAAAAATCTCCACTGGTTGCTCTTCATAAGTCAAATCTTCCTTTAATTGGACTTCTGAAGGCTGAACTATATGTGAAGGATCTGATTGATACTTCCTTAGCATCGATAAATGGAAGACATTGTGAATCTTAGATAATTCCGATGGCAAAGCTAACTTGTAAGCTAAAGGCCCAATTTTCTCAATGATCTCATAGGGGCCTATATATCTTGGACTAAGCTTACCTTTCTTACCAAATCTCAAAACTCCTTTCCATGGAGAGGCTCTAAGAAACACTTTGTCTCCAACTTCAAATTCCATTTTTTTCTATGTGCATCTGTGTAGCTCTTCATTCGATCTTGAGCTGCTTTAAGCCTCTGTTTCACCAATTTAATTTTGTCAACAGTAACCTGTACCAACTCAGGTCCTACAATTCTTCTTTCACCTTCCTTATCCCAACAAATAGGAGTTCTACACCTCCTACCATAAAGAGCCTCGTATGGTGCCATCTGAATTCTCGAGTGATAGGAATTATTATAAGCAAATTAGATTAAAGGCAAATGATCATCCTATGAGCCTTTAAAATCCATAACACAAGCTCTCAACCTTGCTTCCAAAGTCCGTATTGTTCTCTTCGATTGTCCATCAGTCTGTGGATGGAAAGCTGTACTAAAGTGTAACTTAGTTCCCAACGCTTCTTGTAAACTTTCCCAAAACCTGGAGGTGAACCTGGGATCTCTATCTGAAACTATCGAACTTGGAATCCCATGAAGTCTAATTATCTCATCTATGTATTTCTTAGCCAAAACATTCAAAGAATCTTTCTGTCTAGTTGGCAAGAAATGAGCAGACTTGGTTAGCCTATCCACAATCACCCATATTGCATCATGCTTCCTACTGGTTCTTGGTAATCCCATCAAGAAATCCATCGTAATCTTCTCCCATTTCCATTCCAGAATTGACAAAGGTTTAAGCTTGCCAGAAGGTGCTTGGTGCTCAGCCTTGACTTGCTGGCACACTAAGCATCTTTTAGCATATTCTGCAACTTCTTTCTTCATCCCTTTCCACCAGAAATGCTCCTTCAAATCTCTATACATTCTCGTACTTTCAGGGTGCATTGCATAAGGCGCATTATGTGCCTCATCCAAAATTTTATCCTTTAACTCTTGCATGTCCGGAATACATAATCTGCTACCTACCACCATCAATCCATCTTCCTTTACCTCTACTTCAGAAGGTTTACCATTCTTTATATCTTCTTTGAGGTTACTCAAATACTCATCCTGTTTCTGCAATTCCTTAATCTTATCATTCAATACTGGCCTTACTCTAAAATTAGCCAATATACAATCCGATTCAGCTTGTGTCAATATCACTCTAAGCTTGGCTAATTCCTTCAACAAAGGGATATACATTATCTCTACATGTGCCATAGTTAACTTTCTACTCAGCGCATCTGCTACTACATTTGCTTTCCCTGGGTGATAATCAATCATCAAGTCATAGTCTTTTAACAGTTCTAACCATCTTCTCTGTCTCAGGTTCAACTCCTTTTGACTCATCAAATACTTAAGGCTTTTGTGATCTATATACACCTTGGTAGTGACTCCATATAAATAGTGTCTCCAAATTTTCAACGCAAAAATTATGGAAGCTAACTCTAAGTAATGCGTCGGATAATTCATCTCATAAGGTTTCAATTGCCTCGAAGCATAAGCAATAACCTTATCTCCTTGCATTAGCACATAACCTAATCCCCTCCTCGAGGCATCACTATAGACTGTGTATCCATCATCACCTAAAGGCAAAGTCAAAATCGGCGCACTCGTCAATCGATACTTAAGCTCCTCAAAGCTTTTCTGGCATTCATCTGTCCATACAAATTTATGATTCTTCCTTGTCAATTTGGTAAGTGGAGCGGCTATCATGGAAAAGCCCTCCACAAACCTCCAGTAATACCCAGCTAAACCTAAGAAACTCCTCACTTTTGCTAGGTTCTTAGGTGCTTCCCATTTCACCACAGCTTCTATTTTCCTCGGATCTACATGAACCCCATGCTCTGAAATCACATGTCCAAGAAACACGACTTCCTTTAGCCAGAATTCACATTTGTCGAATTTGGCATACAACTCGTTCCTCCTTAAAATCTCCAAAGCAATCCCTAAATGTTCCCCATGCTCCTTGTCACTTTTAGAATAAACCAATATATCATCAATGAAAACAATGATAAATAGGTCTAAGAAGGACTTAAAAACTCGTTTCATCAAGTCCATGAAAACTGCAGGTGCATTTGTTAATCCAAAAGGCATGACCAAGAACTCAAAGTTGTCGTACCGAGTCCTAAAAGCAGTCTTTGACACATCAGACTTCTTAATTCTCAACTGGTGGTAACCCGATCTCAAATCTATCTTGGAAAAGACTCTTGCCCCTTGCAATTGATCAAACAAATCATCGATGAGAGGGAGCAGATATCTGTTCTTAATAGTGATATGGTTAAGCTTCCTGTAATCCACACACATTGTCAACGATGCATCTTTCTTCTTTACAAAAAGGACCAGAGCTCCCCAAGGTGAAGAGCTCGGCCTTATGTACCCTTTCACCAATAAATCTTCTAACTACTCCTTAAGCTCCTTCAATTCTGTCGGTGCCATTCTATAAGGTCGAATTGAGATTGGCATTATGCCCGGAAGAAGATCAATGGGAAATTCAATTTTCCTAGGCGGTGGGAGTCCTGGTAATTCCTCGGGAAAGACATTCGGGAATTCCATGACCACAGTTATTTCTTATAACTTCTCTCCATTTGCCTTTGTATCCACCACGTAGGCCAGAAATGCTTCACATCCTTTCTTCATCAATTTTTCTACTATCAGAGTCGAAACCATTCTATTCGGACTCGCTTTTCTATCCCCCTTAAATAGCACCCCCTTGTCATTGCCAATTTCGAACTCCATGATCTTCTGTTTACAATCCAAGTTGGCATTATATTTTTCCAATGTGTCCATCCCCTAAATCACATCTAAACCTCCCATTCTCAAAGGCATTAGATCCACCACTAATTGTTCCTCTCCAATAAATATCTCACAGTCTCTATATACTTGACTAATAATAATACATTGGCCAATTGGAGTACTCACCATCAAAGGAGTATCCAATGGGCTCAATTCTCTACCATTCACAGTTCTACTCAAAGACACAAACGAATGGGTAGAACCCGGATCAATCAAAACAACATTTTCATCAAAAAGCTTAATCATACCAGTTACAACTTCTGGAGCTTTCTCTGCATCTTCCCTTGTTATAGCAAATACTCTAGCTAGTGCTTGTCCCCTCAGCCTCCCCGGAGGGTTCACTTTTTTGGCCGCATCAGAACTTCTACTGCCCATTTTTGTTACTGTCCTGTGCCCCACTATCTCTGACCTCTTTGGAGCTTGCATCTGACTTCCCTCCTGTCTTGAATTTTGAGGACACTCCCTTGTCATGTGTCCCTTCTCCCCACAATTGAAGCATGCTCCAGTCAGTCAGTAACATTCCCCTCTATGAAATCTGCCACAGTGATCACATTTAGGAATGGGCAACTTATCCCCATCTCCCCTCCTGCTGCCTCCAGCCGTTGAGGCCTGATGTGAGACAGTTTTCATCTATCTTGGCCTGCTCGCACCACTGCTGTTCTCCTCAGACTATGCAGGGAAAGTCCTGGCACTCCTCTCTAACCTAGGAGCACCATCTCCCCTCTTAAACTGTTCTCTCCCTATCCTCTTTCTACTCACAACACTCTTGATGTTCTCTACATTTTCTACTCTTAAAGCTGCTTCAACCAGCTGTTGCAAGTTGCAGAAATTCTGTGCCACCACTTTCTCTCTGATGGCCAAGTGTAATCCTGTGACATCCCATTACCCATGTGAGGGATAAAATTGTGAATTACGAGAATTATTGAGAAATTAGAAAGTGCAATTCATGTTTATGCTATATTTGATATGCACAATTTTTGCACATTAATATGATTGTACATGCATTCATGGCATTTTTTCGGGTATAATTGAGTTGTGAATGCGATTAAAATGTGATTTGGCAATTTTGGTCTATTTAGAATACTTCGAAATTTTTGTTGAATTTTTAGAAAAATATTGAAATTTGGACCAATCTTATTGAGACACGTGGACTAATCATTTAGTGACAAATGACCTACATGCAAAGGTGATATATGCCAGTATGGAATAGCGACATGTGTAGGACGTGCAATGTAGGCATGTAGTGTATAGACTTCGGTATAGCTCATTCCTCCGATGTTTTCTCTTCAACGAATGCATTGTTGAAAAATCTTCTTCTGGTTTTACCAAACGCCGATCATCAGTCATTATTGTTGTGTCAGTGATTCACTCTCACTGCTGGGAAATATTGCTTAAGCAAGTAAGTTTACGGTATATATATATATATATATATATATATATATATATATATATATATATATACAGTGGCATGTGAAGTTACACGGTGTAGTCTCGGTGAATGCATAGATTAGAGGATTGTTTTGAGAATAAGAATTGTTTAATATGGTGTTCAATGAACTCTAGATTGAATGATGCGTATATACCTGCTCAAGGGTTAGAAAAGCTGAAATGGGTGTGCATGCATTTTGTTAGAAGTGAAAGTTGCTTGTGTGAGGGTCGGATTTTGATGTTTTAAATGAATCTTGAATTTGATCTTATGTAAATGATTCGAACTGGATTAGGAGTTAATTGGAGTGAAGTTTTAGAGATTATTTTGGGTATAGAAATGAAAAATCTGGAAAAAGAAATCAGGGAAGACGAGTTTCAGAACCAGACATCGCGACGTGTTCTTTTGTACGTTGCGACATGTAGCTTATTTTGTTTATTCGTCGCGGCATCCATTTTTATCCTCGCCGCGGCTCATTCCTCTTTGTATGTCACGATGTATGAGACCCCCCCTTGAGCTCATCGCGGAGAATGTTGCAAAAATCCTGAGAAAACTGATTTTTTAGGCTGTACGTCGCGACTTCATCTTTTCTCCACGTCGCGGCGAGCAACCCTCCTTCGACTGCTCGAACATCCTTTTGTAATTTGACCATAACTTTATATATACTTATCCAAATTGGGTGATTTTTGATTTTCTATAAACTAGAGACATAGGGATACAACGTTTATGAAGAAATGAAGTTTTAATTCTGTCTATAAGAGTTTCAATTTTTGGTTGGAAGTTGAGGTATGAATTTTTTTGGAACTTATGAACCATCTAGAATATTTGGAGGAAATCTCTTGGTATACTGATCCAAATTAAATGATTTGGGTGTCTTTAGAAAGCTAAGAAATGGAAGAACAACTTTACAGAAGTAAGTTTTGTCTAATTTGGTCATTTACCTTATCTGATTTAGTATGGAAAGTTGACCCAAATATGTTTTATAGGAAAAATCTGAAGTGGTCAATGAACTATGAAATTATTTGACATTGTTTGCTCCAATTCAATTGTAATTATACTTGGTATTAATGAGGAATTGATATCTGAATGATTTCGATAAGGATCGCGTCTTTATACCCCAGAATTGTCATTGAACATACATTGTGCATACATTTTACACATTGATGTGCATGAAAGAACCACTTGTGTATTTATGCAAAAATGTGATAATTGTGAATGTGTTTTGTGTATTTTAGAGGAACATATCGGACGCCAATCGGATATTGCTGGACCATCCAGGCAATAGCTTATTAGAGCGTACTGTGAGTCAACTTAGATGATTTCCTAGGATTGATTGATTTGATTTGTTTACACCTTCCCATATTATTAAATTGCTTGCGATTTGTTTATGAATTCCAGACTTTAATTGTCCGAGGAGATCAATATTCGGGAATATATTGGAAGTGCTTTGATTGTGGCTTTGTGTGCTTTGAAATTCTGAATATTATGTGAATTCTCAACGGAAGTTGAATGCCGGACTTAGGTCCGATGATTATGAGTTTTGTATAAGCACCATATGTGATTGCTATGTAAGCCATATTAAGTTTTGATGCATTGGAAGTGTTATGAATTGATGTGGAATCCTTTATGATATGTGAATTCTCAACGGATGTTGAATGCCGGACTTAGGTCTGATGATTATGAGTTTCTGACTAAATATCATATGTGATTGTCTGATATGGCATAATCAGTATTTGATGCATTTCATAAATGCATGCTCAGATGAAGGCGTTGTGACTTGAGTTGCCAGTATGAAGCGCTTCCACGTAGAGCTTTGCTCCGTGAGATATGTGTGTGCATGTATAGCTATGCTCTGTGATTCTGCTCTAACTGAGCCCTATAGGCCAGTATTTGTATAAGAATGTGATAGGCACTCAGTCACAACAATAAGAACGAATGTGAGTCTCATGCATATAGCATTCATATAAGACTGAAACTCCTTGAATGATTTGCAAAGCTGAAGTGAGTGATACATTGATATGAACCGTTGCTATACCTGGCTACGTGAATTGTATGATCACATGAGATGCCATGTTATGTGAATATCAGAAATAGTTATATGTTCTGAATGAATATCGTGATATATGTGATGTTTGTTTGTAATCCGGTGAACTCATCAATGATGGTTCACTCACTGAGTTGCAAAACTCATAAAAAATTGCAATGTGGCTTTTCAGGTTCTGAGGAATTATTTCAGCTAGGCTAAATGGAGTATAGCCACTGAGGTCTGATATGGATTTAGGGGTCGGGATCAGTTTGCACTTGCACATGTCTTTATTGACTTTATTTTTGAATTATGTTCTACAAGAATTATACAAAGTGTATGTAAATGATTTGGTAATGAAATGACTTTATGGTTTCAAGTGTTTTGTATCTGAAATGGGCCCAAATTTAAGGTTAAATACTAATGTTTGTAAAGATTATAGCTTGGAAGTGGAAATGTTTTCAAATGACATGGGCCCAATTTGATTAGTATTTTCCGCTTGCATGTTCCTTATTTTTAAAGAATCAAATGTTTTGTAATGAATTTTGACTGAATGATCATTCTAGCATGCTACCCTTGCGGGGTACGTACTCGGATATCACCATGGATGTCGGGTATGTGTCTTGTGAGAGTGGGGTGCTAAATTTATGTTGGACCCCACACCCCACTCGTAGGTGTTTGCAGGTTATACTGCGGCGTGTATTTGCGGGTTATACCGCGGCATCTAACACAAATTGGTATTGTCCTCTTTAGTCAGGATTCGAACCCCTGGCCTCAAGGTTTTATTGCTATCTAGCAGCATGCCTCTTACCATTGAGCCAGTTGGCTCAATGGTAAGAGGCGTCCGCGTAAGCGGAACAAAACCGTGAGGTCGCGTGTTCGATTCGCGACCAAAGCGGACAATCTTGATGGAGTTAGATGCATGAGTATAATTCCAGAAACACACGCCCAAGATAACTCGCAAACACCCACGGTATGCATGGGTCTAACATTAAAAGGAGCGGACAATCTTGATTAAGGTTAGATGTCGGTATAACCCGAAACACACGCCGCAAGATAACTGCAAACACCTACGGGTGGGGTGTGGGGTCCAACATTAAAGGTGCCTTTTATCGTTGGACCCCACCCCACTCGTAAATGTTCAGATTATCTTGCGGCGATATATTCTTGATACATGACATCAACATAATAGTATTGTCCTCTTTGTCGAGTTTGAACCCGACCTCGAGGTTTTGTTGTTTCTAGAACCGCCTCTTACCATTGAGCCACTTGGTTCAATGGTAAGAGGCGTGTTCTTAGAAACAACAAAACCTTGAGGTCAGGGGTTCGAATCCTGACCAAAGAGGACAATACCAATTTGTGTTGGATGCCGTGGTATAACCCGCAAACACATGCCGCAGTATAACCTGCAAACACCTACGGGTAGGTTGTAGGGTCCAACAAATCCTGCTTCAAACCTTCGGCACCTAGTCGCTTCACTCATCGCTAAATCAGTTGCATAACGGGCCCACTATGTGAATCGGCACTCATATTCACTCACCGTCATCTCCCTCTGGGTGAGGCTCAGAAACTCTCTCTGCTTCTGCTGGATGTACACTTCAGACAAATACTTTTTCTTATAGACCATCAAGAAGTCCTTCCATGCCAACCCTGACGGCTTTAGCTGACTTCCCGGGACACTCTCCCACCAATGTAGAGCATCCCCTTGTAGCAAACTCGCAGCATAAACAACCTTCTCGTCATCTTCACAATCCATCTGATCTAGTATCTGTTCTATCTTCCTCAACCATGTCTTAGCTTCCTCGGGATCAGTAGTCCCGAAAAAGTCCACTGCTCTATACTTTCTCAGCTTGTCGAATTGATTCCCCTTCTTGACTGGGGCCGAAGCAGAAGATTGTGACATCCGGCCCATGGCCTGAGCAAATGCCTGAAACATCCTCGGATCTAGTGGAGCAGGTACTTTCTCCTGCGGAAGAGGAGACTCCCGCGACTATGACCAAGCGGGCTCACTATTTTGCCTGACAGAAACCTCAGCATTCACTGAGGCTATAGACTCATTAGTACTCTCCTCCTTTGGTGGAGAGTCAGGTGCGATCGATCCTTGCATAAATCCTCATGTCCTTCTACGAGTTAGCATTTCACTTCTTCAATAGAAACACTAAAGATTAGTTGACATTACTCTAAATCCGATTTCCTACATGTGTGCACAATATGCATGTCATTTAATACAATCAGTCAATTTAACGATCCAAACAATTAAGCACATAGCATAACAATTTATCCTAACATGCACTCTAAGCCTAGGAATAAATCTAAGCTTTGATACCACAAGATTTTGGGCCCCATTTCCGAAGCCCAACTATCGAACCGGAGTCAAACACATAAGCGGGTGTCCAAACTCTTTGACCCTCATCGAAGAATTCTCATTCGCATGACATATCAAGCCTCAAAGGCGAGCCCACACAATGAAATTACAAAATCACAAAAATCACAATTGACTCCTTCAAGATGGAGCTCTTAGTCTCTAGTTCATTTAGAAATAAGAACCACCTCATTCGGAGCTCTATAGCTTAAGTTATGCTTAAGAAATCGAAGTAGGTTCATGGCCCAATCATGCTCTCCAAGCCAACCTTTCTCTTCCTTCCCATAAAACTTTTTGATTTTAGCTCCAAAGGCTATCAATTTTTTTGGAGAGGTAAAAAAACGTGTTAGGAATCTAACGCCTTAAGAATCGCCTCATTCGGAGGTCGGACAAAGGAGTTATGGCCAAACAAATCCGATATGTTCATATCCTGATTCCTACTGAACATACTTTCGCGCAAACACCATAACTCTCACTATAGATGTCAGATTGACTTTGTTTTTGTAAGGTTAGAAAGTAGACCTCTAGGGCTACAACTTTTGTGAAGGTAAAAATTTGAAATTCTGTGGTTATGGGGGGGGGAGTCAAATTATATGGACCGTGTAAAAATCACACGGTCAGGTAGTGTAATTTTCTGTTGGAATAATGTTCCTGCGATGGAAAAACACAGCCCGTGTGAAAATCACACGGTCAGGCCGTGTAACTTTCTCTTGGAATAATGTTCCTAAGCTGGAAAAACACAGCCCGTGTGAAAATCACACGGTCAGGCCGTGTACTTTCTGTTAGAATAATGTTCCTGCGCTGGAAAAACACAGCCCGTGTGAAAATCACACAGTCAGGCCGTGTAACTTTTTGTTATCACCAATCTTTCACCCCAAGACCCCTCCAAAGGTTCCTAAACCCATCCTAACTTCCCCTTACCTCATATTCTTCTCCAATACCACAAATAAACCACTTCTACCCATCAAACAACTACAAACATCAATGAAACTCAACTCCAAAGGATTCATCACACACATCCTTCCCAAAATCAAGATATTCTTCTAACACTAGCAACAAATGGAATTCTCAACCAAAGATAAACTCATCCATCAAACTCAAGCTTTAATGAAACATAATCATACAAAATGAGTTTCTTAATTCTCAATCTCATTTGAAAACAAAACAATGCTTAAACAAGCTTTACTTACATATCAACACATGCATCAACTCAATACAAAATACAAATGATGCTCATGTTTGATATGCCTATAAAGCTAGCCAAATGTACTAAATACAAAAGTCTCCTAGCTATCTTGGTGTGTTCCAAATGCCTTGCAAGGGTCGTTACTCTTCACGATCCGCACCTGAGGAGGAAAATTTTATGGGTTGAGCTACACGGCTCAGTGGCTAACTTATTCATAGCCATTGGCAATGAGCCACACAATCATACATATATATATATCCAAAAAGACCAACAAAACAATCTTAGCATTTACAATATTCATACACTTAAACACTCATATAGGCATACACTTCATAATGACAATTCAACATTCACAAGTCAATTCCCATTTCATAATTCATAACATCATCACACATTTGATGAAACTCAATTCAAAACATAGCTTAGCACATCAAATGCAAATGCACAACCAAAAGGCTCGAGGGTTCCGTGAACAAAACAGAGAAACCGAAGTTTACTCCGTGAACGAAACGAGTCCACTTTCAGATCTCATGGGCCACAAGCGGGCAGCCGGGAGAAGGCTTAATGACGACGTGCATGTGACTAAAAAAACGGTTCCTCTCTCGCCCAAACACAATCAAATCTCATACTTAGTTCAATTATTCATAAATTCATATTTTCATACTTTCCTTCTTTCCATTTAATCAAAATGCCATGACTTAAATTCAATGACATGACAATCATTCTCACAATTCAATCATTCATATACAAAATACCATGATTCAATTAAATGGCCTATCAATCATATCAAAAGGTTAATGCATAACATGACATGAGCACAACATAAAGCAATTTCCACATCATAGAAATTCAAACAATTCATTTAGCACATATTGCATACACAATGCATTTTGCTCATTAAACAAAGACCATAAATAAATTACCCACCTTGACAATCTTGGAAAATCCAAAATCAATTTCCTCCTTCCTCTTGCTCTTGGATAAGCTCTTGATTTCCTAAACATAGCAAAATTCCATGAATTTCAACTCAATTGGAAAAACCCAATTTTCCATAATCACACAAAACTAACATTAACCCTAATCAAACTCAATTTCAACCTACCCATAGTCCATATAGGTTAGGAAACCCAAAACCTAACTTAAAAACCCAAAAAAAATCCAAAGCTCTCACCATCTTTTCTTCCTCCACGAAATCCCTCTCTCTCTCTAGGGTTTCTCCATCCAACACAACACAACCTATTTCTTAACTAAAGCATGGGGAAGATGAAGAACATACCTTATGGACCTTGACTCTTCTCCTTCCCACGAATTTTCTTCCTTTTTCCCTTGGATTTTTGAATTTTCTCTTCTTCTTCTCTACTTCTCCCACGTTTCTCTCTCTCTTTTTCCCTTTCTCTCTCTTTCCTTGGGCTTGCACGAAATTCCCTCTTCTCCTCTTAATTTGTGTCTTTTTATTAACTCCTTATTTTCCAAAATTTCCCTCCACTTACTAGGACTTTCCAACTATGCCCTTGGTTGGTCTTTTAGGCTCTAATCACCACTTAACCTACTTAGTTCAATTCTAACTAAGCCACTCTTCTTTCTAATTCCAATTGTTCATCCTTCCAATTCTAAATAAATAAATAAAAAACCAATAAATAAACATAATTAATCAATTAAGCAATTTAGAAAAATTTAGAAAACCAAGATCCAACATATAGAATCTTACTCATGCGCTCAACCTCTTTACCTGAAGTAGGACAATCCTTCCTAGAAAGCTTGATTCCATGTGACATAGGCAAGAATCCTCTCTTGGAATCTTGCATACTGAACCTTTCAGTACCTTATCTATATATGTGCTCTGACTTAGACCTATAAGCTTTCTTGATCTATCTCTATAGATCTTAATGCCTAAAACATAGGCAGCCTCACCTAAGTCTTTCATTGAGAAACATTTCCTGAACTAAATCTTGACACTCTTTAAGGTCGGAATATCATTTCCAATGAGTAATATGTCATCAACATATAAAGCTAAAAAGACAACAGCACTCTAACTAACGTTTTTGTAAACACAAGGTTCATTTTCATTCTTGATGAATCCAAGCTCTTTGACAACTTCATCAAAACGAAGATTCCAGCTTCTTGATGCTTGCTTCAATCCATAAATGGATCTTTGAAGCTTGCACATCTTTCTCGAATTCTTAGGATGGACAAAACCCTCAGGCTGTATCATATATACATCCTCAAGTAAGTTTCCATTAAGGAAAGCCGTTTTGACATCCATTTGCCATATCTCATAATCATAGTATGCAGCTATGGCAATAAGAATTCTAATGGATTTGATCATGACCACTGGAGAAAATGTCTCATCATAATCTATTCCATGAACTTGTCGATAACCTTTAGTAACAAGTCTTACTTTATAAGTGTGCACATTTCCATCCATGTCGAGTTTCTTTTTGAAAACCCACTTACATCCAATGGTCTTGAAGCCATCAGACCGATCAATCAAAGTCCAAACTTGATTGTCATACATAGATTGCATCTCTGTTTTCATGGCCTCTAACCATTTAGAAGATTCTGGACTTTGCATAGCTTCTTGATAGGTTGTGGGCTCATTATGATCGATGAGCATCACATTATCATCATCAGTAACGAGAAATCCATATCTCTCGGGCTCATGACGAATCCTATCAGATCTACGTAGGCCTTGAGTTATTGAAGGTTTCTCATCAATAGCTTGTGAGCTCGCTTCAATCTCCTTTTTAGGCTCAATGTCATTTTGTGAAACTTGAATTTCTTCAAGTTGTACTTTACTCCCACTGTTTCCTTTGGAAAAATTCCTTCTCTAAGAAAAAACCATTTCGAGCAACAAACACTTTGTTCTTTGATGGGATGTAAAAGTAATATCCTTTAGTTTCCTTAGGATATCCCACTAAAAAACAAATTTCAGATTTGTACGCTAACTTGTCAGCAATTGGACGCTTCACATAAGCCTCACAACCTCAAATCTTTAGAAAAGATAGATTGGGATGCTTCCCAGTCCATATCTCATAAGGTGCCTTTTCTACAGCCTTTGAAGGAATACAGTTCAGTATGAATGCTGCAGTTTCTAAAGCATATCCCCAGAAATATTTTGGAAGATCAATTTGACTCATCATTGATCGAACCATATTTAATAGAGTTCGATTTCTCCTTTCAGAAACACCATTCCATTGAAGAGTTCCTAGAGGAGTCAATTGTGAAACGATTCCACAATCCTTAAGATAATCATCAAACTTTTGGCTTAAGTATTCAGCTCCTCGATCAGATCGAAGGATTTTAATTGTCTTGCCAAGCTGATTTTGTAATTCATTCTTATACTCTTTGAACTTTTCAAAAGATTTAGATTTGTGCTTCATTAAATAGACATACCCATATCTACTGAAGTCATCTGAAAAAGTAATGAAATACAAATAACCTCCTCTCGCTGAAATGCTAAAAGGACCACATACATCAGTATGTATAAAACATAATAGCTTATTGGCCCTTTCCCCTTTACCTGTGAAGGGGGCCTTTGTCATCTTACCCAGTAAACAAGAATCACATGTCTCAAAAGATTCAAAAGAATCAATGAATCCATCTTGATGGAGTTTTGAAATGTGTTTTTCATTTACATGGCCTAAGCGACAATGCCAGAGATAGGTTGGGTTCAAATCGTTAGATTTAAACTTCTTGGTATTTATGTTATAAATGGGCTCATTTGTAACAAACTCAGTGTCTAGAGTATAAATGTCATTTAATTGATGTGCAATGCCATATAAAATGTCATTCTTATAAATGGAAATACTTATATTCTCAATAGAAAATTTAAATCCATCATTCTCTAAACAAGCAAAAGAAATAATGTTCCTACTCATAGTAGGTACATAATAACAATTCTTAATTTCCAAAATGAGTCCAGTAGAAAAAATAAGATCATAAGTCCCCACGGATAAAGCAACAACTCTTGCTCCATTTCCCACGCGCAGGTCGCTCTCACCAACCATCAATCTTCTAGTCCTTCTTATACTCTGCATATTAGTACAAATGTGAGTTTCAGCTCCAATATCTAATACCCAAGATGCAGAAGGAGTAAAATTGATCTCTATCACAAAAATACCTGAAGAAGTAGTCGCACTATTCTTCTTTTCTTTCAGCTCTTCCAAATAGAGTTTGCAGTTCCTTTTCCAATGACCAGGTTCATTGCAGTGAAAGCAAACTCCCTCCTTGGATGCCTTAGTCTTAGCTTTGGGCTTGGACTTAGGTACTTTACCTTTGCCCTTTGCTGTGCCCTTTTTCTTGAAACCCTTTCCCTTTTGAACCACAAGAACTTCATTGGTGGTCTTAACCTTTTCCTTTATGTTCTCTTCAGCAGTTTTCAGCATCCCATGCAATTCATCAATGGACTTCCCTATATTATGCATGTTGTAATTAAGAATGAACTGATCATATTCATCAATCAAAGATGATAGAATAAGATCAGTTGCCAATTCTTGACTAACAGGTGCACCTAATTTCTCAAGATGATGAATGTAACTCTTCATCTTGAGAACATGAGCACTCACGAATATGCCAGGAGTCATCTTGCATGAATTCAATGCCTTAGTGGTTCTAAACCTCTCTTGGTGTGCTTGCTCTTGAAACATAGTTTTCAGTTGAGCCAGCAAGTCATAGGTCCCCATTTCCTCTAAATCCTTCTGAAGGTCAGAGATCATGGCGCCTAACATAAGGCATGACACATCTGTAAAGTCATTGATATGCTTCGTGTAAGCATCCTTTTGAGCCTTAAGTGCATTTGTTGGTGGTTCCTCAGGAATGGGTTCTTCTAAGGCATAAAGCTTTCTTTCTTGCTTGAGAACAACTCTCAAGTTCCTATACTAATTTAGGAAATTTGTTCCATTAAGCTTTTCTTTCTCTAGGATAGATCGCACAGAAAGGTTGGTGGATGGAGTAGCCATAATCTACAAAATCATGCAATAAGGGTCAACATTCTTATTATTAAGAGGTGTTAGCTCCCACTTAAATAAATAACCCTCAATTGAAAAATGAGAGAAACAAGATCCATATTTCACTAAGTCCTAAGAAAGCTTTGACTTAACACTCAAGACTTAGTTATTTAGGTAGAAAACTCTTTTCAATTACATCACATGTAACTCTTGATGAATTTATAGTAAAATACATGTTATGTACTGCATGTATGTAAAAACCCAATCTTATGCCCTAAGCCCAAAACCGTTTTGATAGCTTAGTCAAGTTTAACCATACTTTACCTATGAATAGCACCATTATTCAAATGTCTTCCCTTGATGATCCCCACATGCCTTGCTTTGGCAAAAACCCACATAAGGATAAGCTAGAGATAAACATGGGTAAAGTTTTATGGAAGGCATAGAAACTTAATATTATCATGAGGGTCGTTCTTAGTACATTATGAAGGTTACTAATCCTATTAGTAAGGGTGTTTGTACTATGCTAGTTCTAATCCTATACTGCAACATACTTGAGTATATATATATTATAAGCATAGAATAGTAATTTACACATGAATATAAATATTCAAATAATATAAACACATGTAAAAACACCCAGAATATATAACATGTAACGAACAAACACGCGTAAGAAACACGGCGGTCCCGCTAATCAAATATGGAGACTTTTGTGGTTTCCAATTCTTGGTCTTTTAGAATCCTTATCTAACAAGGAATCTAGGTTTTCCGAAAATCATATGACATATGAAGATCGGTTGCCCTCCTAGTATCCTTTTCCAACATGGATACTTGTGGTTTCCTATTCCAAATCCATGTCTTGCAAGATAGAAACCCTAGCAGCCACCACCTATGCATCTTCGGCTATAACCCTAGACACCACCTTGAAGGAAGTTTCGGTTATCATCATATGTTATGGCCGAAACCCTTTTTGGCCGAGACAACCATGATAGAAGCATCTAATGCCCGAACTTATTCTCTTCCGAAACAAGCCATAATCGAAATACATCTCAATGCAATCAACTTCCATGGCTGAAACACATCATGCTTGTCATATGTTCAAATCAGTACCAAGATAACCAACAAATCCGAAAACAGCATGCATGAAAATAACTCACATTCGTGTCATGCATCCAAAACCGTGAGCACATGTAATCAAACATGCATATTTTCGACCCTGCAGAATTCAAATCCGTAAGCACATGTAATCAAAACATGTATATTTTTCGATTATACAGAAGCCAAATCCATAAACACATGTAATCAAAACACGTATATTATCGATTATACACAAGAACCTAGCTCTGATACCACTGTTGGATCGCGTATGGCCCGAGTATTCACAATATGCTGTGGAAAAGACCATACAACAACGTGAAGTATAACCAAAAATACTCAGAATGTATGAAAATACCTTTATGCCATGGATTGGTTGTTTCTTTTCGGATTCCAAGACACTGTAATACACGAATGCCCTCTACCGGTATCCACACGAGTATGCACGATCCGGACTGCAGCTATGGTGTGCTAGCACGTCTTGAAACTCTTTTCGAACGCTGCATGATTTTCCTCTCGGATGGTGGCTAGGGTTTCGTATCAAAATAGTGTCTCATTATAATGAGACCTAAGTTTCTCTATTTATAGAGAAACCCTAATCCCATTGAAGGCCAATAAGTTTCGGCCCATTATATCTCATATAATAAAAGCCCGAAAACTTAATTCAATCTAGCCCAATAAATATATCTACATATATTTATTCAACACCTAATAAATTAGGCCCAAGAGAATAAGCCCATATCACATCACTCTTTGTGTGCGACCCTGTAGGCTCATTTGATGTTGGCAAAGGGCTTGATCACACTACAAGGCCCATAAGTCAGAAGCGGCCTCTAGCATGAAATTATGACTACCCAAATCAAATGAGGATCGATAATCCGATTTAACCTGTAACCATGGTTATAAGCTCAGTCTTTTTGTAACACGATATCAAGATTAATCACGAGACATGGTACATGTCAACCTTTGATTAATCATAGTTTCTAGATCCCCAAGTTGACTGATTATAACAAATGACATTGATGACTCCTCATCAATTCATTTGAGCACGGCCATGTATTTCTTCAGTCACACTTGTCAAGAGGCCCAAATGATATCTCTCTCATTTAAGAGAGGTACAAATCCCATTTACGTCATTTACATCCCTCTGCATGATTCATTTGATGTCTAACATAAGACTACTTGTTATTCGGTTAAAAATAACTTAGTATAATATCAAAACACCGAATTCCTCATGTAGGGAACCATGAGGACTTCAAGTCAAAGGACTAAAGTCAAACCATATTGAGAATCACTAATGACATGAAACCATGTGGTATTCTTTATGTGGGTCGGTCCAATATATGTTCTCTAACATATATCTATGTTTATGATTTGATATCTCATAACCATGATCAGTAAAACGTGGTCATCAACAAGAACACATACTAGCCTTAATTTATTATTGTTCCACCAATAATGATCGACCAGGGACAGTCTAGAATAGTCTTATAACGCTTATGGTTTTACTATCAAGTCACATACTTGATGACATAAATCTAAAATCATTCATGGAATCTAAATCACATTACATAAATGAAATATATGCATATATGAAAGGAATACCTCATAATATATTATTAACAAGTCATAATGTTAATACATGAATCACAACTATCCATTGGCCTAGGGCACACTACTAACATTTTGATCAGGTAAATAAAGAAATCTGATAACACTTCCTTCTAGAAAAATGTTGCCCATTTCCTTAATTTTCTAATGACATCAAAATAATTCAATTTGGTTTAATAATTTGGAAGATATGCCTCAAACATTATTGGGTTCCTCATATTCAAAAACAGTGCACCTTGCACAACTTCCATTGGGAAATTCAACATATAGAGACTGAATCATAATTCGACTTCTTGAGAAAATTTGTAGGACTATAGCTCTAGGTTACTTTAAATTAAAAATTATCTCATTTTGATCACTGCAAAAAAAGTTATACCCAAAATACCAAAATACGTTCAGTACCAATTTACACCATTTCAACTGATTTTCTCAATTTCATTCAATTAATCTTTTTCAAATCAATTCAAAATGCTATGAAATTTTTTGGAGGGTTAAAAAAATTACTTAAGAATCTAATGGTTTAAAAATCAAGTCATTTGGATGTCTAGAGAAGAATTTATGATCAAAAGAAACAAGACTGTTCAGTAAAAGACAAAATTCCAAATGCACAGTCGTCTATTTACACGACGGTGCAAATTTCTCTTCACCTCCAAAGTCACCCTCGTGTTTTTACATGACAGTGCTTTTTGGCCATCCCTTAAAGTCACCCTCTTGTTTTTGCATGATGGTGCTTTTGGCCTAAAGTCTTAAAAGTCACGCTCGTGCTTTTGCATGATGGTGCTTTTCTACTTCTTTTTCTCCACCGACATCCCAAGTTCTAAACTCTATAACTTTTGATCTAGAACTGCAACATTTGCAAACTTTATATCAATAGAAAACTAAAAGAAATATCTACAAGTTTCATGAAGACAATTTTATCAAAATCTGCCTAGAGTAACCCAAAAAATTCATGGAAATTCAGATTGAAAATTCAACTCTCTCCTACTATTCATTCCCAAAATTTTCAGACTTCCAATTTTCAAAAACCAACATTTCAAATTTTTATTACTAGTTTTTCTACTCCATTTCAATCAACTCATTCACCAAAAATTCATACTAATCCAAAATATATAATTTTAGTCAAAAATCATCAAAAGCCTAGAATTTATAATCATCCTATTCATGCTCTGTTACTTTTCTACAATTTCAACTTTCATTCTCAATCACTATTCTTCCTCTGAACTTCCATTCTCAATCATTATTCTTCCTCCCAACTTCCATTTAAACTCAATATCATCCATAAAAAATTATAGTCCCTGATTAATCATGAACACTAATAACGTAACATACACACATATACTTTGTTGGGCCTGGGTCCCATTTCCTATCCCGAGGTGACCGCTCGAGGTGGCGAGTAAGGGCCACGCGAAGGAAGAATCAAAAACATCTAAAATATAAAGGAACAGCAGCGGGAAGAGGAGGACTCGCCGCGGCAACAGAATGCTCGCCGCGGCGAGCACCTCGCAAAAATGGTTCGCCGCGACCAAAACTTGGCTTCGCCGCAGCGAACTCGCGGGTACATGCCGCGACGAACGGCCAGCATCACGCCGCGGCGGACACCCAAGGAATGCGCCTCGGTGAAGGACTGGCATGCCGCGACGAGCTCCCCAAAAACCAAACCTGTTCCCAACATCTTTGTAATTTCATACAAACACATACGCATTCAAACCAACTAAATTTTAATACACACCAAAAACAACGGAACTTTCTGTCATTACAATTCGAAGGAATTGAACAAGCATTCATAACATAGCACAATACATAACAATGCTTAAATCTAAATACATAAGGATGCTCAATGTTGATATGCCTGAAAACTAACCAAAAGCACTAACTTAGTACAAAAGCTTCTAACTATCTTGGAGTTTCCGATGCCTTGCAAGGATCAACGATCTTCTCGTTCTACACCTGAGGAGTGGGAGGTAATAGGGTGAGCTGCGAAGCTCAGTGACTTATACATTTATAGACATTGGCAACGAGCCACACAATCAAGCATATATATATATACAAGTACATAGCAAGTCAACACTTAACAATTCATTCACAATCTTATAGCCATCACCAGAATATGTCACGAAATTTATGTTTCCCAACATAACAATTTATTATGCATCATACCTAACAAACCAATAATGAAATGCACAACAAATGGCTCGAGAGTTTCGTGGAACAAAACGGATAAACCGAAGTCTATACCGTGAACAAAACGAGTCCGATTTCTTAGGATCTCGTGGCCTCAAGCGGGCAGCCGGGAGAAGGCTATACATCGATGTGCACGTGAATAACGAAACGTTCCTCTCTCGCCCAAACATAGCACATATTCATTCATTTCATGCTCATATCATTTTATCAAAAGCTTTCATACTTTTCATGATCATCATGCTTCTTCATCTTTCCATTCATACAAAATGCCATAATGTTTTTCAAGGAAATACATTATCACAATCACAATACATTGCCAATAATTTCAATGCCACATACACATGCAAGCAAGCAAGATAATTTGCCCATACACACAACAACTATAAATATATTACCCACCTAATATCGCTTGATAATCCAAGCTCAATGTTGTCCTTCCTATTGCGATTAGATTAGGTCGACTTGGTTTCCTATAACAAACCAAGTTCTCATTCAAACAACATTTAAAGGAAAATTCATAAAGCTTTGAAAATCAAAAGTGCTAAAATTGACCCATAACCCTTTTAAACCTAGACTTTCGGGTCAACTTTTCCATGATCATTATGATTAGATAAATGAAGACATTTGGTAACCCTTCCTTCTATAAAAATGTTCTTCATTGTCTTAAATTACTAATGAAACGAAACTCATTCCATTTGGTTCAGAAACATGGAAGTTATAGCCCAATCATGTTGGGAATAACCTTATGCTGAAACTATAATCTACACTCAACTTCCATTCAAAATTTTATATCTTTAGAGACTGAATCAAAACTTTATTTCTTCATAAAACGTGTAGCCCTATGCCTCTAGTTTACAAAGAATTAAAAATCACCTCATTTGGACATCTACAGCAAAAGTTATGTCCAAAATACCAAAGGATGTCTCTCTTTGGAAAATGAAGCTCGCTTGCAGCAAAACTATTGGAGCTTGCATGGCGAAGGCAAACTTCACGAGGCGAACATGCCCAGAAACCTCCCAAAATCTTTTTTTTCAGCATTCTTCATCTATATACTTCACATATTTCAAATACAACTCATTTTAACCCTAAATCATGTCTTATACTTCAGTTCTAAACTCATTACAACCTTAAAATCAGTCACAAACACAACAAGATCATCAACCCAAAGAAATTTAACCATTTTTCTATAACCTTCTTATCAACCAAAACCTACCATTCTAAGCTATTCTAGGGTTCCATCCAACCCAAACAAGAAGAAAAGAAGCTTATACTCACTAGAAAATGCTTCAATCTCTTCAATTCATCAAAGATCTCAAAACCCTACTTTTTCTTCTTCTCCCTTAGCTCCAACGACACTCTCCCTCTTCTCTTCTCACTCTTTCTCTTCTAATTTCTTTCCTTAAGCCTAAATGGAAAGAGAAAAGTCCAATTTGCCCCTCCATGCAATGCCTTAACCTCTCCAACTTAAGTGATCTTCCCATTTTGCCATCAAATTCATTTCCACTTACACCACACTATACTCAACTTAATCTAAATTTTCCCTTAATACTTCCAATTTAATCAAACTAAGCAATAAGTCACACAATCAGGACAATTCATACTTAATACATTAATTAGAAAAAATTTGTTGCCCAACATTTCTTCCCCTCTTAAAAGAAATTTCGTCCTCGAAATTATTACCTGTGTCATCAAAGAGATGCGGATACCTCTCCTTCATGGCTTCCAATGGCTCCCATATAGCCTCTTCCGCTAAATGGTTTCTCCAAAGAACTTTGACTAACTGAACTGTCTTGTTTCTCAAAACTTTTTCCTTCGAGTCAAAAATTTCCACTGGTTATTCCTCATAAGTCAAATCCTCCCTTAACTGAACCTCTGAAGGTTAGATTATATGTGACGGATCAGATCGATACCTTCTCAACATCGATACATGGAAGACATTGTGAATCTTAGACAATTCTGGTGGCAAAGCTAACTTATAGGCCAAAGGCCCAATCTTCTCATCAATCTCATACGGGCCTATATACCTTGGACTAAGCTTGCCCTTCTTACCAAATCTCAACACTCCCTTCCATGGATAAGCTCTAAGAAAGACTTTGTCTCCAACTTCAAATTCCATCTCTCTTCTATGTGCATCCTCATAACTCTTCATTCTGTCTTGAGTTACTTTAATTCTCTGCTTCACCAATTTGATCTTATCAACAGTAACTTGCACTAACTCAGGTCCTACAAGTCTCCTTTCACCTTCCTCATCCCAACAAATAGGAGTGTTGCACCTCCTACCATACAAAGCTTCATAAGGTGCCATTTGAATTCCCGAGTGATAGGAATTGTTATAAGCAAACTCAATTAGTGGCAAATGATCATCCCATGAACCTTTAAAATCCATAACACAAGCTCTCAACATTGCCTCCAGAGTCTGTATTGTCCTCTCCGATTGTCCATCAATCTGAGGATGGAAAGCCGTACTAAAGTGCAACTTAGTTCCTAAAGCCTCTTGTAAGCTTTCCCAAAACCTGGAGGTGAACCTCGGATCTCTATCAGAAACTATAGAACTCATAATCCCATGAAGCCTGACTATTTCATCTATGTATTTCTTGGCCAAAGCATTTAAGGAATCTATCTGCTTAATTGGCAAGAAATGTGTTAACTTGGTTAGCCTATCCACAATCACCCAAACTGCATCGTGTTTCCTGTGGGTTCTAGGCAACCCCATCAAGAAATCCATTGTGATCTTTTCCCACTTCCATTCCGAAATAGACAAAGGCTTAAGCGTTCCTGAAGGTTCCTGGTGCTCAGCCTTGACTTGCTGACACACTAAGCATCTACTAACATACTCTGCAATATCCTTCTTCATTCCTTTCCACCAAAAGTGCTCTATCAAATCCCTGTAAATCCTGGTGCTACCTAGGTGCATGGCATAAGGCGCATTGTGTGCCTCATCCAAGATCTCATCCTTTACCTCCTTGACATCTGGGATACAAAGCCTATTCTCCATTGTTATAAGTCCATCATCCCTCACTACTACTTCAAAAATCTTACCATTCCAAATATCCTCTCGAAGCTTACTCAAATCTGCATCTTGTGCCTGCAACTCCCTAACCTTCTCCCTGAGTATCGGTCTCACTTGGAAGTTAGCTAGAAGGCAATTTGGTTCCTCCTGCTTCAAGCTTATCTTAAGCTTGGCCATCTCTTCCAGTAAAGGCAGATAAACTGTTCGAACATGGGCAATTGAAGACTTCCTACTTAAAGCATCCACCACTATATTTGCCTTGCCTGGATGATACTCAATCAGCAAGTCGTAATCCTTAAGCAACTCAATCCACCTTCTCTGTCTCTAATTCAGTTCTTTCTAGCTCAGCAAGTACTTGAGACTCTTATGATCGGTAAAGATCCTCGTCTGAACTCCATATAGATAATGCCTCCAAATTTTCAAGGCGAAGATCACTGCTGCTAATTCCAAATCCTGTGTCAGATAATTCAACTCATATGGCTTCAGTTGCCTTGAAGCATAAGCTATAACCCTGTCTCCCTGCATCAATACACAACCAAGACCATTCCTCGAAGTATCACTATACACTGTATAGCCCTCATCTCCAGAAGGCAGAATCAGAACCGGAGCACTTGTCAATCTGTGCTTGAGCTCCTCAAAGCTCTTCTGGCATTCATCACTCCAGATAAACTTTTGATTCTTTCTCAATAACTGAGTCATCAGAGCAGCTATCATGGAGAATCCTTCCACAAACCTCCTATAGTAACCTGCCAAACCCAGAAAACTCCTCACCTCTGCTATGTTCTTCGGTGCTTCCCAATTCACCACAGCTTCTATTTTCTTTGGATCCACATGCACTCCTTGTTCTGAGATTACATGTCCAAGAAATGCAACTTCCCTCAGCCAAAATTTGCATTTATCAAATTTAGCATACAACTCATTTTTTCTCAGTGTCTCCAAAGAAATCCTCATATGCTCTTCATGCTCCTTATCACTCTTGGAATAAACCAATATATCATCAATAAAGACAATGATAAATTGGTCCAAGAAAGGCTTAAAGACTCGATTCATCAAGTCCATAAAGACTGCAGGGGCATTTGTCAATCCAAAGGGCATAACTAAAAACTCAAAATGCGCATACCGTGTTCTGAAAGCAGTCTTTGGCACATTAGACTCCTTTATCCTCAACTGGTGGTAACCCGATCTCAAGTCTATCTTGGAGAATACTTTTGCCCCTTGCAATTGATCAAACAGATCATCTATGCGTGGGAGTGGATATCTGTTCTTAACAGTGACCTGATTAAGTTTCCTGTAATCCACACACATCCTCAACGATCCATCTTTCTTCTTCACAAAAAGGATCGGAGCTCCCTAAGGTGAAGAGCTTGGCCTTATGTACCCTTTCTCCAATAACTCCTCCAACTGCTCCTTAAGCTCCTTCAATTCCGTCAGAGCCATTCGGTAAGGCAGAATTGAGATCGGTGCTGTCCCTGCAAGAAACTCAATGGGAAACTCAATTTTCCTAGGTGGCGGTAGTCCTGGTAATTCCTCGAGAAAGATATCCGAGAATTCCATGACTACTGGAATATCCTCTAACTTCCCTTTATCTGCCTTTGCGTCTACCACATAGGCCAAAAATGCCTCACATCCCTTCCTCAACATCTTCTCTACTGTCAGAGCTGAAACAATTCTGGGTGGGCTTACTTTTCTGTCCCCTAAAAATACCACTCTTCTTCCATTATCCAATTCAAATTCCACTATCTTTTGTTTACAATCCAGACGGGCTTTGTATTTCTCTAACATGTCTATACCGAAAATCACATCCAATCCTCCCATCTTCAACGACATTAAATCCACCACTAGAAGTTCCCAATCAATACATATCTCACACTCTCTATGCACTTGACTGATAATAATATATTGTCCAGTTGGAGTACTCACCATCAGCGGAGTATCCAATGGGCTCAAATTTCTACCACACACAGTTCTATTCAATGAAATAAACGAATGAGTAGAACCCAGATCAATCAAAGCAATCACAACATCAACAAATAATTTAACTGCATTCAAGAATAACATCCGGGTGGTCTCTGCGTCCTCCGTGTCATTGCAAAACCCTAGCTAGTGCACCTGCCCCTTGGTCTCCTGGAATGCTCACCTCTTGCTGCATCAGGCGCCCACTTACATTTGTAGTCTTGTGTCCCACAGTTTCAGATCTCTTGGAAGCTTGCATCTGGCTTCTCTCTTGTCTTACAGGTTGAGGGCACTCTCTAGCCATATGCCCCTTTTCTCCACAGTTGAAGCAAGCTCCTGTCACTTTATAGGATTCTCCTCTATGGAGTCTTCCGCAGTGATCACATTTAGGAATAGGTGGCCTATCCCCATCTCCCCTTCTATTGCCGCCCACCGTTGAGGCTTAGTGAGAAACAGTAGAAGTCTTCATAGGTCTAGGTCGGTTTGCACCTTTGTTCCTCTCCTCAGATTCCACAGGGAAGGTTTTGGCACTCCTCTCAGGTATAGAAGTACCGCCGCCCCTCTTGGACTACTCTCTTCCATTTCTTTTCCTGCTAACTGCACTCTTGATGTTCTCGATGTTCTTAACCCTCAACGCTGCCTCAACCAACTGTTGAAAGTCACCAAAGTTCTGCACTACCACTTTCTCTCTGATGGCTAGGTATAGACCCAACTAAAACTGACAACATTTAGCAGTCTCACTCAACATCATCTCTGAAGCATATCTCGACAACTGAGTGAACCGACGCTCGTATTCACTAACTGTCATCTCCTTCTGGGTGAGACTGAGGATTTCCCTATGCTTCTACTGAATATACACCTCAGACAAATATTTCTTCCTATAAGCAGCAAGGAAGTCCTTCCATGCCAACCCTATCGATTTCAGCGGACTCCCCGGTATACACTCCCACTAATGCAAGGCATCCCCTTGAAGCAAACTTGCAGCATAAACAAACCTCTCATCATCCTCACACTCCATCTGATCCAACACTCTCTTGGTCTTTCTCAACCAGGTCTCGTAGAAGTCCACTGCTCCATACTTCCTCAACTTGTCAAACCGTCTCCCCTTCTTAGCTGGGGCTAAAGCAGAAGGCTGTGGCATCTGACCCATGGCCTGGACAAATGCCTGAGTAAATTCCTGGAACAGTCTCGGATCTAGTGGAGGCACTTGCTCTTGCAAAACCGACAACTCCTATGTCTGCGATGGAATGGGCTCACTACCTAGCCCTACAGAAGCCTAAGCATTTCCTGTGGCTACCTACTCATCAGTACTCTCCTCTCTTGTAGGAGAGTCAGCTGCAACAGATCCTTGCAGAACTCCTCGCGTCCTTCTACGAGGTGGCATCTTACTCCTTCAAATATAAACACTAAGGATTAGCTACATGTCCATTTTAATTCCTACATGTATGCATGATATGCATGTCACTGAATGAAACCAATCAATTAACAATGCAGCAAATAATCATATATCAAACAACTCATCCTATTATGCATTCTAAGTCGAGGACACACAACCTAAGCTTTGATACCAAACATGTTGGGCCCGGGTCCCATTTCCTATCCTGAGGTGATCGCTCGAGGTCAGTGAGTAAGGGCCGCGCGAAGGAAGAATCGAAAACATCCAACATATAAAGGAACAGCAGCGGGAAGAGGAGGACTCGTCGTGGCAACAGAATGCTCGCCTCTGTGAGCACCTCGTAGAAATGATTCGCCGCGACCAAAACTTGGCTTCGCCGTGGTGAACTCGTGCGTACACGTTGCGGCAAACACCCAAGGAATGCGTCGCGGCGAAGGACTGGCATGCCGCAGCGAGCTCCCCGAAAACTGAACCCGTTCCCAACATCATTGTAATTTCATACAAACACATACCCATTCAAACCAACTAAATTTTAACACACACCAAAAACAAGGGAACTTTCTGTCATTACAATTCGAAGGAATTGAACAAGCATTCATAACATAGCACAATACATAACAATGCTTAAATCCAAATACATAAGGATTCTCAATGTTGATATGCTTGAAAACTAACCAAAAGCACTAACTTAGTACAAAAGCTTCTAACTATCTTGGAGTTTCCGATGCCTTACAAGGATCAACGATCTTCTCGTTCTACACCTGAGGAGTGGAAGGTAATAGGGTGAGCTGTAAAGCTCACTGGCTTATACATTTATAGCCATTGGCAACGAGCCACACAATCAAGTTTATATATATATACAAGTACATAGCAAGTCAACACTTAACAATTCATTCACAATCTTATAGCCATCACCAGAATATGTCACGAAATTTTTGTTTCCCAACATAACAATTTATTATGCATCATACCTAACAAACCAATAATGAAATGCACAAGAAATGGCTCGAGAGTTTCGTGGAACAAAATGGATAAACCGAAGTCTATACCGTGAACAAAACGAGTCCGATTTCTCAGGATCTCGTGGCCTCAAGCGGGCAGCCGGGAGAAGGCTATACGTCGACGTGCACGTGACTAACGAAACGTTCCTCTCTCTCCCAAACATAGCACATATTCATTCATTTCATGCTCATATCATTTTATCAAAAGCTTTCATACTTTTCATGATCATCATGCTTCTTCATCTTTCCATTCATACAAAATGCCATAATGTTTTTCAAGGCAATACATTATCACAATCGCAATACATTGTCAATAATTTCAATGCCACACACACATGCAAACAAGCAAGATAATTTTCCCATACACACAACAACTATAAATATATTACCCACCTAATATCGCTTGATAATCCAAGCTCAATGTTGTCCTTCCTCATGCGATTGGATTAGGTCGGCTTGGTTTCCTATAACAAATCAAGTTCTCATTCAAACAACATTCAAAGGAAAATTCATAAAGCTTTGAAAATTAAAAGTGCTAAAATTGACCCATAACCCTTTCAAAACTAGACTTTCGGGTCAACTTTTCCATGATCGTTATGATTAAATAAATGAAGACATTTGGTAATCCTTCCTTCTATAAAAATGTTCTTCATTGTCTTAAATTACTAACGACACCAAACTCATTCCATTTGGTTCAGAAACATGGAAGTTATAGCCCAATCATGTTGGGAATAACCTTATGCTGAAACTATAATCTATACTCAACTTCCATCCAAAGTTTGATATCTTTAGAGACTGAATCAGAACTTCATTTCTCATTAAAATTGTAACCCTATGTCTCTAGTTTTCAACGAATTAAAAATCACCTCATTTGGACATCTACAGCAAAAGTTATGCCCAAAATACCAAAGGATGTCTGTGCTAGAAAACAGAAGCTCGCCGCGGCGAAACTATTGGAGCTTACCGCGGTGAACATGCCCAGAAACCTCACGAAACCTTGTTTTTCAGCATTCTTCATCCATATACTTCACATATTTCAAATACAACTCATCTTAACCCTAAATCATGTCTTATACTTTAGTTCTAAACTCATTATAACCTTAAAATCAGTCACAAACCCAACAAGATCATCAACCCAAAGAAATTTAACCATTTTTCTATAGCCTTCTTATCAACCGAAACCTACCATTCTAAGCTATTCTAGGGTTCCATCCAACCGAAACAAGAAGAAAAGAAGCTTATACTTACTAGAAGATGCTTCAATCTCTTCAATTCTTCAAGGATCTCAAAACCCTACTTTTTCTTCTTCTCCCTTAGCTCCAACGACACTCTCCCTCTTCTCTTCTCACTCTTTCTCTTCTAATTTCTTTCTTTAAGTCTGAATGGAAAGAGCAAAGACCAATTTTCCACTCCATGCAATGCCTTAACCTCTCCAACTTAAGTGATCTTCCAATTTTGCCCTCAAATTCATTTCCACTTACACCACACTATACTCAACTTAATCTAAATTTTACCTTAATACTTCCAATTTAATCAAACTAAGAAATAAGTCACACAATCAGGACAATTCATACTTAATACATCAATTAGAAAAAATTTGGGGCCCAACATACTCACTCATCATCAACTTACGACATTCACTACCTTAAGCTTGTATATCATTTCAAATTCAAGAATTCTCCTTTTTCTTTACGCATGAAGAATCACTAATAATTTCTCATTTAGTAATTCTAACTTCCAAGAAAAGTTTGGGGTTCAACACTATGGTCCAATGGACTAGTCACATGTATATCATAAGCTAGTCGATCTACTGATAGCATCCTATCATACACTCTCCAATGCAAATGTATGAATGATTAGAACGGGGATCTATTAATGTATGCATATCAAGATCAAAGAGAGAGAAGAAACCAGCTATAACTTCTGGGGAGTCTTGTTCTTTACAAGCCTTTATAGCATATGCCCATGCTAGACGGGCTGATGCCTCAAGACTACCAATGAACTCAGATGCTATAGTCAGAGTGGCAATAGATGTAATGAGTGATGTCGCTCTACTCTATTGTGGCACTTTACTCTATCCTGAGCCTTGTGGTTAATTAGTCATCAGATGATTTGTACCTTCATGTCTAAAACAAGCCCTAGTCAATCACTTGCATATACCCCAATGTCTCCTGGTACAGTGTGGGCACTCTAATGGTCTATCTCCTGGTCTAGCTGAGAAGCCTCTACCAGTATAAAATGTTGTGGAATGCCCTTGACATCTTCCTTTGGTGGATGGGTTATAGACTAACTTTGTTGGGGATGCACCATGCGAATCTCAGGTCCTCTTACTAAAAAATGAGCTGCTCTAGATAAATTCCTCCTTTGTGCCCTCTCTCTCTTGACTATCTCCTGATTCTCTACTCTAATAGCTACTTCAACTAGCTAATAGTAGCTCACCTATTGTAGAGAAAGAATTGAAAGAGTTTCAATTTTGGTTCTTCTTCTTCTAAGAAAATCTCCTCCAAATATTTCTTCTCCTTTCCCACCAAAGGATTTTGTTAACCTAGTTGTCCTTGAAGAACAAGTGGTAAATCTAATTGGTAGAGGATACTACTACAAGGAAGAAGATAGATTGCTAAAGGAAAAGACTCAAAGGCAAAGGATTTGGATACAAGAAGGAGAGGATAGCGCAGCGAGGATTTAAAGTTGTAGCGAAGGAGTCGGTAATTCCTTTTATCTTGTTCTTGGTTTTATTATCCTTATAACATATCATGTATGGATTAGCATGTTGATTTGGATATATTGCTTCCGCTGCAAGATGATTTCTTAAAAAGTTTTGAAATCTATCGTTTCTCCAAACTAAGCATGCTTTCTTTTCGATCCAACAATTGGTATCGAGCCAGCTTTTCATGCATGATTTTGGTTCCTATATGGTGGATGCATGGGTTGGCAATCTTTTATGTATACTGCATTTTTTTATGTGATAGAAATATATATCGTGTATGTTGCTCTTTTGGTTGTCCATAGAAGTTAAATTTTATCTTGTAAGATTTCTTCATTTGGTTGTAACAAGGAGGGTGGTCTATCATCACCATGTTTCCTCCTTGGTTTCTTTTTCTATTTTATTTGATTTTGTAATGTACAAATTGATGTAATGATGAAGAAGGAGCAGCCATGGATTGAAGAAATGGAAAGGTAAAATTTTGGTGTATCCTTTGTGTTTTGGCATAAGTTTTGTGAAAACTAAGTTGCTGGAATTTTTGTTTCAATGAATCATATTTCAGTTATGATTGGAAAACAAGTGCTGGTTTTTGTTTCAAAGAATCCAATTTCGGTTTTGCTAAAATACTAAGTGCTGAGTTTAATTTTCATGAAATGAGTTTGGTTTTAATAAAACAAGTGCTGGAATTTTTGGTTAAAACAAAGATTTGGTTTTCTAAAATCTAGTGCTGGAATTTTATTTTCAAAATGACAAAATTCTAATTTCATAAATGCCATTACATTTTGTTTACCGAATGGGCGGATCATGTTAGCGAAGAGTTCGAAGCGGAAGATCTAAGATGAAGAAGCATATTTTGGGCCTAAAAGGCTTGTAATTATTTTATGTTTCTAGGATGGACAATCAAAAGTGGCTTTATTAGTTCATGTGATGAATGGAGAAATGAATGCTTGTAATATGTGATATTATGTGATTGCATGTCATTTAGAAAATTGCCAACCCTAGGCCTTGCCATGCATTCATTATGTATGAGATATATAATGAAACAATATAGGATGGATAATAAATTGCATCTAGACAAGATGGTATTTAAAACTTAAAGCCCAAAAAGATTGAGTGGGAGAGGATGCTCCTGTGAGAGTCCACGGTCTCCAAATGATGGCCCGTTTGCATGTGGTTAAGTGTTACTCCCCATTGGAGGGCATGGATCCTAGATCTTGCATGGTTTGGCTCTCCTTAAGGATAAGTCCACTTAATGATAGCAAATGTGACCTCCCACCGAGGCATGATTTGTAGGTATCTTTAGTGAATGAATCAAATAGTTATACACTCAACATTTTTTATCAATAAACTGCCCACCGTAGCTCTGTTGGTAAAAGTATGGACCAAATTAAGACGCTTCTTTAAAAATTGAGCATGAGATGCTTGGTAGTTTTTTGAGTGGGAGGGTCCCAGCTTTTCTTTTAATAGATAAGATGGCCCACCGTCACTTAGTCTGTTATAGATAAGAAAAATAACCGTCGTATAATGTTTTAATTTTTTAAGTTTTGTTAAATCTATCATCATGCATACATGCATCATGATTTTATACAAAGTTCCATAAATTGTTGACTAGTATGCTCATGTTTTAATAATTTATATTTTCCAGACATAATCAACCACAAAATGAATCCACTCACCCCGCTTGACTAATAACAAATTAGAAAATGGAGACAAGTTTAATGAATGGAGACGTAACCTTGACATTGTTCTTCAATATGAACGTATTTCATGGGTGTTAACTGAAAATGAGCCTACACCTCTAAGTGGAGATGCAACTCCTGAGCAAGTCCAACAACATGAGCGTTGGCGAGAATGCTAACAAGACTATCGAGTGTTATATTACGCTTCATCACAAGAAACATGTTGCAAAAGCAAATTGCTTGTATGAAAACTGCTAGTGCAATGGTCCATCACCTACATGAGATGTTTGGTGTGAGGACTAGGTCTGCAAGAGTGAAAGCTATCCAAACCTTTCATAATCTCGATGAAACCCGGTGAACCGGTCGGGATTACATGATGAAGGTAATCTCTGCGGTCCTCGAGGTGAGATGCTTGGGACGGATATGGATGCGGACACGCAGATGATTATGATCCTCAATAGCTTAAACTCTTCTTTTCAGCAGTTTAAGTTGGACTATGAGCTCAATGCAGCAAGGATTACACCTTGAGTGAGTTGATGAATACCCTCCAGAGCACGGAGGAAATATTGAATATTAAGGCTCATGGGGCAGAAGCTAATGTAGCTTCTTCTTCTAAGCCCAAGGGTAAGGGCAAGGAAAAGAAGAAGGGTCCAATGAAAAAGAAGGCCCAAATAGGGGTCAAGGCCAAACCCATGAAAAAGAAGGCCAAAGAGAACATCAAAGGAAAGTGTTTCCTTTGTGATGAGATGGGCCTTTGGAAAAGAAAGCATCCGATCTACCTAGAGTCCCTCAAAAGCAAAAAAGTATGGGCTTCCTAAGTTTGTTAGGAACTAGAAATGTGGCAGATTTATCTACTTCTTGGATATTAGATTCAGAGCCACTAACCATGTTTATAATTCTTTGCGGGGTTCCAAGAAGGAAAAGACTTCTAAAGGCCGTTTCAAGTTAAGATAGCAGATGGTTCCTATGTTTGAGAGAATCGGTGGGAGTAGTTATCTTGGACTTTCCTAGTGGTCATAGGTTATATTTGGAAGATGTTTATGACATGCCAATGATTGTAAGGAACATTATTTCTATTTTTTGTCTAATAAAATCTGGCTATTCCTTATATTTTGAAAAGGTTGTTTCAATATATGAGAATAAGGATTTTATTTGTGAAGCGATAATTAAACAAGGATTGTTTTTTATAGAACCTATGAAAGGCTCACTAAACACCACAGAATTGATAAAACCAAGACAATCCAATATCTCTAGCATTAATTCAAAGTATCTGTGGCATCTAAGGATGGGTCATATCAATCAGAAAAGACTTGTGAGCTAGTAAAGGATGGGATCCTTATGGGCTTGGATAGTGATCCATTACCCACTGTGAATCTTGTATTGAAGGAAAATGACAAAAGCCTCATTTCCTTCTAAAGGAAACAGATTTGAATCCACATTGGACATGGTACATACAGATGTGTGTGGGCCCATGAATGTACAAGCTAGAGGAGGTTATGCATATTTCATAACTTTTATAGATGATTACTCAAGACATGTCTATTTGTATTTGATGCATAAAAGGAGTGAATCTTTTGAAAAGTTCAAAGAATTCAAAGCTGAAGCTAAGAAGCAACTTGGCAAGCCATTAAAAGCAACTTGATCGGATCGAGGTGGTGAGTATTTATCTGGAGAGTTCCAGCAATATTTAATTGACAATGGAATTGTTTCCAATTTGTCGACTCCTTGTACACCTCAATGAGAATGGTGTAGCAGAGAGGAGAAATAGAACTCTATTGGAAATGGTAAGATCAATGATGTCCTATGCTAGCCTTCGAGAATCGTTACGGGATATGCCATACAAACGGCAACATATCTTCTTAACTTTGCTCCATCCAAATCGGTGCCTAAAACACCTAGGGAGTTGTGTGGATCGCCGAGTGCCTTCATTGAGGCACTTGAGGACTTCAGGGCTGTCCAGCTCATGTTCTAAAGCCTGAATCCACAAAGATGGAACCAAGGTCAGAAGTATGTTTGTTTGTAGGATATCCTACGGGAACTCGAGGGTACTATTTTTACAGTCCTCATGATAGGAAGGTATTTGTGTCGACAAATGCAAACTTCTTAGAGGAAGAGTTTGTGAGAAATCACAAAGGAAGAAGTGAAGTAGTACTAAAGGAGTTAGCAATTTCATCCAAACCAAGAGTTGTTTTGGATATGACAGAACAAGATGTCGAAATGGATTCAAGAGTTGAATCAGAAGTGCAACCTGAACATTAAGATGTGCCTAGACGTAGTGGGAGGGTTGTGAGATAACCAGATAGGTATCTGGGTTTAGGAGAAGGCTTAATTGCCATCTCATCCAAGAAGAAACAGATCCCGTTACGTATACACAGGCTATTAATGATGTTGATGCAGGAAAATGGCTCGAGGCAATGGAATCGGAAATAGATTCTATGTATACTAATGAAGTCTGGGTCCTTGTAGATCTACCACGTGTCTAAAACCATAGGGTGTAAATGGATCTACAAAAGGAAAAGGGGATTGGATGGAAAGGTAGAGACCTTTAAAGCTAGATTGGTAGCTAAAGGCTATACTCAAAAGGAGGTTATAGACTACAAGGAGACTTTTTCTCCGGTTGCCATGCTTAAGACCATCAGGATTCTTTTGGCCATAGCAGCCTATTTCGATTATGAAATATGGCAAATGGATGTCAAGACCGCATTTCTGAATGGAGATCTTGAGGAGACCATTTATATGGCCCAACCAGAAGGATTCATTGAGCTAGGTAATGAGCATAAGGTTTGCAAGTTGCAAAGGTCCATTTATGGACTTAAGCAAGCATCTAGGTCTTGGAACATTAGGTTTGATAAGGTTATCAAAACCTATGGGTTCATACAAAACCTAGATAAGCCTTGTGTTTACAAAAGAATACAAGAAGGTAAGGTTACTTTCCTAATCCTGTATGTTGATGACATTCTACTCATTGGGAATGATGTGGGAATGTTATCTGCATGTTAAGGATGGCTAAATGAGCGATTTTCAATGAAGGATTTGGGAGAGGCTACCTATGTTCTAGGGATCAAACTTATAAGGGATCGTAAGAACAAGAAGATAGTTTTGTCTCAACTAACTTACATTGAGAATATGCTCAATAAGTTAGCCATGCAAGATTCCAAGAGGATTTCACCCTACTAGACATGGAATCAAACTTTCAAAGGAACAAGCACCTAAAACCCAAGAGGAGGTTGAACGCATGCATAACATTCCATATGCTTGGCAGTTGGTAGTTTGATGTATGCAATCTTGTGCACTAGATAGGATATACATTACTGGGATGGGGTAGTAGCGATTTCGGTCCAATCCAGAATGGAACATTGGACTGCGGTTAAGTGTATACTTAAGTATCTTCGTGGGACGAAGAACTTAATGCTTGTTTACTCTGGAAGTAATCTTATTCCGACGGGATATCTGATTCGATTTCCAATCGATGTTGATTCAAGGAAATCAACTTCGGTTCTATATTTACTTTAGGAGGTGGAGCCATAGTTTGGAGGAGTGTCAAGCAATCTTGTATTCTTGATTCGACTATGGAGGTTGAGTATGTTGTCGCTTGTGAAGCGTGAAAGGAAGCGATCCGCTCGGAAGTTCCTAAATGATTTGGAGGTAGTTCTGAGGCGAAAAAGCCATTACACTTTATTGTGATAATAGTGGGGCGTTGGCTAATTCTAAAGAACCTCGGAACCACAAAGCTGCCAAACACATTGGCGAAAGTATCATCTCATAAGGGAGATAATACAACGTGGAGAAGTGGATGTGGTAAAGATTCCTACAGAGCAAAACCTTGCTGATCCGTTCACAAAGACATTGACTCAAAAGAGTTTTGAGGGTCACCTAGAAGGGATGGGAATGAAGGATATGTCAAACTTGCTTTAGGGAAAGTGGGAGATTGTTGGAGTTAGGTAAATATAGTGCCCGGAAAGCAAGTGTATTTACATGTAACTTTATCTTCTTGATTCTGCTTTGTAATGAAAATATTTATTATTAATAAAACAAAAGAGTTTGGTTTTATCTGTATGAGCATTATATATCTGGTCATAAGGTACCAAAATTCATTTGTAAGTAATATACATATACATAGAGATGTATGGGAAACATGTATATTATTAGAATCTGAATTAATTGATTCACAGTTGAATAATCAAGTTGGTCGTTTGATTATGGTTTAGACTGTAGTGTTGCGATTTATCTCCATATAAGTAAAGGAGTTTACTTAAAGGGAATGATGAGTTTCATATCATGATAGTAGTAGACTATCGATAATGGCACTATTAAATGAATCTGGAATCAAGTATGTTTTTAAGAATAAAGTGGGCCATTACTTTAATCTTAAAACATATAACTTAAGCATTCGCTTATTATGTTGGAACCCGATCCTGAACAAAGGATCCCAACCGAAAAGCAGGAACGAAAACGAAGGAAACAAAGCGGATTCAATAGGAGAAATCGAATCACAACATTGGAAGCATTTGAACTGAGACACAAATACCGACATCTGAGAGAGACAAGAACAAAAAAATACACTTAGAACGAAGAACAGGATCGCATTGGAAACCCTAAGACGTTCCAAAAATCGGTATGAATTTTTTTTTTATTCATTCCTTTTCTCTTTACTCAATCACATTCAAATCATAATCAATCCATACAATTTCCTTTTTGGAAATTTATCCTCATATAACACTCAATTCATATAATTTGTTTTAATCACGCAAATCTCATCTTTACCAAACTAACTTCTTAATTCTTATTCTTAACCCGATTTTACCGAAAATCGGGCAGATAACGATTGTATTCGACAGCCCAAAATTTCTGCAAAGGTAAAAACACTTCTAATATCACAACCCAACAACACAAAACATCATCGGACCCTCCGTCCGAATCCAAACACCAAGAACAACACAACCTTAGTTCTAAACACTTCATAAATACATTCCATAATACATGTCTCAATCCAACCAAGTCATTCATATACATAACCATTCACAATTCATAACCATAATCATAAACAAACTCAATTCCAATATGTATCCATCCTTCAATTCCAACCATTTATTTACATTCCAAACTGAATACCGTCTAATTTCAACGGCGTTCTAAGTCATACTCAATTACACATAAAGCAAAAGCATATAAAATATCGGTCCGACATCATACTCGTCTTCCATCCGATCTCCTAATTGAAAACACGGATATGGGGATGAAAGGGGGTGAGCACAAAGCTCGTGGATAATATATTTATAAATTAGCTAAAACTGTCTTTTCAAACTTTTCAAACATTTCCCATTTAAAAATTTATCCAAAAACTCATTTTCAAACGTTTCAAAACATTCATAAACCTTAGAAAATTTTCTCAAAATCGTCATTTATTTCAAAAACATTCATAACCAGTTTCCGAAGGTTCATGATTAAAACTTTTTACAAATCATGCACAATTTCAAATATGAATGCATCACATCATATACATATCAAAAACACGTAACACATCACAAATGGTTTGATGTTGGACCCCACACCCCACCCATAGGTGTTTACAGGTTATACTGCGGCGTGTGTTTGGGGGTTATACCGCGGCATCCAATACAATCACAATAGCACATTAAATGGTTTGGTTTTGATCCATAACAGGACGTACTGCACATTTTCGCATAGCGGTCATGTGCAGCCGTGAAGGGAGTCCGTGATCGGAACTCCATTGCCTCTTCTCGAGGGCAAGGGAGAAGGCTATAGACATGTAGAGACAGCGCTGACTCACAAAGGACCTTACCAAACCCATATAGCACATAAGCAAAACATAATTTCAGATGGCCCGAAGGCACTTTTCAAACATCTTGATTTTCACATTTTTCATCTCATAACATCAAATTGTGTCATAAATGACACAAGCATATATTTACATGAATTCACATAATCAATCTAATGAAATGCACATCACCAAATTAATCACATAATAATCACATTCATGACCAAACATGCACTAATTTTTTTAAATCATTTAAATCATAAATCGAATAATTTGAAACTCATGAATTTCATAAATCTTGTATTTTCTCAAAATCATTTTCATAAAATCATTTATCAAAACTTTGCTTCTTAATTTTTCAAATTCGCATTCTTAGCTTACAATTCAATAAATAAATATACTACCCACCTCATATCCATGCTAGCATCTTGTCCAATGCATCAATTTGACCTTTTCTCCTTCATCAAACACAAAAATCCCCAATTTACCAAGAGAACTCAATGCTGAAAATTTTAAAGAATGGGAAAACTTTGACCTTCAACCAAATAATCTCACCCATACTTTAACTAAACCAATAGCATCAACACCTATCCAATTGAATCAAAATTGTCAACAATCTCATGCCTTAAAAAGACCAACACAAATCTGATTTTTCTTAAACCCCCAAATGCTTTATTTAACCATAATCAAGGTATAAAAATCCTAATGAACATAATGTCACAATGCTGAAATTTTCCCAAGAATGACAAAACTTGAATTGAAATTATCCTAACTTTGCCGATATTATTCCTAACCTATATCCATCATCACCTCTCTCAAACCTAGTCAATTTTTGTCACAATCTCACTTTAAAGACAATAACCCAAGCTGATTTTTTTTTTACAACCATTTCTCTTCCCCTTTTTCCTTTCTTTTCTTATTCTTTCTTAATGAATTCTTCAAACCATTCTTTCTGAAGCATACCATCTCACTACTTAACACAATATAGCAATGCTGGAATTTTTTTCAGCCTCCATTTTCTCTTTTTCTTTCCTTTCTTTCCTACACAAATCACTCTAACCATCATTTAAAAGCAAGAAAGGATAAAACCTAACAAAAAGCCATAAATTAACAAAAGTGGACAAATGCTGGAATTTTTTTTTCAAGGCTTGGCAAACTTGAATTTCAACCAACCTAACCTTACCCAAACCTTATCTAACCCATTAACATCAAAACTCAACTCAAATAATCAACAAAAATTCGAAATCCGTCAACCCACGAAATCAGATTTTTCTTCCCACTTTCATAACTCTTCTTCTTTCATTTTTTTTTCTACACAAACTACCATCTTTAAGCAAGAAAGACACAACCTTAGCAACAAAACCAACAAATTTCGAAATCCCTAACCTTTTGGAGAACCCACGAAAACTTCTTTTCTTCTTCTTCTTCTTCTTCTCCAACCTAGTCGACACCTTCCCTCTCTCTTTTCTTTTGTGATTTTCGAAACCTCCATCTTGCTATTCTCTTCTTTCAAGCTTCGGTGGCTTCTTTCTTTTGCTTGAAAAAAAACGATGAGCCTCTCTTCTTTTCATTTTCGTAATCTTCCTTCTCTTTTGTTTCTATTTTCCTTCTCTTTATTTCTGGTACTTTCGTGAACATTCCAGACCTCCCAAACGACAGTTATGTGATGAGTTTAAGCCATGTCACTTAACGAGGGTAAAAGACCAAATGCCCTCATTTTAATTAAAATCTGATAACTTACTTCCAAATTTTGGGCAACTAAACAAAATAATTTAGACAAATTTTCTACTAGAGAATTGTTCCTCTCGATCATACTGAATTCAACATAACCGACCGCGCTCAATTCGGATCTAAAGCGAAGAAGTTATGGCGAAATACTATCGGACTGCACCAAATCCGAAATTCAACATTAACCCTAATTTGATTCAAAATTAACGACCTTAGGGACTAAAATAAAATTCGAGCCCTTCACATAATTGAAGTCCCATATCTTAACTTTATTTAGCCTCAAGAATCGACTCAATCGGATCTCCACAGCTCCCGAATTTACAAAATACCGAACCATGTTGGAAACTTTCTCAACTCACTTGATTAAAATCAATCACCTTCAATTAAATCTCTTAAAATTCATAATGCTTCAATAAAATGACATTAATTGTCTTAGGAATCCAATGCTTGAGAATCGAGTCAATCGAATGTCGATGAAGGAATTATGCACAAAAGATTACAAAGGGTCGATTGAAAACCCAAGAACAAAACTGGTTTTCCAAAATCATAACTCCTAGCCCGATATCGAAAAATTACAAACTTTATGGCGTCGGAAGATCGACATACAAGCTACAACTTTCAGTAATACCACTTACTCCAATTCAGACTAAATCCATACGACGAGTAGCCTCGAAGCATAGAATACACAAATCTATACTTAATAACATTTTCAAAACAAAGCATATCTTCTGACAATCATATAATCCCGACATCGAAAAATAGCAAATTTTATGTCCACGAAAAGCTCTCGACAGAGGCTACAAGTTTCATGTTCATCATTTTCTCAAAATTTTCCTAAATCAAAAAGTCAACTCTCAAAAGCCAAAAAGTCAAACATTTAACAATTTTTCATATTCTCACACTTTTTCTTTTTATTTCTTACTATTTAACTTCATTTCAATCAACTCATCCACTTTCTTCTCATAATCTATATAAATTCACTCAAATTTCAAAGTCCTCAAAATTAAACAATTCTTTTCTCATAAATTATTTCTTAATTTCATCAAATTTCCTTAAATTCATAATTTTCTCACCAATTTCTTTCTCACTTAAATTCATTTTAATATTTCTAATTTTCATCAAAAGTTCGGGGTCCAACATTTCTCCCCCTCTTAAAAGAATTTTGTCCTCGAAATTCACACTTAAGAACATAATATTTCTTATCTAATTCCTTCTCATAAATATTTCTCAATCTCTTCATAATTTCTCAATTCTTAAATCAATTACACCATCCAACATCATATCAAACTCACTAGTTCTACAACTCCATATTCTTTAACATTTTTCCTTAACATTTTAAACAAATCAATGGTCCACGTCGTAATGACTCTTAATATGGACCATAATCATCATTTCACTTAATCCTTTGAATTGCTATACACATTTCTCTATCAATTTATCTCATTATTCAAAATTTGCATCTCACATATGCATATTCGAAATCAATTCCTCTAAATTCATCATGTAATTTAAATCTAAATTTCCATCTTCACAATTCATCTAAACAATCAATGAGGTTCTTCCCACTTCACCAAAAAAAATTCTAATCTCAAATTCATAATCATAAACCTAAAATCAAACATAATTCCTTACCTTAATCTCATCTCATAATTGCATGCACAAAATCAAATCGCCATCACAAACTTCAAATCTCAAGTTCATTAACACACCTAAAATCAAGCACGATTCTTAACCTCACTCACTCGGACAATCATTAAATTCATTCTTAATAACCATATTGCCCAAGTATGATCATATCTTTGGTACCGACATTCTCACAAATTCAATTTTATCCTTATACACTATCATCAATCTTATATGCCCGATTAAGACCATAATCTCGGGCTCGACACTTATCCGAAGATTGCCCATGAAACAAACATATCGCCCAAGTTCAGAATACTGGGCTCTGATACCATAAATGTTGGAACCCGATCCTGAACAAAGGATCCCAACCGAAAAGCAGGAACGAAAACGAAGGAAACAAAGCGGATTCAATAGGAGAAATCGAATCACAACATTGGAAGCATTTGAACTGAGACACAAATACCGACATCTGAGAGAGACAAGAACAAAAAAATACACTTAGAACGAAGAACAGGATCGCATTGGAAACCCTAAGACGTTCCAAAAATCGGTATGAATTTTTTTTTTATTCATTCCTTTTCTCTTTACTCAATCACATTCAAATCATAATCAATCCATACAATTTCCTTTTTGGAAATTTATCCTCATATAACACTCAATTCATATAATTTGTTTTAATCACGCAAATCTCATCTTTACCAAACTAACTTCTTAATTCTTATTCTTAACCCGATTTTTACCGAAAATCGGGCAGCATAACGACTGTATTCTGACAGCCCAAAAATTTCTGCAAAGGTAAAAACACTTCTAATATCACAACCCAACAACACAAAACATCATCGGACCCTCCCGTCCGGAATCCAAACACCAGCAACAACACAACCTTAGTTCTAAACACTTCATAAATACATTCCATAATACATGTCTCAATCCGAACCAAGTCATTCATATACATAACCATTCACAATTCATAACCATAATCATAAACAAACTCAATTCCAATATGTATCCATCCTTCAATTCCAACCATTTATTTACATTCCAAACTGAATACACGTCTAATTTCAACGGCGTTCTAAGTCATACTCAATTACACATAAAGCAAAAGCATATAAAAATATCGGTCCGACATCATACTGTCTTCCATCCGATCTCCTAATTGAAAACACGGATATGGGGATGAAAGGGGGTGAGCACAAAGCTCGTGGATAATATATTTATAAATTAGCTAAAACTGTCTTTTCAAACTTTTCAAACATTTCCCATTAGAAAATTTATCCAAAAACTCATTTTCAAACGTTTCAAAACATTCATAAACCTTAGAAAATTTTCTCAAAATCGTCATTTATTTCAAAAACATTCATAACCAGTTTCCGAAGGTTCATGATTAAAACTTTTTACAAATCATGCACAATTTCAAATATGAATGCATCACATCATATACATATCAAGAACACGTAACACATCACAAATGGTTTGATGTTGGACCCCACACCCCACCCGTAGGTGTTTGCAGGTTATACTGCGGCGTGTGTTTGCGGGTTATACCGCGGCATCCAATACAATCACAATAGCACATTAAATGGTTTGGTTTTTGTCCATAACAGGACGTACTGCACATTTCCGCATAGCGGTCATGTGCAGCCGTGAAGGGAGTCCGTGATCGGAACTCCATTGCCTCTTGCGGGCAGCCGGGAGAAGGCTATAGACATGTAGAGACAGCGCTGACTCACAAAGGACCTTACCAAACCCATATAGCACATAAGCAAAACATAATTTCAGATGGCCCGAAGGCACTTTTCAAACATCTTGATTTTCACATTTTTCATCTCATAACATCAAATTGTGTCATAAATGACACAAGCATATATTTACATGAATTCACATAATCAATCTAATGAAATGCACATCACCAAATTAATCACATAATAATCACATTCATGACCAAACATGCACTAATTTTTTTAAATCATTTAAATCATAAATCGAATAATTTGAAACTCATGAATTTCATAAATCTTGTATTTTCTCAAAATCATTTTCATAAAATCATTTATCAAAACTTTGCTTCTTAATTTTCAAATTAGCATTCTTAGCTTACAATTCAATAAATAAATATACTACCCACCTCATATCCATGCTAGCATCTTGTCCAATGCATCAATTTGACCTTTTCTCCTTCATCAAACACAAAAATCCCCAATTTACCAAGAGAACTCAATGCTGAAAATTTTAAAGAATGGGAAAACTTTGACCTTCAACCAAATAATCTCACCCATACTTTAACTAAACCAATAGCATCAACACCTATCCAATTGAATCAAAATTGTCAACAATCTCATGCCTTAAAAAGACCAACACAAATCTGATTTTTCTTAAACCCCCAAATGCTTTATTTAACCATAATCAAGGTATAAAAATCCTAATGAACATAATGTCACAATGCTGAAATTTTCCCAAGAATGACAAAACTTGAATTGAAATTATCCTAACTTTGCCGATATTATTCCTAACCTATATCCATCATCACCTCTCTCAAACCTAGTCAATTTTGTCACAATCTCACTTTAAAGACAATAACCCAAGCTGATTTTTTTTTTACAACCATTTCTCTTCCCCTTTTTCCTTTCTTTTCTTATTCTTTCTTAATGAATTCTTCAAACCATTCTTTCTGAAGCATACCATCTCACTACTTAACACAATATAGCAATGCTGGAATTTTTTTCAGCCTCCATTTTCTCTTTTTCTTTCCTTTCTTTCCTACACAAATCACTCTAACCATCATTTAAAAGCAAGAAAGGATAAAACCTAACAAAAGCCATAAATTAACAAAAGTGGACAAATGCTGGAATTTTTTTTTCAAGGCTTGGCAAACTTGAATTTCAACCAACCTAACCTTACCCAAACCTTATCTAACCCATTAACATCAAAACTCAACTCAAATAATCAACAAAAATTCGAAATCCGTCAACCCACGAAATCAGATTTTCTTCCCACTTTCATAACTCTTCTTCTTTCATTTTTTTCTACACAAACTACCATCTTTAAGCAAGAAAGACACAACCTTAGCAACAAAACCAACAAATTTCGAAATCCCTAACCTTTTGGAGAACCCACGAAAACTTCTTTTCTTCTTCTTCTTCTTCTTCTCCAACCTAGTCGACACCTTCCCTCTCTCTTTTCTTTTGTGATTTTGAAACCTCCATCTTGCTATTCTCTTCTTTCAAGCTTGGTGGCTTCTTTCTTTTGCTTGAAAAAACGATGAGCCTCTCTTCTTTTCATTTTCGTAATCTTCCTTCTCTTTTGTTTCTATTTTCCTTCTCTTTATTTCTGGTACTTTCGTGAACATTCCAGACCTCCCAAACGACAGTTATGTGATGAGTTTAAGCCATGTCACTTAGCGAGGGTAAAAGACCAAATGCCCTCATTTTAATTAAAAATCTGATAACTTACTTCCAAATTTTGGGCAACTAAACAAAATAATTTAGACAAATTTTCTACTAGAGAATTGTTCCTCTCGATCATACGAATTCAACGCAACCGACCGCGCTCAATTCGGATCTAAACGAAGAAGTTATGGCCGAAATACTATCGGACCTGCACCAAATCCGAAATTCAACATTAACCCTAATTTGATTCAAAAATTAACGACCTTAGGGACTAAAATAAAATTCGAGCCCTTCACATAATTGAAGTCCCATATCTTAACTTTATTTAGCCTCAAGAATCGACTCAATCGGATCTCCACAGCTCCGAATTTGCAAAATACCGAACCATGTTCGGAAACTTTCTCAACTCACTTGATTAAAATCAATCACCTTCAATTAAATCTCTTAAAATTCATAATGCTTCAATAAAATGACATTAATTGTCTTAGGAATCCAATGCTTCGAGAATCGAGTCAATCGAATGTCAGATGAAGGAATTATGCACAAAAGATTACAAAAGGGTCAGATTGAAAACCCAAGAACAAAACTGGTTTTTCCAAAAATCATAACTCCTAGCCCCGATATCGAAAAATTACAAACTTTATGGCGTCGGAAAGATCGACATACAAGCTACAACTTTCAGTAATACCACTTACTCCAATTCAGACTAAATCCATACGACGAGTAGCCTCGAAGCATAGAATACACAAATCTATACTTAATAACATTTTCAAAACAAAGCATATCTTCTGACAATCATATAATCCCGACATCGAAAAATAGCAAATTTTATGTCCACGAAAAGCTCTCGACAGAGGCTACAAGTTTCATGTTCATCATTTTCTCAAAATTTTCCTAAATCAAAAAGTCAACTCTCAAAAGCCAAAAAGTCAAACATTTAACAATTTTTCATATTCTCACACTTTTTCTTTTTATTTCTTACTATTTAACTTCATTTCAATCAACTCATCCACTTTCTTCTCATAATCTATATAAATTCACTCAAATTTCAAAGTCCTCAAAATTAAACAATTCTTTTCTCATAAATTATTTCTTAATTTCATCAAATTTCCTTAAATTCATAATTTTCTCACCAATTTCTTTCTCACTTAAATTCATTTTAATATTTCTAATTTTCATCAAAAGTTCGGGGTCCAACATATTATGAACCACAATCTTGATGAGTGGTGAACTCATATGTGTTTCATTATAATTCTTGATATGATCGGAATGGATTTTTACAGGTATTAATCCGAGGTATCTGCGTGTTGGAATTATTAATTGAAACATGTATCGAGGAACATTCACTCAAATAAAGAGTTTATAGTGTTATCATCTCTTCTAGATGTTTTAAGGAGATTTGGTGATTAAGCTGGCGCCAGATAGTTTGATGGACTAGCTACCCATCAAGTCTTAACACTAAGATGAGATCTTATGTGTTAATCACCATATAAAGTAAAATGAGAGATCTAGAAGGAAAAACCAACATAAGGGCAAAGCGGTAATTTTACCCTTTGTTGTGCGGATAGCTATAATAAGGTTCTAAATAGGGTTTGCAATTGGACATATTCTCATAATATTTAATAATTCAAGAGTTCAACTAATTGTCTTTAGTGGAATGACATTTAGTTAATAAGCTTGAATTTATTCCAATGAGATTGAATTATTTCTGGGCTTATTGGAGCTTGAATTATCAAAGTCCAATAAGATTCCCCACTTGGCTTTAAGGAAGGTTATCAAGCTAAGTAAGAAGTAGTTTGGAGGCTTTAGAAATCCATAATTGAATGATGGGCTTATACTAATTAATGGTTAATTGGAAGCCCATATGTTCATTTAGAAATGGGCTTGTTTTGGTTTAATGTAATTGATTAGATTAATTATATTAAAACAATTTTTTTAAATGGAGAAGAAGCAATTTCGAAATTGTGTTAGGTTAGATGTGTAACCACACATTTGACATTAAAATACTAAATAAAGATGGTCTTTATTATGGTTCATCATTATTAAGCGGAGTTATGAACTTACCATTAAATGGTTTAATGGTTGGCTTTTAATGTTGGCATGTAACCTATTTGCATTCATTAGATTAAAGATGAAAGATGTGCATTAGATGGACCATCTTCCTTCTTTCTTCTTGCCAAAACCGAAATGGGTATTCAATTATAGGTTATGGTCTTTTCAAATAGCCATTTTAAAGATAAATGAAGTAAGTCTCATTTATTGGCTATTTGATGAGTGATTAATGTAAGTGATGCATTGGATGCCTCTCACTCTTTCCATTGATGCATATTTCGAAAATGAGAGGTAAGAAAGGGTTCTTGCATGTTTTTAGACATTCTCTCTTTTCATGCAAGGAGAACCGAAATTCCTAAGTGAAAGAATTGAAAGAGTTTGATTTTGGTTCTTCTTCTTCTAAGAAAATCTCCTCCAAATATTTCTTCTCCTTTCCCACCAAAGGATTTTGTTAACCTAGTTGTCCTTGAAGAACAAGTGGTAAATCTAATTGGTAGAGGATACTACTACAAGGAAGAAGATAGATTGCTAAAGAAAAAGACTCAAAGGCAAAGGATTTGGATACAAGAAGGAGAGGATAACGCAGCGAGGATTTAAAGCTGTAGCGAAGGAGTCTGTAATTCCTTTTATCTTGTTCTTGATTTTATTATCCTTATACCATATCATGTATGGATTAGCATGTTGATTTGGATATATTGCTTCCGCTGCAAGATGATTTCTTAAAAAGTTTTGAAATCTATCGTTTCTCCAAACTAAGCATTCTTTCTTTTTCCGATCCAACACCAAAGCCATTCAATCTCAATCTTTTTAACTTCTATACATGTATTACTATCATCAAGCTCATCTATAAAGATTCATACTTGCATCTCACATATATTCGAAGTCATATCCTCTAAATTCATCATGAGTTTCAAATCTTAATTTCTAGCATCAAAATCCTAAACTCAAACATAATTCTTCACCTAAATCAAACCATCACATAGATCCTTCAAATTATTCATGACAAAGACAAATACATCACGCTCACATTCTCACTAATACAATTCTGTCCATTCAAACACTTTTCAATATCTCGTACATATCACTTATATACATACGTCCCAGTAAGATCCTATTACTGGGCTTTGATACCATACATGTTGGATCCCGTTTCCGGAACCCAACTGCATATACTTAACACTCGAACCCCACTGCTTAAACTGATCATGATCATTCTTGAATCGAATTCAAATCAAATGAAAGTGAAACAAATGCGAAGCGAATAGGGTCGAATACAAATATGAAGCAAGCGGATTCAAATCAAACATAATTGCGGAAACAAAAGTGAAGCGAAATACGAAACTTATTCAACTTTTGACAAACATGCGAAAAAGAAACGGATTGGATTCAAACTTGGAATCGAAACATACATATGAAGTCAATCGAATAGCATGACAAGTGTCTAACATCCAGGAATAGTTTATCTTAAAGAAGCGTTGCGTTGGAATACCTTAGACTGGACCTATCCGAAACGGTATGATTTTTTTTTCTTTCTTGCTTTCTTAAGCATGCTTTTCATCTATCATATAAGGACTTAGCCTTAAACTCATACTAATCGCGAGTTGCTTTATTCTTCTTATTTATCGTATTCGCATTCCTTATCATAACCATCTCATACTCATGTCAATAAACCCATAAATGCATACACAACTTCATGAAATCTATATACTATCCTACAAAAATCCGGCAGCATAACTACTACAATATAACAACCCCAAAAACCTGCAAATAACTTAAATACACTTCTATAATACCAGCTCAATCAATCCAATCATCAAAATCAACCAGACCCTCTGTCCGGGATCTCAGCAGAAACAAACGCAATCTTAGTTCTAAACGCTTCAATCATTCACATACATAATCATAATCCCTTCATCATACATATTTATACATATCTTTACACATCCAACTAACATTCATAAGATCAATTCACTACAATTTCATAAATCATCATATACAACTTACTCAATTCTATACAATTTCTTAATTTTCATACATCCTGAAAGAAAATGCTTGAAATAAATTTATGGCAATTTAAGCCATATCCAAGACTTATACAACGTCAGTATCAAACTCTACTTTATACAAAACACATGCTATACAAAACGAGCATAAAATCTTGACATGCTTTCATCCGATCTCCTGCATACCTGGAGATGGGGATAAAAGGGGGGTGAGTTAGAGAACTCGTGGATAATATGCTTATAATTTGAAAAATAAGTAAAAGCCATTTCTCAAAATTTCGCCATCTTATAAAGAATTTCACAGCAGAAATTTCATCAAGTGTTTATTTCACAACCGAAATGGGTATTCAATTAGATGGACCCTACAAGGAATTGGATACAAGAAGGAGAGGATACTTGGTAGAGGATACTACTACAAGGAAGAAGATAGATTGCTAAAGGAAAAGACTCAAAGGCAAAGGATTTGGATACAAGAAGGAGAGGATAGCGCAGCGAGGATTTAAAGTTATGGCGAAGAATTGGTAATTCCTTTTATCTTGTTCTTGGTTTTATTATCCTTATACCATATCATGTATGGATTAGCATGTTGATTTGGATATATTGCTTCCGCTGCAAGATGATTTCTTAAAAAGTTTTGAAATCTATCGTTTCTTCAAACTAAGCATGCTTTCTTTTTCCGATCCAACACGATACCTACCGATGGATCTAAGGTGGCTTGTTGGGTAAACCCAAGGTCATTTTAGTAATGTCGGATATCTATGATGCAATTGGTATGACTGATACCTACCGATTGACCTAAGGTGGCTTGTTGGGTAAACCCAAAGTCATTTTAGTAATGTCAGATATCGACCCACTAGGACATTTTGTCATAATGTTTCTTGGATTCGTACTGAGGGTTATGGATTCTTTGAAACTAGTGGGAGCCATATGCATGTCTAGCAAGTCCTTATGATCATGCATGTAATTCTATTCTAACATTCTTTCTCTCTTTCCCTATAGATTATTGAAGATGACTTCCAGTGTGAACTTGTGCTCACTAATGGATTCGAACAAATTAACTGGACCCAACTTTCTAGATTGGCTGAGAAATCTGAGAATTGTTCTCAGATCTGAGGAACTGGGCTATGTCCTAGATGTTCCACTTCCTGATCCACCTGCTATTGATGCTTCTGATGAGGATCAGAAAGCATATCGTAAGCATCTCAAAGACAGTGACATGGCTACCTGCATTATGCTCGCCTCGATGTCACCAGAGCTGCAGAAGCAGTATGAGTCTATGGATGCTAATACCATAGTGTTTCATCTTAGGGAGATGTTTGATGAGCAAGCTCGGTCTGAAAGGTTCGATACCTCGAGGCTACTCTTCACTACTAAGATGACTCCAGGTTCATCTGCAGTGCAGTATGCACTGAAGATGAATGGGTATATTGAGAGGTTGGCCGTCTTAGGTTTTGTTATGGATTATGAATTAAGTGTTGACTTAATTCTAGTTGGATTGTCTGATAGTTATTCACAGCTTGTGTTAAACTATCGGATGAACCAAATATCCACGACAATCCCTGAGTTAATCAATCTGCTCAAGACAGCATAGCAAGCTATCAAGAAGGATAGCAAGGTAGTGCTTGTGGTGGACTCTTCTTCTTCTGGTTCAAAGAAAAAGAAACTGAAGAAGAAAAGGTCTAAGAAACTGAAAGGAAGTGCAGCCAAAAAGAAAACCAAAGAAACTGCATCAAAAGGAACTTGCTTCCTTTGTGGTAAGATTGGCCACTAGAAGCGTAACTGTAAAGTCTATCTGGAAGAATTGAAGCAGAAGAAGGCATCAGATGCCTCGACTTCTTCAGGTATGTTTGTCATTGAGGTTAATACTGTTTATGACCATAAAATATGGGTATTAGATACCGATTGTGGCTCACACATATGCAATGATATGCAGGGCCTCAGGGACAGTAGATAGCTCGTGAAGGGAGAACAAGACCTGCGTGTGAGAAATGGAGCAAGAGTTGCTACATTAGCCGTAGGCACTTACTTTTTGTCACTCCCCACTGGGCTTGTAATTAAATTGGATGAATGTTATTTTGTACTGTTTTAACAAAGAACATATTATGCATTTCTTGTTTAAATAAATTTGGTTTCCATCGACTTTTAGTAACAATGGTTGTTCTATTAGTTTGAATGGAATGCTTTATGGTACTAGTACATTATGCAATGGAATTTACATATTAGATATGTCACATCCAATTATGAATGTCAATGACACGAAAAGACATAAGCGAGATAATTTAAAATCAACTTACTTATGGCATTATGCTTGGCCATATAAATGAGAGGCGATAGCTAAGCTTCACAAGAGTGGTAGTTTAGGATCATTTGATTATGAATCATATGACACATGTGAATCTTGTTTATTAGGCAAGATGACTAAGTTACCATTTAAGGAAAGGGTGAGCGAAGCGATGGAGTATTAGACCTAATACATTCGGATGTATGTGGTCAATGTCCATCCATGCGAAGTGGTTGTCTTTACTTCATTACCTTTATTGATGATTATTCTCGATATGGGTTCACAGATCGATGAGATACTGAGGAACATGGGTTCTATGATCTCGATGAGATACAAATCTGAAGCATTTGAAAAGTTCAAACAATTCATAAATGAAGTAGAAAACCAACTTGGGAAAAGTATCAAGACATTACGATCCGATCGTGGTGGGGAATACTTAGACCAACAGTTTTTGGATTATCTCAGAGATAATGGGATTTTATCTCAATGGACTCCACCTTACACACCACAACATAATGGTGTGGCAGAAAGGAGAAATCGAACCTTGTTAGACATGGTACGATCGATGATGGGCTTTGCAAAGTTACCAAAATCCTTTTGGGGGTATGCAATCGAGGCAGTTGTTTACTTGCTAAACAGAGTTCCATCAAAAGCGATTGATGTTACTCCATATGAGATGTGGACTAACAAAAGACCCTATCTTACTCATTTGAGCGTTTGGGTTGTCACGCTTATGTGAAGCGGACACGATCGGATAAACTTGATGCAAAATCGGCGGTGTTTGTTCGTAGGATATCCTAAAGAAACAATGGGATATCAATTCTACCTTCTTTGAGGAACAAAAGGTGTTTGTTTCAAAGCATGCTGTCTTTTAAAGAAAGAGTTTCTTTTACAAGAAGGCGGTGGGAGCAAAATTGAACTTGAAGAAGTTCAAGATGCTCGAACAGACACATATCAATCGCTGAACTCAAGCTGTGACTCATACGGATGAAGTAACAGTTCAACCTTCTACAACACACGAAGTTCGTAGGTCACGTAGGATACGCTCTGTTCCCGAGAGATATGGATTTCTCTTGAGTGAACAGAATGACGTATTGCCCATAGAAGATGATGAGCCTACCACCTATGAAGAGGTTCTGAAGAGTTCAGAGTCTGAGATATGGCTTCAAGCCATGAAGGCAGAAATGGATTCCATGTATGAAAACCAAGTATGGGCTTTGGTTGAGGCACCCGAAGGAATAAAACCCATAGGGTGTAAATGGGTTTTCAAAAAGAAAATCGACATAGATGGTAATGTGATTACCTATAAAGCAAGGCTTGTGGCTAAAGGTTTTCATCAAAGACAAGGAGTTGACTATGACGAGACCTTCAGCCCAGTAGCAATGCTTAAATCCATTAGGATACTCCTAGCTATTTCCACTTATTATGATTATAAGATATGGCAAATGGATGTGAAGACAGCTTTCCTAAATGGAAATCTAGCTGAGGATGTGTATATGACACAACCTGAGGGCTTCATCTCCTATGATGGCAAAAAGGTATGCAAGCTTCAAAAATCCATCTATGGATTGAAGCAAGCATCCCGGAGTTGGAACATCCGTTTTGATGAGGTAATCAAAGAGTTTGGTTTCTCACAAAATCTGGATGAATACTGTGTGTATAAGAAGGTTAGTGGGACTGCAATCGTATTCCTTGTGCTATATATAGATGACATATTATTACTAGGAAACGATGTCTTGATGTTACAATCAGTGAAGATTTGGTTGTCCAAACAATTTTCCATGAAAGACCTTGGTGAAGCAACTTATATCCTTGGGATAAGGATCTATAGAGATAGATCAAAAAGTTTGCTTGGTCTTTTACAATCAACGTACATAAACAAGATGCTGAAGAGGTTTAGCATGGAGCAATCCAAGAGAGGGTACCTTCCCGTGACTCATGGGATAACACTCTCGAAATCTATGTGTCCTAAGACACAAGATGAGAGGATGTGCATGAATATGATCCCGTATGCATCTGCTATAGGATCTATCATATGCACGCAATGCTATGTACGAGACCCGATGTATCATATGCTCTAAGTGTTCTGAGAGATACCAATCGGATTACGGTGAGGGTCATTTGGGTGGCTGTCGAGAATATCCTCAATACTTGCGAAGGACTAAGGATGTTTTCTTGATATATGGAGATGGAGATCTCAAAGTGGCGGGTATCAGATGCGATTTTCAATCGATAAGGATGATTCTAAATCCCAATCAGGTTATGTATTCACATTGAGCGGCGGGGTGGTTGGTTGGCGAGTTCCAAACAAGAGGCGATTGCCGATTCAACGACCGAAGCGAGTACATAGCCACTTGACGCAAAAAGAAAGCGGTTTGGATCAAGAAGTTCATTCTTGAACTTGGTGTGGTTCCAAGCGTTGATGGGCCCATCTGATTGTATTGTGACAACAATGGGGCTATTACAGCGAAGGAACCAAGGTCTCATCAACGATCCAAACACGTACTCCGCAGATATCATCTGATCAGGGAGATCATTGGACGAGGTGATGTCCAGATAGAGAGAATTCCCACATAGTAGAATATTGTTGATCCGTTGACAAAGCCATTATCACAAAAGAGTTTTGATTCTCATCTACTCGCCTATGGTATTAGATATCAAGGCGATTGACTTTAGGTCAAGTAGGAGATTGTTAGAGTAGTGCCCTGAAGGCAATCGACTTTAGTGCATTTTGTACAAAGTTGTGTACATACTTTATGAATAAATAAAGAAAGGAATATTTCATTAACTTGTTGTTCATAATTTATGAATGGATATTGATCTATAAGCAAATTAATGAAGTCCATGATATATGACATAGCATGAAGGAAATTGTGATGTGATCATACTACTGAGATTCCTATCATGTGCAATTATGTCAAGATATCTAAATTATCCTAGTCATAGGATTCTGGCTGGACATCGGTAATTGAGAGACTAGCACATTTCAAGCTCCTTGATTTGATCAGCGGTGGATCTCGAAGCTGTAAATATGAGATATTTAGGGTTGAGATGTGAATGCTTACTAGAGGTAGTAAGTACATTGGATGACTGCTATGAGATCATCACATGGATGTCCTATTCTAATGTCAGTGATAATCTCATCATAGAAATGATGCAAGTATCCTTAGACTTGAGGTACTCAAGGATATCTTGAATCTTGATTACGTGCTGACTCCATTCCTTGTTGCCTTACATAGGTCGCTCATAGGGTGGTGATTGGGTACAGTTTGAGGTATTCGAAGGCAATTGAGTAGCCAATAGAGGATTCACCACTTCTGTGATAGCAGAAGATGATACCCATGGCCTCTTGTCAGGGTCATTACTTGGAAATCTCTAATCATAGTACATATGTCATGAAGAGTGTCTTCATTGACATATTAAGTAATGAGTCCCAGGATAAGAACTGATATCACTTGGACTAGAGTGGACGTAGTCAGTCTAGTAAGAGTTGACACTTTGCCCATACTCATAACTAAGTGGGGTATAGCATGGTGAAAGGACGAATTGCACGGTAATTGTCTATGGAAAGGTTCGTGATATGGTTCATGATGAATATAGGTTCATTTGTCAAACCAATTACTTTTCGGTTAATTGGGGGTCATGATATGTTGCTAGATACCGCTCATGACTTGCTTTGATTAAGTGTTGATCTAAGTGGCCACCATAACCGGGAACCTAATGGGTCACACGCATAAGAGTGACTCGGAGAATTTGTAAAATAGTTTTGGACAGAGTTCCAATATATGGAGAGCAAATGGAATAAATGGATCCCGATAAGATCGAGATATGTCCCGATGAGATCGCGACATCAATATTGCTGAAAAAGGTTTTCGGTGGTTTTTCCATACCGCGACCCGGTAGGACCGACTCCAGTATGACTGGACCACCTCAGCATTAATATACATATATATATCATATTAATTAATTAAGTAATTAATAGATATATATATATATATATATATGCAACGTGTAAGAAGGATGAGAGGAAGCTTGTCTTTACTTTATATATATATATATATATATATATATGATGCCTAACGTGGAAAGCATTTTCACCTAAGCATTTAATGTGTCTTTAATTGTTAAAGAAACATGGCAAATGAAGAAAGGAGAGGATTGATGTCCGTTAATTTGAATAAAAGAAGAAGGGTTTTGTGAAAACCTAAGAGAAGTTTGTTCTCTCATCATCGATAATCATCCTTTAAGCTCTTCATCTTCAAGCTTTTCTCCTCTTCATCGTTTCTCAAGCTCTCCAAGGACAAAGGTAAGAGTTAGCACTCTTTAATTTGTTCTATCTATTCCCGGATCAAAGGGTTTGTCCCGGTTAGGTTCTCCGATCTCTGCGTGGATACCGTTAGAGACGGTCTCCTTTGGTCGTTTTGGTTTGACTTTGTTATATAGTCACATGGATCACGGCTTTGGGAAGGTCCGGAATAAAAATTTTGTTTTTCCTTGACCGTGGAATGTGATGCTCACAGGGATTTTCTTACAAGGCGATATCACTTGGACTAGATTTGATGTAGTCGGTCTAGTAAGAGTTGACACTTTGCCCATACTCATAACCAAGTGGGGTATAGCATGGTGAAAGGACGAATTGCACAAGATAATTGTCTATGGGAGGTTCGTGATATGGTTAAGTGGTGAGCATGGATTGGTCGTCAAACCAATTACTTTCTGGTCAATTGGGGGTCATGATGTGTTGCTAGACACCAGTCATGACTTGCTTGGATTAAGTGTTAATCTAAGTGGCCAATATAACCGGAAACCTAATGGATCACACGCATAAGAGTGACTCGGAGAATTCGTAAAATAGTTTTGGATAGAGATCCATTATATGGAAAGCAATAGAACTAAATGGATCGCGATGAGATTGGGATATGTCCCAATGAGATCGTGACATCGATATTGCTGAAACAGGTCTCTGGTGTTTTTTTTCCATACCGGGATCCGGTAGGACCGACCCCAGTGTGACTAGACCACCTCAGCATTTATATATATATAATTAATTAATTAATTAATTAATATATGACTAACGTGGAAAGGAGAAGACATATATTACTTAATTATATATATATATATATATATATATATATATATATATATATATACATCTATATTTATATATAGTTATATATATATATATATGTATATATATATACATATATATGTATATATGTATGACTAACGTGAAAGCTGAAGCTACTTTAGCATTAAATGTCTTTAATTATTTTAAAGACAAATGGCAATCAAAGACTTAAAGGGATGATGGTCGTGAGAGATAAATTGGCTTTAACATGTTTTAGAAACAAGGTTTTAAAAAAGCATCATCCAAAGCTCTCCTCTCCATCATCTCTTCAAGCTTCATCATCTTCTCCTCTTCTTCACCTTGTGCTCTCCAAGAATAAGGTAAGAGCTAGCGCTCTCTTCTTTATTCTAGCTATTTTCGGATCAAAGGGTTTGATTCGGTTAGGTTCTTCGACCTCTGCGTGGATACCGTTAGAGACGGTCTCCTTTGGTTATTGTGGTTTGAGAATTATGGTACCTCTTTGTATAGACACATAGATCCTGGACTTCGGGAACGTCTCGGAATAATTTTTTTTTGTTTTCCGCACCGTTTGTATGTGATGCACGCACCGGGATTTTCCTACACCGAGGATGTTCTAAGCCTTCACTCAGGCATTTGTCCAGGCTATGGGCCAGATGCCACAGCCTTCTTCTTTGGCCCCAACTAAGAAGGAGAAACAGTTTGATAAGTTGAGGAAGTATGGGGCGGTCGACTTCTGTGGGACAACAGATCCAGAGGAAGCCGAGACTTGGTTGAGAAAGACCAAGAGGGTACCAGATCAGATGGAGTGTGAGGATGATGAGAGGGTTGTGTATGGTGCAAGCTTGCTATAGGGAGATGCTCTACATTGGTGGGAGAGTGTGCCAGGGAGTCAGATGAGACCGGTAGGGTTGGCATGGAAGGACTTCTTAGCTGCTTATAAGAAGAAGTACTTGTCAGAGGTGTACATTCAGCAAAAGCAGAGGAGTTTAGAGTCTCACCGAGAGGAAGATGACGGTGGCTTAGTATGGCGTCGGTTTACAACTATCGGTATGTACCTGAGATGATGATGAGTAAGGTGGCTAAGTGTCGTAGGTTTGAATCGGGTTTGCATCTAGCCATCATAGAGAAGGTAGTAGTGTAGAATTTTTGTGATTTTTAGCAGTTGGTTGAAGCAGCGCTGAGGGTTGAAAACATAGAAAATATCGAAGTCTTGTGAACAAAAGAAAAGGAGAGAGCGATTCAAGAGGGAGGTAGTACTAGTACTCCTATGCAGACAGAGTGCAGGACCTTCCCTGGGCAATCTGAGGAGCGCAGTAGTGGGGCCAGCAGGTCCAAATCTATGAGGACTCCCACTTTTTCTCATCAAGCCTCTACGGCGAGAGGCAACAGAAGGGGAGAGGGAAATGCATCATCCATCCCTAAATGTGATCACTACGGGAAACTCCATGGAGGAGAATGCTATAGATTGACAGGAGCTTGCTTCAACTGTGGAGAAAAGGGGCATATGGCTAGAGAGTTCCCTCAGCATGCAAGACAGGAAAGAAATCAGATGCAAGTTTCCAAAAGATCTGAAACTGTGGGACACAAGACTACAACAGAAGTGGGCAATTCTGATGCAGCTAAGAGGGTGAGCCTTCCAGGGAGACCAAAGGGCAGGCACCAGCTAGGTGAAGTGAATCACACGTTATGACAATGCTTATAATACGATATATGAATACACGAGAAGGGGGGGTTGAATTGTGTATTCCACTTTTTTTTAAAATCTTTCCAATAAAATGTTCTGTTAAAAAACATGTTCTTTTCTCAGAAACTTCGTTAAGTTCGAATTAATCAAAACTTTGAAAATTTTGTTTTGAAATCTAAGTAATAACAAAAACTTTGAACTTAAAGAAAGATAAAGTAGAGAGAAGTCGACACAGTAATTTTTTACTGGTTCACCCCAAACCGTGGGCTACGTCCAGTCCTCAGAAGTCTTTCTGAGATTTCACTATCTCTTCAACGTTTACAAGTATTCTTTCTGAGCCTCTTCAGGTCTCTACACTCAGTATTCTTTTACTCTTAACCTCTGCAGGCTATCTGTACTACTTTCTTACAAAAGTGTTTGAACTCTGTTACAGTAATACTAGCTCTTAGCTAATTCGCACAATAATCTCACAAACAATCTTTTTTCATTCGCGTATACGTAAGTCAACTATCTTTCAACTAACTTTGCAATCTTCGACTTCGACTCATATATATAGCCTTCGTCTGCAACTGCATCTTGATTCTTTCTTCTTAAATCTTGCTTCTTGAATCTTGTTTCTTGAATCTTGAAAGAAACGGTTAATCAGTTGAGTTCTGTAACTAACTCGAACTGACTCTTGCATCTGCTTTTGAATTCTCCGTTTGCTTTTGAATTCTGCGTCTGCTTTTCTTCGTCTGCTTTTGAATTCTGCGTCTGCTTTTTTTTTCTTCTCCGTCTGTTTTTCATTTCTGTGTCTACTTTTCAACTTTTGCGTTTGCTTTTCTTTCTACGTCTGCTTTTCAACTTCTGCGTCTGCTTTTTAACTTATGCGTCTGCTTTTTAACTTCTGTGTCTAGTTTTTAACTTCTTTGTTATTCATCCTACGTCTGCTTTTTCTTATTCTTTGTTATTCATCAAAATCATGTATATGTAAAGTCATTTTGACTCAACAATCTCTCCCTTTTTAATGATAACAAATCATATACGTAAAAAGATGAAAAACTTATCTTCAAAACATATCTTCATGTGTGTTCCTCTGACGTCTTTAATAGTTTTCCTCTTCCTCCCCCTATCTTTGTCATCGACTCCTTCAATCACACCCTTTGAGACTCTTTGATTGTTGCCTTCCATTCTCTTCTCCCCCTATTTGTTATAATAAAAAATGATCAATGACGATGACTCATCATCAATTCTGTCATCATCTCCTTCATTTCATTCATCATCTCCTTTAGCTCCTTGACTTCTCTGTGTAAGTGCCTAATTTCAGCTTGCGAGTCAAACTATGAGGAGAGTTGATCATCATCCGTTGAGGGTTCTATGAACGCAATTGTGGTAGCATATGCGTCTGAGGATAGAATGTAATCGTCAAAAATCTCAAAAGTTGGTGGATGAACGAATAGATTAGGCTCCGGAAGATCTAAATCATAAGGAGCAGGTAGCATGAGCACTTGTCTTCCTTATAGGGGCATGGCTTCAGCTTGAATAGACAGTGTATTAGATAGTGGCCTAATACGCATTACCGTCTGCACAAGGGATTCAATGAACGTCCATGTATCAGTCTTCCCCCTACTGGACAGTATTCATTCTTATCCGTAAAACTACAACTAGCTCCGTCATTCTTCTCCTTTGAAGTGCATGCTTTATCAATCCGTTGCACTTCTTCTTCAATCTGATCTGCAGACAGATCATTACTGATTCCTTCAGGATATAACTTCAGCTTCCCCTTACTCATATCTAAAGGAAATCTAGGCTGAATGTCCGGTACAACCTTTATCACCGTCTTCTCTGTTATTGGATAAATAGTATATGGTTGACTAGACATTTTTGAAAGGTATGGCTTTGTATCAGCATCCCTCAAAGCATCATAAAAATTCTTTTCATCTTCACTCAGTAGATACCATGTCTCACTATTTATCAAAATAGGTTGTAGGACAGGCTTCACCTTCCTTCCTAGTTGATCACAGATGGAAATTGAAGTACTCCTCTTGGTCACAAATTCAATCAGTCTGATCTCCAACTTGTCTTTTCTCAAAAATTCAGAATAGTTGTATATAACCAGACTAGGTTCATCAGATGTTTCCTGTGGTATCTGTACCAAGCTTAAATCTGTTGTTGCCTCTTGTTGAACAGCAATAGGAGTAAACTGAACTAAGCTAGACTCAATTTGCTTTTCCTTTTGAGCAGCATCGATAGTATCCTTCTTTTGACTAACTTCCTCAGCAGTAGTCACATTCTCCTGTCAACTAATTGCTTCAGTCTTCTCCACTGCCTCAGTCAGTCTCGGAGTTTTCTGAACTTGAGATTTTTGCTTCTCAAACTCCGACTTCCTCTTCTTCTCGGTCTCCTTAGCCTGTTTGGCTGAGTCTTCTTGTAGGATTGAGACTAGAGATCTCGTTGCCTTTCGTGCGCAAGATTCAAAGATTTCTTCTTGACTCTGTTCTCTGGCTCTCTTCTCTTCCTGTTGTCTCAGAGTACGAATCCTAGGTGATCTCCTCGCCTTCTTAGAAATTTTACCCAAAAGATTCTCCCCTTTTCTTTTCAACGCACCTTCGTCTGTCCTCCTAACTAGGCTAACTTCTCTTTGAGAACTCGCCTGTTTTATCAAAGGTCTTTCAGATAATTTTCTTCTTTCCTCTATGGGCATTCTCATACTTTCTTGAGATTTCGAACTTGTAGCGGGAGACTTCTTCAGTAACCACTCCCCCTCAGTTCTAGCTGTCTTCGTAGAATCTGCTTCTTCTTTTACCACCACCTTCAAGCTCATTCTTCTTATTGTATATGAGTTAATAGAACTCTTGGTAGATATCGTCCTTCTGATTCCTTTATGAAGAAGGACTCCAGATTTCCTAAAAATCCTCGTGAGTAGCATGCCGTAAGGATAACTGTTAGTATCCTTCATCCCCTTAACCATATAATGAAAAATTATAAATGGTAGATCTATGGGACAGTGATTTAACAAGTAGAACAGGCATTGCTCATCCAAGGTAGTCACTAAATGCCTTGACCATGTTCTAGGTAAGATGCAATTGAATAGAATCGCATGAAGAACCCTAGCCTTCAGGACCAGACTCGAGGTCTTCCTCTCCGATGGGTCATTAACTCCATACAGCTGTTTACTGACATCTTCTTCCTTCTTACTGACCTTTGTCATCCATTTGGCTTTGTTTGACAAGGTTTCTCCAACCAATGAACATTTAGTCACCTTCTCTACTATCTCCTTTGTCACAACAATAGATATCCTATCTAATGTGGAGACAATGGTGTCATCTACCAGTTGCGCATTCTTCCAAAAATCATATACCTTATCAGTATACACTGGTTCCCGCACCTGGAAAAACTTTCTCCATCCAGCCTCTACAATCTCTGGTTCAACATCCATACCATCTTTCTTCAAAGATTCGAAGTCCACATATCTTCCATAAATCATAGCTGGCTCCATTGATTCTGAATAGAAACTGGCTCTGGTAAGTTGTTCTTCAAAGGTAAAGTTGATTGCAAGAGTTTTAGAGAGAGATGAAACGTCTGTGTTTGAGAGTAATCAAAATGATTTCAATTTCAGACTACTCGTAGGGTCTTATCAGGTGTGTTCTAGAATCATTGGGATCCTCAAGAATCTGTAACTTTCCCTCCACAACTTCCTTGTGAGAGAAGTTACCAGCTGTAAACCACTGTTTCTGACGTCATTAACTTTGATGATCTCTTAGTCTGACTGGTCATTTAACATAACCATATTAAGGTTCTGTCTGATTTCCTTGAACCGTTCTTCACTCAATGATTTAGTGAAGATGTCTGCCCATTGGTACTCTGTTTCAATGAACTGTAGTCTCACCACCTTCTCTGAACGTAGTCTCTCAAGAAATGATGTCTGACTTCGATATGCTTTACTCTTGAATGCTGTATTGGGTTCTTTGATAGATTTATGGCACTGTGTTCTCACAATAGATTGGGATCTCCTCTTCTTGAACTGAATAATCTTCTAGTTGATATTTAATCCACAATGTTTGTGAACAACAGCTTGCGGCAGACATGTACTTGGCTTCGGCAGTTGATAGAGTGATTGAGCTTTGTCCCTTGCTTGACCAGGAAACTAGGTTTGAGCCAAGAAAGTGACATCCTCCATTAGTGCTCTTCCTTTCAATTCTATCTCTGGCATAGTCCGCATCGCAATATCTGATTAACCTGAAATCTTTACCTTTCTCAAACATTAAGCAAAGATCAGTAGTACCTGCGAGATATCTCATAATCCTTTTAATAGAAATAACATGAGACTCTCTAGGATCAGCCTGAAACCTTGCACACAAGCATACGCTGAAAAAATATCAGTGCGCTTCATGAAGATCTGAGAAAGAGTCGATCATCCTCTATCTGAGGTTTGATCCACCTTCTTACCAAATTCATCTTTCGACAAAAGGTTCGAAGGATGCATCGGAGTCGCCATAGACTTTACATTATTCATATCAAATTTAGACAGCAATTCTTTCAAATATTTTTGTTGGACCAATGGTGGTTGACAAATTAATTCCACTTATGTTTTGATAATAATAAAATGTATAGAATTGGTTAAGAAATTGTTTCAGGTATTTTGGATTGATATTCAACAAAAGAATTGTACAAATCAAGATGGACAAGTGATAAATCATTGAAGAATCAAGATGGAAGTTTCCTATAAGTGAAAGAGGCTTAAACAATGAAGATTATAGAAGATTTGAAGTGGATATTACCGTTGAAGCTTATATAAGTCGACTAGAACATCATATATAAACTAATATATGAAGATATGTCATCACAAAGTCACTAACAACATACAAGTCGACTTATCGTGGACCACAAGTCGACTTACACATCACAAGTCGACTTATAGAAAGCGGAGATGCAAGTTTCGTAAAATGTTGTCACAAGTCGACTTATACAACTCGACAAGTCGACTTATGGTTACAAGTCGACTTATACAACTCGACAAGTCGACTTATCGTCTACAACAAATAAATTCCAACGGTCCAATTAGCCAAAATGGAAGGAGATTGTTAAGGAGCGGTCATAACAATCATGCAACGGCTATATGGGTTCCCAACAGCTATATTTCTTCAAGTATAAATAGAGGATGATGGAAGAAGAGTTCGAGAGAAGTTCTATAAGCCTACATACTCTTTTATTGCTCCAAAATTGCTCATTATTGTTCTTATCTTATTACATTTGTATTGAGCACTAGTTCTTAGATCTTTATCCTATTTCTTTTACAAATTGGTGACTAGTGAAAGGTCACGTGTGAGGTAACAGAGCCGGAAATCAAGTATTGTTGGTAGGATTTGTGCCGGAAGACAAATCATCTGTAAAGGTTCTTGAGCCGTAAATCAAGCGGTATTGGTAAGATTTGTGTGGAAGACAAATCAAATGTAAAGGTAGCTCGAAATTTGGAAATCAAGCAGGATTGTAAGAGTTCACACTGAACTATAAAGTGTGTAATAAAGTGGTTTGCAAAATCCTAAGTGGGAGCTTAGGTAGAGGACGTAGGTCTTAGCACCGAACCTCTATAAAAACAGTGTTTGATCTTCTTCCCTACTCTTTGTATTTAAATTTGTTTAAATTACTATTGTGTGAATTAACTTCTGATTTTATTGTAGAAATTTTTAAAAGAATTTTAAAGATCTATTCAACCCCCCTTCTAGATCACTTACAGTTGGTATCAGAGCAGAAGTATCCGGGGATGGCACACAACAAACTAGCGGAAGAAGGTAACACAAATTATCGCCCTCCTTTATTTAATGGTACTAACTATTCATCTTGGAAAAATCCTATGAAGTATCACATCATAAGCGAAGGAGTGGAATATTGGAAGATAATTATCTTCGGTCCACAACCACCGTTAAAAGAAAATGGTGAGTTAAAAACGGAGCTGGAATACGATGACAATGACTGGAGGCAAGCCTACATCAACGCTAAAGCGATGAAGCTAATCTATTGCGCTCTCACAGTTGAGGAAAGAAACCGAGTTAACTCGTGCACCACTGCCAAGGAAATGTGGGAGAGACTTTGAGTTACTCATGAAGGGACAAATCAAGTCAGGGAGACAAAAATCAACATGCTTCTCCACGACTACGAGATGTTCGTCATGAAAGAAGGTGAGTCAATTTCTACAATGCTTGATCGTTTTGCAGAAATCATAAATGGATTAGGCAACCTGGGAAAGCACATGACGGATAGCGAGAAGGTGAAGAAGATTCTTTGTTCACTGCCGAAGGAATGGGATTCTCAAGTCACCGCAATCATGGAGTCAAAGGACCTTAACCATCTGGAATTCAACGCTTTGGTGGGATCACTCATCAACTATGAGATTATTCTCAAATCCAGAGGAGGTAGAGGTAAGCCTCAAAAATCTATTGCTTTTAAAGCTAACACTACTTTTGTTGATGAAAGTGATGAGGAAATAGATGAAGACGAGGAAGACGAAGAAATAGCAATGTACGCCAAAAATTTGAGAAAATTCAAAGGACTTCTTAAAAATCAGAGGAAGGAATTAAATGGTGGAAGAAATGGAGAACGGAAGAAATTTGCCATGGAAAGAGGACATCATGCTAGAGAATGCAAAAACTCATCCTCAAATTCAAATCTCCAGAAAAATGACAAAGGAAGAAAGAAAGCTAGCCTTATAGCCACGTGGAGTGATGATGAGGAAGCATATCAAAGCAATGATGAAAACAACCTTGCTCTTATGACAGATAGCTTCTTGACCAGTGATGATGAGGAAGAGGTAATAATCTCAGATCAAGAACTTATAGATTCTTTTACTGCTTTACAAATTGATTTTGAAGAAGCTATTGAGATAAACAAGAAATTGAGAAAGAATATAAGAGAGCTAGTTACTGAAAATAATGCTTTACATGAGACGATTGATGATTTAGATTGTCATAAGGAAGATCATTCTGCATGTCTTGTTGAAAAAGAAAATCTTACTAATGAACTTGGTAGACTTAGAAAGGAGTTTTCTTATGTGGTTGAAAAATTTGCTGGTGGAAATGCAAAGTTTGAAGAGATGTTGTCTTTACAAAGATATTCTATTTCTAAACATGGTTTGGGATATGATCCTTATAATAGAGATTGTTCTTTAATTTCCAAATTTACGAGGATGGAAAAGTTGCTCGATGTGCTAGATGCTTGAAAGATGGTCATATAGAAATTGCATGTAAAACTATTAGGAGATGTATCAAAGTTAAGAAAAATTGGGTGATTAAAGGTACAACACCACCTAATGTGGTTTATATGACTAACCAAAATGGACCCAAGATGGCTTGGGTACCAATGAAAAGAAAGGATCTGCGGTTGTAAGTACAAGCAAGGAATGAAGATCCACCAAGCACATGGTACCTTGATAGTGGAAGTTCAAGGCATATGAGTAGAGACAACAACAAAGTCGACTTATGTGGGTCAGATAAGTGGACCTATGATATACTACAACCTTTGGGAATGAAGAAATTTCAGGATAAGTCGACTTATGGAGGTAAACAAGTTGACTTATGTCTACACAGATTCTTATGCTATTTCAAGTGTGTGGTGCTTCTTATGACTTTCTGATATTTGTATTAATTATTGGATTGTAATGTTATGACAATTGCCTTTATTTGTGTTTGATGTTTTGTTTGTTTATGGACTGCATTTGCATTATTTTCATATTTCATATTGGTTTTTAATTATGACAAAAAGGGGGAGTAATATTGGAAATTGATAATTGGTATCTTTTAGTCACCGTCATTTGATTGAGGGGGAATGTGTTTGATTTGAGACTATTTGTGTTTGATGACTTGTTTCTCTATTTAATGTGATTGCGATATTTCATCTTTTGCTGGTTTGTATTAGTTGTTTTGATTATGACAAAAAGGGGGAGAAAAATGAGAAATTGGATATTCATTAGTTATTTGATTAAGGGGGAGTTTGTTAAAATTTTAATTGATTTTTCAAGGTTATTAAAATTCAATGATTTATATGATTGAGGGGGAGACTTCTAACCAAAATGACAAGGTATAAACACCTTGATCAATGTTTCCTTGTCTTCCTTTCTTAAACAATTTCTAAGTATTTTGTCATTATCAAAAAGGGGGAGATTGTTGGACCAATGGTGGTTGACAAATTAATTCCACTTATGTTTTGATAATAATAAAATGTATAGAATTGGTTAAGAAATTGTTTCAGGTATTTTGGATTGATATTCAACAAAAGAATTATGCAAATCAAGATGGACAAGTGATAAATCATTGAAGAATCAAGATGGAAGTTTCCTATAAGTGAAAGAGGCTTAAACAATGAAGATTATAGAAGATTTGAAGTGGATATTACCGTTGAAGATTATATAAGTCGACTAGAACATCATATGTCGACTAATATATGAAGATATGTCATCACAAGTCGACTAACAGCATACAAGTCGACTTATCGTGGACCACAAGTCGACTTACACATCACAAGTCGACTTATAGAAGAGCGGAGATGCAAGTTTACGTAAAATGTTGTCACAAGTCGACTTATACAACTCGACAAGTCGACTTATGCGTACAGCAAATAAATTCTAACGGTCCAATTAGCCAAAAATGGAAGGGAGATTGTTAAGGAACGGTCATAACAATCATGCAACGACTATATGGGTTCCCAAAAGCTATATTTCTTCAAGTATAAATAGAGGATGATGGAAGAAGAGTTCAGAGAAGTTCTATAAGCCTACATACTCTTCTATTGCTCCAAAATTGCTCATTATTGTTCTTATCTTATTACATTTGTATTGAGCACTAGTTCTTAGATCTTTATCCTATTTCTTTTACAAATTGAGTGACTAGTGAAAGGTCACGTGTGAGGTAGCTTGAGCCGGAAATCAAGTATTGTTGGTAGGATTTGTGTCGGAAGACAAATCATCTGTAAAGGTTGCTTGAGCTGGAAATCAAGCGGTATTGGTAATATTTGTGCCGGAAGACAAATCAAGTGTAAAGGTAGCTTGAGCCGGAAATCAAGCGGGATTGTAAGAGTTCACACTGAACTATAAAGTGGTTTGCAAAATCCTAAGTGGGAGCTTAGGTAGAGGACGTAGGTCTTAGCACCGAACCTCTATAAAAACAGTGTTTGATCTTCTTCCCTACTCTTTGTATTTAAATTTGTTTAAATTACTATTGTGTGAATTAACTTCTGATTTTATTGTAGAAATTTTTAAAAGAATTTTAAAGATCTATTCACCCCCCCCCCTTCTAGATCACTTACAATTTTTGTTGATGGATAAAGATTTTCTCTTCGGTTTGCTTAACTTGCAATCCAAGAAAGGACTTTAACTCACCCATCATACTCATCTCAAACTCATTTTTCATCAGAATCTCAAAAATCATATATAACTTCTTTGTGGTAGCACCAAATATAATATCATCAACATAGATTTGTACTAAAATTAATTCATTCTCATTATCCTTTCTAAAAAACATCTTATCAACTTGACCTCTACTAAACCCACTCTTTAAGAGAAAAGTACTTAGATGATCATACCAAGCTCTAGGAGCTTGCTTCAGTCCGTATAAAGCTTTATGAAGTCTATAGATATGATCTAGATTCCTAACATCCTCAAAACCAGGAGGTTGCTTAACATACACCTCTTCGTCTATAAAACCATTCAGAAAAGCACTCTTCACATCCATCTGAAAAAGCTTTATATCATGACAAACAGCATATGCCAACAATATCCTAATAGCTTCAAGTCTTGCTACTAGAGCATATGTCTCGTTGTAGTCTATTCCTTCTTACTGATTATAGCCTTGCGCTACTAATCTAGCTTTATTCCGACTCACTCTACCTGATTCGTCTAACTTAAAAACCTATCTGGTTCCTATAATGGATTTCTTCGAGGGTTTTGGAACTAAGGACCAAACATTATTCCTAGTAAATTGATTCAACTCCTTTTGCATGGCTAAAACCCAAGCTTCGTCCTGAAGAGCTTCCTCAATCTTCTTAGGCTCTATTTCAGAGATGAAAGCCACATTAGCTTCTCTTCTAAATTTGGACCTTGTTCTAACTCCTTCTGAGGTCTCCCCGATAATTAGCTCTTCTGGATGAGAACTCCTATATTTCCAATCTCTTTTTAATCCACTAGTTTCTGGAATATCCTCAACCTTGTCTACTTGAGTTCCTGATGATGGAGTTTCTGTTGTATCATCTAAGTTCTTTGAAGGACCTTCACTCTCCTTGTCATCTTCCTTATGGGGTTGGGAACGATCATCAAACTTGACATGGATGGTTTCCTCAACTGTCTTTGAGATAAGGTTATATACCCGAAATGCCTTAGATGATGATGAGTAGACTAGAAAAATTCCTGAATAGGTCTTTGAATTGAACTTATCCAAAAACTCCTTTGTATTCAGAATAGAGCACTTGCAACCGAATGGATGAAAGTAAGATATATTCGATCTCCTTCCATTCCATAACTCATAAGGAGTCTTCTTCAACAGAGGTCACAACAGTATTCTATTCTGAATAAAGCACGTTGTATTCACAGCTTCTGCCTAGAAGTACTTAGGAAGATTCATCTCACACAGCATAGTCCTTGCCATATCTTGAATCGACCTGTTCTTCCTTTCGACAACTCCATTCTGTTGTGGGGTCCTAGGAGCAGAGAAATTGTGGAAGATTCTATTCTCCTCACAGAATAATCTAAACTTCTCATTATCAAACTCTCCCCCATGATCACTCCCGATACTGGCTATAGGTACTCCTTTTTCAATTTGTAACTTTCTGGAAAGGGTCCTAAAACACTTAAAAGACTCATCTTTGTGTGAAAAAAACAATATCCAACAAAACCTAGTAAAGTGATCAACAATAACAAGTCCATATTTCTTTACGCCAAGACTTATTGTCCTAGTTGGACCAAATAAATCCATATGTAACAACTCTAAAGGTCTAGAAGATGTTACAAAATTTTTTAGAAAAAGCGATGTTTTAACTTGTTTCCTTTCAAACAACTTTCACAAAAAATTCTTTGTCAAAACTCATTTTTGGTAAACCTCTTACCAAATCATATTTTGCCAACTTTGAAATGTGTTTAAAAGAGACATGACCTAACTTTTTATGCCAGATTAGTCTTTCTTCTTCAGAAGATAAAAAACATGAAACATTTTGATTTTGAAAATCTTTTAAATCAATTTTATAAAGGTTATTTCTTCTCTTGGCATAAAAGAATATAGACTAATCTTTATTTCTGACTTCACAAAGATTTTGATTGAACGTGACTAAGAAACCAGAATCATACAATTGACTGACACTAATCAAATTGTGTTTCAAACCATCAATAAGCAGTACATTATCTATGCATGCAAAGGAATCTTTACCTATTTTATCGATTCCAATTATCTTGCCCTGCTAGTTGTCTCCGAAAGTCACCGATCCTCCCTTCTTATACTGAAGATCTAGGAACATAAACCTTCTTCCCGTCATATGTCGTGAGCAACCACTGTCTAAATACCAACGGTGCTTGTTGCATCTTCCAAGGAAGGATATCTGCAGGAGAAGCTATTTTACTTTTTGGTACCCAAATTTTCTTGGGTCCTTTCTGGTTAGTAATATGCACATAATAAGTCCTTTGATGCCTTTTATTAGATTGTTGATGAATACGTGTTTGGTAATACCTTTTATTTTGAGAAAAAGGCTTTCTATCAAAATGTGACTTATTACCCGTAAACCCTAATCCGGTTTTATCACTCGGATGTCTACATTTTCCTAGCATCTCATTCACTCGGATATCTCATTCATTTTATTTGTTTCTTGAATCTTGAAAGAAACGGTTAATCAGTTGAGTTCTGTAACTAACTCGAACTGACTCTTGCGTCTGCTTTTGAATTCTCTGTTTGCTTTTGAATTCTGCGTCTGCTTTTCTTAAATCGCTTTTGAATTTTAAATACCTTTTCTGCGTTTGGTTTTTACTTCTCAAATCATTTTTCATTTACGTATGCCTTTTCAACTTCTAAATCGCTTTTCTTCTGCGTCGCTTTTCAACTTCTAAATCGCTTTTAACTTCTTTTTTATTCATCCTGCGTCTTCTTTTTCTTCTTCTTTGTTATTCATCAAAATCATGTATATGTAAAGTCATTTTGACTCAACACTAGGGTGTTTGCAATGACACGGGAGGACGCAGAGACCGCTCCAGATGTTGTGACTGGTACAGTTAAATTATTTGTTGATGATGTGATTGCTTTGATTGATCCAAGTTCTACTCATTCGTGTGTTTCATTGAGTAGAACTATGTGTGGTAGAAATTTGAGCCCATTGGATACCTCGCTGCTGGTGAGTACTCCAATCGGCCAGTATATTATTATCAGTCAAGTGTATAGAGACTGTAAGATATGTATTAGTGGGAAACTACTAGTGGTGGATCTAATGCCATTGAAGATGGGAGGATTGGATGTGATTTTAGGTATGGACACTTTAGAGAAGTACAATGCCCGTCTGGATTATAAACAGAAGACAGTGGAATTCAAATTGGATAACGGTAAAAGAGTTGTATTTATAGGGGACAGAAAAGCTAGCCTGCCTAGAATTGCTTCAGCTCTGACAGTAGAGAAGATGATTAGGAAGGGATGTGAGGCATTTTTGGACTATGTGGTAGACACAAGGGTAGATAAAGGGAAGCTAGAAGATATTCCAATAGTCATGGAATTCTCGGATGTCTTTCCCGAGGAATTACCAGGACTACCGCCACCTAGGAAAATTGAGTTTCCCATTGAGCTCCTTTCGGGTACTGCACCGATCTCAATTCTGCCTTACTGAATGACTCCGACGGATTTGAAGGAGCTTAAAGAGCAATTGGAAGAGTTGTTGGAGAAAGGGTACATAAGACCGAGCTCTTCACCTTGGGGAGCTCCGGTCCTTTTTGTGAAGAAGAAAGATGGATCGTTGAGGATGTGTGTGGATTATAGGAAGCTTAATCAGGCCACTGTCAAAAACAGATATCCGCTTCCACGCATAGATGATTTGTTTGATCAATTGCAAGGGGCAAAAGTCTTCTCCAAGATAGACTTGATATCGGGTTATCACCAGTTGAGGATAAAGGAGTCTGATGTGCCAAAGACTGTTTTCAGAACACAGTATGGGCATTTTGAGTTTTTAGTTATGCCCTTCGGATTGACAAATGCCCCTGCAGCCTTTATGGACTTGATGAATCGAGTCTTTAAGCCTTTCTTAGACCAATTTATCATTGTCTTTATTGATGATATATTGGTTTATTCTAAGAGTGATAAGGAGCACGAAGAGCATTTGAGGATTGCCTTGGAGACATTGAGGAAAAACGAGTTGTATGCAAAATTCGAAAAATGTGAATTTTGGCTAAGGGAAGTAACATTTCTTGGATACGTGATCTCAGAAGAAGGAGTGCATGTGGATCCAAAGAAAATAGAAGTCGTGGTAAAATGGGAAGCACCTAAGAACATAGCAGAAGTAAAGAGTTTCTTGGGTTTAGCTGGATATTATCGGAGGTTTGTGGAGGGCTTTTCCATAATAGCAGCTCCACTTACCAAATTGACAAGGAAGAATCAGAAGTCTGTGTGGACAAAAGAGTGTCAGAACAGTTTTGAGGAATTGAAGAATAGGCTCACAACTGCATCGATCTTGACTTTGCCTTCAGGTAGCAATGGGTATACAGTGTATAGTGATGCCTCAAGGAAAGGATTGGGTTGTGTATCGATGCAAGGAGATAGAGTCATTGCGTATGCTTCTAGGCAATTAAAGCCTTATGAGATGAATTATCCCACGCATGATTTGGAATTGGCTGCCATAATCTTTGCATTGAAAATATAGAGACACTATTTATATGGAGTCCCTACCAAAGTGTTTACGGATAACAAAAGTCTCAAGTATCTGATGAGCCAAAAAGAGTTGAATCTGAGACAGAGGAGATGGTTGGAACTGCTGAAAGATTATGATTTGATGATAGACTACCACCCGACGAAAGCTAACGTAGTAGCGGATGCACTGAGTAGAAAATTGACCATGGCACAAGTGGAGACAGTAGATGTTCCTTTATTGAAGGAATTAGCCAAACTTCGGGTTACTTTGAGGCAAGATGAATTTGGGAGCTTATTGGCTAACTTTAGGGTAAGGCCAGTGTTAAATGAGAAGATTAAAGAATTGCAGGAACAAGATGAGCATTTGAGCAGACTCAGAGAAGAGATTAAAAAGGGTAAACCTTCAAAAATTGAGATAAGAGAAGATGGACTGATGGTGGTAGGAACGCACAATGCTCCCTATGCAATGCATCTGGGGAGTACAAGAATGTATAGAGATTTGAAAGAACACTTTTGGTGGAAAGGAATGAAGAAGGATATTGCAGAGTATGTTAGTAGATGCTTAGTGTGTCAGCAAGTCAAGGCTAAGCACCAGGCACCTTCAGGCAAGGTTAAGCCTTTGTCTATTCCGGAATGGAAGTGGGAAAAGATCACGATGGATTTCTTAATGGGGTTGCCCAGGAAACATGATGCAATTTGGGTGATTGTGGATACGCTAACCAAGTCAGCACATTTCTTGCCAATTAAGCAGACAGATTCCTTGAATGCTTTGTCTAAGAAATACATAGATGAAATAGTCAGGCTTCATGGGATTCCGAGTTCTATAGTTTCTGATAGAGATCTGAGGTTCACCTCCAAGTTTTGGGAAAGTTTACAGGAGGCTTTGGGAACTAAGTTGAACTTTAGTACAACTTTCCATCCACAGACTGATGGACAATCAAAGAGAACAATACGGACTCTGGAGGCAATGTTGAGAGCTTGTGTTATGGATTTTAAAGGTTCATGGGATGATCATTTGCCTTTAATTGAGTTTGCTTATAACAATTCCTATCACTCGGGAATTCAAATGGCACCTTATGAAACTTTGTATGGTAGGAGGTGCACGACTCCTATTTGTTGGGATGAGGAAGGCGAAAGAAAACTTGTAAGGCCTGAGTTGGTGCAAGTTACAATTGATAAAATCAAATTGGCGAAGCAGAGAATTAAAGCAGCTCAAGACAGAATGAAGAGTTATGAGGATGCACATAGAAGAGAGATGGAATTTGAAGTTGGAGACAAAGTGTTTCTTAGAGCTTCTCCATGGAAGGGAGTATTGAGATTTAGTAAGAAGGGCAAGCTTAGTCCGAGGTATATAGGCTCGTATGCGATTATTGAGAAGATTGGGCCTTTAGCCTATAAGTTAGCTTTGCCACCAGAATTGTCTAAGATTCACAATGTCTTCTATGTATTGATGTTGAGAAGGTATCGATCTGATCCGTCACATATAGTTCAACCTTCAGAGGTTCAGTTAAGGGAGGATCTGACTTATGAGGAGTAACTAGTGGAAATTTTGGATTTGAAGGAAAAGGTTTTGAGAAACAAGACAGTGAAACTGGTTAATGTTCTTTGGAGAAACCATTCGGCGGAGGAGGCTACATGGGAGCCTTTGGAAGCAATGAAGGACAGGTATCCGCACCTCTTTGTGGACTCAGGTAAGAATTTCGAGGACCAAATTCTTTTAAGGAGGGGAGAAATGTTAGACCCCGAATTATTTTTATTTATTTATTTATTAAGCATGATTTAATTTATTTTGAGGTCTTGTTAGATTAATTATTTTGGAGTAATTAGCAAGTCAATGTTAGAAGGAATTATTGTTTGAATTGATGGAATTAAAGTATGAATGTGGTAAGAATGCATGAGTGGTAATTTTGATAGATCACCTAAACCCTTAAGTTTTAAGGCATAAGTGGAAGGGCATGAGGGTCTTTTTACAAGTGTTAAGAGTAGACCTTAGAAGAGGAAGAAGTAAGTTTTGGCTTGTTAGGAAGAGAAGAGTATCGTGGAAGAGAGGAAGAAGAAGGGAAAAAGAGGGGAAAGCTAGAGCCTTGTGATTTTTGAAGAATTGAAGCTTCTCCAAGTAAGTATAAGCATAAATTGGATGATTGAACCTTGTTTAATGATAATTAGGAGTGAAAATTGGTGTTGAATGTGTGTCGGGTTAACGTTGTACGAAAATGTGTAATCCTTTAGGGTTAATGATTCTTTTGTGTTTATGATTGATTTTTGGGGTTGGAATGAGTTTAGAATTGAAGTAGGAATGATGGTTTAGAGTTGAGATGAAGATTAATTGAAATATGGGAGGTTTTTGGTTGATCAATGTGGAAGAATCAGGTTTCGGACGATTTTTGGGTCTCGCACGTCGCGATGTGATCATGTGCACGTCGTGGCGCGCGCCAGCTTTCTTGCCGCGGCGAGCTTCTATTTCCATCGAGATAAAATCATGTTTTCCTGATTTTCAAAGCTTATTGAATTTCCTTTGAATGTTGTTTGAATTATAACTTGCTTTGTTATAGGAAACCAGGCCGACCTAACCCAATAGCAAGAAGAAAGGCAATCTTGAGTTTGGATTTTCAAGCGATATTTGGTGGGTAATATATTTATAGCTGTTGTGTGTATGGGAAAATTGTCTTGCTTGCTTGCATGTGTGTGTGACATTGAAATTATTGAAAATGCATTGTGATTGTGATCATGTATTGCCTTGAAAAATATCATGACATTTTTTATGAATGAAAAGATGAAGAAGCATGATGATCATGAAAAGTTTGAAAGCATTTGATAAAACGATTTGAAATGAATATGTGCTTTGTTTGGGCAAGAGAGGAACGTGTCGTTAGTCACGTGCACGTTGACATATAGCCTTCTCCCGGCTGCCCGCTTGAGGCCATGAGATCCTGAGAAATCGGACTCGTTTTGTTCACAGTATAAACTTCGGTTTATCCATTTTGTTCCACGGAACTCTCGAGCCATTTTTTGTGCATTTCATTATTGATTTGTTAGGCATGATGCATAATTAATTGTTATGTTGTGATAAAGAAATTACATGACATATTCTTTGTGATGACATTTTGGTAGCTATAAGATTGTGAATAAATTGTTAACTGTTGAATTGCTACATATTTATGTGTATGTATGCTTGAATGTGTGGCTCATTGCCAATGGCTATAAATGTATAAGCCACTGAGCTTCGCAGCTCACCCTATTACCCTCCCACTCTTTAGATAATATATGTTTAGGAGATGAAGTGAGGAGTTATGTAGGTAATAACTGGTGGAAATTGTTCTTTGTATAGCAAAAACTACCTTTAGAAAGATCACTTTAGAAATCTTAACAACTTTTGAAGTGCTTACGCATTTTAGATAGGATAAGGATACTAAAATTGGATTTAGGATTAGAGGAAATCAAGTGACTATATCCTTTAATAAACTTGGAGTGAGATGTAAGTTACACATGCTCAATAGCTAAATATGAATGACTTTATCAACTTTATAATTAATTTTCCTATCGAGCTTTGTTATCAAACACCTACAACATTTTAAAGGTCCATCTCCAATAAATAGATTTTTATTGTCCATGTCAATAAGATTTAATAAAATTTTCTCCTCTAAATTCAAAATTTTTAAACTAAAGGCTCCTTAATAGGAGAATCCATGATCTACACTATGACCAAGGGAATTAAAACATATTAAAAAAAAAAAGCAAAAAGCCTAATTTTTATGAGACTTTTGTACATGATACGTCCTTTTCATATATTTTTCTATCCAAAGATTAGGGTTACTATCAAATGATTTCAAAACCCTTAAGTGGACAATTCTAAAGCCATTTTTATCAAAGAATCAAGATATAAAAACCATCTTAATAGGTCAAGCTATTAGTAAAATTAGGATTTTCATATAGATCTATTTCTAAAATTATTTCATTGTTGTTGTCTATTTTGTTCATTTTGTAAACTACAATTCTTAACTAAGTGCTTTCTATGTTTAGGTAGGGAAAATCCTAGTTTTTATTTATGTATGGACTGATTCATTTTAATTTATAAAAGATATATATTTTATGATTTTTATTGATCTTAATATATGATCTAGATATACTAGCAAGTAACTTTGATATAAATTCACTTATAGGCACCTTAAAAGATCACCTTATGAGTGGACCATAATATAGGTAATAAGGACTAAACTGGGTAATTAATAGAGATCTATGTGATCTTTCTAGTATTAAGGTGAAACCTTTTATGGGATTTCACATATAATAATATGTTTAAAGTGGTGTTAGCTTGGTATAGATATAGGTTAACAAACTAGGTAGTAGATGGTTGTAACTAAAGAAAATGTAGTTTCAGTATGTAGCAGATCCTACTAATCCAATCTTATATATTCATTCTAAGTTATTAGACCATCAAACCAAAGTAATATTAGGGGAAGTACTTTTCTAAATGTGATATTTGATTAAATTATGTTACTAATTTAGTTTAGACTAGTTAGTAGTTTTAAGTTTTCTGTATCTATATCACTCCCTTGAGGGATACAATACCTACTTACTATTATATTATTTACTAATAGTAAGTGCACTTACATTAAAGGGCATGACATTCAAACTAAGAATAGCCACAAATTTCATTCAAGGCCATACTAAAAGAGCTTACAACAATCTCTTAAGCTTTTCCACTAAATCAGGGAATTTATTCTTGCAAATCAAGGCCAAATAAAGATGAGTGAAAGATTAAAAAGAAATTGTAAAATTCCTTAACTATTTCTACTAAAACAATCTACTTTAATACTAAAATTTGCTTGACACTTATGTAATTGTAATATCTCTTTATGTTTTATAAATGCTTACTTTTAGGCTATAAATATCATTTGTAACTAATGGTTTGGCTACCTTAAATCCATCCACTCTTTTGGAATATATTTTTATTTACTTTTCAAAAACATTCTCTTCAATTTCATTATCTTTATAAGTATCAAATTTTATCAAAAGTCATGACATATACTCTCATTCATCATAAGCCATATTTTAATCAAAAAGATATGTTATTTTCCAATTCTTATGTGCCTAAAAGTCAAAATAAAAGAAACCAAAGGATCTTCAAAGGTATCAACATGGTTTTCAAACCCAGACCGGACCGACTAGTTCGACCGGTGATCGGTAGGCTATCTGATCTGGGTGACCCGTAAAAACCAATCCTCAATTGAACCAGTGCGAACCAGTGAGAACCGGTCAATTGATCGGTTAAACCAGGACTGGTCGAACCCGTTGGTCACTGGTTTATTGAATTTTTTTCCTTCTTTTTAAAAAAAACATTGATGCGTTTTTTGATTTTTTCCAAAAGTAAAACCCATCTTTTCTCCAAAAATCTAACAGAAGTACAGAACCTAAAGGACCCAACCGGTTATTTATATTTATTTATATTATTTGGTATATTTTCTATTATTTTTTAATATTACTAATATTATATATAATTAAATATAATTATTGTGTCATTATGATGTCACACCAATTCGACCGATGTTCGAACCGGTCGAACCGGTGACCAGGTCCAGGTTTCAAAACCTCGGGTATCAAAATGGAAGATAATGTATTTGGAAAGAACAAATTGGCATAAATAAGAGAGATAATAATGATACATGACAAAAGAGTCAATATAAGCAACAAACTAGCTCAACCTAAGAGCTTATGCTTAAAAAATGATTTAGTTTGTTGTTTGTAATGGCTAAGAGACGGTTTATAATCAGCCATGAAGCAACAACTCCCTTGAATTCAAACTCCGGAAGCTTGGTTTTTGAATTTTACTTTTGTTTTACATACTTGATCACTAAAGGTTAAGTATTGGTCAGGAATGTTTGATTTTTATCTTTAGTCCATTTAGAGCTAGATGGATTTGAAGTGGTTGTCCTTTGAACTTATGCTTCATCCTTTAGAGTTGATTATTAATGCAGTTTCATTTTCCAAAAGGAAAAAGAAGAAGAAGACCTCTTAATGTCTTATATATCCAAAAGAGAGCATTATATCACTTATATCATTCCTAAGAACTAGAAATACATATGTGTTAAGACTTATAGGTTTTGCTCATATGAATCCAATTTTTACCATCATATCATATGATATGTCATTTTTGTGGTGATTATAAACATATAAAAAGAAATTGCTATTTGTAAAAATGTTTGTTAAGTGAACCTAGAAGGATATGGTATCACTTATATCAATATCAAATGTCAAGCAACCATGGTTTCTCCAATAAATGAATTCAAAGAGTAAATCATTAATATTCCTCACATGATCCAAGTTTAGGAAATAGGTATCAAAAGATCGATTATTGAACTGAGTGAGGAAGAAAATAAGGTAACCATTAGTGGTAAAGCAAAGGAAATAACCACTTGTTTTCATATTGATGAAATTTAACCATATTAACTTTGAAATACATCTTTAAGAGGTTAAAGCATGTTGCATAAACTTAAGGAGAGAAATACAAATTGAACATAAATTGTTAGATGAGAACACTCAAAATTTCTCTTTGATTTCATTTGTATGCATGTCCTAGTGAAAATATTGCTTATACAACAAATATTTTAAAAAGGAAGGAAGAACGTTATTTATTTACTTAACCTTTTTGATACACCTAGTTTCACATAAACTATACCCTTTTAACGTTGACAACAAGAGAGAAAGGACGGTTATTGAAACGTGATCATTTATATTAAATGATTAATAAATTACATGAAACATATATTATGTAATTCTTTGAAATAAAGTAAGTTTATTCAATATGTTTTCTACAATATCACCAAATACTCTTGGACCACGAACTTTTCTTGAAAATTAGAATTATTAAATGAAATTAAATGAGAAATTGGTGGTGATTTATCCTTGTGCAAAGAAAAAGAAAAATGAGAGTTCATGAATTTGCATGATATACAAGATTGGGTAGTGAATATAGTAAGTTGTGTTTAATGTTTTATTTGGTTAATGTTAATTGGAGCAATTGCAATGATATTTTGAGGTTAATGCATGAAATGGGTGTTTTGTGTATGTATGCGTTGTTGATGTTTTTGAGCTTTAATGGAATTGATATAAAAAAAATTGATTTTGATTTTTGATGACTTTGAGATTTTGAGTAAATTTGTATGTGTTTTGAAATTTATAGTAAATGAGTTTATTTGAATGGATTTGAAAAGCAAGAAATGAATAGAGAGAGAGTGAAATTTTGGAGAATAAGAAGTCTGAAATTTTTGGGATGAATAGTAACAGTGTGTGTGTCTGATCTGAAACTTTTGTAAACTTTTTTGGGTTGATTTAGGCAGATTTTGATAAAATGATCTTCATGAAAGTTGTAGCTTTTTATCGCTATAAAGTATGACATTTTTCGACATTGGAGTTGAAAGTTATGATTAATTGAAATTTGGATTTGCTTAGGTGATTTTTTTTAACAGGGCAGCCACAAATATGTGGAGATTTGACCTAGTTAAAGGTAGATTTTGCTTTTCAGTTCTTCATGAAAGTTGTATTTTTTCTTGATAACTTTCTATTGCTGTAAAGTATGACATTTTTTGATATTGGGGTTGAAAGTTCTGATCTTTTGAATGTTTAGATGGTGTTCTAAAGATTATTTTGCTTTGTGTTTTGAAAATGTCCATAAGGGTAGGTTTTGTGTATGCTGACTTTGAGGCAAATTCTGGACTGATATAGGTTAAATTGGATCAAGTAGCCTTCTTGAAAGTTATAGAGGAATTTCATAGCTTTTCAATGATGCATAATATGCCATTTTTAAATGTGGGAGTTGAAAGATGTGAATTTTTTAAGTTTGGATGTTGTTTAGGGTGAAATTTAAGGACATAAATTTTGAGTGGATTTTTTGACTCCCTTAGAGGCCAAATTGGTTTTCAAGTCCTTCATGGAAGTTTTAGAGCTTCCTTTTAGTTTTCCTTTGATACTAAATTTATAAAATTTGGAGTTTTGAGTCAAAAGTTATAAAATTTTGAAGTTAGTAGTCGGAGGAGGGGAAAATTTTGAAGTTTGAAAGTCGGAGGGTCAGAGGCCTTTGTGCCTACTGTGCCCGTCATGATTGTGACACCCTTCGGGCTTCGCGATCTTGAGCGTCTTGAGCCGGTAGCAGCAGCGTCGTGAATGTGACGCTGCCGTTTTGATTGTTTTTGGTTTTTGTCATTTTTCCCCCTAATCCGACCCCTCTTTACTCTTTTGCTTATAACTTTTTCTTCCAACATTCAATTGACCTGATTTTTGAAGCATTGGATTTATAAAACATCCCTCTATCTCTTAATGAAAATTTTTGTATTTTTTAGATTAAATTGAGAAAGATTGATTGAATCAAAGTGAGTTGGATAACATTTAAAACATAATTCAGTATTTTGGTAATATCTTGATCTGTGGACATGCAATTGAGTTGATTCTTGCTTCAAAATAACCTAGCGACATTTATCTATAAGTTATCTCAAGGAATCAAATTTCAATTCAGTCCCTAAGATTTTCAATTTTTGAATCGAAGTTGGGTATAGTGTTCAGTCTCGGATTAGTAAGAGCTGAAAGTGTTTTGGCCATAACTTTTGTTCTAGTCACCCAAAAGAGGTGATTCTTAATTTGAATTAAACTAGAGAGATAAGGCTACAAATTTTCTGATGAAATTGAGTTTCAATTCAGTCTCTAAGAGTATCAATTTTTGGATGGAAATCAAGCGCAGGAAAATGTTTTAGTATAAGAACAGTCCGAAAAGGTTTGGGGTATAACTTTTGGAGTATTGAACCAAATTGAATGATGTTAGTGTCATTAGAAAATTGAGACAATGAGAAACAATTCTCTAGAAGGAAGTGTGAGCAAATTCCTTCAATTTGATGATTAGAAAAATTTCTTAAGTTAAGCATGATTTTGAGGTTTTGTTATATTACATGATTTTGGGGAATTAATTAGCATGTCAATGTGAGTAATTATCATGTTAATGTAAGTAAGATCATATGTCATGGATTAAATTGAATTAAAGTGTTAAGAATGCATAAAGGGCAAAATTGGAAAGCCACTTAAGCTTTTAAGGTTATAAGGCTTATATGTAAGGAAGGCAGTGCATGAAATTGAGAGAAAGAAAAGAACAAAAGAACAATAAAAGAAAGAAGAGTGTGTTTCGGATGGAGAAGAGGAGAAAGAAGAAAGAAAATTAGGGTTTTGATTTTTCTTGGTTTTGAAGAGGGATTTTGATGTTTATTCAAGGAGGTGAAAGGAAGAGGAGCATGAGATTTTCCATTCAAGCCAAGGAACTCTACATTTGGTGAAAGATTAAGATAAGAATAGGTTTGATTTGTTGCATTTATGAAAGGGTTTTTGGTTTAGATAGCTTAAGAATGATATGGGTTTAAGTTTTCCAAGATTAATTTTGGTGATTATGTCTCATGTGTTGTTCAATTTGAATTCCTATTGATTAGGGATTTTTGCCATTGATGAAGGAAATTAAGAGAAGTTATGGAAGCAATAGTAGAGGCTTTTGTACAAGTTTCAAGTATAGAATTAACGTGGGTTTCATGTTTATAATTTAAGTAATGAGCCATAAGTGTTTTTTATTGAATTAAGAAAATAAAATCATTTCAATGGTTTCGTAAATGTTGCTTTTATTGTTTGTGATTTGATTTGAGAAATTGCTATAATTGTGGCATTCATTGCTTTGAATGATTTGAGAAATTGTTATGTGACTTTGATTGATGATTTGTAAAAGAATGTGAACATGATTTTTGAAAGAATGCATTGGTTATAAATTGCCTTTCGAAAATGTGGCATTTTGGCCAATATGTTTGAACAATGTGAAATGTATGCTTATATGGGTTTGTGGTGGTCCCTTAAGTGAGTCAAGTGCACTTGTCTCGTCTATAGGCTTTTCCCGCCTGCCCGCTTGTAACATCCCACCACCGATGGGAAGGGTAAAATGGTAATTTGGAATGGGTTATGAGTGAGTAAACTAGTCTCGGTATGTTCATGCATAATATGGCCTCCATATATGCATAAATTGTAATTTTTGTACATGCACATGATTGTACATGCATTCCTGACATTTCTCGGCATATGTGTTTATTATGGAAAAATATGAATTGGTGCTTGAACATGGAATTGAAGTGGATTTTTGTGTGTTTTATATTTTTGTGAAATTTTAGAAATTTTTATGGAAATTTTTCAGGATACCTTTCCGGACCAAAAAATTTACAAGTGACAGACTGATTTAGGTTTCCGGTGCCGAAAATGACTGTCTAATGGCACTAAAAAATTAGATACATGATTTGGGATTTATGACTTCGAACCATTGGAATTTGAAGAGAAATTGGACTAGAAATTAAATTGGAATTGGAAATGAAATAAATGGATGCTTAAGAAAAAGACAAGTGGCAAGTGACACTTGTCACTTGCCTACTTGGTGTCTTAGACTTGGTGGCTTTATAATTATCATAGGTTTAGCAAGTCATGCACGACACCTCCATGTTGGAACAAGTGAAAAGTGACTTTTTAAAGAGTTTTCTTCCTCTCATCCGAAAACCTTCTCTTCTCCTCCTCCATCGTTTGCTTTTTCCTTCTTGTAAATTTTCTACTCTTCTCACCTAAACAAAAGCTCTTCTATCTTAAGTGCTTCCTCTTCATCTTGTTTCAAAAAAAAAGAGAAAAGAAAACCTAACCTAGCCCTCCTTGAAGTGATGGTGATCGTGTGTTATGGTGGGAGGGAGAGAATTTGTGAAAAGTGTGGAGAATTGAAGGAGTGAAAGCTTGTTAGGTAAGAATTATATTTTATGTTCTTAAATTGGTAGTTGAAACCTTAATTTTGATGTCTTATGCATTAATTTCATGAGGTTTGTGTGTTGATTTGATGGGTATAAGGTTATGTTTGTGTATGGATAAATGATGTTTAACATGTGTAGGGTGTGAATTGTGTGTTTTGGAGTGGTTTTAATGATGTTGGATGATTAATTCTTAAAAGGAAATGATTGAGTATGTGTGTTGGAATTTTGTGGGTTTATGTTCAAGTGAAGATCTATATGAAATTGTGGCTGAATTAGTGACTAAATTGGATGTTTATTCATGTAGGAATGATGTTGGAATGAAAGGAGTAAAGTTAGATATGAGAATCTGGAAATTTTACTTTGTGTAGGTTTCAGATTTTTGGTCATAACTTTTGTTATGGTTGTTCCATTAAGTTGATGTTTGGCTTAAATTAAACTTAAGAAGTATGGCTAGATTTCATATTGAGGAAGTTTTGGCCAATTCTGACCTTAAGAGTTTTAAATTTTTCTTGGAAAGTGAGTTATTAGGTGCTGGATGAATAGTATCCAGATTTTGGTTCCATTATTGAAGACCTGAAACTTTGAAAATTTTCGAGGAGAAAGGAGACAGATTTTGTGAAATTGGCCTTCATGAAAGTTGAAGATTTACTTGTTATCTTTATAACACCACTAAGTATGATATTTTTCGATGTGTCGATTGAAAGTTATGGTCTGATAATGTTCAGGTGGTAATTCAGCCCAAATTGTGTTTTGGTGTGCAAATGCTCTAAGGGCATAGATTTTGTTCTTTTTGTGTTCTGATATTTATTTTGGACTGTTAAGGATGAAATTGGCTCAAGTGACCTTCTGGAAAGTTGAAGAGTATTGTTGTAGCTTTCTAATGAGCTATTTTATGCGAATTTTGGATGTAAGTATTGTAAGTTGTGAATTTGTAAAGTTTGGATATGGGTTAGGTTTTATGCTGTTTTAACAAGATTAACAGGGCAGCCGCATTAATGGGTTAATTTGAAATGGTTGTGATGGAATTTGTTTCTGAGACCTTCATGAAAAGTGTAGCTTGTTTTCTTATCATTTCAGTGATATAGAGCTTGAAATTTTTCGACAATTGGTTAGAAAGTTATGAATTTTAGAAGATTGTATATTGTTCAGGGTGACACATGTGGGCAGAAGCTTTGTTTGAGAATTTGATTTGGTTAGAGAAGGAATTGGCTTCCAAGTTGTTCATGAAAGTTATAGAACATGCTTTGATATTTCTTTGGACATAAAATTTGGAATTTTTGGCAAAAGTAATGGAAAGTTATGATGTTTACAAAATGGTATATTGTTTTGGGAAACATTGTGTAGGCAGTAACTTTGGTTGTAGGCAGTAACTTTGGTTGCATTTTTTATACCATTAAAGATAAAATTAGTTTTTGTGTCCTTCATGAAACTTGTAGAGCTCTCTTTTATCTTGAAATTGATACCAAGTTTTTCCAATTTGGAGTTCAGAGTAAGAAGTTATGACCTGTGAAAGTTGGGATGTCGGCAGAAGAATTCAGTGGGTCATTGTATGTATATGTATTTTTCTTGAACTAACCTCTCTCCACTCTTTTGTTTATAACTTTTCCGTCCGACATTCGATTGACCTGATTCTCGAGGCATCGGATTTATGAAACATCGAATTTCATTTATTTGTGAAATTGGGAATTTTTAGAGCTAAAATTGTCGGGGATTGGTTAGGTCGAAGTGAGAGGACCGGGTAATGATTTTTCTGCTCCGTGTTTGATCAATAATAGGACCTATAGAGGTCCAAATTGTGTGATTTTGGTATCTATGGCTTTCTAAGTCATAGGGGAATCTTTTGTGATGTGAATTATGGGAAATGCCGGGAATGTCACGAATATGCATCGTACACATTTTAATTATTACATGTGCATTATTAAATAGTCCTGATTGTGCTTTTGGTAACAGTTGTATATTTTGAATGTTATAGAGGCACATTTGGAACGTCAGCACACGGACGTTGCCAAGACTTCCAAACATTAGCTCGGAAGCTATAGGTGAGTGACCTAGATGGTTTCTTACTTATCATTGGATTACGATTATTTGATTTTGACTCTGTGGAGGATAATGGTGGGATATTGTTTGATTGTAAATTCCAGACAGAAGGTCCGGAGTACTTGGAAAGATATGGTATAGAAGTGTCATAGGTATGTGAAATTGTCATTGCGTTTTAATGTGAAATATTGTGAATAAATTGTCCGATTGTGATAATTTGGAAATGATTGTGATATAGGAATACGTGAATAAAGTGATTGAACTGTAACATAAATGAATACGTGCATGATTGCAAAATCAGTTAATGATAGTTGTGACCGGAGCAACCACAGTTTCAGAGCTACAAGCTAAATGATTAATGAGCCCTTAATGGGAAAGTTTCATAGCTACAAGCTCAACGATTAATGAGCCCTTAATGGGACAGTTTCAGAGCTACAAGCTCAACGATTAATGAGCCCTTAATGGGACAATTTCAGAGCTACAAGCTCAATGATTAATGAGCTCTTCATAGAACAGTTTCAGAGCTACATGCTCAACGATTAATGAGCCCTCAATGGGACAGTTTCAGAGCTACAAGCTCAACGATTAATGAGCCCTTAATGGGACAGTTTCAGAGCCTATGGCTCAACGATTAATGAGCCCTTATGGGGACAGTTCAAGCGCTCAGTCACAACACTGAAATAAGTTTAAAAAAATGTTACATGTTGCTTTTTATTTGATCTATTTGGTTGAATGAAAGGCAAAATGCCATATACTGATATGATAATAGTCATGGGGTACTTCTGATTGTGAATTATGAAACAACTATATTATGCTTGAGTGTTTGGTGAATTCAATGGGTTATGGATGTCTAATCGTATGAAATGTATTTAATTGTCTATGCTCAAGTAAAATTATGAAATGTGGTCAAATATGCAAGAATATGAATATACATTATGTGAATTGAAGTGTTGAATAAATTAAGTGAACCATCGATGATGGTTACCTCACTGAGTTCGCAAAAATCACCCAAAATTTGCAATTATTTTTCAGGACTCAGAAGAATACGCCGTTAGGCAACGGGCATATAATTCTATAAGAAGTCGGGATCAGTTCGTGTCTATATTAGTGTCTGATAGAAATGTATTTTTTTTAATTTTTGTATTTAATCATGATTAGGTCAAGTTGTAAAGTTAATAGACTGAACTAACTTGTATTTATGAAAAGGGCCTTGAGGCCATTCAATTATTTATGTAAGTTGTCTTCCGCATAAATTATAATGTGTGTGTGTGTGTGTTAAATTAAAAAAAAATATACTGAGTTTTGACTGAGTGATGTAGCACGCCACCCTCACAGGGAACGAACTAGGATATCACCATCGATGTCGGGTTCGGGTCATGCGGGAGTGGGGTGTTACATTTAGGTGGTATTAGAGCCCAGAAGTACGAACTTACATAGGCATTTTTTGAAATATAGGTCAAATCGTATACAGTAAAGATATGTCATAGCAGACTGTGGCAACTGATCCCTAATCTGAGTCCCATGGGTATGAGTCATACGCATGAAAAAGTGTTAAGTGTTTCAGTGTGAAAAGAGAAACGAAATATCAGCCTTTGAGCCAATGTGGATTATGGGCAATTGGGAATGGGAAAAGTAAAAACATGAGGGCGCGAGGCCCGAGAGGCCAAGGTCCTACAGATTGTTAATGATATTCACATTGTACTGTGGTTATAAACCCTTGAATGAGATATGAATGTGAAGACAGTGACATGGGCTGATTTAGGAAAGAAGTTATATAAAATTGAATAATGAGTTTTAAGTGTATAAATAGGGTTGAAAGAAAATGAAATTTTCGATACCCTGGAGGGGTCATTTTGGACATGGGAAGAATATCGGTTAAAAGTGATAAGAGTTAATGAGTTAGCATAAAAATATGTCTATGTTTGATCAAAAGCTCAGGGATGACTAGGAAATTGTGATTCTGATGAGTATGTCCGATAAAATGGGATAAGTGGAAATGAGAAAAAGACAGGTAAGGATTCACTATATTTGTGTTGATATGAGTATGATGGAATATATCGTAGCGTAAGTGAAGAATTGTTAGAATGAAACGGAAAAGATGAGATTAAAGTGTGCAAGCCTGTCAAAAGAAATAACTTTCTATGACTGTGAAAGGATAGATTTGGATTTGAAGTGTGATAAAAGTTTTGATTTGGCGTAATAATATGTCTGAAATATTGAGATGACGTTTCTTGATGCTTCTGCGTCTATAATTTAAAATAGATTGAAAATATACATTTGTACGATGAAATAATAGAGACATGGCTTTATCAGTGTTTAAAATGTGTCTGAGTTTGGGTTGCATGTGTGTATGCAATTATGGAGAATATGATAAAGCAAAGGAGTAGACTGAATGCACTCAAAATGTAAATTCTATAATTATGATAAGATGTTGCATAAGAAGAAGAGGTAAATATTGGAAAACTAGCGCAGAATCGCTATTAATATGTGGGGTAATGTGAGGTAAAAGTGCAGGTGACGATATGGGCCTACAAAAATAGGTTTTTGCTATGATCAAATAGCAACCTCCAGTTATGAACAGGAACAGGATAGAAATGTTATCTAGAGTTAATTGGAACGTAATTAGCAGTAGCAAAATTGAGTACATGGCTATATAATATAAAGACATCTTTCAATAAGATGTCAGAATTTTGCATGGTATCATCCAGGGTGTGAGTGTAAATGAAATTGTTTAATGCCTCATTGAGCCTTAGTATCGAGGATACATTGATCATAGAAGTCATAAGACAAATTGATCTTTGAAAGATCTTGTGAAATGTTGTAATTGATTTTTCTTGAGCTATTAGGAATGACATGGATAATAGGTGGGTGACAATATCGAGGTTTGTACCAAGAATCACTGATATAGGGTCAGAAAGCCGGGTAATTTAATTTATGATCAATGAAGACAGGCTTTCCATAACCAGTAGCAGGGATCGTAAGCTCTTCTCTAAATTCAACAATGGAATCGAGTAATTCTTTCATAGTGGGCCAAGGCCCCTCGCTTGAGTCAATTGGGTTTGCTTCAGAAAGGAATTGACAGACGCAATGGAGAGAATTTTGAAATAAGATGACAGGTCTCCCAGAAAAGTTGTGATGTACTGTCTCCTTTATAATAAAAGAAAAAAATGAAAGTGAGAATATTGGAGTTATTTCCATAGCAAAGATTCAAGCATAAGGGTTAGAAAAGGCTATTGGGAGTATATATATTTTCGTTGATGTAAAATATCCAACAATTCGAGGAGACATTCTTGTTCATGTGAGGTGAAATTTGGTTCACATCATAGGCTATGTTTTTAAATCTATTTGGGAACCATAAATTATCTTTAATGAAGGGGTTTTCAACACAGGAAATTATGGTTATAGATAGATTGAAATTTGTGGAGCCACAGATATAAATGATAGACATTAGCACAAGTCAAGGTGTAATCGTTGGGAAAGTGATAGAACTGCTGAAATCCGTCGAGAAAAAGGAAGTTCAATGAAAAAAATTGAGGATAGCATGTGATAATATTACTGCACTGAGGAATTAGTTACTTAAGGAATTACGAGAACTGAACATAAGCACACTGAGTTTGAGGTTATATCTATGGAAGTTAACAATACCCGACAGGATTGTGATATTGAAGATTAATGTGATCAAAGCAAAATGACATCAGTTGATAACTATGGTTATAAAGGTACAAAGCATATATTGAGTATAAAGGCACAATACACCTCTATTGTGCATACGACAAACTCTCCAAATCCGAATGGCATAAGGTGATTTTGTGTACCTAGAGATAAATATAGCTGTATGAGCAAAATTTGGGTATATGACTTGAAAATTTTCTAAAGTAATATTTGGTTTGAAAGCGTAGAATCATGATGTGAACAGAAACATATGAGATTTACATATGACTAAACAGATTAGTAGAGATTAAGGTAAGACTGGAATTGAAAAGATTGAAAGGATTTTGCTGAGGAACCTATCCTAATAAACAACAGTATCGAATAGACCATTTTATAGCAGAGTACCACATATGTGGATACTAGGTTACTCAATCTAGTGAGATAAAGAAGGTATAATGATGAGCTAAAATGGGCTAAAAAGGAAATCTCATTAGTTATGGAAAAGTAACAACAGTTTTGCAAAAAGGGATTAGAAAAGCCCAAATTGAGGATTTGAGAAATTGTGAGGAATAAAGTATGTGTATTTGATAATGTATACTGCTTGATAAAGAAATGTCCTAATAAGAGTACCTCGAAAGAGCAATTGGCGGCTATGAATCTCGGACAAAGTGCTTATATGTTCGAGTTCCTTGTAGTCTTGACCATAGGAGACAGTTATAAAACTTATATATCTGGAATGTTTCAGCATATAAGATGAATGTATAGTGAAAAGTGAATAAAAATATATATCATTTATCCTGATGAGACGACAAAAAGAGTCGATCACCTTGAGTTAAAACCAGAACAAATTTGGGATACCGTTAGTGAGTGAAATAGTGAGTGTAATGAAGTTAAAATCTGAATAAAGTGGTTTTAAAAGACAAATGGATTTTGGTGGATTACATCGAAGTTATGACTATATGGGGAACGATGTGAAGGCTTGAATGTATCACTTGTGTCAAGGTGTAGCTAAGTGTGACATAAAGTAGTCCATATTAAACGATGACAAAAATGGGACTAAGTCATGATGAGTGATTTTATGGTTAGTATTGTTATAATCCGATATATGTGGCATTGAAATTGGAAGTAAAGAGTTGAATATTCCGAAACTCATCAAGGACATAATTGAGGAAGTATAATATCTAAACAGAGAATTGAGAGACCTATCAATGTTATCAATTGTGATTTTATGAAAGGAAGCATTGAGTAGAAAGATGATATAAGAAATGGAGGAGTACATAAGATAACAGTACCCCTACCTTTCTTCTTTATCAAAAGTGAATTTCGAGGACAAAATTTTTATTAGGAGGGGAGAGTTATAACATCCCACCACCGATGGGAAGGGTAAAATGGTAATTTGGAATGGGTTATGAGTGAGTAAACTAGTCTCGGTATGTTCATGCATAATATGGCCTCCATATATGCATAAATTGTAATTTTTGTACATGCACATGATTGTACATGCATTCCTGACATTTCTCGGCATATGTGTTTATTATGGAAAAATATGAATTGGTGCTTGAACATGGAATTGAAGTGGATTTTTGTGTGTTTTATATTTTTGTGAAATTTTAGAAATTTTTATGGAAATTTTTCAGGATACCTTTCCGGACCAAAAAATTTACAAGTGACAGACTGATTTAGGTTTCCGGTGCCGAAAATGACTGTCTAATGGCACTAAAAAATTAGATACATGATTTGGGATTTATGACTTCGAACCATTGGAATTTGAAGAGAAATTGGACTAGAAATTAAATTGGAATTGGAAATGAAATAAATGGATGCTTAAGAAAAAGACAAGTGGCAAGTGACACTTGTCACTTGCCTACTTGGTGTCTTAGACTTGGTGGCTTTATAATTATCTTAGGTTTAGCAAGTCATGCAAGACACCTCCATGTTGGAACAAGTGAAAAGTGACTTTTTAAAGAGTTTTCTTCCTCTCATCCGAAATCCTTCTCTTCTCCTCCTCCATCGTTTGTTTTTTCCTTCTTGTAAATTTTCTACTCTTCTCACCTAAACAAAAGCTCTTCTATCTTAAGTGCTTCCTCTTCATCTTGTTTCAAAAAAAAAAGAGAAAAGAAAACCTAACCTAGCCCTCCTTGAAGTGATGGTGATCGTGTGTTATGGTGGGAGGTAGAGAATTTGTGAAAAGTGTGGAGAATTGAAGGAGTGAAAGCTTGTTAGGTAAGAATTATATTTTATGTTCTTAAATTAGTAATTGAAGCCTTAATTTTGATGTCTTATGCATTAATTTCATGAGGTTTGTGTGTTGATTGGTTGGCTATAAGGTTATGTTTGTGTATGGATACATGATGTTTAACATGTGTAGGGTGTGAATTGTTGGATCCCGTCTCCGAGGCCCAACATTCGGAAGCACACAAATGTAGAAGACCTAAAACCGACAACAAACCGACCACAATTTGGGGGACTTTCAATTGGAATTATAGATCAGCTTCTTAATGACATTTATTCCTCATGATCTAACGATTCTAACGCCACTGAAATCGCTCAATTCGGATTAGAAATGAAAAAGTTATGCTCAAAATGCTATCTAAAGAAAACAGTCAAAGCTAGCACTCTACCGAATTCATGTCAGAATTATAAAATCTTAGAAGCTCAATTGCCGATTAGTTTCTTCATAAAACTTGTAGATTTATATCTATAGTTTAATTTAAAATAAGAATCACCTCAATCGGAGCTCTATAGCTTAAGATATTTTAAAATTAGTAAAGTATATTCAGATTTTAACAACTGATCGTCATACTTTGTTTCAAACCACCTTTTTCAAATTAAAAGCAATACTGATAAATAAGGTGTAAAAAGATAGAGTTCTTAGGAGTCCAACGCTTAGAAAATCAGCTTAATCAGAGGTCTACGCAAAAAGTTATTGCCAAAAGAAGGGAGAGGGGTCGGTCGGTCAAAGACCGACCCCAAACGCCCTAAGCTTCGTCGGCGTGAAGCGGCTGGCGCTTCAGCGTGAGGCGGCGCATCGCTCAAATCATGCAGGCGATCACCCATGATCCGACCTATCGGACTTCTAACTCTCATAACTTTTGACCCCGAGCTCCAAATTAGACACGGTTTGATTCGTTGGAAAGCTAAGAGAAAAATCTACATTTTTTAATAAGAACTCAAAGACAATCTCAGCCACTAAGGAAACCAAAAGTTTACTCTAAGACCGATCGATTAGCTGTCCACAAACAATACTAAAACTTACAACTACCATAACTTTTGACCCAGGACTCCAAATTTAGCAAACTTAGTGTCTATGAAAAGGTAAAAGAATTATCGACAATTTTCATGAAGATCACCGACCTAAACTCCAACTCTATAAGGGTCAAAAGTGGACTCAAAATTTCTGCCTGAAATCTGCCATTTAGACAGCACCTGCATTTAATTCTAACAACTCACACTTACCAATTTAACACATCATAAATAGCTCATAAAACATCCTGGAGAGCTCTACAGCTCACTACAACAACACATAAACCATAGCAAGTTTCCAGCGAGTTCTTCCAAAGTCAAAAACTCAACAGCAACTCAATAATTAAAATACTCATACACATACTATTTCAAGGCCATACACAGGTCGTAAATCAACAATTTCACATGATGGAGAGAGTACTAGAGCTCTCATACACCTTTCCAATCATAAGAGTTCAATCATAGCTTTAAGTACATATCGGCATATCCATCAAAATTCAAGTACAAAATACAAAATACATGAGATGCTCAATGCTTGATATGCTTATAAAGCTATCCAAGAGCTAGTTACTAACTTAATACAAAAGTGCCTAAATCTTGGAGTTATGCCCGATGCCTTGCAAGGTTCCGAGTTCAACTTGAATTTGCACCTGAGGAGGGAGAATGGGGTGAGCTAACACGGCTCAGTGGCTAACATGTTTATAGCCATCGAGTAACGAGCCACACACAAAACACACAATTACGAATCCAAAATAATGGCAATTTATCATATAAAACACCAATACCCCAAAATCATCACATAAGGCATAGCATGAGAATTTATATCAATCAAACATATATTATTCATCATAAACACAATTAAATGCTAAAATGCACACAATTGGCTCGAGAGTTCCTTAAACACGACGAAAACTGAAGTTTACCGTAAACACGACGAGTCCATTTTTCGAATTTTGTAAGCCTCAACCAGGCAGCCGGGAGAAGGCTAAGGGGGTCAACGTGCATGTGACTATCGAAGTAGGTTCTCTGTTGCCCAATCACAACCAATTTATGCTCACACATTAAGGCACAAGCATAGCATTTTATGCTTCTTTCATTCTATCAAATCATCATAGTTTCTTTCTTTTTCTTGCAAACCAAATGAAAACACTTTCAATATACACACAATTTAACAAAGATAGCATACATAGGGAATTTTCCCATTACACAAGAACTAAAAAAATGTTACCCACCTATTGTCGGATTCTAAATTCAAGATTGCCCTTCCTCCTTGTCTTGAGTGGGGTTCTCTTGATTTCCTTCAGTAAAACATACTCCATTCAATAAATACATTTTAAAGGAAAGCTATAATATTCATAGATCAAGCAAAGATGAAAATAAACTTTAAACCTAACCTACCCATAGGACATTTTTGCTAGAATAGCCAAAACCTTACTTAGAAAGTCCCAAAAATCCATAGATCTTACCTTCTCTTCTATCTTTCTTCAAACTCTACACAAACCCTAACTTCCATTCTTGAACCTAACTCAAGCAAAGATGGAACTTACCTCTCACAAGTAGATTTCCCTTATTATTTTCTCCTTCTTTCTTCCTTCCTTCAAGCTTCCTACGACTCTCCCTTTTTCTTCTTGGCCGAAACCCTCCTTGCTTCCTTGCTCACGATTTTCTTCTCTTCTTTTTGTTTTGGTTCTACGACACTTCCTATTCTCCTACACAAGCTTAACTCATTTATTTCTCAACTTAAGCCTTTCTCCAATACTACGTAGTTTCAATCTCCTTATAGCTTACTAGGCTTTTCCTTTGGGCTCTCCTACTTCTTCTTATTCCCTTAATCTCTAAAGCCCACTCTTCCTAATAAGCCCTTATTTTGTCTCATATGGCTCTACACATCCAAGCCTACTTCCAATTAATCCAATTAATTCTAACCCTTCACTTTAATTTCAAAATTCTAATTCCAAATCATACTAACTAATTCAAGACTCAACAAATACATATATGTATATATACACACATAATTAAAACAATTAAAGCAAAAATAAAGAATAAGTCAAGTAAATCAATAAATGAAAATAAAAAAAATTTCGGGGCCCAACAATTCTCCCCTCCTAAAAGAATTTCGTCCTTGAAATCCTTACCTGAATCCATGAAGAGGTATGGGTATTTCTCCTTCATGGCTTCTAAAGGCTCCCACGTTGCCTCTTCCGTCGAATGGTTCCTCCACAAGACCTTTACCAGCTTTATAACTTTATTCCTTAACATCTTTTCCTTTGAATCTAAGATCTCCACAGGTTGCTCCTCATAAGTCAAATCCTCTCTCAACTGAACCTCTGAAGGTTGAACTATATGCGAAGGATCTGATCTGTACTTCCTCAGCATCGATACATGGAACACATTATGAATCTTCGACAACTCCAATGGTAAATCTAACTTATAAGCCAAAGGCCCAATCTTCTCAATGATCTCATATGGGCCTATGTACCTCGGGCTAAGCTTGCTCTTCTTGCCAAACTTCAAAACACCTTTCCTTGGAGAAGCTCTAAGAAATACCTTTTCCCCCACTTCAAATTCCATCTCTTTTAGATGGGCATCCGCATAGCTCTTCATCCTATCTTGAGCTACTTTAAGCCTCTGCTTTACCAATTTAACTTTATCAACTGCAGCCTGTACCAATTCAGGTCCTACAAGCTTCCTTTCACCTTCCTCATCCCAACAAATAGGAGTTTTACATCTCCTACCATACAAAAGCTTCATAAGGTGCCATCTGAATTCCCGAGTGATAGGAATTGTTATAAGCAAACTCAATCAAAGGTAGGTGGTCATCCCACGAACCTTTGAAATCCAAAGCACAAGCTCTCAACATTGCCTCTAAAGTCCGTATCGTCCTCTCTGATTGTCCATTAGTCTGCGGATGGAAAGCTATACCAAAATGCAATCTAGTCCCCAAAGCCTCCTGCAAACTTTCCCAAAATCTGGAGGTAAACCTAGGATCCCTATCAGAAACTATCGAGCTTGGAATCCCATGAAGTCTTACTACCTCATCCACATACTTCTTAGCTAAAACATTCAAAGAATCTATCTGTCTAATTGGCAAGAAGTGTGCTGACTTGGTCAACCTATCAACAATCAACCATATAGCGTCACGCTTCTTGCTAGTCCTCGGCAATCCCATCAGAAAATCTATGGTTATCTTCTCCCATTTCCATTACGGAATCGGCAAAGGATTAAGCTTGCCTGAAGGTGCTTGGTGTTTAGCTTTAACTTGATGACACACTAAACATCTTGTAGCATACTCTGCCATATCTTTCCTCATTCCCTTCCACTAAAAATGCTCTTTCAAGTCCCGATACATCCTAGAACTCCCTAGATGCATTACATAAGGAGCATTATACGCCTCTTCTAGGATCTCATCCTTCAGCTCTAACCTGTCTGGAACACACAATCTGTTGCCCATAACCATCAATCCATCTTCCTTTACCTCTACTTCAGAAGGTTTACCATTCTTTACCTCCTCTCTAAGCTTGCTCAAGTACTCATCCTGTTCCTGCAATTCTTTAATCTTCTCCTTCAATACTGGTCTCACTCTGAAATTTGCCAAGATACAACCAGGTTCAACTTGTCTCAACGTCACATCAAGTCTGGCTAATTCCTTCAGCAAAGGAAGATACACTGCTTCCACATGTGCCATAGTGGACTTCCTACTCAGTGCATCGGCTACCACATTAGCTTTCCCCGGATGGTAGTCTATCATCAAGTCATAATCCTTCAACAATTCTAACCATCGCCTCTGCCTCAAATTCAGCTCTTTCTGAGTCAACAAGTACTTAAGACTCTTATGGTCTGTAAATACCCTAGTGGTAACTCCATACAAGTAATGTCTCCAAATCTTCAATGCAAAAATTATAGTAGCCAATTCCAAATCGTGGATAGGATAGTTCATCTCATAAGGCTTTAATTGCCTAGAAGCATAGGCAATCACTTTCTCTCCTTGCATCAATACACACCCTAAACCCTTCCTAGAAGCGTCACTGTACACAATGTATCCATCATCACCATAGGGTAGCATCAAGATCAGTGCAGTAGTAAGCCTATTCTTCAATTCCTCAAAACTGCTCTGACACTCCTTAGTCCACTCAAATTTCTGATTCTTTCTCATCAATTTGGAAAGTGGAGCAGCTATCATAGAAAAACCCTCCACAAACCTCCTGTAATATCCAGCTAGTCCCAAGAAACTTCTCACCTCAACCACATTCTTAGGTGCTTCCCATTTAACCACAGCTTCTATCTTTTGTGGATCCACATGCACTCCATGCTCCGAAATCACATGCCCAAGAAATACTACTTCTCTTAGCCAAAATTTGCACTTGTTAAACTTGGCATACAACTCGTTCTTTCTCAAGGTCTCCAAGGCAACCCTCAAATGATCCTCATGCTCCTTATCACTCTTAGAATAGACCAATATATCATCAATAAAGACAATGATAAATTGGTCTAAGAAAGACTTGAAGACTCTATTCATCAAATCCATAAAGACTGCAGGAGCATTTGTTAACCCGAAAGGCATAACCAAAAACTCAAAGTGGCTATACCGCGTCCTAAAAGCAGTCTTTGACACATCGGTCTCCTTAATCCTCAACTGATGGTAACCCGATCTCAAGTCTATCTTGGAAAAGACCCTCGCCCCTTGCAACTGGTCAAATAAATCATCTATGCGCGGAAGCAGATATCTGTTCTTAACGGTGGCATGATTCAGCTTCCTATAATCCACACACATCCGCAACTACCCATCTTTCTTCTTCACAAAGAGAACCGGAGCTCCCCAAGGTAAAGAGCTCGTCCTAATATAACCCTTCTCTAAAATATCTTCCAATTGCTCCTTAAGCTCCTTCAATTCTGCCGGAGCCATTCGGTAAGGCGGAATTGAAATCGGCGCAGTACCTGGAAGAAGCTCAATGAGAAATTCAATTTCCCTAGGTGGAGGTAGTCCTGACAATTCCTCGGGAAAGACGTCCGGGAATTCCCTGACTACAGGAATGTCTTCCAACCTCCCTCTATCTGCATTCGTGTCTAACACATAGGCCAAATATGCTTCACACCCCTTACTCATCATTCTCTCTGCTGTCATCGCCGAAACAATCCGAGGCAGACTGACTTTTCTATCTCCCAGGAATACCACTTTGCTACCATCCTCTAGCTCGAATTTTACTGTCTTTTGCTTGCAGTCTAAGTTGGCATGATACTTCTCTAAGGTATCCATACCTAGGATCACATCCAATCCTCCCATCTTCAAAGGCATCAAATCCACCACAAACATTCCTCCACTAATCTCTATCTCACACTCTTTATACACTTGATGATAATAATATCTTTGCCGATCGAGTACTCACCATCAACGAGTATCCAATGGGCTCAAATTCCTCTTAGCAGATCCTACCCAAAGACACAAAGGAATGGGTAGAACCCGGATCAATCAAAGCAAGCACACAATCATCAAACAATTTTATCATACCCGTCACCACTTCTGGAGCTGTCTCTGCCTCCTCTCGAGTCATTGCGAAAACTCTAGCTGGAGCTTGCCCCCTGGATCTGTCTGGAGGATGAGCTCTCTTAGGTGCACCAGAGCTACCCACTTCAGTCACAGCCTTCTGTCCCATTGTCTCTGTCCTCCTGGAAGCTTGCATCTGTGATCCCTCTCTTCTATCCAGCTTAGGACACTATCTAGCTATGTGTCCTCTCTTCCCACAATTGAAGCATGCTCCTGTCAATCTACGACGTTCTCCTCTATGGAGATACCCACAGTGCTCACATTTGGGAAGAGGTGGCCTCTCCCCATCACCTCTTCTACTACCGCCCACCGTTGAAGCTTGGTGAGAAACAGTAGGAGTCCTCATAGGTCTAGGCCGGCTTCCACCGCTGCTCCTCTCCTCAGACTGCACAGGAAAGGCTCTGGCACTTCTCTCAGGCATAGAAGTACTACCTCCCCTCTTGAACTGCTCTCTTCCCTTTCTTTTCCTGTTGACTGCACTCTTGATGTTCTCGATGTTCTCAACTCTCAACGCTGCTTCAACCAGCTGTTGAAAGTCGCCAAAGTTCTGCACTACCACCTTTTCCCTGATAGCCAGGTGCAGGCCCGACTCAAACCGGCGGCACTTTGCAGCCTCACTGAACATCAGATCTGAAGCATACCTCGACAACTGAGTAAACCGGCGCTCATATTTAGTAACTGTCAGCTCCCTATGGGTGAGACTCAGAAACTCCCTCTGCTTCTATTGAATGTACACCTCAGACAGATACTTCTTCTTGTAAACAGCCAGGAAGTCTTCCCAAGTCAACCCTATCGGCTTCAACTGACTCCCCGATACACACTCCCACCAGTGCAAGGCATCACCCTGGAGCAAACTGGCAGTATAAAACACCCTCTTATCATCCTCGCACTCCATCTGATCCAACACTCTCTCGGTCTTCCTCAACCAGGTCTTGACTTCTTCAGGATCCGTGGTCCCGTAGAAGTCCACAGCTCCATACTTCTTTAGCCTGTCAAACTGTCTTCCCTTCTTAACTGGGGCTGAACCAGAAGCCTGTGGCATTTGACCCATCGCCTGAACAAAAGATTAGGTAAATGCCTGAAACAGTCTCGGATCTAACGCAGGTACTTGCTCAGACTGACTAGGCGACTGTTGAGTCTGAGATTGGAGGGGCTCACTACTTTGCCCTAGAGGGGCCTCAGCCACTCTCGGGGCTACGGACTCATCCGTGCTCTCCTCTCTCAGTGGAGAGTCAGGTGCGATAGAACCTTGCAGAACTTCTCGTGTACTCCTATGAGGTGGCATCTTACTCCTTCAATAAAACATTCTTTGATTAGATACAATTCTTTTTAACCTTAGTTCCTATATGTGTGCATGATATGCATGTCACTTAATACAAACCATCAATTCATAATGCAAACATTTAATCACATAGCAACAATTTCCTACTATGCTTCCTAAGCCTAGGAGTGAAACCTAAGCTCTGATACCAAACAATGTTGGACCCCGTCTCCAAGGCCCAACATTCGGAAGCACACAAACGTAGAAGACCCAAAACTGACAACAAACCGACCACAATTTGGGGGACATGCAATTGGAATTACAGATCAGCTTCTTAATGACATTTATTCCTCATGATCTAAAGATTCTAACGCCACTGAAATCACTGAATTCGGATTAGAAATGAAAAAGTTATGCTAAAAATACTATCTAAAGAAAATAGTCAAAACTGGCACTCTACCGACTTCATGTCAGAATTATAAACTCTTAGAGGCTCAATTTTAGATTGTTTACTTCATAAAACTTGTAGATTTATATCTCTATTTTAATTTAAAACAAGAATCACCTCAATCGGAGCTCTATAGCTCAAGATATTTTAAAATTAGTAAAGTATATTCAGACTTTGACAACTGATCATCATATTTTGTTTCCAACCACCTTTTTCAAATTAAAAGAAATACTGATAAATCAGGTGTAAAAAGATATAAACTTTTCTTAGGAGTGCAACGCTTAAAAAATCAGCTTAATCGGAGGTCTATGCAAAAAGTTATAGCCAAAAGAAGGGAGAGGGGTCGGTCGGCCAAAGAACGAACCCAAAGCAGCAAGCTTCGGTAGCGTCAGTGAAGGCAGGCCTTCGCCCCCTCACGGCGCAAGCTTCGCTTCAAGAAGTCGAGCGATCGCTCGTCCATGAGAAGCGCATAGCTCGTCATGCAGGCGATCGCCTCACAGTCCGACCTATTGGACTTCTAACTCTCATAACTTTTGACTCCGAGCTCCAAATTAGACACGGTTTGATTCGTTGGAAAGCTAAGAGAAACCAAAGTTACTCTAAGACCAAAAGTTTACTCTAAGACCGATCGACTAGCTCTCCATAAACAGTACTAAAACTTACAACTACCATAACTTTTGACCCAGGACTCCGAATTTAGCAAACTTAGTGTCTATGGAAAGGTAAAAGAATTATCTACAATTTTCATGAAGATCACCGACCTAAAATCCAACTCTATAAGGGTCAAAAGTGGACTCAAAACTTCTGCCTGAAATCTGCCATTTAGACAGCACCTGCATTTAATTCTAACAACTCACACCTACCAATTTAACACATCATAAATAGCTCATAAAACATCCTGGGAGAGCTCTACAGCTCACAACAACAACACATAAACCATAGCAAGTTTCCAGCGAGTTCTCCCAAAGTCAAAAACCCAACAGCAACTCAATAATTAAAATACTCATACACATACTATTTCAGGGCCATACACAGGTCGTAAATCAACAATTTCACATGATGGAGAGAGTACTATAGCTCTCATACACCTTTCCAATCATAAGAGTTCAATCATAGCTTTAAGTACATATCGGCATATCCATCAAAAGTCAAGTACAAAATACAAAATACATGAGATGCTTAATGCTTGATATGCTTATAAAGCTATCCAAGAGCTAGTTACTAACTTAATACAAAAGTGCCTAAATCTTGGAGTTATGCCGGATGCCTTGCAAGGTTCCGAGTTCAACTTGAATTTGCACCTGAGGAGGGAGAATGGGGTGAGCTAACACGGCTCAGTGGCTAACATGTTTATAGCCATCGAGTAATGAGCCACACACAAAATACACAATTAAGAATCCAAAACAATGGCAATTTATCATATAAAGCACCAATACCCCAAAGTCATCACATAAGGCATAGCATGAGAATTTATATCAATCAAACATATATTATTCATCATAAACACAATTAAATGCTAAAATGCACACAATTAGCTCGAGAGTTCCTTAAACACGATGGAAACCGAAGTTTACCGTAAACAAGACGAGTCCATTTTTTGGATTTCGTAAGCCTCAAGCAGGCAGCCGGGAGAAGGCTAAGGGGGTCAACGTGCACGTGACTATCGAAGTAGGTTCTCTCTTGCCCAATCACAACCAATTTATGCTCACACATTAAGACACAAGCATAGCATTTTATGCTTCTTTCATTCTATCAAATCATCATAGTTTCTTTATTTTTCTTGCAAACCAAATGAAAACACTTTCAATATACACACCATTAAACAAAGATAGCACACATAGGGCATTTGCCCATTACACAACAACTATAAAAATGTTACCCACCTATTGTCGGATTTCGAATTCAAGATTGCCCTTCCTCCTTGTCTTGAGTGGGGTTCTCTTGATTTCCTTCAGTAAAACATACTCCATTCAATAAATACATTTTAAAGGAAAGCTATAATATTCATAGATCAAGCAAAGATGAAAATAAACTTTAAACCTAACCTACTCATAGAACATTTATGCTAGAATAGCCAAAAACTTACTTAGAAAGTCCCAAAAATCCATAGATCTCACCTTCTCTTCTATCTTTCTTCAAACCCTACACAACCCTAGCTTCCATTCTTGAACCTAACTCAAGCAAAGATGGAACTTACCTCTCACAAGTAGATTTCCCTTATTTTCTCCTTCTTTCTTCCTTCCTTCAAGCTTCCTACGGCTCTCCCTTTTTCTTTTTGACCGAAACCCTCCTTGCTTCCTTGCTCACAATTTTCTTCTCTTCTTTTTGCTTTGGTTCTACGACACTTCCTATTCTCCTACACAAGCTTAACTCATTTATTTCTCAACTTAAGCCTTTCTCCAATACTACGTAGTTTCAATCGCCTTATAGCTTACTAGGCTTTTCCTTTGGGCTCTCCTACTTCTTATTCCCTTAATCTCTAAAGCCCACTCTTCCTAACAAGCCCTTATTTTGTCTCATATGACTCTACACATCCAAGCCTACTTCCAATTAATCCAATTAATTCTAACCCTTCACTTTAACTTCAAAATTCTAATTCGAAATCATACTAACTAATTCAAGACTCAACAAATACATATATATATATATACACACATAATTAAAACAATTAAAGCAAAAATAAAGAATAAGTCAAGTAAATCAATAAATCAATAAATAAATGAAAATTAAAAAAAAAAATTCGGGGCCCAACATGAATTGTGTGTTTTGAAGTGGTTTTAATGATGTTGGATGATTAATGCTTAAAAGGAAATGATTGAGTATGTGTGTTGGAATTTTGTGGGTTTATGTTCAAGTGAAGATCTAGATGAAATTGTGGTTGAATTAGTGACTAAGTTGGATGTTTATTGATATAGGAATGATGTTGGAATGAAAGGAGTAAAGTTAGATATGAGAATCTGGAAATTTTACTTTGTGTAGGTTTCATATTTTTGGTCATAACTTTTGTTATGGTTGTGCTATTGAGTTGCTAGATTTCATATGAAGGAAGTTTTGGCCAATTCTGACCTTAAAAGTTTTAAATTTTTCTTGCAAAGTGAGTTATTAGGTGCTGGATGAATAGTATCCAGATTTTGGTTCCATTATTGAAGACCTGAAACTTTGAAAATTTTCGAGGAGAAAGGAGACAGATTTTGTGAAATTGGCCTTCATGAAAGTTGAAGATTTACTTGTTAGCTTTCTAACACCACTAAGTATGATATTTTTCGATGTGTCGATTGAAAGTTATGGTCTGATAATGTTCAGGTGGTAATTCATCCCAAATTGTGTTTTGGTGTGCAAATGCTCTAAGGGCATAGATTTTGTGCTTTTTGTGTTCTGATATTTAATTTGGACTGTTAAGAATGAAATTGGCTCAAGGGACCTTCTGGAAAGTTGAAGAGGATTGTTGTAGCTTTCTAATGAGATATTTTATGCGAATTTTAGATGTAATAATTGTATGTTGTGAATTTGTAAAGTTTGGATATGGGTTAGGTTTTATGCTGTTTTAACAAGCTTAACAGGGCAACCGCATTAATGGGTTAATTTGAACTAGTTAGTGATGGAATTTGTTTCTGAGTCCTTCATGAGAAATGTAGCTTGTTTTCTTATCATTTCAGTGATATAGAGCTTGAAATGTTTCGACAATTGGTTAGAAAGTTATGAATTTTAGAAGATTGTATATTGTTCAGGGTAACACATGTGGGCAGAAGCTTTGCTTGAGAATTTGATTTGGTTAGAGATGGAATTGGCTTCCAAGTTGTTCATGAATGTTGTATAACATGCTTTGATCTTTCTTTTGACATAAAATTTGGAATTTTTGGCAAAAGTAATGGAAAGTTATGATTTTTGCAAAATGGTATACTGATTTGGGAAACATTGTGTAGGCAGTAACTTTGGTTGTAGGCAATAACTTTCGTTGCATTTTTTACACCCTTAGAGATAAATTGGTTTTTTTGTCCTTCATGAAACTTGTAGAGCTCTCTTTTATCTTGAAATTGATACCAAGTTTGTCCAATTTAGAGTTTGGAGCAAGGAGTTATGACCTATGAAAGTTGGGATATCGGCAGAAGAATTCAGTGGGTCACTGTAGTCGACCTAGTCGACTACAACCCCTGACAAGTCAACTATAACATGTATTTTTCTTGAACTGACCTCTCTCCACTCTTTTGTTTATAACTTTTCCGTCCGACATTCGATTGACCTGATTCTCGAGGCATCGAATTTATGAAACATCGAATTTCATTTATTTGTGAAATTGGGAATTTTTAGAGCTAAAATTGTTAGGGATTGGTTAGGTCGAAGTGAGAGGACCGGGTAATGATTTTTCTACTCTGTGTTTGATCAATAATAGGACCTATAGAGGTCCAAATTGTGTGATTTTGGTATCTATGGCTTTCTAAGTCATAGGGGAATCTTTTGTGATGTGAATTATGGGAAATGCCGGGAATGTCACGAATATGCATCGTACACATTTTAATTATTACATGTGCATTATTAAATAGTCCTGATTGTGCTTTTGGTAACAGTTGTATATTTTGAATGTTATAGAGGCACATTTGGAACGTCAGCACACGGACGTTGCCAAGACTTCCAAACATTAGCTCGGAAGCTATAGGTGAGTGACCTAGATGGTTTCTTACTTATCATTGGATTACGATTATTTGATTTTGACTCTGTGGAGGATAATGGTGGGATATTGTTTGATTGTAAATTCCAGACAGAAGGTCCGGACTACTTGGAAAGATATGGTATAGAAGTGTCATAGGTATGTGAAATTGTCATTGCGTTTTAATGTGAAATATTGTGAATAAATTGTCCGATTGTGATAATTTGGAAATGATTGTGATATAGGAATACGTGAATAAAGTGATTGAACTGTAGCATAAATGAATACGTGCATGATTGCAAAATCAGTTAATGATAGTTGTGACCGGAGCAGCCACAGTTTCAGAGCTACAAGCTAGACAGTTTCATAGCTACAAGCTCAACGATTAATGAGCCCTTAATGGGACAGTTTCAGAGCTACAAGCTTAACGATTAATGAGCCCTTAATGGGACAGTTTCAGAGCTACAAGCTCAACGATTAATGAGCCCTTCATGGGACAGTTTCAGAGCTACAAGCTCAACGATTAATGAGCCCTCAATGGGACAGTTTCAGAGCTACAAGCTCAACGATTAATGAGCCCTTAATGGGAAAGTTCCAGAGCCTATGGCTCAACAATTGATGTGCCCTTATGGGGATAGTTCAAGCGCTCAGTCACAAAACTGAAATAAGTTAAAAAAAATGTTACATGCTGCTTTTGATTTGATCTATTTGGTTGAATGAAAGGCAAAATGCCATATACTGATATGATAATAGTCATGGGGTACTTCTGATTATGAATTATGAAACAACCATATTATGCTTGAGTGTTTGGTGAATTCAATGGGTTATGGATGTCTAATCGTATGAAATGTATTTAATTTTCTATTGTAGCGTCCCCTTACCGTAGAATATACGCCGGGACGCCCGTAGGTCATACCGATACATACCCTACGATGAGGGTGCACTACGATACGATCAATTTTAAAAACCTCATGGCATCAATAATAAAGCAGTATAACCAATTTCACTAAATTTTAAAACCCAAAAGACTTCTCATTTCATTACCGAAAAACCATAAGTGCATAGTTCTGACATAATTACAACTGTACAGATCCAAAAGAACTAACACTACTCCTAGATAGGTCATCCACGAAATATCCCAAAAGATCCCAGCTGACCGACCTGTGGGCCATGCTCCTCTTGCCGGCACCCACACAGCAGGAAAAGTCTCATTATCTGGAGTAGGAGTCACTAACGCTGTCCTGAAAAATAGATGCAATTTTGGGTGAGTTTGCGAACTCAATGAGTAAACATCATCGATGGTTCACTCAATTCATGCATTACGCAAAAATTGCGTACAAAATAACATAATATCATATTTAGAATCACAGTCATACATTTACTCAACAATTATCACACATTTACTTTTAACTAATTACAAACTCACAGCACAGTCACATACTGAATGCATAATGATTTCCATTTCATTTTAGTGTTGTGACTGGGTGTCAGAATTATCCCATTGCTGGGCACATTACACATCACACAGAAATCGCATTTTCAGGGGTAGGAGGGCCCTCTGGGTATGCACTACTGCCCACGCACACTAATACTAGGGATAGGAGAGCCCTCTGGGTATGCACTATTCCCTTATCACAATAGTTGAGCTTAAATCTCCGATCAGAATTGCTCCAGTCACAACTGTCAAATTATCGATTTCTATTCATGACTAGCATGCGGTCACAATTCACAATAACATATTTCATGCAAACCACGCAATCATAATCGCAGATAGTTCACACAAGCATTTAACACATCAGAGATTAAGGAACCAACTAGGTTACTCACCTCTAAACTTTCGAGCTACTGCCGGGAAGTCTCTGCTGCGTCAGAGGATCGACGCTCCACTTGTGCCTCTACAATAATCATAATATTCGAATATCACTACTTGTATCAATTATAATACTCAGAAGTGCTGATGTCTCAAATGAATGTTGTACTATGCATGTTACGACATTTCCGACCTAAAAATCGATTATCTCAATCCCGCATTTTCACACTAATCCATAGCAATTTCAATACCATAAGGCAATTGGCTAAGTTCTACATCCTCCAAAATCAAATTCTAATACATAGGAATTATCGTTAAATCAGAATCAAATTTACTATTCAATTACCATCTGATTTCGAGAACCACCGAATTAAATCCTGAATTCATAGTCTCCAAATTGAAATCAATCCATATCTAATGGAATTATCAAATTCCTAAGTCCCAAAATCAAAACCTCAAAATTACCTTTCGAAATTAACATCCCTCATGGCGCTTAGTCCCCGCCATGGCGAGACTCCCTTCTCAGCGCCGTCATGGCGACGCATTGCTCACGTCGCGACGTGGGCCGCTTCTGCTCGCCGTGGCCCGCCTCGGTATTTCGTCGCGACGTCGTCTTGCCTTGCTTTCGCCTTGTGACTTGTTCTTTGTCTTGTGCACATGCGATCGATCGTAGAATCGCCCAGAAAACCCAGAAATTCCCAGAATTTTCAGCTCTAATCCGATCCTTTCCCTTCTAAACACTCCTAAACAACATTCTACCCTTAACACAACTCATTCCTAAGCTTCAATCCATCAAATAACCATTATCCATCAAACACCCAAATAAAAATCACATATTTACCCTAAACCTACATCATCCAAAAATCTATAATTTCTCAAACAATTTATACTCAAATCCATGCTTAAATTAAACTATGCAAAACACAAAGGAGTAGAAACTTACTTGATTAAAGCCTTAAACCCTTTGAAAATCACCAAGCAAACTCAATCTCCAAACCTCAACTCATCCACGGTTTTCTCCCATATCAACCCAAACTCCATTTTCATCTCTTTCAACCCCAAGCCAGAAGATAGATCCAAGATAGAAGAGGAAACAGATAGCAAGAAGGAATCAACAGCAACTCCAAGGAGGATCCACGATGAAGAAGAAAATCAAGATCTAAAGGTCTTTCAAGAAGGAGAAAAATCGTGTAAGTTAAAAATTCAAAGGTTAGGCTTTAAATAATAAAAGATTACTAAGGCTTGTTTGGCAAGTTCATTTGCCCCAAGTCAAATCCGAACAATCCCGATCCAATTTCTAATTCTAGTTTCTCCCGAATTCCAATGGTCCAGACCCTAATTCCTCATAATTCACATTACCTCACATCAATTTTCAATCGAAGTCGGAACCGAAATTTCAATTAATCAGTCACTAAGCCATTTTTTCGGTCCGGACCTAATACTCCGAAAATTCCAAAAAAATTCCTATAAATTCCCAAAATTAGAAAACATCTAATCACATACTCAAATTTTCAATTCTCAATTCCTAAATTCAATGTGACACTCCAATTCACTAAGTGAAGCACAGTTAAATCCTTTAAAATCACGAAATCTTCAATTATTCACAATCAAGTTGGAAATCTATCATACATGCATGTACATACATATGCTTATGCAATTATGAACAGTTATCAATCATGTAGAGGCTAAAAATGCATATGCAAAATACGGATGCAGAATACGAATGAGACGAACTATACCCATCCCATCGGTGACGGGATGTTACAATCTATGCTCAAGTAAAATTATGAAATGTGGTCAAATATGCAAGAATGTGAATATACGTTATGTGAATTGAAGTGTTGAATAAATTGAGTGAACCATCGATGATGGTTACCTCACTGAGTTCACAAAACTCACCCAAAATTTGCAATTATTTTTCAGGACTCAGAAGAATACCCCGTTAGGCAACGGGCGTATAATGCTAGAAGAAGTCGGGATCAGTTCTTGTCTTCATTAGTGTCTGATAGAAATGTATTTTTTTTAATTTTTGTATTTAATCATGATTAGGTCAAGTTGTAAAGTTAACAGACTGAACTAACTTGTATTTATGAAAAGGGCCCCGAGGCCATTGAATTATTTATGTAAGTTGTCTTCCGCATAAATTATAATGTGTGTGTGTATGTGTTAAATAAAAAAATTATACTGAGTTTTGACTGAGTGATGTAGCACGCCACCCTCACAGGGTACGGACTCGAATATCACCATCGATGTCGAGTTCAGGTCATGCGGGAGTGGGGTGTTACACCGCTAGTGGCATAGAGCTCCTCAAAGACTCTCATAAGTTCACGGCTACACATGACCGCTACGCAGAAATGTGTAGTACGTTCTGTTTTTGACCCACCCAAACCAATTCTGATGTGTTATGTGCATATGATTTGTGATCATTTTGATGTATCTGCTATGTTTAATGTGATGATGCTTTGAATTATGATTTATGATGGTTATAAATTGCTCGATGAGTTTTAAAATTTTGAGAAGCTTATGTTGCATGGTTTTCAAAGTGACTCTTGCAATGGAAATAAAAATTTCGATGATTTTTTCTTGTTTCTTAGTTATAAGCATGTTACCCACGAGCTATAAGCTCACCCCCCTCCTTCTATTCCCATCCACAGGTGATGAGAAAGAGATCGGGTGAAAGAAAGTAAAGGCATTGTTTGTCTATGCTCATATTGTATTGTTTTTAAGTTAGATTATTTGTTGAGAATTTTGGAGCTTTATATTTTTTGTATTTTGGATTTTGAGATTGATGATGTAATATGGCTTGGTGTAACATCCCATCACCGATGGGAAGGGTAAATTGGTCATTTGGGACGGGTTAGGTGAGTGTAAATATATCTCGTCATGTTCATGCATCATATAGCCTCTATATAGATATGAATAGTAATTTTTGCATATGCACATGATTTGTACATGCATTCATGACATTTCCCGGCATATGTGTCTAAATGTAAATTTTTGTGAAATATGTGATAATTGTGTTTGAAAAATTGAATTGGAGTGATTTATGTGTGTTTTACATTTTTAGGGACTTTTAGGAATTTTTCTGAAATTTTTGGGAAAAAATGTCCAGACCGAAAAAAATTGCCAAGTGGCAAACTCATTGGATTTTTGGTACTGAAAATGATTGTCCAATGGTACTGGACTATGAGACATGATTTTAGGAATTATGAACTTTGAGCCATTGGAATTTGGAGACAAATTGGACTAGAAATTGAATTGAAAGGAGAAAGAATCTAAAGAGTGTCTAAGAAGAAGACAAGTGTCACTTGCCTATCTATTCTTAGACTTAAGGGTTATTTAAATAACCTAAGTAGTGCTTGTAGTCCACGATTCTTCTCCTTGAAACATTAAAAAGAATCACTTTGAAAGCTTATTTTCTCCTTCCACCGTAGCTTCCTTCCCTCCTTCCTTCTTCCTTCGTTGGTTTCCTATTTCCCTTAAGTTGCTACTCTTCTCTTCTACCTTAAGTGCTTCCTTATCATGTATCCAAGCTTAAGCCTTGTGATGGTGAGTGTTGTGTGTGTGAGTGGAATATTGTGTGGTGTAGGGAGGAAGGTAGAGACTTGGAAAAAGTTTGGAGAATTTAAAGCTTGGAGTTTGTTTAGGTGAGATTTTATGTTTTTGTTCTTTAATTGGTAGTTAGAAGCATTTATTGTGATTATTTGTACATTAATTTCATGAAGATTTTGGTTGGATTGTTTGGGTATAAGTGTAAGTATGTGTGAGGATGAATGATGACTATGTTGTGGATTGGTTTTGGATTGGTTTTGATGTTTGAATAATGTTAGATAAGTGGTAAATTCAAGTAAAAAGATGGTGTGTTGTGTGCTGTCAAATCTTGACTATTTATTCAAGTGAATGTTTAGATGAACTTGGGGCTGAATTGGAGACTAAATTGGATGCTTATTGATGTAGGATTGGTGTTGGAATGAAAGAAGTTGAGTTGGATATGAAATCTGGAAAATGTTACTTTGTGTAGGTTTCAGATTTTTGTTTATAACTTTTGACATGGTTGTCCTATGGAGATTAACTTTGGCTTAAATTAAACTTAAGAAGTATGGCTAGATTTCATATGAAGGAAGTTTTGTCCAATTATGGCTTTAAGGGTTTTAAATTTGGCTTGGAAAGTGAGTTGTAGGTGCTGTATGAACAGTAACCCAAACCTTGTGACCTAAAACTTTGATGTTTTTTTTAGGTTGATTTGGATTGAATTTGCTAATTTGGTCTTCATGAAGGTTGAAGATTTTTGTGTTAGCTTTCTAACGCCACTAAGTATGAATTTTTTTGATATGTATATTGAAAGTTATGGTCTGTAAAAGTTTAGGTGGTAATTCAGCCCAAAATGTGTTTTGTGTGCAAGTGACTCTAAGTGCATAGGTTTTGTGCTTTTTGTGTTACGATATTAATTTTGGACTGTTAAGGGTGGAATTAGCTCAAGTGACCTTCTGGAAAGCTGTAGAGGATTGTTGTAGCTTTCTAATGAGGTATTATTTGCAAATTTTGGATGTAAGGATTGTTAGATACAAATTTGTAAAGTTTTGTTATGGTTTAGGTTAAATGCTGATTTCATAAACCCTAACAGGACAGCCACATTAATGGGAGCATTTGACCTAATTAGAGATGGAATTTGGTTTTAGGTCCTGCTTGAGAATTGTGGTATATTTTCTGAGCTTTTTATTTCTATATAGTATGAAATTTTTCACCAAGGGGATGAAAAGTTATGATTTTGGAAAAGAGCTGCCCTGTTATGGTAAATGTGTGACTAGGCGGTATCTTTGAGAGCATATTTGACACCCTTAGAGGTGTTATTAAATTTCAAGCTCTTCAAGAAACTTGAATATGGTCTTGTTATCTTTCCATCGCCACTAAGTATGAAATTTTTCGATATCTAGGTTGAGAGTACTGATCTGTTGACTTTTGGGTGTTAATATGCTTAGTGTTGGAAAATGTGTTAAGTATAAGGTTTGTGGTGATTATGCATTGAAGCTAAATTCTGGACTGTTTTGATGTTAATTAGCTCAAATGGTCTTCTGGAAAGTTGTAGAAGAATTTTTTAGCTTTAAAATGGTGCATAATATGCTATTTTTAGATGTACGAATTGTGAGTTATGGATTTTGCAAGAATGAATCTGATTTAGGTCATCTGTTAGTTAACAAGCTTTAACAGGGCAGCCACTGTCACGGAAGAAATTGGCCTAGTTAGAAATGTAATTGGCTTCCAAGTTCTTCATGAGAGTTTTATTATGTTGTCTGATCTTTTTATTTATATAAAGTATGCATTTTTTAGACATTTGGGTAAGGAGTTATGATTTTTGAAAGATTGTGTAATTGTTCAGGAGGACATTTATGGGCAGAACCTTTGATTGAGAATTTAAGTTGTTTAAAGATTGAATTTGCTTCCAAATTGTTCATGAAAGTTGTAGATCATGTTTTTATCTTTCTTTTGGCATAAAACTTGGAATTTTAGGTAAAGGGAATGAGAAGTTATGCTCTTGGAAAAATATTGTTCTGTTTTGGGACCTATGACTAGGTAGTAACTTTGATTGAATTTTTGACATCCTTAGGGGTGAAATTGGTTCAAGTGTCCTTGAAGGAACTTGTAGGGTTTCTTATTAACTTTCCAATGAGACCTTGTTTGTAATTTTTGGATAAGTTTGTAAAGAGTTATGCATGTTAGAAATTCAAATGGTGGAAGAGAGGGAAATAAGTGCAAAATCTCTTATCTTTTGTTTTGTCCTAAAGCTTTTTTTTCTTATATCTTCGTCATCCAACCTCCGATTGACCTGGTTCTTGAGGCGTCGGATTCATAAGGCAATTATATACCTCTCCATATGGAATTTTGGACTTGTGAGATTTAATTGAAACTTAGGGAATGAATCCAAGTGAGAGAATTGATTAAATTTTTGGCAATATCCGGACCTATAGAGGTTCAACTTGAGTAATTTTGGTGTCTATGGGTTTCTAAGACATAGGGAAATATTTTGTGATGTGAATTATAGAATGGTACCTGGAATATTACGAACATGCATTGTACACATCTAAATTGCTACATGTGCAATATTTAATATTTCTGATTGTGCATTTGGTAATGTGTGAATATTTTGAATGTTATAAAGGCACAGTTAGAACGTCATCCCACGGACGTTGCCGAGACTTCCCGGCATTAGCTCGGAAGCTATTTGGTGAGTAACCTATATGGTTTCTCAATTATTATTTATTTATAATTTTGCACTTATAACACTGTAGAGAATAATGGAGGGCTTGTGCGTTTGTTTATGACTGGATTCCAGACAGGAGGTCCGATGTATTGGGAGAGTATGACATAGAAGTGCGATATGTGATTTTAATGTGATTAATTGTGAACTACTTGTGTGAATGTGTTAAATTGGGATCGATTATGATGTTGGTTCTGCTTTGTTTCGACATATGCATTCCATGTATAAAGACATGATCAGTAATTGACAGTTGTGATCGGAGCAGCCACCGAGAGCTTAAAGCTCAACGTAATTGGGCCTCGAGTTCACAGTGATTCAGAGCCTCAGTCTCACCGATTAATGCACCCTTATTGGGACAGATTTGTTCGGTCACAACAACGTAATAAATTGAAAAAAAGGGTCACATACGTATTACATTTGCATTTGATTGAATGTCTTGATTGAGTGAAAGGCAAAACGCCTTGTGTTCATGTGAATAATCATGTGGTACTTCTGAATAGGCTATTATGATATAACTAAGATTTGTTTGACTATGCATGAATTGGGTGAACCATCGATGATGGTTCCTCACTGAGTTCGCAAACTCACCCAAAATTGCAAATTATTTTTCAAGACCGAGAGAGTAGACTCCTAGCTCCAGAGAGACTTTTCTGTCGTGTAGATCGTGTTGGCAAGAGAAGTCATGGCTCACAGGTCGGTTAGCTGGCATTTTTTAGGGATGACCTAGTTAGGCTTTTTGTAGTTGATTTCTTTTGGAGTAATGTACAGACAGTGAAAAACTGACAGTTATGTAAATTACTACTTTTGATGATATGAAATGAGAAAAAAAATTTATGGTTTCAAAAATTAGTGATTTTCAGTATTGATGCTTTATGATTTGATGCCATGTGAGGTACAGTAGTGATTGTTCGTAGTTCACCCTTATCGTAGGATATGTATCGGAATGACCTACGGGTGTCCCGGTGTATACCCTATAGTAAGGGGGTGCTACATTTAGGTGGTATCAGAGCATGGTTTGGCATCTGTTGGGACTAGTCAAATATTTAGGCTTGGATTATTATGAGAAATGCATAAACTAATCGGGATTATTGTTTTGTTATAGGTCATCCGTTCTTGGTGATCATATTGATCAACCAGCTGACCAGGGATTAGTCGGGGCTAGTAAGGAGTCCTCGATGCCTCGTTCAGAGGAGCTGCCTCCTAGAGTTCCCGTGAGGAGGGAGAGGAGGTATGACAGACTGCGTAAGTAGGGGCATGTGGATTTCTATGGCGCCTGACCGCCTTGGTGAGGATGATTGGAGAGGACCGAGAGAGTCTTCAACGGATGGATTGTGATTGGATGAGAGATTTGACTATCAAGTATCTCTCTTGCAGGCCCTGACTTATCGATGGTGAAAGCTGTCGGCAAGTACCACCGGGCCTTCGTCTTGACACAGGAGGATTTTCTGAGGGCATTTATGTAACATCCCACCCCCTACTGGAAGGGTAAAATAGGAAATTTGTCATAGGATGGGATTGATAAGGAATAATTAGTACTGTTCATGCATAATAGGATTGCTACACAGTATCAATTGTGCACATGGAATTACTGTACATGCATTCATGATAATTCCCGGTAATTGGGCCTCATGCAATTTTATTGGGATTAACATGGTTATAGGGTTTGAAAAATTATTTTGACTGATCCAGAGTGTGTTTTATATTTTAAGGAATTTTTAGAAATTTTTCTGGAATTTTCTGGAGAAAATTCCTGGACCGGAAAAATTGCCGGTAAATGGCCTAAATGTGTTTTTGTTATGGAAAATGTGGTTTTCGTGTTTGAAAAATTATTGGGAGTGGACTGTTATATGTTTTACAATTTTGGGCAATTTCGGTAATTTTCAAAAAAATGATTCGGGGAAATTCCCGAAAATTCCCGGACCGGAAAAAAATCGTCAAGTGGCGAACCGGTCAATTTTTGCATCAAATTGTTATCAATTGGTACTGGCCTATTGGATATTTTGTGGTAGGGTTGAAATATGGACCCTTAACAATGGATTGAACATTTATTTGGTATTTGGGTTAATTGTTTTATCAAAATTTGTGATTGGTTCTTTGACTTTTCTTTATGTCTCCTCCAATTGCCAAATGTTATGGTGACTCATCCCACTTCTTTAATGCTCATTCTCGGATGTTCCATTTGAAAGAAGGAAAAGATGGCCTTTGGCTTGTTTTAGTCATACGACTCTTCCAAAATAAAAGCATGAAAGATGAATTTTATTCATTTCTCTTTAACCAACCGAAACCTCCTTATTCTCCTTTGGTCTCCACCAATTTTGTTGCTATTTTCTTCCAACCTTAGGTGACTTCCTTCCACCTTCTTACCTTGATGAAAACCGTGCATGGGATGGAAAGTGAGTAAGTTGTGATTGGTTGTTTAATGAAAGGCTTGAAGAGGTGGAGATGGAAGCCTTAGGTAAGATGAGTTTTAAGCTTTGATTATGTGTAATGCATGAATTCATGGGTAGTTGCATGGATTAGAAGTGATTGTTCATTAAATGAGATGAATGATGCCTTGATTTCATGACACATATGGTTTGAATTGTTGGGCATGTTGGTGTGTAAGAAATCATAAGGTGGAGATGATTAGTGTTTGACTTTCATAGTTTGAAGTGATTAGATGACTAATCCTTAAAAGAAATTGATAAGAACATGATTGTGTATGGTGCTGCCAAATTGAGGTGGTTATTCCTAGTGAATGTATGCATGACCTAGGTACTGATTTCTTGTCCATTTGGATGCTTAATGATGTGTTAATGGCATTGGAAATGATAGAACTAAGGTTAACACCAAAGCTGGAAAATTAGGGTTTTCACTGATTGTACTGTTGTTTTGAGCATAACTCATTGTGTGGTTATGCAAATGAGTTGAGGTTTCTGCCAAATGAAACTTTTGGTTGTTGGCTACATTTTTGTATGAAATAGGTGTTGCCAAATTGTAACTCTAAGAGGTTGAAATTTGGCTTGGAAAGTTACTGCTGGGACTTATGTAAATAGTATTCAGATTGTTGGCCTAGGAGTTTTGATGATTTTTATAAATTAATTGAGAAGGAATTAGAGAAAGTGGTCTTCATGAGAGTTGAAGCCTACATTATTAGCTTTCCATTTCCACTGATCTTGCTTATTTTTGAGTTGTATATTGGGAGATATGAACTGATTTCTATTGATTGGTTTTATACTTCTTGGAGAAACCTAGTCAAAGTGTTGATTTTGTGAGCTTGCTATTTGGGAGCAATTTTAACAATTTATGTGAACTGAATTGGTATGAGTAATCTTCTACAAAGTTGTAGAGGAAGGAATTATCTTGAAAATGATATATGGTGTGTAATTTTTAGAGGTCAGAGTTGGGAGTTATGATTTTGGAAAAACTGAACCTAAACTAGGTTGTGAATGGCTGATCATGACAGTAGCTTCCATAACAGTTTTGAAATTGTTAGAAATCGAATTGGAGTTTGAGTTCTTCATGAAAATTGAAGTTTGAGATCTTATCTTTTCCGGGATATAAGGTAGTGAATTTTGTGACTTTTGTGCTAAGAGAATCACTATTTTGTTTAATTGGGGACCTATAGAGGTCCGAATTGCGCACCGTCAGCGCCAATAGGTTTCTAATTTTTAGACGGATTTTTATGATGGAAAAAAAATGGGATTAGGGACGGGAATATCATGATCATGCATTGTGCACCTTCTAAGTATTACATGTGCATTCTGAAATAGTTCTGATTGAACAATTGATAATGTATGTATACTGTCACTGTTATAGAGTCACACTTGGAGCGTCGGTCCACCGACGTCACTGAGACGGCCAGATTTTGGCTCAGAAATACAGGTGAGTAACCTAGTTGGTTCCTCAACCTTTATGTGTTTAATATTTTGCAATTTTTCCATGTGGAGATAATGGAGGGATTATGTGTGTTTGATTTTGACGAATTTTGGACCATAGGTGTCTGAAATATGTGGAATGTGATATCGAAGTGCTATTTGTGTGTAACTATGCATGGGTGCTTCAATGGAATAATTTGTGAATATGAAATTTATTAGTGACTGAATTACCGGACCGAAGGTCCGAAGGAATGGGAATTGGTCTTTGAAATGTAAAATGTCGGTGAATGTGAATTGGAACATGTACATTGCATGCATAAAAGTATGATCAGATAAAGGCAGTTGTGACCGGAGCAGCCACCGTATCAGGGCATATCACGCCCAACGTATATGAGAGCTTTCAGCTCAATGCACAGGACCTCAGGTCCAACGTATTCAGAGCCTCAGGCTCAATGTACCAGGGCTTCAAGCCCATGTTTTCGAGCCATCGGCTCAACGACTTGCGTATGCCATCCTTTGACAGCCAAAGCACGGTCACAACAATGAAATGAAAATGAAAAGTGTCACATGTGCATTGCATCTATAAATGATTGAATATAAATTGTATTAAAGGTGAAACGCCTTACATCTGAGAAATGTGATTGTATGTATTAGTTAGTAAATTGATTGAATATGCATGAGTTGAGTGAACCATCGATGATGGTTTCTCACTGAGTTCGCAAAACTCACCCAAAATTTGCAATTATTTTTCAGGACTCAAAAGAATACCCCGTTAGGCAACGGGCGTATAACATTGTTGGGTATTGAAGTAGAGAAGAGACCGGGATCAGTTTTCGTCTAAATTAGTGTCCAATAGAATTGTATTCCAAAATGACTAATTGTATGTGTAATGGGCCAATGTGGTTCTGTTTTGTACATAAAATGGTTATTGCAATTTATGGTTGATCATTTGTAATAATCATGGCGATTGTATTAACTGAAAATGTTTATCTATGCACGTTGATGCAAATGATCTACTGTGTTCCGCGCACATGTGTGTAAATGAAAGAAAAAGGAAAATGGCTCTGATGGAATGAATGTTTGAAAAAAAATTTATACTGAGTTTCGACTGAGTGATGTAGCATGCCACCCTTGCGGGCCACGGACTCGGATATCACCATTGATGTCGGGTTCGGGTCACGCGGGAATGGGGTGTTACAATTTAAAGACAATTACATGCCCAAGGTGTATCTTGAGATGAAGATGCAGGAGTTCCTAGAGCTGAAGCAGGGTAGGATGACAGTGGCAAAGTATGAGGTAAGATTTAACGAGCTCATGAGTTATGCTACTGCTTTGATTTCCACTGAGGCTGATAGGTGCCGGAAGTTCGAGAATGGCCTCAATTTGGAGATCTGCACCAGGTTGGCCCGATCTGATATAGGTACTTTTGTTGTCGAGAGCTGCAGAGATTAGTTGAGCGGTGATGAGACAATGACAGTGAGATTAGTCAGGGGTCCAGGGGGAAGAGACCGAGTGATGATCGAGGCGGTTTGGCGGAGGATTTATGGCGCAGAGCAAGACTTTCAGTCACGGTGGATCCAAGCGATCTGGTTTTGGCGAGAGGAGGTTTGCACAGTGGCGATAGCGATGGTAGAGTACAGGGAAGATTCCCCCAGTTTGTGAGCATTGCGACAAGAGGCACAGTGGGGAGTGTTGGCGATTGACTGGAGCCTGCCTTAAATGCGGCTCTATGGATCATCAGATCAGGAATTGCCCTGCCACTGTGGGAGCTCAGTCTGCTGTTGGTGCGAGATCAGGCAGTAATACTACGGTGCAGTAGAGTAGAGGTGGTGGATCCAGGCAGAGGGGCCGAGGTAGAGGCCATGGTAGAGTTGAGGGATCCTTTGTGAGGACTGAGGGATGGGGTAGTCGACCACAGTCCCAGGCCAGGGTCTATGCCATGACTAGGCAGGAGGCCCAGGATTCTCCAGATGTAGTAGCTGGTATGCTTCTTATTTCTGATATTGAGGCATTTGCACTGCTAGATCCAGGATCCACACATTCATTTGTTGCACTGCATTTGGCACGTAGATTGCATGAGGATAGGGAGATGTTACAGTATGGGCTAGAGGTGAGTACACCTCTAAGTAGTACTACTACTCTGGGAGAGGTCTGCAAGGGATGCTCGATCCAGATTGATCAAGCAGTGTTGAGAGCAGACCTTATAGTGTTACCATTGAGAGAGATCGATGTGATTCTGGGTATGGACTGGCTTACTGCCCATAGGGCCATCATGGACTGCTATACCAAGGAGGTTATTTTAGAGTCTCCTGGTCAGCCTAGGGCAGTGTTCAGAGGAGTTAGTCAGGCGGTGCCAGCTCGGATGATCTCTTTCCTAAGTGCCCTGAGGTTGATGCAGGGAGGATGTGAGGCCTATCTGGCCCATGTTATCGACACCAGAGTCGAGCAGAGGTTGCAGGATATTCCCGTGGTTAGGGAATTTCCAAATGTGTTTCCTGATGAGTTACCGAGTTTACCGCCGAATCGGGAGACAGAGTTTACTATTGACTTAGTTCCAGGTACTGCTCCTATATCTATCCCTCCATATAGGATGGCACCTGTGGAACTGAGGGAGCTAAAGGCTCAGTTGCAGGAGTTACTAGAGAAGGGTTTTATCAGGCCCAGTGTCTCACCTTGGGAAGCTCCGGTATTATTTGTGAAGAAGAAGGATGGGACTCTGAGATTGTGCATCGATTACAGGCAGCTGAATCGGGTCACAGTGAAGAATAAGTATCCACTGCCTAAGATCGATGACTTGTTTGATCAGTTACAGGGAGCTCAGGTGTTCACTAAGTTGGATCTGAGGTCAGGGTATTATCAGTTGAAGATAGCATAGGCTGGTGTGCCTAAGAGTGCCTTCAAGAGCAGTTATGGGCATTTTGAGTTTCTGGTGATGCCGTTCGGGTTGACTAATGCCCCGACAGCTTTTATGGCCTTGATGAATAAGGTCTTTCATCCCTACCTTGATCATTTTGTAATTATATTCATTGTTGACATATTGGTGTATTCGAGGAGTAGACAGGAGCATGCTGAGCATTTGAGGACTGTTTTGCAGCTTATGAGGAAGAAACAGCTATATGTCAAATTCAGTAAGTGTGAATTTTGGCTAGATGAGGTAGTGTTTCTGGGCCACATAGTGACTGGAGAGGGTATTCAGGTTGATCCTAGTAAAATTGAGGCAGTGATGAAGTGGGAAGCTCCTAGGAATGTGTCTGAGATTCGGAGTTTCCTAGGATTGGCCTGTTATTACCGGAGGTTTTTCGAGGGGTTTTCGCTGATCTCAACCCCTATGACAAAACTTCTGAGGAAGAATGAACCATTCAGATGGACTGAGGAGTGCCAAAAGAGCTTTGAGGAGTTGAAACATCGGTTGACCACTGCACCGGTGTTAGCTATTCCATCGGGGACTGGAGGTTATGAGGTGTATAGTGATGCATCGCATCAGGGATTAGGGTGTATTTTGATGCAGCATGGTAGAGTGATTGCCTATGCCTCGAGACAGTTGAGGTCTCACGAGGTAAACTATCCAGTGCATGATTTGGAGTTAGCTGTAGTTGTTTTGCCCTGAAAATTTGGAGGCATTACTTGTATGGTGAGACATTTCAGATTTACACTGATCATAAGAGTTTAAGGTATCTGCTGAGTCAGAGAGAGTTGAATTTGAGGCAGAGGAGATGGATAGAGCTGCTGAAGGATTATGATTGTACAATTGAGTACCACCCAGGGAAGGTTAATGTTGTGGTAGATGCGTTGAGCAGGAAGTCTCACATCAGTGCAGCTTAGATTCAGGTATTGAGATTGCCTAATTTTATTCAGTTGAGAGCTTTGAATGTTCAGTTGAATCTGGAGCATGATGGAGCTTTGGTAGCCACTCTGAAGCTCAGACCAATGCTACATGACAGGATCAGGAGAGTTCAGGACAAAGATCCTGCTATGGTGAAACTGATTGAGAAAGTGAAGTCTAATTTGAATTCTGAATTTGAGTTGAGAGATGGGACATTATGGTTGGGGAAGAGGTTATGTGTGCCTGATGTGGATGATTTAAGGCGAGAGATTCTGGAGGAAGCACATATGGCCGCCTATGCTATGCATCCTGGTACTACCAAGATGTATAACACTCTTAAGCTACATTTCTGGTAGCCTGGCATGAAGAAACGGGTGGCAGAATATGTCTCCAGGTGTATGACGTGCCAGCAGGTTAAGGCTGAGTACCAGGCTCCAGTGGGGAAGCTTCATTCGTTGCCTATTCCTGAGTGGAAACGGGAACGAATTACTATGGATTTCATTATGGGGTTGCCTAGGACGTCGAGGCAGCATGAAGCTATCTGAGTCATAGTGGACCGGTTAACTAAATAGGCCCATTTCGTGCCAGTGAGGAAGAACAATTCTCTTGATCAATTGGCCCAGAAGTATGTGACTGAGATAGTGAGACTGCATGGGGTTCCAGTGTCAATAGTGTCAGACAGGGATCCCAGGTTTACTTCGAGGTTCTAGAAGAATCTGCAGTTTGCTATGGGTACCCGGTTGAATTTCAGCACAGCGTTTCATCCTCAGACAAATGGGCAGAGTGAGAGGACGATTAAGACTGTTGAGGATATACTTCGGGCATGTGTATTGGAGTTTAGAGGAGCATGGGATCAGTATTTGGCCTTGATTGAGTTTGCCTATAACAATCACTATCACAGTAGCATCGGGATGGCACCATATGAGGCTTTATATGGAAGACAGTGTCGATCGCCTCTGTATTGTGATGAAGAGGGTGAGAGAATGATTGAGGGTCCAGAGTTGCTTCAGGATACCGTGGACAAGGTAAAACTAATTCGGAGCCGAATAAAAGCGGCTCAGGATAGACAGAAGAGTTATATGGATCAGCATCGGAGAGAGATGGAGTATAATGTGGGAGACAGAGTTTTCCTTCGAGTGTCACCATGGAGAGGAGTGCTGAGATTCAGGAAGAAGGGCAAGTTAAGCCCTAGGTACATTGGTCCTTATGAGATCATTGAGCGTATAAGACCTTTGGCCTATAAACTGGCTTTACCGAGTGAGATGTCTCAGTTGCACAATGTCTTCCATGTGAGTATGCTCCAGAGGTATCGATCGGATCCGACACATGTGATACCGGCCCAGGAGATTAAGGTAGCTAGCAACTTGAGCTATGTTGAGGAGCCGATCCAGATTGTAAGATCAAGGGTTAAATAGTTGAGGAACAGGCTTATCCTATTGGTGAAAGTCCTATGGAGGAACCACTCAACTGAGGAAGCAACTTGGGAGACCGAGGAGCATATGAGGAGACAGTATCCTCACCTGTTCGACTAAGCAGGTAAGAATTTCAAGGACGAAATTTTTATTAGGAGGGGAGAATTGTAGCATCCCATCACCGATGGGAAGGGTAAATTGGTCATTTGGGACGGGTTAGGCAAGTGTAAATACATCTCGACATGTTCATGCATCATATAGCCTCTATATAGATATGAATGGTAATTTTTGCACATACACATGATTTGTACATGCATTCATGACATTTCCTAACATATGTGTCTAAATGTAAATTTTTGTGAAATATGTGATAATTGTCTTTGAAAAATTGAATTGGAGTGATTTATGTGTGTTTTACATTTTTAGGGACTTTTAGGAATTTTTCTGAAATTTTTGGGAAAAAATGTCCGGACCGGAAAAATTGTCAAGTGACAAACTGATTGGATTTTCGGTACTGAAAATGACTGTCCAATGGTACTGGACTATGAGACATATGATTTTAGGAATTATGAACTTTGAACCATTGGAATTTAGAGACAAATTGGACGAGAAATTGAATTGAAAGGAGAAGGAATCTAAAGAGTGTCTAAGAAGAAGACAAGTGGCAAGTGACACATGTCACTTGCCTATCTATTCTTAGACTTAAGGGTTATTTAAATAACCTAAGTAGTGCTTGTAGTCCACGATTCTCCTTGAAACATTAAAAAAAATCACTTTGAAAGCTTATTTTCTCCTTCCACCATAGCTTCCTTCCCTCCTTCCTTCTTCCTTCGTTGGTTTCCTCTTTCCCTTAAGTTGCTACTCTTCTCTTCTACCTTAAATGCTTCCTTATCATGTATCCAAGCTTAAGCCTTGTGATGGTGACTGTTCTGTGTGTGAGTGGATGATTGTGTGGTGTAGGGAGGAAGGTAGAGACTTGGAAAAAGTTTGGAGAATTCAAAGCTTGGAGTTTGTTTAGGTGAGAATTTATGTTTTTGTTCTTTAATTGGTAGTTAGAAGCATTTATTGTGATTATTTGTACATTAAATTCATAAAGATTTTGGTTGGATTGTTTGGGTATAAGTGTAAGTATGTGTGAGGATTAATGATGACTATGTTGTGGATTGGTTTTGGATTGGTTTTGATGTTTGAATAATGTTAGATAAGTGGTAAATTCAAGTAAGAAGATGGTGTGTTGTGTGCTACCAAATCTTGACTATTTATTCAAGTGAATGTTTAGATGAACTTGGGGCTGAATTGGAGACTAAATTGGATGCTTATTGATGTAGGATTGGTGTTAGAATGAAAGAAGTTGAGTTGGATATGAAATCTGGAAAATGTTACTTTGTGTAGGTTCCAGATTTTTGTTTATAACTTTTGACATGGTTGTCCTATGGAGATGAAATTTGGCTTAAATTAAACTTAAGAATTATGGCTAGATTTCATATGTAGGAATTTTTGTCCAATTATGGCTTTAAGGGTTTTAAATTTGGCTTGGAAAGTGAGTTGTAGATGCTGTATGAACAGTAATCCGAACCTTGTGACCTGAAACTTTGATGTTTTTTTTAGGTTGATTTGGATTGAATTTGCTAATTTGGTCTTCATGAAGGTTGAAGAGTTTTGTGTTAGCATTCTAATGCCACTAAGTATGAATTTTTTTGATATGTATATTGAAAGTTATGGTCTGTAAAAGTTTAGGTGGTAATTCAGCCCAAAATGTGTTTTGTGTGCAAGTGACTCTAAGTGCATAGGTTTTGTTCTTTTTTTGTTCTGATATTAATATTGTACTGTTAAGGGTGGAATTGGATCAAGTGACCTTCTGGAAAGTTGTAGAGGATTGTTGTAGCTTTCTAATGAGGTATTATTTGCGAATTTTGGATGTAAGGATTGTTTTATACAAATTTGAAAAGTTTTGTTATGGTTTAGGTTAAATGCTGATTTCATAAACCCTAACAGGACAACCACATTAATGGGAGGATTTGACCTAATTAGAGATGGAATTTGGTTTTAAGTCCTTCCTGAGAATTGTGGTATATTTTCTGAGATTTTTATTGCTATATGTTAGGGAATTTTTCGCCAAGGGAATGAGAAGTTATGATTTTGGAAAAGTGATGCCCTGTTATGGTAAATGTGTGACTAGGCAGTATCTTTGAGTGCATATTTGAGACACCCTTATAGGTGTTATTAAATTTCAAGCTCTTCATGAAAATTGAATATGGTCTTGTTATCTTTCCATCGCCACTAAGTATGAAATTTTTCGATATCTAGGTTGAGAGTACTAATCTGTTGACTTTTGGGTGTTAATATGCTTAGTGCTAGAAAATGTGTTAAGTATAAGGTTTGTGGTGATTATGCATTGAAGCAAAATTCTGGACTGTTGTGATGTTAATTAGCTCAAATGGTCTTCTGGAAAGTTGTAGAAGAATGTTTTAACTTTAAAATGGTGCATAATATGCTATTTTTAGATGTACGAATTGTGAGTTATGGATTTTGCAAAAATGAATCTGTTTAGGTCATCTGTTAGTTAACAAGCTTTAACAGGGCAGCCACTGTCACGGAAGAAATTGACCTAGTTAGAAATGTAATTGGCTTCCAGGTCCTTCATGAGAGTTTTATTATGTTGTCTGATCTTTTTATTGATATAAAGTATGCATTTTTTGGACATTTGGGTAAGGAGTTATGATTTTTGAAAGATTGTGTGATTGTTCAGGGGGTCATTTATGGGCAGAACCTTTGATTGAGAATTTGAGTTGTTTAAAGATTGAATTTGCTTCCAAATTTTTCATGAAAGTTGTAGAGCATGTTTTTATATTTCTTTTTGCATAAAACTTGGAATTTTAGGTAAAGGGAATGAGAAGTTATGCTCTTGGAAAAATACTGTTTTGTTTTGGGACCTTATGACTAGGTAGTAACTTTGATTGAATTTTTGACATCCTTAGGGGTGAAATTGGTTCAAGTGTCCTTGAAGGAACTTGTAGGGTTTCTTATTACCTTTCCAATGAGACCTTGTTTGTAATTTGTGGATAAGTGTGTAAAGAGTTATGCATGTTAGAAATTCAAATGGTGGAAGAGAGGGAAATAAGTGCAAACTCTCTTATCTTTTGTTTTGTCCTAAAGCTTCTTTTGATTATATCTTCGTCATCCGACCTCCGATTGACCTGGTTCTCGAGGCTTCGGATTCATAAGACAATTATCTATCTCTCCATGTGGAATTGTGGACTTGTGAGATTTAATTGAAAGTTAGGGATTGAATCCAAGTGAGAGAATTGATTAAATTTTTGGCAATATCCGGACCTATAGAGGTCCAACTTAAGTAATTTTTGTGTCTATGGGTTCCTAAGACATAGGAAAATATTTTGTGATGTGAATTATAGAATGGTACCGGGAATGTCACGAACATGCATTGTACACATCTAAATTGCTACATGTGCATTATTTAATATTTCTGATTGTGCATTTGGTAATGTGTGAATATTTTGAATGTTATAGAGGCACAGTTGGAACGTCATCCCAAGGACATTGCCGAGACTTCCCGGCATTAGCTCGGAAGCTATTTGGTGAGTAACCTAGATGGTTTCTCAATTATTATTTGTTTATAATTTTGCACTTAGAACACTGTAGAAAATAATGGAGGGCTTGTGCGTTTGTTTATGACTGGATTCTGGATAAGAGGTCCGATGTATTGGGAGAGTATGACATAGAAGTGCGATATGTGATTTTAATGTGATTAATTGTGAACTACTTGTGTGAATGTGTTAATTTGGGATCGATTATGATGTTGGTTCTGCTTTGTTTCGACATATGCATTCCTTGCATAAAGGCATGATCAGTAATTGACAGTTGTGACCGGAGCAGCCACCGAGAGCTTAAAGCTCAACGTAATTGGGCCTCGAGTCCACAGTGATTCAGAGCCTCAGGCTCACCGATTAATGCACCCTTATTGGGACAGATTTGCTCGGTCACAACAACGTAATAAATTGAAAAAAAAGGGTCACATACGTATTACATTTGCATTTGATTGAATGTCTTGATTGAGTGAAAGGCAAAACGCCCTGTGTTCATGTGAATAATCATATGGTACTTCTGAATAGGCTATTATGATATAACTATGATTTGTTTGACTATGCATGAATTGGGTGAACCATCGATGATGGTTCCTCACTGAGTTCGCAAACTCACCCAAAATTGCAAATTATTTTTCAGGACCGAGAAAGTAGACTCTTAGCTACAGAGAGACTTTTCTGTCGTGTAGATCGTGTTGGCAAGAGAAGTCATGGCTCACAGGTCGGTCAGCTGGCATTTTTTAGGGATGACCTAGTTAGGCTTTTTGTAGTAGATTTCTTTTGGAGTATTGTACAGACAGTGAAAAACTGACAGTTATGTAAATTACTACTTTTGATGATATGAAATGAGAAACAAATTTATGGTTTCAAAAATTAGTGATTTTCAGTATTGATGCTTTATGATTTGATGCCATATGAGGTACAGTAGTGATTGTTCGTAGTTCACCCTTATCGTAGGATATGTATCGGAATGACCTACGGGCGTCCCGGTGTATACCCTATGGTAAGGGGGTGCTACACTTGGAATGCCATTAAAGTTTTGTAAGCATTCACTTATGATGTTATTGAGTTATGGATTTATTTATAGAATTGAAATGTGAATTTTTGTATGGACATGGCATATGGATTGTGTAAGGGTGATGTTAAGTTGAGATTAGGTATGTTTGAAGTCATTAACTTAAGATGATAAATCTTGAGTATGAATTGATGGTATTTAGATTTGTATGTGAGATTTCTATGGAAAAAGAAAAATAAATTTTTTTTAAATGATGAGATATGATTGAATATGAAGAATCAAATGAATTGGGGTTGAGGGATTGATGAATTTCAAATTAGATATTGAAAAAAACTATATCGATTTGGATTTGGTTTAGACCAAGTCGTCGCCTCGGAAGATGTAACTTGTCTTTATAGTTTTCCAACGTTTTTCTAAAGTATGCATTCTCGGATGTCGGAGTTAAGAGTTTTGTCCTTAAGCGTTTTGTTTTCTTTGATTCCGAGCCTTTCAATTTCTTTGGTTCCTTAAGCTTTTGATTCCTTTGGTTTCTGCACGCGCTTTCGATTCCTTTGGTTTTCGATCCGAAGTTAGCCCACTTTCGGTTTTTGATTTCTTTCGTTTTCTTCCTCACTCGCTTTATTTGATTCCCCTTTTGATTTCTTTCATTTTTGCCCACTTTGTTTTTCGATTTATGATTCCGAGGTTAGGTTCCGGAAACGGGTCCCAACAAATACTTTTCCATTATTAAAAAGAGGAGATTGTTAGACCAAGTGAGGTCATAACCCTTTTTTATGATAAAAAACATATTTATATTAATTAATTTACTTTTAGTGATATTAATAGCGTTACTATAAGAAATCAAGATATACCTGAAAGAGCAAGTTCAATGGAAAGGCTAACTAAATAAAGGAATAGATTGAATAGATTGAGCAATAAAAAAACAAATAAAATAAGTGAAATGAAGCATATGGGCAATTCAAGAGAGTTTTAAAAAATTGTAAGCAAAGAACTATAAATAAGAAGGAATGAAGAACCTTAAGATGCAACAACTATTGTAATCTTTTGAAACCTTATCTTATTCATTCAAAAAATTATAGACTCAATCATTTTATGATCATTTCTACATAGTGCATATTGCCTATACTTTGTTATAATCAAGAAGAAAATTAGGAAGGCTTTAAAGAAAATCCCATTTATCATCAAAATGTTTTTTAAGAAACTTTTGAAATAGCTTTGAGTTAAATTTTGTCAAAGAAGTGTGTTGTTATCTTTGAAAAGACTTTCAAGTTAAAGTTGTCAAATTGGTTTCTAAAGGAGCTTGGCTACTCTTAATAAGATGTTAGCTTGATACATTAACTGATAATATCTCCTTTGTTTTGGATTTATTTTGGTTCTTAAATATTAAAACTAATGTTTGTTTTATTTTAGAAGATGAAAAGTGGATATTGCATCAAAATGGGACATTATTAATGATAATCACGAATTTTGGATGAAATGAAGAGATTGCTAAAGTGGATAAGACTAATCATTTGAAGAGTTGGAGTTTAACTAGGAAACTTCTTTCTATCCCTATCATGTAGGAATTTGAATTTGAATTTGTTTTAGATAGAGGTCTTTGCAAGGTAGAATTAGATTAGGATTAGATCAGGAAAACCTTAAAAAAGGGGTGTCACTCACAACAAAATGAATAATTCTCTTCTTACTTTTCTCTTAATTCTTTGTCTTTCTACAATTATTGTTATTGGAGAAAAATTTATATGTGGTTAAACTCAATTATTCTGATCCAAGAGGATTTGATATTCTAGTTGTAACCTTCTGAGGTTTTATATTCTAAACCTTTTATTCATGTTTTAATTCAAGTATTTCTTGTTCTGAGTTCTTATATTTGATGAATGATTAATATTAATTAATTTGACAATTTAATTTAATGTTGATTATTCTATCGCTATCTATAAATTCAATGATTAGTAATTTTCATGAAGGACTAATACAAGTAGCAAATAAGTTATTTATGAAATTGCATATTTCATTTATGATAAATATGAAAACTAAATTGAATAGTTGCAACTATCTTGATTATTTAATTTAGGGTTTAGTCTTTTTCACTAAGCTTATTGCTATCATTTATTTCATATGGAATGTTATAACACCTAGTCAATGGATGGTAAGTTTTGGTTTGGCTGCTAAGTTTGAACCAATTAATTTAGGAAATGTTGAGACTTATTATGGCTATCCTAATTTGTTTTGAACTAACTACTTGAATTATGAAAAATATTCTTTTTAAACCAATGATCGATATCACAATTAGATGAGATCTTTCCCTTCTAATCAAAGTGTAGTAATATTAACTTTCTCATTTTTATAGTTAGTCAACTTATTTCGATTCCTTGTTAATTTTAATTAATTAATTAATTTAAATTGTTGGACCCCGAACCTTTCTATTAAATGAAAAAATTTTGGCGATTATTCATGTGTAGAAAAAAAAAGGAAAATTTTTGAACTTGAAATGAAATAGAAAAGATGGTTTAGACACAAGATGGGTTATATGTGATATGTTGGAAGTTAAAAGCTAGAAAATGTATATGTTCATAGAGGATGCTTCGGTGTTTTAGTCATAACTTTTGCTCTAGTTATCCAAATAAGATGATTCTAAATTTGGATTAAACTAGAGAGATAAGGCTACAAATTGTTTGATGAAATTGAGTTTTGGTTCGGTCTCTAGGAATATCAATTTTTGGATGGAAGTTGAGCACAGAATATTATTTTTGGATATGAACAGTTTGAAAATGGTTGGTGTATAAATTTTAGACTATAGAATCAAATTGAATGACTTTGATGTCATTAGAAAAGTAAGACAATGAAGAACATTTTTTTTAGAAGGAAGTGTTACCAAATTCCTTCAATTGCATTATTAGAATAAGGTCTTGATTTTTGGAAGGAGTTAAGCATGATTTTAAATAATTTTGAGGTTTTATAAGATTAATTATTTTATTTGGAGTTAATTATTGTGTTAATGTTAGTTGGATTTTAAGATATGGTTTGGTTGAGTTAAATGGCAAGAGTGTTTATGTATAAGGACATTTTGGGAAGGACACTAAGCCATTTAAGTTGCAAGGCATATATGTAAGGGCAAAGTGGTCATTACTCACTCATTAATGGAATTATTGTAAATAGAAGTGTAGGTTGGCTTTTAAGGAAGGAGTATGCATGAAATGGTAAAGAAAAGAACCAAAGAAAAGAGAGAACCAAAGAAAAGAGAGAAAGGGAGAGAGTCGGTAGAGAAGAGGAGAAAGAAGAAAGAAAATCCTAGGTTTTGATTTTTCTTGGTTTTTAAGAGGGATTTTGATGTTTATTCATGAAGGAAAAAGGAAGAGGAGCATGAGAGCTTCCATTCAAGCCAAGAAACTCCTCATTTGGTGAAGGATCAAGGTAAGAGTATATTTGACTTGTTGGACTTTTAGAGAGATTTTGGTTCTTATGGCTTAAGAATGGTATGGGTTTAAGTTTTCTAAGACCAATTTTGGTGATTATATCTTATGGGTTGTTCAATTTGGATGTCCATTGATTTGAAATTTTGCCATTGTTCAAGGAAATCAAGGAAGACAAGAAAAGGCAAGAGTAGAGGCTTTGGACAAGTATTAAGCAAGGAATTACTGTGGGTTTCATGTTTATAATTTGAATAATGAGCTACTAATGTTGGACCCCGGATTTTTTTTATGATGTCATTAAGCATGAATTATGTTAATTAAGAGTTTATGCCTTAATTTGATTAATTTGGGAGTATTAATGGATAATTGAGGTTGATTTGAGTCTAATGTGGTTTTAATGAGAATTAAGTTTATGAGGGCATAATGGTCTTGGACTTAGGATTAGAAGAAAGAAAATAGAAGAGAGAAGGAAAAGAAGAAGAGGAAGCCGTCGGTGGAGGAAGGAGGAGAAGAAAAAGAGAGTTTGTGATTCTAAGAGATTTTCGACAGTTTCGAACCGTTTTCGGGTCAATTCTGCTTGTGTTAATCTTGTTTTGGTTAGATTTTAACCTAGAGAATGTTGAATGTAGCAGAATCGAAAGATTAGGGTTTTTAGGGCAAAAATGGTTAGATTTCGTGGGTTGATGTGTTTATGACTGATTTTGAGTTGTTAATGGGTTAGAAATGTAGTTTGAGACTTGATCTAAAGTTCAGATGTGTTGCATTTGAGTTTGGGAGAGGATTGAAGTTGAAAAATGTAGGAAATTGGGTTTCGGAGTCGTTCTCCAGACCCGCACACGCCGCGGCGTGCGAGAAAGGGAAGCAACGTCACGACGAATAAATTTTTATTCGTCGCGACGTGCGAAGGCATGGTCTTCGCTGCGGCGCACACTTGTGTGCACGCCGCGGCTAGCGCGGGCTGTTCGCCGCAACGAGTGTGGCTTTCGTCGCGGCGAGCGAAGTCTTCGTCGTGGCGAACATCCCTTCGTCGCGACGAGCGCCCTGGTTCCAGCAAAGATGAAGTTTGGAATTTTGGGTATAACTTTTGCTATAGATGTCCAAATGAGGTGATTTTGGATTTGTTGTGATCTAGAGATAAAGGACTACAAGTTGTATGAAGAAGGAAAGTTCAAAATTTTGCCTCGAAGGGTTCAAAATTTTAGGAGGAGGTCGAATAGAGGCTTTTAGTGCTTTATTTTGGATTTCCAAGCTTTGAATATTTTCTGTGGATACTGATTGAATGAAAACTTGGTTGTTTTAGGAAACCAAGCTGACCCGCTTCCATCGCAAGAGGAAAGGCATTAATGAGTCAGAGAATCGAGCGATCTTAGGTGGGTAATGTACTTATAGTTATTGTGTGACTAGGCAATTTCTTGCCTATGTATGAATATATGTTATATGTTATGTATGTTTAAACATGATAAGTTGAATGGTTTTGATTTCATATATTTTGAAAGAATCATGGGAATTGATAGAATTGAGTTTTTCTTCTGAGCATGCTATGCCTCGACTTCGGTCATGGCATTTTGACTAAATGCAAAGAATGAAAGCATACCATATGATAAAATGATTATGAGCATGATTATGTGCTTTTGTTTGGGAGAGAGTGGAACCATTTTGTTCATCACGTGCACGTCGACAAGAGCCTTCTCTCGGCTGCCCGCTTGTGGCCTATGAGATCCGAATGGACTCATTTCGTTCAGGGTGTAAACTTCAGTTTCTCCCTTTTGTTTCCATGGAACCCTCGATCCATGTGATGTGTATTGCATATTTGAACTGTTTGTTATGAAGCATATTTATGACCTGTTTTGTGAGTCGAATTAATTATGTTGAATGCATAAATTGTTTAATTAGCATGGGAATGCTTGAATTGATGCTTATATATATAATATATATACGTACATATGCCTGACTTTGTGCTAGTTACCGATGGCTATAATTATATTAGCCACTGAGCTGTGTAGCTCAACCCATTACTTTCCCTCCTCAGGTGCAGAACAGGACGATCTCTGATCTTGCGAGGCATCGGAAACTTCAAGCTAGTTAGGAACTTTCTATTAAGTTCGTATTTTGGTTGGCCCTCCGAGCATATTATCATAGCGCATTTTCATGTATTTCGGATTGAAACTTTATTCTGTATTTTGTATGATTTTGAATACTTGTTAAATTTCTGCAGATTGTAATGGCATGAAGCCCCTTAGTTTATGGGGTGTTTGATTATGTTTTAATGTGTGCGAAATTGCATGTATGAGTATGTGTGTGACTTATGAATCGAACTATGTATGGATGTTGGGATCGGGTCTGACGTTTTGGGGCGCTTGTCACTGGCGTGATCCGAGGGGTCTCCTCGGGAATGGAGATCCGGGACCTGGGCCCAACAACTAATATATTTTCAAAAATCAAGAAGATAAAATGATTTCAATTTCATTATTTTTGAAAGATTCGAGAAATTGCCACAATTGTTGCATTCATTTTTTTGAATGATTTGAGAAATTGCTACAATTGTTTTATTCATTGTTTTTTAATGATTTTAGAAATTGCTATGTGAATTTGGTTGACGAATTGTGAAATGATGATGGAAATTTGTTTAAAGTATTACATGCTTATGAAAACTACATTTTTGAAATGTGCCTTTGGCCAATCTGTTTTCAAGTTATGAAATGCATGTTATGTGGGTTTGGTTAGGTCCCTTAAGTAAGTCAAGTGCACTTGTCTAAAGGCTTCTCCCCCTGTCCGCTAAGGGCGTGGAGCTCCTTCAAGAACTCCCCTAAGTTCACGGCTACACAAGACCGCTATGTGGAAATGTGTAGTACGTTCTGTTTTTGGATCAACCCAAACCATTATGATGTGTTATATGTTCATGTTAAGTTGACAAGATTGATGCATACATGATTTGCTATTATGAATTTGGTTGAAAACTTTAAGAACCATGTGTTTTATGATTTGATAAGAATTTTTCTATGTCAATGATCTTTTTAAATGGTTTTGTTTGTTATTCATTATAAACTTGTTACCCACGAGCGTTAAGCTCACCCCCCTTTCATCCCCATCTCTAGGTGATGAGAAAGAGATCGGATGAAAGAAAGTCAAGGCATTTGTTTGATTATGCATATGTTGTATTTTAAGTTGGATGGATGTAAAAATAAAACTTTAGAAGCATATGTTGTATTTTAAGTTGGATGGATGTAAAAATAAGACTTTAGACATATGTTAAGAATTATGAGATTTGGTATTTTTGTTGTATTTTGGATTTTTGAGATTGATAATGTAATTTGGTTTGGAAATGCCATTGATGTTTGTAAAATCCTTAATTTATGATGTAAATGAAATATGAGTTTGTGTATGGATGGCTGCCAAATTGAAATATGAATTTGTGTATGGATGAGGTGGAGTTGGAATATGAATTAATTAAGGATGAAATTAAATTAGAATTAAGTACACTTGAAGAAGTAATCCATTTGAGTTGAATGAACTTTGAATATGAATTGTGTATGATGATGTGGGTTGAAATTAGATATAATTGAATGAGCCTATCCACTTGAGTTAATGAATGACCTATTGTTATATATATACGTGAGGCACTATGGAAAAGAAAGATAGAAATGTTACAAATGATGAGTTTTGGTTAAATATGAAGATTAAAATAAATTGAAGTTGATGATGTGATGAATTCCAATTGGTTGTTGAATGGATAAGAATGTGTTGCTTTAGTTAAGGAAGTGAAGTTGAGATGAATTTCAAGTTTTCACAAGGATAAGATTTGTGTTTTGACTTCCATGGAAAATCTGGAATAATCTGAGTGGAATTAGACAAAGTAGTTTTCTTCAAAGTTATAGAGGAATTTCATAGCTTTCCAACAATGTATGATATGCCATTTTTGGACCATGGAGCTGAAAGATATGATTTTTAGATGTTATTTTACTGTTTAGGATGACATTTTTCAGGCAGCCACTTTGAGATGAATTTTGACTCCTTTAGAGGCCGAATTGGTTTTTAAGTCCTTCATAGAAGTTGTAGAGCTTCTTTTTAACTTTCTATTGATACCAAAGTTTCAAATTTTGGAGTTCTGGGTCAAAAGATATGAATTTTAGAAGTTAGGTAGTCGAAGGAAGAAGGACCAGGAGGTCGTGCGCATCGCGAGGGCTACTCGTCGCTAGTGCGATGCCGCGCATTCGCGCCCATCGCGAGGGCGACGCATTGCAAGTGCAATGCCGTGTATTCACGCCCGTCGTGAGGGCAACGCGTCACCAATGCGACGCCGTGCATTCGCGGGCATCGCGAGGGCGACGTGACCATTTCCCTCCCTTGACCCGACCTCCTTCCACTCTTTTGGCCATAACTTTTTCGTCCGACCTCCGATTGACCTAATTTTTAAAGATTTGGATTTCTAAGACATTACTCTACCTCTCAATAAAAATTTGTAGGTTTTGATATTAATTTGAAAAAGTTGGATTGTAAGAAAGTGAGAGGTCAGTTTAGAGATTATGATTGAGGTATAAACACACTTTGGAATTTTAAACATATCTTGAACTGTAGAGTTCCTATTGAGATGATTCTTTCTTAAAAGCAATCTAGAGACATAAAGCTACAATTTCTTTGCTGAAGTCAAAGTGAAATCCTAGTTCGAAGATTTCCAAATTCTGTTTACAAATAGGAGAAATGAGTTCGAGTATGGTGACTAATTTATATGGCACGCCATTGAACAAATTGTGAAGAAAATTATTGGGATGTTATCAGAATGAAGATTAATCGATGATGGTTAACGGCATTTCATGGGAATACGCTCACGTTTCATGTTTTTGTAAGATTTAGATTCTGGAAACAAGCGGGATCCAACAAGTATGGTATCAGAGCATGAAGATGAACCAAAAATGGTCAAGTTTCATGATCCAAATTTGGGCTCCGCAAGCAGGACCCAATAGATGTATGAGTCCGCAAGAGTTGGGTTCTGGAAATCGGACCCAACATGTATAGTATCAGAGCAAGAGTTGGGTTCCGAAAACGGGACCCAACATAAATCCCCCTCCCTATTTTATTTTATTACTCGAAATTTAAAAACTAGTGTTTAGTTCTTTAGGGTTCAAACCAGTTCCGTGATTACTACAAGAAGTTTGGAGAATAGGAATTGTTTTGGGGGCTTCAATAACTCGATCAAAATTTGGCATCATTATCAAAGAACTATTTTAGTAGCTTATTTTCTATGTCTTATTTTGCAATTACTACAAACCTCTTATCTTATATGACTTATGCTTTTCAAACAAGTAAATTACAATATAATCCAAAATTTTAAAAGACACTGCATCATTTGTGAAAAGAGAATAAGCAAGGAAGTGGTCATTCAACTTCAAACATGAAAGCTGAAGTAGATCTAACAATTAATGAAGACTCTAATTTTCAAGAGGTGGAAGAAAAGATGGCAAATCTCAACCTGAGAACATTGATGGAGGTAGCAGCACCAAATTTCAATCAACAACTCTTATACATACAATTTTTAGATGTTGAGGTAAATTTCGAATTGAAATCTAGTTTGATTCACTTAATCCTTATTTTGCGTGGTCTTGCAAGTGAAGATCCATATAAGCACCTAAAGGAAATTCATTTTGTCTGCTCTAGAATGAAGACACAAAGAGTGATAGAATAATAAATAACTCTCAAGTCCATTTCGTTCTCATTAAAAAATAAGGTAAAGGATTGTCTATATTATTTTCCCCTAGCTCAGTGACAATATGGAATGAAATGAAAAGAATGTTTCTCGAGAAGTTCTTTCCCACATCAAGAACAAAAAATATTAGAAATTAGATATGTGGGATAAGACAAATTACTAGAGAAATTATATGAATATTGGAAAAGGTTTAAGGAATTATATGTCAACTGCTCACACCATCAAATTTGTCACCACTTTTGATTCAGTACTTTTATAAAGGACTATTTCCAATGGATTAAAGTATGGTGGATGTAGCTAGGGGAGGATTTTTTGTTTAAAAAAATACCTGAGGTAGCTAGACAATTGATATCAATTATGTCTAAAAATTCTCAACAGTTTAGGACAAGGATGGATGGAGATGTTAAGCATGCGAATGAGGTAAGTAACACACACCTTGAGGATAAAATTTTAGATTTAACTACTCTAGTTCATCAAATGGTTGTAGGTTAATTACAATACAAGAGTTAGCGTAATATGCTCATTCTCTAGACACCCTACTAATAAGTGCCCTACATTGCAATAAGACTCTTTTCAAGAAGCTAATATGATATGAGAATTTCCTGGCCAACCTTAATGAAAATATGACCCTTATTCCAATCACTATAATCGAGGATGGAGGGACCATCCAAACTTGAGCTATGGAAATTAAGGAGGGAAACAATGATATCAACCTAAAAATTTTAAGCAACATCAAGCCCCTACATATGCTTAACCTCAATCTTCAAATTCAGGTATGTCTACAAATGAAATTGTTAAGGAACTTGCTACTAATACTCAACAATTTTAACAGGAAACAAGGGCAAGCCTTAAAGACTTAGGAAACTAAATCACTAAATTGGTCACCACTGTAAGTATATTGGAAACGTAAGCATTAAGAAAGTTACCCTCCCAAATGGTGGTGAATCCTAAGGAGAATGTGAGCGCAATGACTTTGAGAGGTGATAAAGAAATTCAATCTAGAACTTCTTAAACAATGGAGGTAGAAAAGCCCGATGATGGGGAAAAGAAGGAAGAAATTCTAACTTAAGAATCAATAAAGGTTAAAAATGATTCATCTTCAACAATATCTATTAATGCACATGTATCTATTTTTCCCAGTAGGTTCGCTAAACCAAAAGATGATAAACATGAAACAAAGATCCTAGAAACCTTTAAAAAGGTGGAAATCAATATACCACTACTAAAAGCCATCAAACAAGTTCTAAAATATGCAAAATTCCTGAAAGAGTTATGCACAAATAAAAGGAATTTGAAGGATAATAAGAGCATAATTTTGGGTAGGAATGTATCAACTGTGATAAATAGAAAATTATTTAAAAAATGCAAAGAACCAGGTATGTTTTACACTTTCATGTGCTATTGGCAATAAGAAATTTGAGCATGCCATGCTAGACTTAGGTGCATCTATTAATGTCATGCATACTTAATTTATCGAGCTGTAAATTTGAATTCTTTGCAAGAAACTAATGTGATTATTTAACTAGTTGATCATTCATATGTGCATCATATTGGACTTATTGAGGATGTTTTAGTCTAAGTTAATGGTTTGGTATTTCCAGTGGATTTTTACATCTTGAAAATGGATGGAGATAGTGTTGAACATTTAGCTTTGATTTTATTGGGTAAGTCGTTTATGTAGATGGCCAAGACAAAAATCAAGGTGGATAAGGGTACTCTTTTTGTTAAATTTGATGAAGAGATAGTAAAGTTCAATATTTTTCAAGTAATGAAGCACTAGAATGATTTTCAATCCATTTATCATATGAATATTGTGGATCCATTTGTGAAGGATATGTTTACAGAAGAAAGTGTTGAAGATGAGTTGGAGTTTAAAGTTAAATTAGAAGAAAACAAGCAAGTTGATGAAAATTGTGAAGTTGTAGAATCATTGTTAGCAATGTTAATAAATTTGAAAAGTTTGAATGATGAACTTACTATAAATCACAAGAAAATATTACTTTCTATTTTACAGGCTCCGCAGATAGAATTTAAAGGTGTTACATTATAGTCAAAAGTATGTTTATTTAGTTGATAGAAAGTCATTACCTACAATCATTTCAAAACGGTTGACTATAAAGCAAGGGGCTAGTAGCACTAGTTAAAGAGTAAAACATTGCAATTACTTAGAAGTTGGAGAGGAAAAAGCCAGGTCGGACATATCAACGTTAAACAATTGCACTTTCAGGAGGCAACCCAGAATATGATAGTTTTTATTGATTTTGTTTTACTTATATATAGTTTGCACTTGCTTGTTTTTGAAAATTAAAGTTTATTAACTTAAAGGGAAAAGGGGTCTTAAAATTTCATATTACTAAATTTCATAAAGCGTGATCACGTCTTATGTAATTTAGTTATCTAGAATGAATATCTTAAAATTCCATGACACTAAATCACATCAGGCGAGATCTCGCCTTATGTAATTTGATTTTCTAGAATGGAACCCTAAAGTCTTCTTATAATTATTTTTTTAAATTCACCAAAAAATTTCTTAAATATTTTAATCATTTAATTATTTAATTTATTTAGTTACTTACATTTTTATTATTTAATTTATTTTTAATATTTTAGTTTATTTTATTTATTGTTAAAAAAACATAAACTTTGCTTTCTCTTTTGGCAGGAATTGCTGAAACAAAAACAGAAAAATGCATACTTCAACAGCAGCCATCTCACACCCACATCATACCTACGTTTTGTTTCCACAAACCACACACACCAAGCTAGCATAAATAGACGCAGTAGCCAAACACACAACCATCCCTCGACAACCCTTCTACGCCCACAATTTTTAATCTTCTTTTACATTTCATTTTATTTTATTTTATTACTTATTTATTTTTATTTCGTTCTTATTAATTACTATCAGTTGATTTTCCTTTTAGTTTAATTATTGTTAAGTTGTTTTATGAAATTTTTCAGAGTAGTCTACAGTTGATATTAGTTAGGATTATGGGATGTTTTAAAGTTAATAACAAGACTGCAACAAATGGAAATATGTCAATGAATATCACTTCATACCATCAATCTGCTGTAAGTTTTGAAACTAGTTCTAAAAGGAAGCATGCGCGGATCACGAAAAACATTTATGTTTTGCTGCCAGCTAAGTCAGACTTAGGAGGACATCTCACTTTCAACACCAAAGAGTGAAAACAAAGGCACGTTGTTATTAAATCTTGACATATTACTGCAGGTAAGTATGTACACTACCTTTCCTTAGAAGATTTAGAAATTAAAGACAAATTTGATGGTATGCTAATTGATATGAGTTGGAACCACTTTGCATTGATTTATTGTCCTATCTTTCTTAAATTAACTAGGGAGTTTTATACTACCTTTAAATTTAAAAAATAGAACAATTTTACTTTAAGTATCCTAATGTAATATAATACAGGTTAATGGGGGTCAAATTCAAACAGAGTATAACTGAGTTTAGTTTAGCCTTAGGATTAATAGATGAAGATTATGCTAACTCGACTCAATATAAAGAATTTGTCATGGACTATAGTGAGTTTAACTCTTTCCAAGATTGGAAATCAATAACTTCTGACCCAATTTCTTATCATCCACGTCAATCTAAGGGTAGTTATCTTAATAAAATGGAGTGGGTTTATATACAACATTTCTTAGCCTTTAGTTATTCAAGCCAAAAGGCATTTGTACTAGTTCTAAGGCTGAATTGTTCTTTATTTGGAGTATGGGAGCAAAGTGTGAGTCAATTTAGGTGCTTGGTTAATAATACAATTTAACATTTTTCTATCTTCTAATAAAAATTTATGTCTTAGTTCTCTTATCACTCATTTGGCTATTAGTTTGAATTTGCTTGATTTGACTAACACCAATATGCATATAGCCTATAAGACGGAACCTTGGTTAGGATTTTTTTAAGCAGGATGGGAGTAATTGAGAAGTGAAAGAAAACATTTCATTATATTCCATGTGATCGTATCGAGAGAGGATCATCATCATCAACAGAAGAAGTGCATAATGACATTCCACCAAGTTTGTATCTTTAGGCTCCACCAATTTGACGAGACTATTATTCTTGGTTGGAGAGATTGGAACAAAAATTTCAAAAATTGAGAAGAATTTGGATGCTCTACTTCAATTCGTAGGGGTTGTACCTCCATGTCCTCCGACACTATAATAGACGTCCTTTTCGATACTCACATCTCAAAGAATTCCTCTATTTTGTGGTTTACTTTTCTTATTATTTTTGTTAACATGTGAGTATATTATGCATACATTAGGGACAATGTATGATTTAGGTGTGGGGAATGGAGTATTTATATTATGATGAACTTTGTGATTTGTTCTTGAACATATGAATACTATCAATCAATATTGATTATTCCTCATGATAGGCTCATAATTTTTTTATTGTTGTTCCTAAATTATCCTTCAATTATGACACTTTTTTGGCTTAAGATCTAATGCATGAGAGAGATAAGCATGATTAATGTTTTCATTAAATTATTTCAAGTATCTCATTGATTTTGTTGGATGAAGGTGTGCAAGACTTGATACATTTTTGACACTTATATGAGCTTTGAGCCTAAGAATATTCATCACATGTGTGCTTATACATATCTTTTTATTGTGTTATCAAACATAGCTTAATTATGCTAACTTACTTTTAAATACGTATTGAGACCACATTTTTTATGAATTTATGTATAAAGATAATGAGGGCATTTAGGATAACCATTTTTGACCTAAACAAACCTACTTTACCTTTTTATCCCTGGAAAACCAATTTCAGCCTTACCTATTCTTTTATTGCATAATAACCTTGTTATAAGCCAAATTTATCTTTTTTTTTGTTGATATCCTTAATGATTTTAACCCCTAAATCGAAGAAATTATATCGAGCTTATTTGCATAGAATTTTAACTATTCATACGAAAAGTAAATTAGATTATTCAAGTTGCATTGTTTTAATTTTTTATAAAATGCGGGAGAAGTATATATAAAAAAGAACAAAACAAAATCTCCTCTTTGATATTTTTATTTAAAAACAAGAACAAGGATTGAAAAGAATCCTATTTGAATCAAGTGAAATTTGGAATGACTTAAGTTGTAGCTTCTGTGGATAAGTTTGAATGATGTCCTTCAATTTATTTACCTAAAAAGCTTCTTTTTGTCATACCTTAACTAAGTCACATTACAACCCTTATCAAGTCCCTTTAATTTATGCATTAGGTTCATGTTTTGTTAAGTGGTGGAGATATGATTCTTGAGCAAGCTTATGGAAATAACTTGTTATGCTTTGATATGAGAGCCTAATGAACCCTAAACACTTTAAGGGTATAGAGTGAAATCTTTGTGAGGGTGTCAAGTCTTATTTCATTTCATTTTAATGGAATTGATGAGATGCTATGTTTTGACAATGTATCCTATGAGTGCTTATTCTCTCAATTATTATTTTATCTTAAACCTTCAATGTAAATTAACTTTTGGATATTTTTAGATAACATGAAAGGAGATGAGAGGTTGTTATGAAGGTAATTGATGTATGCTTGAGGACAAACAAAAGTCCAGTGTGGGGGAATTTGATAAGATGTTATCTTGATATATTAATTGATATTATCTCCTTTGTTTTGGATTTATTTTGGTGCTTAAATACTAAAATTAATGTTTGTTTTGTTTTATGAGATGAAAAGTGTAGATTGCATCAAATTGGGACATTATTGATGATAATCAAGAATTTTGGATAAAGTGCAGAGATTGCTGCACTGGATAAGATTAATCACTTGAAGAGTTGGAGTTTAATTGAGAAGCTTCTTTATATCCCTATTATTTAGGAATTTGAATTTGAATTTATTTTAGATAGACAGCTTTGCAAGGTAGAATTAGATTAGGATTAGCTTAGGAAAATCCTGTAAAAGGGACATTCCTCACAATAGAATGAATAATTCTCTTTTTACTTTTCTCTCAATTCTGTCTTTCTTCAATTTTTGATATTGAAGTAAAAGTGATGCGTGGTTAAATTCAATTATTCTGATTAAAGAGGATTCGATATTCAAGTTGTAACCTTATGAGGTTTTATGTTATAAACTTTTATTCATGTTTTAATTTAAGTATTTCTTATTTTGAGTTCTTATATTTGATGAATGATTAATATTGATTAATTTGATAATTTAATTTAATATTGATTATTCTATCGCTATTTATGAATTCAATGATCCGTCATTGTCACAAATTATTGGTACAAGTAGCAAATAGGTTATTTATGAAATTGCATATTTAACTTGTGATAAATAAGAAAATTGAACAACTATTTCAATTATTTAATTTAAGGTTTGGTCTTTTTACTAAGCTTATTGCTATCATTTATTTGATATAGAATGCTATCATACCTAGTCAATGGATGGTAAGTTTTGGTGTGGATGCTAGGTTTGAACCAATTAATTTAGGAAATTTTGAGACTTGTTATGTCTATCCTATTATGTTTTAGACTAACTGCTTATATTGTGAAAAATATTATTTTTAAACCAATGATCAATATTACAATTAGATGAGATCTTTCCCTTGAACGGAGTTTAGTAATCTTAACTTTCTCACTTTATATTCAGTTAATTTATTTTGATTCCTTATTAATTTTAATTAATTAACTAATCCAAACTCCTTCCCCATTTTATTTTATTACTTAAAATTAAGAAACTAGTGTTTAGTTCTTTAAGGATTCGACTTGGTTCCATGACTAATACAAGAAGTTTGGAGAATCGAAATTATTTTGGGGACTTCAACAACATAACCAACTCTAAACGTGATTTGCATAAGTTAGTCAGACAAAGTGTTTAAAAGTTACAAAATGGATGGCTTGTAACCAATTAGACTCTGAGCTAGCCAATGTTTACAACTAGTAGTGGATTTCAAAAGTTACTAAAAATGTGAATTATGTTCAACTGAGGGTTTGGGTACTAATAAGCTAGCAAAAGGTTGTTTGTTTAGTTGAAGGCAGGTGATCAACTAGCCAATCCTATCAAGAACTATCATTTGTAATAATTAGTATGTATCTAATAATATTTAAGTTAGTTTGAATAAAAGTATAGCACAATTAAATTATAGAAATAATCTTTAAAATACAAGAGAGTTATTAAAAGTCTTAAAAGGATAAACAAACCAACTGAAATTTTTGCATTGCTAAGCATATATTAAGCCTTAATTAATTGATATGATCAAGAACTAGAGATTTTGAGCTGTATATGGTTGTGCTTGTTTAGATTATTTAGGATATACACTGTGGGTGCTAATATTGATTTTGAATGAGATTTATAAAAGATTACTTTTCACCCATGGCAAATCAAAATGAATGTAAAGGTTTTTCTTCACTCGTGTCAAAGACGATATTGTATAAAGGATCTCTTTTCACTTATTAGAGAAAAAAGTTAACAAATTATTAAGTAGATCTTAGGAACATAAGGCAGATGTTATTTGACTAAACCATTATAACTCAATTTTATCCCTCTTTTCTATCCTCTATCTATCATTATCATGTTTGTTATAAAGTTTCTTATAAATCGATTTTAGCTCTCTTTCCTACTTTCTTTTATTGTTATTGTGTTTTATAATATTTATAAAAAAATTGATATAACCATTCATTAGAATAGGTAATTACTTCATTAATTTTAAATAAAACAAAAAGTAAACACACATAATTCACTCTTCTTCGCCCTCTCGTGTGTAGTCTAGAGACCAACAATATTATTATTATACCATAAAACTAAAAGTTAGAAAGCTTACTAAATGTGCCTAGGCATGATAATGGACTGAATCAAATTAGACCTATCGTCAACCCAAACTGACTACAAACATAAAAATTGTGCAAACTCAGTTCACACAATGTAGGCCTAAGTCTAAACAAGCAACCCAAAATAACATCATTTTAGGTCCATTATTTAAAACAATGTTTTAATTTTATTTATTTTAACTTAAGACCAAAATGGTGTCATATTGAAAATTTTACCTAAAACAAAGATCAGAACGAGTAATTTTAGTTAAATTATCAAGTTTTTTAAGCCAACTTGAATTCTAGTAAAATTGAACCTAACCAATTGACTTCAAGTTAAATCAAATCAAGCTGTTCCAAATCTGCAGTCTTTGGATATGCCCTTTCTTAGCTCCCTATTTCTAAATTTTATTTGCCTTTCTTCGACTTCATTTTCCTTCATATAATCTTTATGAGTTCTTATCTCAAGAATTATACAACAATTTCCCATTAATACTGTAAGCGATTCCATGTAGTAATATAGTCTTAATTATAGAAACATAAGAACAAATAGGAAAGAGCAATACAACATTTCATTGTTCAAATCAACTGCTCTACTTGATAACTACTTTCTATTATACATGTTTTAGATTAAGTGATAAGTAGCGACAACGAGATCGATTGTGTATACTACTTTTTTATGGCATCGTAATTAAGGAATTTTACAGCATTATGAATGGCAGAATCTATAAGATAGCGGTATGCATCTAATTTCATACGCATACTGACTGCCGGAACTGCCACCAGTGCAAGTACTTGAACATATGCAACAGAAGTTTACAAGCATCTGGCCTCAATTTCCTCGAGTGTTAGTCCCTTCGTCTCTGGTACAATAAATAATATGAAGAGAAGAGACAAAACAGCTATCACTCCAAATCCGTAGAACAAGATGCCCGCTCCCAGTAAAGCCTGTAAGCCGGATAAGATTCAATCAAGTCGTACAGGGAACACCATGCACAACAAGAAGAATTAGGTAGAAAATAGAAGCGCCATGCTGCACCTTTTGGAAATTCTTAGAACAAAACTTTCATAAAGAACGCTTGGAAAGCAAAAGTTGCAAGAACATGTTATCAGCGAGTTGAAAGATCCATGAGGTAACTAGAACCATGCAGCAAAGACTTAATTATACATAAGAATGCATCCAAGCTAGACTGTGATAAATTTGACCATCCTTAAACCTCAACCAAGAGCCTCACTTTCGTACCCGAATGATACATGTCAATTTCAAGTCACTCTTGTCATGTTGTGGTTTGTCTAAACTACATGACGCGTGTGATATAATAAAATTTGAATGGTGATTTGTCATTCTCACCATGTTGTGATTTGTCTACGCTACATAATGCACGTGATAGAATAATATTTGAAGGGTAATCCGTCTACACTACACTAAGGTTCTCTAATATGATGTTCATAAACCTCATCCAACAACTTAAGCTTTTGGCAGGTGGATGACTTGTTTGCAGAAACCATAAAGAACGATAAACACATTTTGTACTGTAGGCCTTTCTTAATATCTGGCTGAGTATTCTGGATACATCAAACGTTGTGGTCTCAATTATACTTGCACAGGTTCTACCACGCGTCAACTTTTCATTTACAGCCCCCTCGACCCCAGAAATAAAAGTGAAAGAAAGATCCATATTTTAGCATAGGCAAAACCAATGCTCTCATGTTCCAATTACTTCAACTTAATCATAAAACAAAAACTGCAACAGCAGCTACACTTTATGTTCCCTCAATTGTTCCGATGAAATAAGAAATTTAACAATAAATCAGAGAGATTCATTAAGACTTCACTCTGGATGATTTTTAGCATGTTTGGATGAAGGTAACATAATCAACATTTGGATGTCTTACCAGACAATTACAGTTATAAGGAGTATGGTTCCGAGGGTTTGCAAAAGGTGTAGCAATCATTGTGAGTATATTTATTTTCAAGGTGTATTTTCCTCAAAATATTCCGCCTTCGGAAACAATAATAGTATTAATATAGAGACCTCAATTTCTCAATCACCTAGCAGTAGTTTATTTGTCAAAGAATCCTGGCATTGGTTACTCTTTACAGTGGCTTTATCCATGGTATTGCCTACTGTTTTCTGAAAAAATGCATCCAAAGGATGACCTTGAAAGGAAAAATGAAAATATTTTACAGCTATAGAGATTATTAAGTACCTTCAAAGGGGAAAATGCGAATGTCACCAAAGCGTTTGCACCAAAATTCACAAGCACTGCTATACTGAGACCCCGTCCTCTTAGGCGTAGGGGGAAAATCTCTGAAATCATCAACCAACCAATGGGACCAAAAGATAACTGCAAAGCAATTCCATTAGCCATTATGGAAAAGGTCACCAAAGAAGACATTGTAGGCAAGATTCATAAGCTAAACATTGGAAGACTAAGAACTCTTAAGGCAAAAGTGACGAGTTGAAAATTGGTCTTATTTTTATCATTTTTTTTAATTTGTTTGTAATGCTTGGAAATAAACATGTCAGTGTGGAATCTACTACTTCTCTCGAATTTACTACAACGTGAGCTGACATTCTTTATCCAAATAATTTCTTCTGAAATTAAAAGTATGAGTAGGAAAGAGTGAAAGAATTACATATTGGTTAACATTGTTTGGATATAAAGATATAATATTCCTATACAAAATACTAGATATATATGATCTTCAAGATTTCCTCAAGCAGGCGAGTGGATGTTATCCATGTCTAGCTTGCATATAAATTATGAACCTGTGGAAGGAGAATTCTACGAATATTTAAAATAAAATTTTAAATTAACAGAATTTTAAAGACATTTGTAGAAAGAGAATAGTGACGAAGGTATAATTGAAGAAGAAACAGTAGACAAGAAGAAAGGCGGCATGATTCATGGACTGCTAAAAAAATAAAAGATAAAGAGTAGAGGTAACAACATTCTCAATTGACTGCCAAAAGGAAAACTGGAAAAAAGGTAAGAGCTCTCCCAATGGGTTTCCAAAAGAAAAGAAAAACAATAGGTAACAACACTTAATCACTACCAAAGAAGGGGCTCGCTGTGAAAGGAGCAGCCAATAGAGAAATAGACGACTTACAGAAGAAGAATGACTTTGAAGATAATGAAACAAAACTTGTGAGTTGGAAGAGAATAAAGAACAAGTGGTTTGGGATAAGATATAAAATGGAAAGTAAAGAGTAGGACGAGGAAAAAGAATTTACAAATTAGTTTAAGGTGGTTATTGGTTCGGTTGTAAAGTTCTGACGTGTATATTATGACAGCACACAGTACAAAACTGAAGTTCATATTAGCCTTGACGCCGTAAGATGACCTTATGGGCAATAAGTATTCCACCATATAATTCATCCAAAGTTTCCTCCTCCACAAGCACCTCGTCCCAAACTTATATTTTTTCGATTATGTAACCAGTAAGTTTTTTTTTTCATTCATTGCAAAACTTTCATGATCTCTTCCTAAACCAAACACAAATATTTCGATTCATTTGGCTCCCATGTTCAATTATAATATCATATACTATTCACCACGCTGCGAATGCGTAAAATATATCGCAAACCACAGTTGGTTCAAAAGTGCTAGGTAAGTGTCACCTATCTCCACCCTAAAGACCAATCTACAAAACACCAGCCAGACTAAACATCAGAGTGCTAAAAATCTCGCTGTAAACCCCAAACTTTACCCAACAGCTATAACTAATGCATATGTGAGTACATGAAAAAAAAAAGGAAAAAGAAGATTCCTAATCCACATCATTGAACTATTGGTAAGAAGAAACAAGCATTTCATAAATCAAATTCTTTTAAGAGTAAAAATTGCCTATTTCTCATTCTTTGTGACCTTCTGTCCATATAAATACCAAAAAGCTCCATAAAACTAAACATACCATCTTATCTTTCATGTAAACCAAAGATCTCTGACTCTGAGTAATGATTTATTCAGGTTCGAAAAGAAAATCTTGATTACCTGGTAGCAACCAACATATAACAGCAAGGCAACAACAGCGACAAGTGGTGCATCATCTAGGAAAAGATAATATGACCCCAGAAGGAACAGAGATACACCCTGCCATATAGATACAGCGTGCATATCAGTGTGGTTGTTCAAATTTTAAGAGTTGCTTCCCTATAAATTCAAAATTCCCATGTTTTCCAAATCCTCCACCCTTCTTTTGGGTAATGTGGTAATGTGAGAGATAATCTCACAGAAATTTCTGTAAACTTATGTCAGTAAAAGACTGACATCACTCTGCTTCCTCCACCACTCCTTTTTTTAAGAAATGAACGAATGAAATACCATCTTTATGTACATGCTGCTCAAGGTATCAACATAAAAGAATGGAATCCAATAAAGGGTGAGAAAACGGACCATTCCAGAAACACCACCAAGAAGTAAAGGCCTCCTTCCAACTCTATCAACGACAATAACAGCTACTCCAGTCATAACCAACTACAAACAAAATTCCACTAGATATTGGAAAATGAAGAGAAGTAACTTGAAAGGTAAAATAATTCATACAGCACAGGTAAAGAATAAAGAGTAGCATGATTAAATGTTGGGTAAGCTTCATCACACAAAAGCTTCTTTACTAGATTAAAAGAATTAGAAGATCTATAGCACAGTGGAACTGACATGGCAACATACAGCATACAACATACAAAATCAAATATTCAATGACAACATACAAAATCAAATATTCAAATCCAGGAACATAGCTAAAGGGGAAACTGAAAATATTTATACCCCAATCCAGTTATGAATATGTTGTGCCGCCACATCACCCTCAAAATTTAAAACAAAAGCAAAATATAGAAACAGCATTGGATGTTAAGAAAAAAGCTAAACATATACATAAGGAAATAAAAGCAGCAGTCTTATGAATTTCTTTTCATGGAATATAATGAACGAGGTGAAAAAACATGTCAAGAACTTCTACATCACCAAAATATGCAACTTTCAATTATCATGAATTTCTAACACAACAGTGAATTCTCCTCCTAGAACACCGCAAAGTACATGTATTCTAAACACATTAAATTTGTGTTAGAACTTTCTATCCACTAATTCTAGATAAATGATAGCCTATATGAAATCTGTTTATGACGTTATCATGAAATGAAAACTAACCTTCAGTAGACCAAGTAGAATTGAGACGCGGGTTGCATCAGATGCTGCAGAGAATCCTGCAGTCTGTCATAAGATCTTGGATCAGGATGAAATTATGTTTCTTCTAGCAATACTCTGTAAAAGAGAGAATTATTTCATGACTTTCGGCAGTAGGACCCATGATACCTCAAGGATTGATGCGGCATAATACAGTACACTTGGTTGCCCTGTGATCTGCCATTACATATCATGTGTAAGACAAAATGCAGCAACTCGAGCATCTTATGAGATATGTTATTTCTATTTGGCATATGAAGTACCTGTTGAAACAAAACTAATCCTGCACCAATTATAAGAGCCTTCAAACATTTTCCTCTGAACATTTCCCTAAATGTAGCTTCCTTTTCTTCACCAACCACGGCAAGTTCCGCAAGAATTTCCTCTACTTGCCTAGGAGCAGTGTCACAAATAACTTCACCCCTGAGTCGACACAAGCAACATATTGCACTTTCTTTCAAATCGTGCATATTTCCTTTTCCTTGTATGGCACATAATAGAAGCCATCTAGGTGATGCTGGTAGCCACCACATCCCAATTCCCATGGCAACTGCCAAAGGAGTGCTGGCTCCATACATATAGCGCCAACCAGCTATAGTATCTACTAAAAGACTACCAATTCCATAACCTCCCTGCAAGATAGTCTTGTAGTAACTACTTCAGGAGTTAGAGCATACAAATAAAAGTAGACTGAAAGAAAGCTTCATACAACAACAATTCCTGGCAACTAATTTTGTAAACCCAAAACAAACTCAAAGTCCCAATAAAATATCAATGAACTTACAACCATCCCAAGGACTATGAAAAACTCTTTGAGGGAGATTAGCCGACCACGAATCTGACTTGGAGCTGTCTCAGCAATATACATTGGAGCAGCATGCATGGCCTAAAATTTCAGAAACAAAGAATTTATCTATCTAAAATAGGATAAGTTTTAAAACAACAAATGTCTGAAAACATTTTTGAGTTAATTCCTTCCTTCTAATATTCAAATTGCAATTAGTCTGCACTTAAAATGGGTACATTGAACTATCTTCCAAAAAAAATGGGTACATTGCACTTGTAAATAATAAAGTTTACGTGCCCATTATTCGCAGAATGCTCGAGAATGCCTACAATTCAGATAACAAAATTCTGCAAAAGGAGCAGAAAAGTTTTTACCAATCCAATTCCAATACCAAACACAAACCGCCCAATCACCATAACTGCAAATGTAGGCGCAGCTGCTGTTACAATTGCTCCAAGAAGATATAAGCAAGAAGCCAAAATCAACTCCCTTCTTCTTCCTGCAAACCAAATACATCATTCTACCTTCGTCTTGAAAATGAAGTTATCAAACAACTTACCATACGTTACACAATAACAGCACTAACCTAGAAAGTCAGCAATATTAAAAGCTAAGACTGATCCAATTAAGGCCCCATACAGTGAGCCACTGGTCTGTCAAAAGAGGTCATAGAATTGCAAATTAAAATTGTAAACATAATGCAATAACTTAAGATTAAGCATCAATTATATCGATAGGAGAAGGAGTAGAAAGGTGTTGAAACTCACTATGAGCCCGATCTCAACAGAGTTTAGATTGTACCATGTAATGCCGCTCAGAGTGGCTGACTGCAAATGAAAACAAAAGGCTAACAAGTTAAGAAAAAGAGAGAATTTCTGATTTCAACGGTAATGTTACAAGAATGAAAACCTCTGCTCCTCCTGAGCCACAACCTCACGCCCTTCACCCCACACCACTGCAAGGAGTGTGTGCATATGCACTGACAATTTCAGTTATTACTACAGGTATACACAGTAGCCCATCCTACATGTTTTGTTGCATATAAAAATTTTTGGTTACTTGACAGAAACAGAAAGAAGATAATTGTTAATGGGAAATAAAATCCATTATAATGGAAATCTCAAGGTGTTTGTTATGTTTTAATTGTTGTCCTTTGTTTATTTTTTCATTAAACACATGAAATGTAGCTAAAATGCTTGTTGCATTGCCTATATTCTGGAAAATACACTACAGGGGGATCATACAGTAAAATATGTAGTAAACTGATTCTACAAATAAGAACTTATACTAACATCTAGTGGAACAAGTCAAAATATAGTGTGTTCCCAAGTTTAAAGTGCCTTTAGATGCACACCTCTATTGATATTGTCGCACAAGATGTAGAACCAATATCATATCCATACAATAGTCCTCCAAGGGCTGGAAATAGGAATCTGAAATCAAGGAAATGCTTCTTAAGTTCATTCATATGATTAGTAAACATCGGGATAAAATACTGATCATAAGTTCTATTAGCTAATATTCATTGGGCATTAATGCCACTTTTCGTTAGTACTCTCTGTAAGGAACATGGCAATCAAATAACACAAAATCAATTAAGTGAAATAAGTCAAGCAAGGCTTTGCTCTCTAGTACATGTTTAAGAGATTTATGAAAATCTAGATATAAAAAAAATGAGTGAAGAAAATGCTTTTTGTTTAGATAATCAACTTTTTGGTCTTCTTTCAAGAGCAACTCAATATTTTTAATGCCCAATACTTCTATGCTACTTGTGCGCATTCGAAAACTATTAAATATACACCTTTACATTTTAGTTAATAAGTGCAGCATATTCTTTGTTGTCAACTCCATGTAAACTACTCAGTTCTGTGATCTCTGTTTTCTTCTTAATTGAAGAAAGAATGGAAGAACAAGAAAAGAAATATTGACTGAGCACAAATGAGTATTTTTCACAGAGCATATAAAAGAGAGTTTGATTCATTTCTTAGCACAAACAACCACCTAGAATGTTGCTTCTCAAACCAAACTAGCTCAGAGAAATGGCTTCTTTTTCTTATTGCTCAAGTACTTCATGCTGCAAATTTCCAAATTTAACTTGCAAGCAAGGTAAAATATTTGGTTCCAATCTTGAGTAGCAGTACCATGTTGAACGAACAACATTAGGTGACATTATTCACCCATAAACCCTGCCCTGTTCCCGACAGATTCCCCTCCTATCTCTTCTCTCCAATCTCGTCCACCTTTCCATTAGTGTTCTCTTACTCCCCTCCCACTAAATTTACCAGACTATCTTTTACTTGTAGCCTTTTACAAACAAACTCATTTTGACACAACTGCTATAAGCTCAAGATGCCTGTAAAAGCAAGATAAGAAAGGTCCTCGGCATCTAATACTTGCAAGTAGTGACCATCTTGAACACTTTTGCATATCCTATCACAGAATTCTGAAATCCCACGTTGAGACAAAAGGAACAAAAAAGCCCTGTTTATTATCATTTCACTAATGCTACTGCATTTACCTGTTTGATAAATGGTAGAAGGAAAGTGTGCCTAGCAACCATCAAATAGTAAGAATACAATCATTTGCGGAAAATTTTACAAGCAAGCTAATAGTTACGTCCAGCTTGTTAGCGTACACAAATAAGAGGAAATAAAATCGACTGAAAGTAAAAGCTTACGGGAGAATTGCAGATAAGACAGTATAATTCTCTGAAGGGTGAATTCCATTAAGAAGAGGTTCCTCTGCGTTATTGATTTCCCCGGAAAGCTTCCCTACCTAATTAGCACAAACTTTTTAACTTCATAAATAAACAAGCAACTTCATTTTTGATCGAAAATGAAGACAAACAACGATAAATAACTCATTTGGGTGACTGTAAGTTACTTGTGAAGCAAAAACTGACATCCCATAGTTTGAGATAGAGCAATAGAATTTCAGCTCAAACGTCAATTTGAAACTAAAAGTGAAAGAACATCAAAATTTATATTCTCGTGTTAATTGCTACTCCATCTTGTTTTACTTTTCTTTTTCTTACTAACTTGATAAGCAACTAGAACAAGGTAAGTAGAACAGAAGAACAGAGAATTCGATTTAAAAGCTTGTCATCACGATCATTACAGGAGAAGTGCGGATGGGGCGTTCAGGATCGGACGCCATAGCTAAAAAGAATAGATAATTAGGAGGGGATAACGGTTTCTCTGAGGACTCTTAAAGGAAATAGTTTTGGAAGAGAGAGGATGGATGGACATACAATGAGTGCGAAAATAAGAAAGATGAAAAGCGAGAGAGAGAGAGGGGGAGAGCGAAAGGTTAGACTAAAATAATAAATGCTGTTTACTTTTGCCGTGTGTCGTGTCGTATCTTATGTTCATGTATTTTACTTAACAAGCAAGTTTCTTTGTTATTTCTGCGGTTTGTGCAAAGATAGATAACATTTTCACTTTCTTTTTTTGACATTTAAAATTTTCACTTAATTCCCAATTTTTCTTACTATTTTCACCTTAATACCTCAATTATCTTCTTTTTTTTTTTTTAATCCCAGTTTGCTATTCCCAACCGGTATAATATCATTTCTGGAAATAGAAATAGATTCCGACGAATGAAACATAAAGTGTCTTCAGAAATAGGCATACACCCTTTTCAACTGACAAATCATACTCTTCTATTTGTTTCATAAAATCGACTTTCAAAGATAATACACAAATTTATAAGGTTAAAAGACAAGACCTTCCTTATAGTTTAAAAATTTTAGAAAAATTCTTAATCTTTAAAATTCTAAAAAAATCTAGTTTATAATTTTAAAAAACTTCTTTTTCATCTTCGATTAAAACTATTGATGAGACGAGTGTAGTACGAATATTCCATGTGAATGAATCAAATATTATTTATATAATCACTCAACATAACTATTAAACTTAAACTAAATTAATTAAATTCAACTTAAACTAATAATTTATTATAATTATTTAAAATTATTAATTTAAGTCAAACTTAATTCATTCTAATCAAGTCTAAAAGTTGAATTAGGTTAACATATTAGTGACATTTGGTCAGTCCATGTCTAATATTCATATTATGTATATTTCGTCATTAGTTTTTAACCAAAGTCTAAGAGAAGGATTTTTCTATAAAACTAAAAATAGAATGAGTTTTTTCAAGAATTTTAAATATCAACAAATCTTTTTCAAAATTTCTTAAATTATATGAGAGGTCTACGTCTTTTACACAACAAATAATTTTCCAGAAATTTCACTTACACACTAAAATTGAGTTCTAAAATTAGTTAATGTTTTTAATGTTAAAATAATGATATTAATGAAGAAACAACAAGAAGAGTTACAAAGCTTAGAGCTAATACAAACTTAAAGAAGTAACAAGTTTACAGATAAATAACCAAACATACAACTACCACAAATATTGAGCATTAAGTTAACTAAAAGGCTCCATCAGTTGACATTATCAAAGGAGTTTGGCAGGAAGAGCAAAAGGATCGTGCCTCCACACAAAGATTTAGTAATTATAGTGAAAGAGCAAGAGTTAAGGGAGGCTGAAAATCCTTTTAAACCATGCACTGCAGTTAGTATAAAGGGATTTAGCAACATTAACCTCTCTTAGTCAATAGTAAATAACACTAGGAAGCTTTGTAAGTTATTCCATTAAGAAGTAAGTCTTGTGATTCTATGTATTATTACCTTGCAGATGTTGAAAGTTGCAAATTAAACTTAGGTAAGTGAGAGTTATTTGGAACTTGGTTTAGCTGAATTCTTGTAATTGAATTTGAAGTTTAGTAAGGTAAGGGAATACTAAATTTAGTATCATGTTAGAACATGTATTGTTTGATGTTTGAAGTGGATAATATGTGTACTGAATTAAGAAAGAATTGAGGTTAGAAATTGATACATACTGGATACTTGTTAGAAAGAGTGGTTCCATTAAATGGGTATCGATATTTTACCCTTATCTTAACCTATGGGTATCCATATGGGATTATTTTAAATTCAGATTAAACTAGTTACATATATATACAACTTTCATGGAGGAATCAAATTTGATTTATGTCACTTAGGGTTTTGAAATTTGGTTTGAAGTTGAGTTGTGGTTGCTATCCACGGTTGAGAATACTCTATAGTATTTTGGGTATAACTCTCAAAATAATGAACCAAATTAGTTTTTTTGAAACTTAATAAATAGATGAACATTTTTTAGAAGAACATATTATCTAAAAACGTCAGTTTCTAAGTTAGAATGCCCATACAAAACTGATCTAAAAACCTGTCTTGTGAAAACAGTTGTTTAGAGGTTTCGGGTCACTAATCCCACAATTATGGGAAATGATTTGGAAGGCGAAAAAAAGAGATTTTGTGCAATTGATGAACTATATAAGGTTAAGTTAATTTATTTGGTATAATAGGACTTAAATGGACTTATTTAAGGTGTGTTATGAACTTAAATTGGTATTCAATTTAATTCAGTAACACTTAATTTAATTATGCATTATTAATTGGGATGATAATATAAAGAATATATGGTTTAATAATGATGAATAAAATATTGAATTGCATGGTGTGTTCATGAATGAATGAGTTCCAAAGCCTTACGTTTTATGAATTGGATATGGATGTTTATGAATTAGGAATTTCTGCGATGATATTGTGTTAATTTCCAGACCATCATGTGTCCAAGGAGTTTGATATTTGGGATTGTTTTCTATTTATGTAAATATACATAATTTGTGATGACTCAATACCTCTACTGATACATTGTTGCACATACTGATAATTGTATGACATGTTGTTTGTTTGGAAATCAATGAATATGTTAAGTTGAACAAAATGGAATAAAGTGGTATGTGTTGCAATATTTTCCTCACTTGAGAATTTTGAAATGAACCTGTTTTGTTTTTAAACTGTTAAGTCCTAGTCGTGAATAAATAGGCATGCCTAGAAGGGAAACGTAATGATCGGTTGTATGAATTTTTGGCAATACTTTGTATTGTTTTGATATGTTTAAGTCTTATCTTAGATAATATCTGCATATCCTTCCAGGGGATATGTAGGTGTTACAGAAAAGCTCCATTACAAGCTACAAGTATGGCTAATAGTTTGGATGGCCCTTCCATCATAAGAGTAAATGAATAAGGCAAAAGGTGGTCACCTTGGCAAATGCCATTAGCTGGATTGAAAGGAATGGTAGGGATGCCATTGACTAGTACACTTAAATAAAAAGTGCTAACACAGGCTATGATCCATTGAATAAATTTTGTAGGCAGATGAAGTGCTTCTAGACATAGTTGAATGAAGTGACAACTAATTGTATCAAAGGCTTTAAAGAAATCTATCTTAATCAAGCAATTGTTAATATGCTTACCTGAGCGATAGTTGATTTGTTAAATTCTAAATATTTGACTTTTTTGTCCACGTGTTATGATTGATTAATCCATTAAACTATCTTATAATAAACAAAGTATAAATGTATCATATAAAAATTATCATTCTTTGCTTAATATGTGGCTTTGAAGTAAACGAGTCATGTTCAGCATTGTGGATTTCGTACCGTTCCGGCCGAAAAACGGTACCGGAACGGGCCAATATCGAAATATTCCGGGGTCATTCCGTAAAATGAAAAATTGGAGGGGTCATTTTGCAAATAAAAAAAATTAAAGCCTAATTTTACTTCTACCTCTCTTCCCCCCACCCAGCCCGACTGTCGGCTCTCCATCTCTCTTCGTCTTCTTCTGTCTTCTCTCCCTTTCACTGTCGTCGTGCCTCCAGCCTGCCTCGCCGCTTGCCTCGCCTCGCCTCCGGCCTTCAACCGTCGTAGTCGTCCACCGCACACCGTCTTGGCATCACCGCATACCGCACGCCCGAAGACGTCGTCCTCCTCGCGCTCGCCGACCGTCCGGCCTTCTCCGCCGTCCTCCTCCCATGTGCGTTTGAAAGGTTCAAAACTTGGTTAAGATTAAACGCAAGTCCGACCATATTTGTTCAAATCGAGTGGAAGAGGGCATTTGTCATATTCGTATAAAACAAATGGACTATAATTCTATAAAGGTAAAAGAACTAAAGAAGTGATAAAAAGACAAATATCTATACATAAAAAAACAAAGTCTTGTAAATTAATTAAGTTAATAATTAAAATATAATTAATTCGGTCTATTTAATCATAAAATTTTGATTATATTGAGTTTTTTATTTTTAGTATGTTTTATTTTAATAACTTGACTATTAAATTCGATCGTTAATTAATTAATTAGTTTGTTTTATAAAATAATTAATTATTTAAATTAATTAATTTTAGTTGATAGTCTATTTTAATTATATTTTAAAATTTTAAAATTATTTAATTTTTAATTACTTCTATAATAAATCTTTTATCTTATCAACTTAATTTCCAATCTTGTTTTTAAAATATTAGATTAAATATTATTTATATGTTATTTATTAGATTAAATATAATTTATATATGATTGTTGTATAATTGTTAGGATCGAAAATTGTTGTTATTATTTATATGTAAAATATTTAAAATTATTGTTATTTCAAATTAATTATCATTATTATTTATTATTAAAATTTTGAAAGCATAGTTAATGTAAACGATAAACTAGTAAAATATACTGAGACAATTGTATAATATATCAATATGGACTATTTTGTAATTTTAAAATTTTAGAACTATTTTATAAATTTAAAAATTTTCCAAAGCAGTAGATCGATCTTGATCAGACTAATGCTGATTAGCCTTCAGAGCTCAATCCGATACCATGTCCGGTACGGTATTCATAACATTGGTCATGTTTGAATTAATTGAATTTTGGACCAAGTCTAAATTTGGAGGCCGACTTTCTTGGTGGCCTAAATTACTATCCATAATAATATCATTTTAAGAAATTTCTTCAAAATAAAATCGTTTTAGGTGATCTAATCAAGATTAGACCCAAGCTTAAACAATATACAATGAGCTCGTTTAAATTTTGAGCTGAATTTGAACCACAAGTTAAATGGGTCAGACTAGATTAGACCAGACTTTGTCATTCCTATCAAATATGATTATTAAAAAAGAAAATTAAGTTCTTTTGACTTATTATTTGAGTTGTTAATCTCTTAAAGTTATATTTTTTTATCAGGTTGTTTCCTTATCATAAACTGAACTTTAAAAAAACAAATAAATTCTATAACCAAAGTGTTTGATTAATGTTAGTTTTACTTTATAAATTAAAAATCTTATTGTCTTAGAATGTTTATATAATATTCTTTTTTCAAATAAAGATGTGAAGAAAATTATATGGGTATAGATAAAAATATATGTTTATTAAAATTTTATATGATTTTAAAAATAAGATCTCTAATGAGATATCCAATTATTTAATTTTAAATTTTAATATATTGTTAGAACGATTTAACATCATCTTAACTAAATTGATCATAATAAATATTAACTTATTTGATAAAATCTAAAAATAATTGAGTTTGAATATTGCAATCTTAGCAAACCTAAGATAAAGTTTTGGATATAAAATATGTTTTATTTAAGTATTAATTTATTGGAAAGTGGTCATCTTTAAATCTTAGGAGCTTGATTATATGTTGTCCATGTATTAAAATTTTAAGTTACCATGTTACCGGTTTTTAACTTGTATTGATTAAAAACGCGTCAGAAAGTAAACGGTCGAGACATGTTATTTCCATTTTATTATTAACCGTGTATATATAGAGGACTAGCAGGTTAAGTCTGCGCAAATGCGCAGTAAAAATGTCCAGTGAATTTATATGCAGGGTAAATTTTAATTTCATAGTTAAATAATAAATAATATCAAAATATAATGAAATAAGTATTAGTTAGGAGAAGAAATAAGTTATTTTGATGCTAGTTATTTTAATTGGTTATCATGTAAAAATAGTTATTAAATAATAAAATTTTAAATATGAAAGAAAAATTTTATAAAGAAGATTTAAATATATTATATTGAAAATATAAAAGATAGAATATAAAAGAAAATAAGTTGACAATAAATAAATACTTTGTAATTTAAAATTTTGTTGCAAGATAATAAATATTTAGATTTATTAATTTATTATAAAATATATAAATTTAATATAAAAAGGAAACAGTAAATTTAGTTAGTAAAAATATGGAGTGAAAAAAAGCAAGAGATGAAATAAAGTTTTAAAACATAAAATTTTTGTTAATAATTAAATATCATAGTTAATGAAGATCTAAAAAGTGGATAAATTCATTTAATATGTCCGGAGAAAGTTATAAACATTTAGTCGATTAAGATAATACAAAAGCGTTAATATCGATATTATTTAAAATTATTTATTGTATAAACAAATATTGTGAATATTATATAATATATTTTGGTAACGTAATTAAACATACTTATAATATATCATTAACAATTTAAAATAAACAATTTTTATGAAATTATTAAAATTAATAGATGAAACATTCATAAGACTGTTTCCTTAACTCATCTTCTTCAAAACTTCAAAATATTAGTCGATGCAAAAATTTTGTATTTTATAAAACACAATAATAATAAATGAAAATGAAGATATCATTATTCAAAAATGTGGCACCTTAACATAATATAATTATGTAACACAATATAATCACAAGAATAAAAATTTGTTATTATATATTATTAATTTCGTACTTACATTATAATTAATAAACCGCCTAAATATAACATAAATAGATTTTTGACAATGTTATATTATGTTTAATGTAATTTTAAATATTTTTATTTATGTAACTATTTATCTATGAATTTATAATAATAATAATAATAATAATAATAATAATAATAATAACAACAACAACAACAACAACAACAACAACAACAACAAACAACAACAACAACAACAACAACAACAACAACAACAACAACAACAATAATAATAATAATAATAATAATAATAATAATAATAATAATAATAATAATAATAATAATAATAGTTATTAATAATTTTAAGCTTTTTGGTTGATTCATTGACAAGTTGAACCAGTTAAAATTATATTAACATGATTCAAATCACTAATTAGTTTATTTATTTCTTAAATTTTAACAACACTTCATTTATTAAAACAATAGAAACTAACTACTAATTATCTTAACAATCTTTTCATATTATTTTGTTATGATATACAAAATTATTTATACCTTTAGATATATTTTATAACACCGTAATTTTAAAATTTATTTTATATATTTATATATTTATGTAAATATTATTTTTCTTATTTTATATATATAAGTCACAACAGTGTCTCGCCCTCGCGAGGTTGGAAGCAAATATCCAGTCTCATGAGGGCTTAGGGTCGCGCCTCATGACGTTATATAATAATAATTATTATTATATTAATAATAATCATAATAAGAATAATTTAAATATATTTGTTATATAATATATTTTTATTATATATTTATATAATAACAAATATAAATGACTAATTAGTTTTAATTATAATATATTTAGCAAAAGTTGAACCGCATAAATTTTAATTAATTAATTAAACTTATTCATTTATTATATTCTAACTTTTATATTTTTAATATGACATATTTAAAGCTTTTTAATAAAATTTTCATTACATATTTAAATTTTCATCACACAACTTTTTGCTTTTTCATTCAACCATTCATAACTCAATTTCTTGTTGTTAGCAATATTAAGAAAATAGAAGAACCATAAAACATCAAGTTATACCTGAGGAGCACTACCGAAAAGATCTTCTGGCGTAGATGAGCAGAACAACACCATGTCTACATCATCGAGTTCAATCTCGCCATCTGAAGAGCTCTCCTTGATGCTTCTGTTGCTAAAGAAACTAAGCTTTCTTTTCCTGAAATGTCATCGATGGAACCAAGTTAGTAACTGTTAGAAATATAAGGATCTCCACCAAAAAAAAAAAACCTTTAATTCTCCGTCTCCATAAAAGAAACTGGTCATTAAATTCAACTCAATTAACTTGAAGTCACCATAAAGTAATTTCATTAGCAACTCCAAGCAATTAAAGACATCTAGATTCCAAATTTTCAATATACAAAACAAAGATGCAACCGAAAGAATGTAAATGACCTGTAAAAACTCTTCAATTTCGAATCCTAGTACAAACAGATATCCATTCATCAGAACTATCAACAAATTTTGCCAGATCATCGTTTGACATATGAAGAGTTGGCATAGCTGAGCCACAACCAACTAATTTGCATCCTTTACTGACAAGACTATTGAAATGAGAACGTAATATTTACAAGAAATAATGTTAAAAAACTATACAATTTCTAACATTTTTTCACCAAATATACCCATAAACACCCACAAAAGAACCATAGCAGTCATGAGGCCACCTCTGTTGGAAGGAGACAAGAATCCCAGAAAAGCAAATATCATCGTAACAAGTGTCATTCCAAAGATCTCAGACACTGTTCAACATACACACAGAGCAATCCAAAATTGATGGGTGCCACAATGCATCTCCATGAACAAGTTTCCACCTTGTCTCCTCCTGAGATTCATCTTGAGTTTCCAGCTGATTATAGTTAGAAATATCAGATACAAGAACTTGGAACAAAAAATGGTATTCCAAGCCTCAAGCAACATAAGCTGATCTTCAAAAAGGAAAGCGTGCTTTCAAAATAAAGATACACACCATCAAGGACACACATGTATGTAAATGCTAAAAATACTTTGGTTATTGAAACTTTTTGTGCCTCAAAATAATCATACAATGCCATGTGGTTGACTCAAATATAGAATACATGATTGAATGCCAAATCGTAGGATCTCTGTAACTACATAAATAACTTAAACAATAAAAATGCAACGTCAAAATCACAAAAAGGAAGATGACAAAGTACCGATTTGGAGTAACCTCAAACCCAACTATGCGAGCAGATTCTGTGTTGGAACCCCTCCCTGGTGCGACACGTGTCCGACGTCCCACGTGACATCTGGATGCGCATCCCACGAGGAAGGGATTCCTCACCAGTGAGGAAACCTCGAATGGAACTTAAGTGCATGTCATCCGAATGAACCGGATGAATTTACCCTAATTATCCTCCAGTAAAAATTTGATCTGCTTAGGGCCCATAATTACTCCTATGCCTAAGCTAATCCAAAATCCCATGCCTTTAGGTCAATTGAAAACAGAAAACGCCTCATTCGGATCTTTATATCTCACAAAACGCAATCAAGACAAAACCACACACATTGGCCATAAAGTCCAACGATGTCCCGACACTCTCATTTTACCAAAAAGGAATAGAAAATTTTACTAGTTAATCCATGCTTCAAATCTCATGCAAATCGGAGGTCAAATGGATAAGAATCAAGGAAAATAAGAAAATATATTATATTTGCTTTTAAATCAATTTATTTTACATTTTTATAACCTTTTACCCCAAGTTCGAATTTCAAGAGTTATTGTTTATTTCATGAAGAAAACAAAAGTCATTTCAATCATTAAAAGAAGTAGAAACTTGATTATAGTTGTTGCTTAGCTAATTACCATATGAATAGTAAAAATGACCATATGAATAGTAACCCTTACCAAATGAATAGTAAATAGAAATTTTAAAAGTTCATAACTTTTTCATTTGAAGTCGAAAATTAACCCATTTTATTCTATTTTAAATATCTTGACAAGCTCTACAACCCTTAAGAAATACCCCTTATTCAAATTATCACTCTAACGTGCTCTAAAAGCTAAAACAAGGTGGCTGCCCATTTTAAAAAAAAAATGGACAGCACATCCCCTAAAAACGTACTAGCCAACTCTTCAATTTCCAACCAAACTCCATACCTACACAAAATCACTTCTATCTTCCAAATTTTCAACCATATCTAACAACCATATCCAACAACCATACCACATCAATCTCCAAATGGCAACAACACACTCTTAGGTAGCTAGCATTTTATCATTTCAATTTCTCACAACATCCTACTACAAATATCTCAATACCAATCTCAAAAGCAACATCACAATGTAGGCATCCCAAACATTTCAACCTAACTCTTAAACATTACCTCACTTCCAACTCATCATGTTTGCTTTTAACATTATCAAACATACAACCATACATCCATATATATGGAAACTTATACAATACACATTATATTTGAAACGTCAAAGCCTTAATAATTACATGAAAAACATAATTGTTACAAAGCTTTAAAGGGCATTTTGGCCCGAATACAACAAAAGCTCAAAAGAAATTTTACAACTACATTCATTAGCCAAAATGCTAACCAAAGCTTTGTTTCAAAATTATAATTTCCAAAAGCAAAAAGCATCGGAGTAATGCTTCACTCCGATGCGATGACCCGATTTCTCGCTCAATACCGTGGAGGGAGGAAGGGGTGAGCACGACACTCAGTAGGTAATGAGTTAATAATTAAGCATAAACTAAAGCATGCATCAACAATTTCATTTCAAGTCAATATTTAACAATTTTAGTTTCTAATACAATAAAACACTTACCACAAGATCAACGAATGTCATATAATAACACAGAATTACATATCAAATGGTTTGAGTGATCCTAACAGGACGTACTACACATGTCAAACAAGCGATCATGTAGCCGCCGGAACAGAGGGAGTTCGATTTGAACTCCTATGCCACTAATGGGCAAAAGGGAGAAACCTAAAAGACAAGTGCGCACTTGTTAACAGAGGGGATCACTACAAACCCAAGAAATCATGCAATTTCACTTTAGGCATTCATCCAAAATCACATACTCACGATTTCTCATTTTAAATCAAGTTTCCAAACATTACAATATTCATAAGGATTTGCCACAAACTTTCACATAATCATCAAATTCTCATATTCGGCACTTTATTACTTGTCAAACAATTTCATGAATCTTTACACAATATAGTTACATAAAAAGGCACATAATACATGTTTACAATATCACAAACAATAAGGCATTCAAAATTTGAAGGAAACCATTCAAGAGATAATTAAGTAGCTTATTACTTAACTATTAAAAAGTTACCCACCTTGATTTCTTTGATTCGGAACTTGGATATCTTGACCCAATTGATTATCTCGACCCTCCTCAATCTCCAAGCGCCTTAAATGACCTAAAACAAAGCATATGAATGCTAATTAATAAAAAGCACCTATGCTGGAATTTTCCAAGACTATTGAAACTTGACTTTAATCTAACCTAACCATTCCTAAACCTTTCCTAAGCTATACTAACCATAACCCCTATCAATTTACTCCATTATTTTCAAAAATTCTTAGTCCCTAGGACCATACACCCATGCTGATTTTTTTACTAAGCCACTATACTTCTTCTTCTTTTCTTTTCCTTCACCAATACCTTTCAAACCACCATTATTCATCAAGCTAACAACAAAACCATTAAATTTCAAATCCTCTTCCTCTAGGACACTCACGGCAATCACCCTATTATCTTCTAATGATAGAAACTCCTTCCTTTCTCATTCTTTCTCTAAAACCTCTCCCAATCTTCCATTTAAAGCATGAAAACAAAATCCTACCAAATAAATTCATAAATTTCAAACCCTAATCCCTACACAAATATGTTTTTTTCTCTCTCCTCCAACACAACAAATCCTCTAATCCTCTTCTAATCACCAATATGAAACAAGAAAGATAAAATCCTAACAATATACCAAGAAATTGAATTTCCTTACCTTCTCAACACCCGAAATCTCTTCTTTTGCTTCTAAAGATGGAGAAACTCCTTTCTCTTTCTTTCTTCTTACATAAAACACATGAACCAACCTTCTTCTTCTTCTTCCTCTTGATGGCCGAAATCTCCACTCTTCTTTCTCCTTTGGAATTTTTGAAATCTTCTCACATTCTTCCTCTCTTGCAACTTTCGGATGGCTTAACCAAAGACCTAGGTTTTTGCTTCTTCTCACTTATTCCCTAAGCCAAAACGATATCACCTTAAGCCTCTCCCTCCATGAAATTCGTTAGCCACTCTTTTAAGCCTTAAGAAACTTCCTAATCCTTCTTAATTTAACCTAACCCTAACTCTTTAACTTAAACCTAATTCTTTAACCTAAGCCCAAGTCTTCAAGCCCAAGTCTTTTCCCTCCTTATAACCTTTCCCAAATTTTCATTTTCCCTCCTTCCAACTTAAACTTTCATCTTTCCCTCCTTCCATCTAATAATTTCGTGGGCTCCCACTTAAAAGCCCACTTACTTCCTTTCTTTTTCACTTACTTCTCCTTTAAAAACCCTAGCCCACTTATTAGCTTCCCCATCATTTAAAAGACATGCTAAAGGCCTAAAAGCCCATTTTAAGTAACTTAAAGCCTTAAAACCTTATAAACACTTTCTAATTTATCCTAACACTATTTTATGGCCTCACTTACCATTTTCTTATTCTTTTAAAATCTAACACCAAATTTAAAATTCTAATTTAACTAAATTCCTTCAATTAATAATTATTGTACTAAAATCCCAAATTATCCTAACCAATAGGAAATCTAATAAAACCCTAATTTCATACTAACCAAAAGGCAATTTAAATTGCAAACCTATTTAATAGGAAAAAAAAGGATCGGGGTCTAACATTTCTTCCCCCTTAAAAGAATTTCGTCCTCGAAATTCTTACCTGAATCAATGAAAAGCTGAGGATACTTCTCCTTCATAGCTTCCACTTGGCTCCCATGTGGCCTCTTCCACCAATGGTTCCTCCATAACACTTTTACTAAATGCACTCGTCTTATTTCGAGAACCTTTTCTTTTGTATCCAAAATGAACTGAAGCTCTTCATAACTCAAATCCTCACTCAATTGAACTTCATCACTTGAATGACATGGGAGGATCGATCGATATCTCCTCAAAGATAGAAACATGAAAACATCATGATATCGAGATAACTCGGAGGCAAGGCTAACTCAGTAAGCCAACGGACCAATCCTCTCCGTAATCTCATACGGTCCCACATACCTCGGACTCACTTACCCTTCGCCAGAATCTCGTAATCCCTTTCCACGAGAAGTCTTAAGGAACACCTTATCACCGACCTCATACTCCATCTCTTTCCTATGAGCATCCTCATAGCTCTTCATCCGTCTGAGTCGCCTTCACTGTGCTTAATCAAATTGACCTTATCAACGGTCATCAGATCAACTCGACCCAAAAGTCTCCCTGTCTCCTCTTCATCCCAACACACTGGAGTCCTACATCTCCTCCCATATAGAGCCTCATAAGGAGCCATCTCAATGCTCGAATGATATGAATTATTATATGCAAATTCTATCAAAGGCAAGTGTTCATCCCATGCTCCTCTAAAATCCATTACACAAGCTCTAAGCATTCCCTCTAGAGTCCGAATGGTCCTTTCAGATTGACCATCGGTCTGAGGATGGAAAGCAGTACTGAAACTCAACTTAGTGCCCATAGCCTCCTGCAAACTGCCCCAAAATCTCGAAGTAAAGCGAGGATCTCTATCAGACACAATCAAATCCGGGATCCCATGCAATCTTACCACCTCATCGATATACTTCTTAGCTAACACATGCAGAGGATCTATCTGTCTGATTGCCAGAAAATGGGCTGATTTCGTCAATCTATCCACAATCACCCATATGGCATCATGCCTCCCATCGGTTCTAGCAATCCCATCGAAAATCCATAGTGACTCTCGCCATTTCCACTCAGAATGGATAATGGCCTCAATCGCTCGAAGGTGCGATGTTCACCTTGACCACCGACACACCGCACACTTGCTCACATACTCACCACATTTTCTTCATACCTCTCCACCGTAAATGTTCTCTCGAGATCCTCAGACATCCTAGTATCGCCTGGTGCATAACATAAGGTGCATTGTGCGCCTCATCTAGAATCTCATCTTTAACCTCCTTGACATCAGGAATACAGAGCCTATTCCTGACTGTCAGGATTCCATCATCACTTAGCACCATATCAGACTCTTTACCTCTCGCACCTCTTCCCGCAGACTTACTCAACTCGGGATCCGAACTCTGAATCGTTTCACTTTCTCTCGAGGATCGGTCTTACCAAGAAAGCAGCAATCATGCATTCAGACTCTTCCTGTGTCAAACTGATCCTGAGCTTAGCCATCTCTTCCAATAGCGGCAAATATATCGTTCGAACATATGCTATGGAAGACTTCGCCAAGGCATCTGAATTACATTTGCCTTACGGATGATACTCGATCAACAAAGTCATAGTCCTCGAAAGCAGCTCAATCCATCGCCTCATCTCAAATTCAGCTCCTTCGCTCAGCAGATATTTGAGACTCTTGTGATCTGTGAAGATCCTCGTCTCAACCCCATACAAATAATGTCTCCAGATCTTCAAAGCAAAGATTATCGCCGCTAACTCCGGATCATGGGTCGGATAATTCACCTCATAAGGCTTTAATCGCCGTGAGGCATATGCTATCACCTTATCTTCCTGCATAAGCACACATCCTAACCCTTTCGGAAGCATCACTATACATGAAAAACTCCCATCTCCCGTGGGCAAAGCTAGAATCGAGCACTAGTCAACTGTGCTTCACTCCTCAAAACTTCTTTGGCATTCATCACTCTGGATAAATTTCTGATTTTCCTTAACAACTTAGTCAAAGGAGCAGAATCAAGGAAAATCCTCCACAAATCTCCTATAGTAACCCATTAAGCCCGTAAAGCTCCTCACCTCTTTCACTATCGTTGAGCATGCCAATTTACTATGACTTCAACTTTCTTTGGGTCTACATGCACCCCATTCTCGTAAACAATATGACCAAGAAAGACCACTCACGCACCAAAATTCACATTTTGTGAATTTGGCATACAATCTCTCTCCTCGGTCTCTGAAGATAATCCTCAAGTGCTTCTCATGATCTCCTCACTCTCGAATACACCGAATGTCATCGATAAACACGATAACAAACCGATCCAAAAGTCCTTAAAGACCCCTGCTCATCAAATCCATAAAAGCAAAGAGGAGCATTGGTCATCCAAAGGCATAACCAGAAATTCATAATGGCCATACCGTGTCCTGAAGGCTGTCTTGCTCACATCAGACTCCTTAATCCTGAGTTGATGGTAGCCAGACCTGAGATCAATCTTGGAGAAGACCGTTGCTCCTTGCAGCTGATCAAACAAGTCATCTATCCGGGGCAATGGGTACTTGTTTTTCACTGTCATCTTATTTAGTCTCCTGTAGTCAATGCACATTCTCCAGGTTCCATCTTTCTTTCTAACAAACAAGACCGGCGCTCCCCAGGGTGAGAAACTCGGCCTTATGAATCCCTTCTCTAACAAATCCTCCAACTGTTCTTTCAGCTCCTTCAGCTCAGCTGGAGCCATCCTGTAAGGTGGAATCGAAATAGGAGCTGTCCCGGGAGCCAAATCAATAGCAAACTCAATCTCCCTCTTCGGTGGCAAACCGGGCAACTCCTCAGGAAACACATCAGGAAATTCCCTCACAATGGGAATATCCTCCACCTTACTCTCCGTCACCCTGGTATCCATAACACACGCCAAGAAGGCTTCACAGCCTCTTCCCATCAGTTTATCAGCTAACAAAGCTGAAACAAGCCGTGGAGGTGTCAATTTTCTGTCTCCTCTAAAAACTACTTTCTGACCCTCACCCAGATCAAATTCCACTTCCTTTTTACCACATTCCAGCTTCGCCTTATACTTCTCCATCACGTCCATTCCGACGATCACATCTAACCCCTTCAGATCTAGAGGTAGCAGATCCACTACCAAACTAAATCCATCAATCACAAGCTCACAATCCCGAAAAATCCAGCTCACGATAACAGTCCTCCCTAACGGAGTACTAACAAACAGAAACTCATCCAAAAGAACTGAATGCATACCAGGCAATAACACACTCGCAGAGACAAAGGAATGGGTGGAACCAGAATCAAAGAGAACATAAACATCAGAATGAAAAAGCTGAGCCATACCAGTAATAACCTCCGGTGCGGCTGTAGCCTCCTCTCGAGTCATAGCAAATACCCGAGCCTGTGCTTGCCCTCTCGGTCTCCGTGGAGGAATAGGCTTCTTCATCGACCTGTAATCGCCCACCTCCAGTCGGTCCGTCCCCACTGCTCCACTCTCCTCGAACTCGTGATCGTGATCCCGCCCTCGGGCCCACAAAGGACAGTTGCTAATCATGTGTCCCTTCTCTCCACACTTCAAGGTGCACTGCCAACTCATGACATTCACCCCGATGTGGATTCCTACAATGCTCACATAGAGGGTCGGGTTCCGCTTCTCTCGCCTCATTGTTTCCTCCCACCGAGGAGGCTCAGACCGACTCGCCTCAATTGCCTGCTCACGAGGGCACTCGCCTCCCGACTGCACCGGAAACTCTTCTCACCCCGAAGCAGCCTCAACACTACCCCTCTCCTAGAAACCGCTCTGCCCTTTCTTTTCCTACTCACCTCTGTCGATGTTCTCAGGTTTTTCTCGAGTGCCGATCCACCATGCCGATAATCAATGAAATTATGAATCACTACCTTCTCCCTGATTCCTAGATGGAGGCCTCCCTCAAACTTTCTGCACTTGTCTTCTTCATTAGCCACCATATATCTGATACCGAGACAGTTGGGTGAATCTCAACTCATATTCACTAACAACAATGCTCCCTCTCGAGCTAAATTCATAAACTCTCGGCCTTTTCTTGCATATAAACCCGGAGAAATATTTTCCTGAATAATTCTCCAAAATCCTCTATGATAACACGGAGGTACAGCTGACTCTGTGGCACCGACTCCCACCAAATGAAGAGCATTCCCCGCAATAGACTCACTCAGATACTCAAGCTTCTCCTCATCTGCATTTCATCCGCACCAGACCTCTCTGTTCTTTTCATCCAAGCCTCGCTTCCTCGGATTGGTGGTACCATGAAAGTCCACCGCACCAAACTTTCAGAATTTATCATACCGCCGCCCAATCACGGAGTCGCATGCTGCACTCGAGATCCTTGTCCCATGGCTAAGGTGAAAGCTTGGGCAAAGCTCGAAAATCTGCGGGTCCATCGCAGTATAGCAGGAGGAGGAGGAGGTTGCTCTCGTGTTGCACACTAGTGCCTCACGAGCCAGAGCCGAGTGTGTCCCCGCATCTTGTGGGACATGAGACTCACTGCTCCTCGGCGAGAGCTAGAGCGAGACCGAGTTCCTCGAGATCTACGCCGGGGTGGCATATTTACTCCTTCAAAAGAAAACCAGTGAAAAACTTTAAGTCAAAAAAGTATCGTGCAACGCTCAAGTTATAATCATCTAAAATCATCAATTAATCGAAATCACCATATAGGCATGTAAAATCAATTAAAATGATGCAAAAGAACACAAATCATGTAAGTTTAATAAAAATCATGAAAACCCTAAAGTTCGCCTTCTACCCGAATCTAAACCGAAAGCTCTGATACCATAAGTGTTGGAACCCCTCCCTGGTGCGACACGTGTCCGACGTCCCACGTGACATCTGGATGCGCATCCCACGAGGAAGGGATTCCTCACCAGTGAGGAAACCTCGAATGGAACTTAAGTGCATGTCATCCGAATGAACCGGATGAATTTACCCAAATTATCCTCCAGTAAAAATTTGATCTGCTTAGGGCCCATAATTACTCCTATGCCTAAGCTAATCCAAAATCCCATGCCTCTAGGTCAATTGAAAACAGAAAACGCCTCATTCGGATCTTTATATCTCACAAAAACGCAATTATGCACAAAACCGACACACATTGGCCATAAAGTCCAACGATGTCCCGACACTCTCATTTTACCAAAAAGGAATAGAAAATTTTACTAGTTAATCCATGCTTCAAATCTCATGCAAATCGGAGGTCAAATGGATAAGAATCAAGGAAAATAAGAAAAAGATATTATATTTGCTTTTAAATCAATTTATTTTACATTTTTATAACCTTTTACCCCAAGTTCGAATTTCGAAGAGTTATTGTTTATTTCATGAAGAAAACAAAAGTCATTTCAATCATTAAAAGAAGTAGAAACTTGATTATAGTTGTTGCTTAGCTAATTACCATATGAATAGTAAAAATGACCATATGAATAGTAACCCTTACCAAATGAATAGTAAATAGAAATTTTAAAAGTTCATAACTTTTTCATTTGAAGTCGAAAATTAACCCATTTTATACCATTTTAAAGATCTTGACAAGCTCTACAACCCTTAAGAAATACCCCTTATTCAAATTATCACTCTAACGTGCTCTAAAAGCTAAAACAAGGTGGCTGCCCATTTTTTAAAAATGGACAGCACATCCCTAAAACGCATTTAGCCAACTCTTCAATTTCCAACCAAACTCCATACCTACACAAAATCACTTCTATCTTCCAAATTTTCAACCATATCTAACAACCATATCCAACAACCATACCACATCAATCTCCAAATGGCAACAACACACTCTTAGGTATCTAGCATTTTATCATTTCAATTTCTCACAACATCCTACTACAAATATCTCAATACCAATCTCAAAAGCAACATCACAATGTAGGCATCCCAAACATTTCAACCTAACTCTTAAACATTACCTCACTTCCAACTCATCATGTTTGCTTTTAACATTATCAAACATACAACCATACATCCATATATATGGAAACTTATACAATACACATTACATTTGAAACGTCAAAGCCTTAATAATTACATGAAAAACATAATTGTTACAAAGCTTTAAAGGGCATTTTGGCCCGAATACAACAAAAGCTCAAAAGAAATTTTACAACTACATTCATTAGCCAAAATGCTAACCAAAGCTTTGTTTCAAAATTATAATTTCCAAAAGCAAAAAGCATCGAAGTAATGCTTCACTCCCGATGCGATGACCCGGTTTCTCGCTCAATACCTGTGGAGGGAGGAAGGGGGTGAGCACGACGGCTCCGTGGGTAACAGGTTAATAATTAAGCATAAACTAAAGCATGCATCAACAATTTCATTTCAAGTCAATATTTAACAATTTTAGTTTCTAATACAATAAAACACTTACCACAAGATCAACGAATGTCATATAATAACACAGAATTACATATCAAATGGTTTGAGTGATCCTAACAGGACGTACTACACATGTCCGACAAGCGATCATGTGTAGCCGTGAACAGAGGGGAGTCTGATTTCGGAACTCCTATGCCACTAGCGGGCAGGCGGGAGAAGCCTAAAAGACAAGTGCGCACTTGCTAATAGAGGGGATCACTACAAACCCAAGAAATCATGCAATTTCACTTTAGGCATTCATCCAAAATCACATACTCACGATTTCTCATTTTAAATCAAGTTTCCAAACATTACAATATTCATAAGGATTTGCCACAAACTTTCACATAATCATCAAATTCTCATATTCGGCACTTTATTACTTGTCAAACAATTTCATGAATCTTTACACAATATAGTTACATAAAAAGGCACATAATACATGTTTACAATATCACAAACAATAAGGCATTCAAAATTTGAAGGAAACCATTCAAGAGATAATTAAGTAGCTTATTACTTAACTATTAAAAAGTTACCCACCTTGATTTCTTTGATTCGGAACTTGGATATCTTGACCCAATTGATTATCTCGACCCTCCTCAATCTCCAAGCGCCTTAAATGACCTAAAACAAAGCATAAGAATGCTAATTAATAAAAAGCACCTATGCTGGAATTTTCCAAGACTATTGAAACTTGACTTTAATCTAACCTAACCATTCCTAAACCTTTCCTAAGCTATACTAACCATAACCCCTATCAATTTACTCCATTATTTTCAAAAATTCTTAGTCCCTAGGACCATACACCCATGCTGATTTTTTTACTAAGCCACTATACTTCTTCTTCTTTTCTTTTTCCTTCACCAATACCTTTCAAACCACCATTATTCATCAAGCTAACAACAAAACCATTAAATTTCGAAATCCTCTTCCCTCTAGGACACTCACGGCAATCACCCTATTATCTTCTAATGATAGGAAACTCCTTCCTTTCTCATTCTTTCTCTAAAACCTCTCCCAATCTTCCATTTAAAGCATGAAAACAAAATCCTACCAAATAAATTCATAAATTTCGAAACCCTAATCCCTACACAAATATGTTTTTTTTTCTCCTCTCCTCCAACACAACAAATCCCTCTAATCCCTCTTCTAATCACCAATATGAAACAAGAAAGATAAAATCCCTAACAATATACCAAGAAATTCGAATTTCCTTACCTTCTCAACACCCACGAAATCTCTTCTTTTTGCTTCTAAAGATGGAGAAACTCCTTTCTCTTTCTTTCTTCTTACATAAAACACATGAACCAACCTTCTTCTTCTTCTTCCTCTTGATGGCCGAAATCTCCACTCTTCTTTCTCCTTTGGAATTTTCGAAATCTTCTCACATTCTTCCTCTCTTGCAACTTTCGGATGGCTTAACCAAAGACCTAGGTTTTTGCTTCTTCTCACTTATTCCCTAAGCCAAAACGATATCACCTTAAGCCTCTCCCTCCATGAAATTCGTTAGCCACTCTTTTAAGCCTTAAGAAACTTCCTAATCCTTCTTAATTTAACCTAACCCTAACTCTTTAACTTAAACCTAATTCTTTAACCTAAGCCCAAGTCTTCAAGCCCAAGTCTTTTCCCTCCTTATAACCTTTCCCAAATTTTCATTTTCCCTCCTTCCAACTTAAACTTTCATCTTTCCCTCCTTCCATCTAATAATTTCGTGGGCTCCCACTTAAAAGCCCACTTACTTCCTTTCTTTTTCACTTACTTCTCCTTTAAAAATCCTACCCCACTTATTAGCTTCCCCATCATTTAAAAGACATGCTAAAGGCCTAAAAGCCCATTTTAAGTAACTTAAAGCCTTAAAACCTTATAAACACTTTCTAATTTATCCTAACACTATTTTATGGCCTCACTTACCATTTTCTTATTCTTTTAAAATCTTACACCAAATTTAAAATTCTAATTTAACTAAATTCCTTCAATTAATAATTATTGTACTAAAATCCCAAATTATCCTAACCAATAGGAAATCTAATAAAACCCTAATTTCATACTAACCAAAAGGCAATTTAAATTGCAAACCTATTTAATAGGAAAAAAAAAGGATCGGGGTCTAACATTCTGTCTCAGCATCCCTATGGTATATCACCCTAAGGCTCAAGTGGTTATTGATAAAATACTTACCCTTGGTCTGTAAAAAGGCGAGTAATTCAATCGTGATGAGAGTAAAAAAGATTAACCAAAACATACCACAACATTATTCCCCTTAAAGCCAATACGGAAGCTATGTTCATATGTTGTAGACTGACCTCCATCCCTCCTGTGTCTAAGAATAGCAACTGGAAGATTATCATGGGTAATAAAATTCATAAAACAAAAAGATAGAGAACCAGGACATGACAACACGGTCAAACGATAAAAGAAACAATCTTTTTCTTCAGGTGAAACAAAAAAGAAACAACCTTTAAGATTTATAAGACATCGAGAAAAAAATAAATAAATAATGAAGAACCAAGAGACAATTTACTCACAAACACGAAACAAATCAGAAATTCTTATAACAGCCACCCAGAAACCAATCAATCAACTCGCAATTGCTTGCTTTCTTCAACCTTTCGTTTCGTTCTTCAACAAAGGTGCATTCAATGTTGAAAAGATATTAAAACAATGATAGCAACAAGATTTCCAATTTAGATGTCAATCAACTTCTAAAGCTCGAGATGTAACATTAAGGGCTTGCAAAGCTATGTATTTGATGTCATACCACAAATTTCTGAAGATACATTAGGCAGGATCATACACAATCCACAAAGAATTACCTACTTCATACCCTCTATCTTGTTGTCGTCTTGATTGAGAATAAGAAGTGTCATCTCCAGAGATTTCATGTTACTAGATATTGTGTCATTGAGACTATCCTGAATACACTAAGCACAATAAAAATATCTAAACTTGAGATAAGTGCTAAAGTGAAGCCCCAGATCAGAAGAAGATGATATCATAGAAATAATAGGAAATAACTTTAACCAGAAGAGAAATTGAACAAAACATATCAATTTAATGGAAGAGCAATTATGACAAATGAACTAAAAGAGAACTAAAATTCTACAGGCCATACACTTCCCAACTTAGACCTTGATGTGGCTTCAAGCGTTGCCAATTCTGCTTCCCCAAATAGAGAAAAGGATGAAAAGTATCAATTGGAATGACAAAATACATCACGGTATTTTATATGCCATGCCAGGCTGATTCAAGAAAATTAAATTATGACAACATGCAGAGACTGTTCAAAAAAATTAATTACGAAATTATGCAGAAAAATGGGAGTACAAAAAACTTAATCATTTTGCAGGTGACAAATCAGTATGACATTAATAACAAGAAGTGTCATCTCCAGAGATTTCATGTTACTAGATATTGTGTCATTGAGGCTATCCTGAATACACTAAGCACAATAAAAATATATAAACTTGAGATAAGTGCTAAAGTGAAGCCCCAGATCAGAAGAAAATGATGTCATAGAAATAATAGGAAATAACTTTAACCAGAAGAGAAATTGAACAAAACATATCAATTTAATGGAAGAGAAATTATGTCAAATGAACTAAAAGAGAACTAAAATTCCACAGGCCATACACTTCCCAACTTAGACCTAGATGTGGCTTCAAGCGTTGCCAATTCTGCTTCCCCAAATAGAGAAAAGGATGAAAAGTATACATTGGAATGACAAAATAAATCACGGTATTTTATATGCCATGCCAGACTGATTCAAGAAAATTAAATTATGACAATATGTAGAGACTGTTCAAAATAATTAATTATGACATTATGCAGAAAAATGGGAGTACAAAAAACTTAATCATTTTGCAGGTGACAAATCAGTATGACATTAATAATAAGAAGTGTCATCTCCAGAGATTTCATGTTACTAGATATTGTGTCATTGAGACTATCGTGAATACACTAAGCACAATAAAAATATCTAAACTTGAGATAAGTGCTAAAGTGAAGCCCCAGATCAGAAGAAGATGATGTCATAGAAATAATAGGAAATAACTTTAACCAGAAGAGAAATAATAGGAAATAACTTTAACCAGAAGAGAAATTGAACAAAACATATCAATTTAATGGAAGAGAAATTATGACAAATGAACTAAAAGAGAACTAAAATTCCACAGGCCATACACTTCCCAACTTAGACCTAGATGTGGCTTCAAGCGTTGCCAATTCTGCTTCCCCAAATAGAGAAAAGGATGAAAAGTATCAATTGGAATGACAAAATAAATCATGGTATTTTATATTCCATGCCAGACTGATTCAAGAAAATTAAATTATGACAATATACAGAGACTGTTCAAAAAAATTAATTATGACATTATGCAGAAAAATGGGAGTACAAAAAACTTAATCATTTTGCAGGTGACAAATCAGTATGACATTAATAATAAGAAGTGTCATCTCCAGAGATTTCATGTTACTAGATATTGTGTCATTGAGACTATCGTGAATACACTAAGCACAATAAAAATATCTAAACTTGAGATAAGTGCTAAAGTGAAGCCCCAGATCAGAAGAAGATGATGTCATAGAAATAATAGGAAATAACTTTAACCAGAAGAGAAATTGAACAAAACATATCAATTTAATGGAAGAGAAATTATGACAAATGAACTAAAAGAGAACTAAAATTCCACAGGCCATACACTTCCCAACTTAGACCTTGATGTGGCTTCAAGCGTTGCCAATTCTGCTTCCCCAAATAGAGAAAAGGATGAAAAGTATCAATTGGAATGACAAAATAAATCACGGTATTTTATATGCCATGCCAGACTGATTCAAGAAAATTAAATTATGACAATATGTAGAGACTGTTCAAAAAAATTAATTATTAAATTATGCAGAAAAATGGGAGTACAAAAAACTTAATCATTTTGCAGGTGACAAATCAGTATGACATTAATACAGCAACAAAAGTTATGGTAGTTAGCATAAAGTTATAACCTCAATCTGGTGAAGTTTGGCTTCAAAAAGTTTTCTTCTGTCCTCTTCCTATCATAAGAAATGTAGAAAGTCAAAGACCAATATGAAATTCAAAACCAAAGGAACAGAGGGGATTTATAGTTGTAAAATAGCAAATATCATCTTCTTACTTTTAGAGCGTGACCATTCGTAGCAGGTTGAGCAAGAATGAAAATGCGATCAATGAGAACAATAACTAGTTCTTTGCCTAAACTCTTCCATGGAACCTGTCATCATAAAAGAAAATGGAGAAAAACAATTCAACTAAAGACATAAACATGAAGGCAAAAGATTGAAAAGCACACTGTAGAGCAGTGAGAAACAAAAAGAATAAAGTAGAGATCATGATTCTTAAGCAATTTCCAGTTTGGGAAAATTATAGTCAATTTATATGGTCATTACACTGATTATCAACCATTCCAAACTCATTCTTTAGCTCAACTCACTACCAAACATCAATAGTCACTCGAAAGACACCAGTCATGAAGCAATCAACACAGTTATAAAAATGCTAGAAGAAAAAAAAAGATGAAGGAAGAACAACTCTTTTGACTTCTGCCCTAAATTGAAGTCAAACTTGGTCGAAAATTTTCAGTCTATCTTTGGTAACTAAAAGTTCCAGTGGTTGATAATTTAGCTACCTTTAAAGTGATGGTCCCAACAAATCTAGCTTTAACAATGACTGGAAGTTTTAATGCATTTAATGCTTCTGCCTCTAATTTCAAATCCTTTAGTATAACATCACCTGGGAAAGAGAAGGAATTCTTTAGAAAAAGTTAAAAGTACCAAAGGGATGATAAGAATGCCATCAAGTAACATAATATAAAGTTCAAAGGCATATAGTTGGATATCTGAGATTCACAAAAAGATAAGAAACTAACACAACACATGGAGTTTAAGGATTAGGAGACAAAGCTTTCCACACACTGATTCTTAAGGCATCTAGAGAAAGGCCGTCAACATATTCACCTAAATATCTCCGTAGCAAATGCAAAACCTACAAATAATAGTGACACTTCTTAAGTCCATATGATGTAAACTATAACAATCACAATAACAATTTCCTCCCCATTTTTAGAACTTGATCCCAAAGTTAAACCCAAAAAAAATCCCATCTTTTGATGCAACAACAATCCCTGGAAAATTAATTTAAAGTTTACAAACTTTCTACAACAGAATTAACCGAACACAATCAGGAAAAACATATATACCTACGCATCACCTCCATCTCCAATTCCACTCTCCTCCAGCAAGAATGGTGCAATATACGGAGAGAGCAGATCTGGCGATACCCACTGAAACTCGGTCAAAACCTAGAAACTACAAGAGAAAGAGAGAGCTAAATATCCCAAAAGTTAGTCGTTAAGCTCTCGAACCAAACTGAAGCAAAAGAAGAGATAAAAACTGAGGAATCGAGACAAGGAAGAGAGAATCAGATAGCAAAAATGTACCATATGTGAAGATCCGAGCACGGAGAGAGCAGATCTGGAGAGAATCAGAACACGTACTTGGAAAGACATTTTGGCAAAGCTAAAAACTGAGGAATCGAGATGAGGAAGAGAGAATCAGAGAGCAAAAACGTACCGTGTGTGAAGATTCGAGCACGGAAAAGCAGATATGGAGAGAATCAGAACACGCAAACCCCGTCATCTCAAGAACTTTGGCGCTCTACTAGATCCACAATCACAGTGGAAACAGTGAAACATCCCCTTGACCTCACTTCCGTCGAATTTCCTTCATGGAACACCTTGGCTTCATAAACTTGTTTCTGGAGAAAAGGGAGAACATTCGAGAGTGTCTGTGTGTGAGATCCATAAGAGAGATGATGAAAAGGGAGAACACTCGAGAGTGTCTGTGTGAGAGATGCATAAGAGAGACGAGAAATAAATATTAGTTGTTAGATTAAATGGACGAACGAGATAGATTGCGTGGTCGTCCATCCCTTTCACCCTTAATATATATACTTAAAGAAAAATAATCTTAGTCAAAGCCTTACTATTAAATTATGTTCTATTTATTTTTATTTTCAAATTTAATAAAAATTTTATTTTTTGATTTTTTTAATTTTAGTTTCTTTTAATTATCATATTATATAAAAATCATATCTTTTATTTCTATTTTGTAATCAATTTTAATATCAACTAAATATATATTATTAATAATAATGTATAAACAATGTAATTTAAGATTATATATTTAATTATCTAGGATTATGGATAATTTAATTGAATTTTAATTCATTTAAATATTAATTTTAAAACCATAAATAATTTAAATTTAATAATTATTAATAAATATAATTCAATTTAAAATATATAAAATTATAAATAAAATTAATTCAGTAATTACAATAAATATTTAAAATTATTTTAATTTATAAATAAAATTATTATTAAATTATTTATTTTACAAAATATTTAATTTTTACTGATATAAATTAATTTATTTTCAAATTTTATTTAATGTATAATTATTTTTAGTGATAAACATATAATTATATTTACATTAGAAATTAAATATTTTTTTTAAAAATTAAAAATAATAATAAATTTGAATTCATTATGGTTGGCTTGGTCGTGCTAGGCCCAAGCCCAAACGCAGAACGACGCATGGGCCGATCGCCCCATCCCTTAGAAATTGACCTAATTCCTATAGGTAATAATCATATAAATTCATTACCTCATCTTGAAAAAGGTACGATTTTTAAGAACCCTATTCTTCATTATTCACTAGCCTCCAAAACTCTCACAAAAACACTGACTTGAGCGTCGGAGGGGCCTACCGGAAATCAACCCCCGGCGTGCCTTTATTGTTTTGGAGGTATTTCCGAACCAGAACCAACCAAACTCATGGATCCAGTGGAAGCGCCAAATTTCACCAAAATCGATGTAACCAATTGGTGGTGGGGATCTGCGGCGTGGTAGGCGGCGGGTAATCGCGATGAGTGATGAACTCCTGCAAACGATAATCTTAGTCAAAGCTTCAGTTGAGTTCTGTAACTAACCCGAACTGACTCTTGCGTCTGCTTTTCAATTCTTCTTTTGCGTCTGTTTTTCTTAGCATTTGCGTCTATTTTTTTTAATTCGCGTCTTCGTCTGTTTTTAATTTGTGTTTGCGTCTGCGTCTGCATCTGCGTCTGCGTCTGCGTCTGCGTCTGCGTCTGCGTCTGTATTTCTCTTTTGCGTCTGCATCTGTTTTCCTCTTTTGCGTCTACGTCTGTTTTTTTCTTTTCGTCTGCGTCTGCGTCTATTTTTCTCTTTTCGTCTGCGTCTGCGTCTACGTTTTATTGTGCGTCTGTGTCTACGTCTGCGTTGCTTCGTCTGCTTTTATTTTTCTTTTATTTTTCTCTTTTTTATACATCAAAATTATATCTAAATAAAGTCATTTTGACTTAACAATCTCACCCTTTTTGATGATAACACATTATATACTAAAAAAGAAAACAAAATACAATGTATGAGAAGAAAAACTTATCTTCAAAAATCTTCTTTTTCTTCTTCCTTTCATTTCTTCGTCTCCTTCAATCACACCCTTTTTAGATTCTTTTATGCTCATTCTTTTCTCCTCTGCTCATTCTCTTATCCCCCTACTTGTTATAATAAAAAATGATTAATGACGACGACTCTTCAACAGTTCTGTCATCATCATCTTCAAATCATTCATTGTCTCCTTTATCTCGTTGACTTCTCCACGTAATTTGCTGATTTCAGCTTGTGAGTCCAACGGTGAGGAGGATTGATCAATATCTGCTGAGGGAGCAGTGAACGCAATTGTTGTAGCATAAGCGTCCGAGGAAGGAATGTAATCTTCTCGAATCGCAAATGTTGGTGGACGAATAAATGTATTAGATTCAGGAAGATCTAAGTCATACGGGGAAGGTAGCATAAGCAATTGTCTTCCTTGCAGGGGTATAACTTCAGCTTCAATAGACAGTGTATTAGATAAAGGTCTAATACGCAAAACTATCTGAACAAGGAATTCAATAAACGTCCCTATTATTAATCTTCCCCTACTGGACAGTCTTCATACTTATCCGTGAAACTGCAACTAGCTTCGTCTTTATTCTCCTTAGAAGCGCATGCTGCATCAATTCGACGCACTTCTTCTTCAATTTGATTTGCGGACAGATCATCACTGATTCCTTCTGGATATAGTTTCATTTTCCTTTTATTCATATCCAAAGGATATCTTGGCTGAATGTCTGGTATAACCTTTATTATCGACTGTTCTGTGACTGGATAAATAGTGTATGGACGAGAAGACATTTTCGTAGGGTATGACTTTGTAGCAGCATACCTTAAGGTATCATAGAAGTTCCTTTCGTCTTCATTCAATATATGCCATGTCTCACTATTTATTAGAATAGGTTGTAAGACATCCTTTATTTGCCTTCTTGGTTGACTGCAGATGGCAATTGCAGTACTCCTCCTCGTCACCACTTCAACCAGTCTGACTTCAAACTTATCCTTTCATAAAAATTAGGAATAGTTGTGAACGACCAAACTAGGGTCATCAGATTTCTCCAATGGTACCTGCACTGAGCTCAAATCTGTTGTGACCTCTTGTTGATTATCGACAGAGTAATTTGAACTGTGCTAGGCTCTCACTTGGTTCCTCCGGTTGCTCAACAATGGGAGTATTCTTCTCTTGATTAACTTCCACGAGAGTAGACAAACTCCTCCTTTGACTAACTACTTTAGTCTTTATTCTGAGTTTTCTTAACTTGAGACTTCATATCTCGGACTCAATTTTCTCTTCTTCTCGTCTCCTTGCTCTGTTTGGTTGATTCTTCCTCCAAAATTGAGACGAGAGATCTTGTCACCTTTCGTGTGCTGGATCCAGAGGCTGTTAGAGTAGTGCCCTGAAGGCAATCGCCTTTAGCACATTTTGTACAAAGTTGTGTACATACTTTATGAATAAATAAAGAAAGACATATTTCATTAACTTGCTGTTCATTATTTATGAATGGATATTGATCTATAAGCAAATTAATGAAGTCCATGATATATGACATAGCATGAAGGAAATTGTGATGTGATCATACTATTGAGATTTCTATCATGTGCAATTATGTCAGTATCTAAATTATCCCTAGTCATAGGATTACTGAGACTGGACATTGGTAATCCGGAAAGACTAGCACATCTCAAGCTCCTTGATTTGATCAAGCGGTCGATCTCAGAAACTGTAAATATGAGATATTTAGGGTTGAGATGTGGATGTTTACTAGAGGTAGTAAGTACATTGGATGACCTGCTATGAGATCATCACATGGATGTCCTATTCTAATGTCAGTGATAATCTCATCATAGCAATGGTGCAAGTATCCTTAGACTTGAGGTGCTCAAGGATATCTTGGATACTGATTCTATGCTTTGACTCCATTCCTTGTTGCCTTACAAAGGTCGCTCATAGGGTGGTGATTGGGTACAATTTGAGGTATTCGAAGGTAATTGAGTAGCTAATAGAGGATTCACCACTTCTGTGATAGCAGAAGATGATACCCTTGGCCTTTTGTCAGGGTCATTACTTGGAAGTCTCTGGCCGAAGCATATATATCATGAAGAATGTCTTCATTGACATATTAAGTAATGAGTCTCAGGACAAGAACTGAAATCACTTGGACTAGATTTGACGTAGTCAGTCTAGTAAAGAGTTGACACTTTGCCCATACTTATAACCAAGTGGGGTATAGCATGGTGAAAGGACGAATTGCGCGGTAATTGTCTATGGAAAGGTTCGTGATATGGTTCATGATGAATACATGTTCATTCGTCAAACCAATTACTTTTCGGTCAATTGGGGGTCATGATGTGTTGCTAGATACCGCTCATGACTTGCTCAGATTAAGTGTTAATCTAAGTGGCCAACATAACCGGGAACCTAATGGGTCACATGCATAAGAGTGTCTCGGAGAATTCGTAAAATAGTTTTGGACAGAGTTCCAATAAATGGAGAGCAAACGGACTAAATGGATCCCGATGAGATCGAGATATGTCCCGATGAGATCGCGACATCAATATTGCTGAAAAACGTTTTCGGAGATTTTTCCCATACCGGGACCCGGTAGGCCGGTAGGACCAACCCCAGTGTGACTGGACCACTTCAGCATTTATTTATATATATAATTAATTAATTAATTAAAGAATTAATTAATATATATATATATATATATATATATGTATATACGTGGAAAGGAGAAAGGAAGCTTCTCCTTTCATGCTTAGTCATTAATTCATTTAATGACAAAAGACAAAAATTGAAGATGAAAGGTGAGGATGATCGTGGCTTATGAATCAAGAAGGAAAATGAAAGAGTTTCCTCTCCTTCATTGATGATCATCGTTGGTTTTTGATAGTAAGAGAAAAGTTTTGAAGAAAAGGTGTTTTCCTCTCTTTCTCCATCAACGATCTTCCTCTCTAGTTCGCCAAGCTTCTTCATCTTCTTCATCATTTTCCAAGCTCTCCAAGAACAAGGTAAGATCTAGTAGTCTTCAACTTATTCTAGCTATTCCCGGGTCAAAGGGTTTGCCCTGGTTAGATTCTCCGATCTCTGCGTGGATACCGTTAGAGACGGTCTCCTTTGGCCGTTATGGTTTGAGTTTGTTGTATAGACACATGGATCCTGGCTTTCGGGAAGGTCCAGGAACAAAAATTTTTGTTTTCCACACCGTGGGCATGTGATGCTCACACCGGGATTTTCCTACAGTGGTATCAGAGACACTTGTGTCGTATATAACGAAGAAACCATGACTAGGTCGGAGTTGCCTATTGCTTGTGACAATGATGCATGTTGATTGTGTGAATTTCGAATTCAGTGTAGAAATATTGTTTTCAAAATTTTCTTACCCAGATATGTTCACAAGATGTTGTTGCATATGTCTGTGGAAGCTCGGAATTTATCAATGTGATTTGATATGGTTTTGCTAATTTATTCCCCAATGTTCTGGTTGCTGTCTTTGTGCACATTCAATGAACAGGCATGCTTATAAATTCGAGAATAAGTTTTATAAAAATTGTTTTTCAGATTTGCTTTCACAAAAATGTCTCTAAGATGTTTATGAATGTCTATGAGAATGGAAAAATATTTTCGAGGTGATTTACTATCTATTTGAGAATTTATTGTGTGCTGCTGGGAATAACTGTGTTGAGAAACACAGATTCTACATTGGCTTTGTTGCTGAGGTTGGATGAGTTTTTGTTGGAAATAAATCCTAAAACAATTCATGGAACATTTTGTGAACATGTTGTAACCTCTTTAATTTTCTCAGAATTTATTGAAATTGGTTCAATGAGTTTTTCAAGCAAAACATAGAGCTTGGCAGTTTTGAGAAAGTTGCTGGAGCTGTTTTATTTGGAATGATAAATTGTGTATTTCTCAATTACAATGCCTTGGATCATTTTTAATGTGATTAAAAATGTGTTATATTGATGTTGTATGCTTTCCAAATTGAATTTCTTGAAATTGGGTTTCTAAATATTTTTCGGATGTCAAATGTATCACATTAGCGTCTCGTTAGTGCATTTCATTGTCTTGATTATTTTGGCCGTCACAAATTTTGTGACCAGTGCCGAAGTAATCTTGATAAAGTTTAGACTACCTAGAGATACTTAGGGTGATAGTTTGATATTCTTAAATTATTTGGAGATCTGAATGAATAAGAGTGTATTCATTGATTTCAAGTTTTTCATGTATAGTTTGACTATATATGGTAAGCAACAATGAAAGTATTTCATTGGTACATCATAATAAAGGATATTACACTTGGTATTGTGAATTGGAACTGCACGGATTGAGAAATTAGCCGATTAGATAGCAATTCCACATGGATAAGTCGACTAATAAAGATACAAGTCGACTTGTCCATGCACTGTAGACGCATAAGTCGACTTGCACAATGGTACAAGTCGACTTGTTCGTGCACAGCTGCATAAGTCGACTTACACATGCATAAGTCGACTTACACACTAGCATAAGTCGACTTACACATACACAAGTCGACTTACAACATGCAAAGGTGGGATGATGGATGATTTTAGGTATTGATTCAATGTGATTGAAGAATTGCCTAAATCATTCCATTTAGTCATGGTGACTATAATCCCTACTTGAGAAGAAGAAGATGAGACCGAAAACCCTCACATCATATGAAAACCAACGCCTTCCATTAATATGGGGAGAACTAGAGTTCTTATAGAATTGGGTTGTTGGGTAAACCCAAGCTCACTCTATACGGATATGTTGAACCATGAAAATAAGATTTTCGGATTAATGGGTGGTTTTCACTAAGCGTTGATTTGTTGAGTAAACTCAAGGTCAGCGTGGACAGAGGCGAAATTGGGTAGTGTGCATCGGATGTACGCGCATCAAGAGTTGATAACCCAATGTGTGCATACATCACGAGTTGATAGCACTAGTCGATAGTTGCATCTATGAAGCAAATGGTATGACCGATACCTGCCGATAGATCTAAGGTGGCTTGTTGGGTAAACCCAAGGTCATTTTAGTAATGTCGGATATCTATGATGCAATTGGTATGACTGATACCTACCGATTGACCTAAGGTGGCTTGTTGGGTAAACCCAAGGTCATTTTAGTAATATCGGATATCGACCCACTAGGACATTTTGTCATAATGTTTCTTGGATTCGTACTGAGGGTTATGGATTCTTTGAAACTAGTGAGAGCCATATGCATGTCATGCAAGTCCTTATGATCATGCATGTAATACTATTCTAACATTCTTTCTCTCTTTTCCCTTTAGGTTATTGAAGATGACTTCCAGTGTGAACTTGCGCTCGCTTATGGACTCCAACAAATTAACTGGACCTAACTTTCTAGATTGGTTGAGAAATCTGAGAATTGTTCTCAGGTTAGAGGAACTGGGATATGTCCTAGATGTTCCACTTCCTGATCCACATTGTCGATGCTTGATGAGGATCGAAAGCATATCGTAAACATCTTCAAGACAGTGACATGGCTACTTGCATTATGCTTGCCTCGATGTCACCAGAGCTGCAGAAGTAGCATGAGTCTATGGATGCTAATACCATAGTGTTTCATCTTAGGGAACTGTTTGATGAGCAAGCTTGGTCCGAAAGGTTCGAGACCTCGAGGCTACTCTTCACTACTAAGATGACTCAGGTTCATCTGCGGTCAAGATGCTGCGAAGATGAATGGGTATATTGAGAGGTTGGCCGTCTTAGGTTTTGTTATGGATTATGAATTAAGTGTTGACTTAATTCTAGTTGGATGTCGATAGTTATTCACGGTTTGTGTTAAACTATCGGATGAACCAAATATCCACGACAATCCACGAGTTGATCAATCTGCTTTCGAGCAGAGAAACAAGCTATCAAGAAGGATAGCAAGCAAGTGCTTATGGTGGCATCCTCTTCTTCCGGTTCAAAGAAAAGAATCTAAAGAAGAAAAGGTCTAAGAAACCAAAAGGAAGTGCAGCCAAGAAGAAAACCAAAGAGGCGCACCAAAGGAACTTGCTTCCATTGTGGCAAGGCCAGCCTTTGGAAGCAAAAGCATAAAGTCTATCTGGAAGAATTGAAGCAAAAGAAGGCATCGATGCCTCGACTTCTTCGTATGTTTGTCATTGAGGTTATCTTGTTTTCGACCATAACATATGGGTATTAGATCTTGGTTGTGGCTCACACATATGCAATGATATGCGGGGCCTCGGGGACGATGAGATGACTCATGAAGGAGAACTAGACTGCGTGTGGGAAATGGAGCAAGAGTTCTTTGCATTAGCCGTAGGCACTTACTTATTGTCACTCCCAGTGGGCTTGTAATTAAATTGGATGAATGTTATTTTGTACTGTATTAACAAAGAACATATTATGCATTTCTTGTTTAAATAAATGGTTTCCATTTGACTTTTAGTAACAATGGTTGTTCTATTAGTTTGAATGGAATGCTTTATGGTACTTGGTACATTATGCAATGGAATTTACATATTAGATATGTCACATCCAATTATGAATGTCAATGACACGAAAAGACATAAACGAGATAATTTGAAATCAACTTACTTATGGCATTGTCGCCTTGGCCATATAAATGAGAGACGCATAGCTAAGCTCCATAAGAATGATAGTTTAGGGTCATTTGATTATGAATCATATGACACATGCGAATCTTGTTTATTAGGCAAGATGACTAAATTACCCTTTAAGGGAAATGGTGAACGAGCGACTGGAGTATTAGACCTAATACATTCAGATGTATGTGGTCCGATGTCCATCCATGCCAGAAGTGGTTGTCTTTACTTCATTACCTTTATCGATGATTATTCTCGATATGGGTACTTGTATCTAATGAGATACAAATCTGAAGCATTTGAAAAGTTCAAACAATTCAGAAATGAAGTAGAAAACCAACTTGGGAAAAGTATCAAGACATTACGATCTGATCGTGGTGGGGAATACTTAGACCAACAGTTTTTGGATTATCTCAGAGATAATGAGATCTTATCTCAATGGATTCCTCCTTACACACCACAGCATAATGGTGTGGCAGAAAGGAGAAATCGAACCTTGTTAGACATGGTACGATCAATGATGGGCTTTGCAAAGTTACCAAAATCCTTTTGGGGGTATGCACTTGAGACAGCTGTTTACTTGTTAAACAGAGTTCCATCAAAGACAGTTGATGTTACTCCATATGAGATGTGGACCCTATCTTACTCATTTGAAAGTTTGGGGTTGTCCTGCTTATGTGAAGCGGATACAGTCAGATAAACTTGATGCAAAGTCTAACAAGTGTTTGTTCGTAGGATATCCTAAAGAAACAATGGGATATCAATTCTACCTTCTTTGAGGAACAAAGGTGTTTGTTTGAAGCATGCTGTCTTTAGAGAAAGAGTTTCTTTTACAAGAAGGCGGTGGGAGCAAAATTGAGCTTGAAGAAGTTCAAGATGCTCGAGCAGACGCAGATCAATCGCTCGAACTGAAACTGTGACTCATATGAGATGAAGTAACATTCAACCTTCTACAACACACGAAGTTCAGAGGTCACGTAGGATACGCCTCTCCCCGAGGGCTATGGATTTCTCGTGAATGAACAGGATGACGTATTACTCATAGAAGATGATGAGCCTACTACCTATGAAGAGGTTCTGAAGAGTTCAGAGTCTGAGAAATGGCTTCATGCCATGCAGGCTGAAATGGATTCCATGTATGAAAACCAAGTATGGACTTTGGTTGAGGCACCCGAAGGAATCAAACCCATAGGGTGTAAATGGGTTTTCAAAAATAAAACCGACATGGATGGTAATGTAATTACCTATAAAGCAAGGCTTGTGGCTAAAGGCTTTCATCAAAGACAAGGAGCTGACTACGACGAGACCTTGATCCAAAGAGCAATGCTTAAATCCATTAGAATACTCATAGCCATTGCCACTCATTATGATTATGAGATATGACAAATGGATGTGAAGACGACTTCCTAAATGGAAATCTAGGCGAGGATGTGTATATGACACAACTGAGGCTTCACCTCCTATGATGGCGAAAAGGTATGCAAGCTTGTAAATCCATCTATGGATTGAAACAAGCATCCAGAGTTGGAATATCCGTTTTGATGAGGTAATCAAAGAGTTTGGTTTCTCACAAAATCCGGATGAACACCGTGTGTATAAGAAGGTTAATGGGACTGCAATCGTATTCCTTGTGCTATATGTAGATGACATATTATTGCTAGGAAGCGATGTCTCTATCTACAATCGGTAAAGATTTGGTTGTCAAACAATTTTCCATGAAAGACCTTGGTGAAGCAACTTATATCCACAGGATAAAGATCTATAGAGATAGATCAAAAGGTTGCTTGGTCTTTCACAATCAACGACATAGACAAGTTGCTAAAAGGTTTAGCATGGAGCAATCCAAGAGAGGGTACCTTCCCATGACTCGTGGGATAACACTCGAAATCTATGTGTCCTAAGACACAAGATGAGAGGATGCGCATGAATATGATCCCGTATGCATCTGCGGTAGGATCTATCATGTATGCAATGCTATATACGAGACCCGATGTATCATATGCTCTAAGTGTTACGACGAGATACCAATCGGATCTGGTGAGGGTCCTTTGGGTGGTATCGAGAATATCCTCAAGTACTTGCGAAGGACTAAGGATGTTTTCTTGATATATGGAGATAGAGATCTCAAAGTGGCGGGTATACAAATGCGATTTTCAATATGATAAGGATGATTCCAAATCCCAATCAAAGTTACGTATTTACACTAAATGGCGGGCGGTTAGTTGGAAGAGTTCCAAACAAGAGGCGATCGCCGATTCAACGATCGAGGCGAGTACATTGCCGCTCGTAAAGCGAAAGGCGGTTTGGATCAAGAAGTTCATTCTTGAACTTGGTGTGGTTCCTAGCGATGATGGGCCCATCTGCTTGTATTGTGACAACAATGGGGCTATTCAGAGACAAAGAACCAAGGTCTCATCAACGATCCAAACACGCACTCTCGCAGATATCATCGATCGGGAGATCATAGGACGAGGTGATGTCCATCGAGAGAATTCCCACCGAGTAGAATATTGCTGATCCGTTGACAAAGCCATTATCACAAAAGAGTTTTGATTCTCATGTACTCGCCTATGGTATTAGATATCAAGGCGATTGGCTTTAGGTCAAGTGGGAGATTGTTAGAGTAGTGCCCTGAAGGCAATCGCCTTTAGCACATTTTGTACACAGTTGTGTACATACTTTATGAATAAATAAAGAAAGGCCATTAACTTGCTGTTCATTAGTTATGAATGGATATTGATCTATAAGCAAATTAATGAAGTCCATGATATATGACATAGCATGAAGGAAATTGTGATGTGATCATACTATTGAGATTCCTATCATGTGCAATTATTTCAGTATCTAAATTATCCCTAGTCATAGGATTACTGAGACTGGACATTGGTAATCTGGAAAGATTAGCACATCTCAAGCTCCTTGATTTGATCAAGCAGTCGATCTCAGAAACTGTAAATATGAGATATTTAGGGTTGAGATGTGGATGTTTACTAGAGGTAGTAAGTACATTGGATGACCTGCTATGAGATCATCACATGGATGTCCTATTCTAATGTCAGTGATAATCTCATCATAGCAATGGTGCAAGTATCCTTAGACTTAAGGTGCTCAAGGATATCTTGAATCTTGATTACGTGCTTTGACTCCATTCCTTGTTGCCTTACAGAGGTCGCTCATAGGGTGGTGATTGGAGTGCGATTTGAGGTATTGAAGGTAATTGAGTAGCTAATAGAGGATTCACCACTTACGTGATAGCGAGAAGATGATACCTGGCCTCTTGTCGGGGTCATTACTGGAAGTCTCTGGTCGAGCATATATGTCATGAAGAATGTCTTCATTGACATATTAAGTAATGAGTCCCAAGACAAGAACTGAAATCACTTGGACTAGATTTGACGTAGTCGATCTAGTAAAGAGTTGACACTTTGCCCATACTCATAACCAAGTGGGGTATAGCATGGTGAAAGGACGAATTACAGAATTGTCTATGGAAAGGTTCGTGATATGATTCATGATGAATACATGTTCATTCGTCAAACCAATTACTTTCCGGTCAATTGGGGGTCATGATGTGTTGCTAGATACCGCTCATGACTTGCTTAGATTAAGTGTTAATCTAAGTGGCCAACATAACTGGGAACCTAATGGGTCACATGCATAAGAGTGTCTCGGAGAATTCGTAAAATAGTTTTGGACAGAGTTCTAATAAATGGAGAGCAAACGGACTAAATAGATCCTGATGAGATCGAGATATGTCCCGATGAGATCGCGACATCGATATTCTTGAAAAATATTTAGGGATTTTTCCTATACTTGGACCGGTAGGCGGTAGACCGACCCAGTGTGATTGGACTACTTGACATTTATTTATATATATATATATATAATTAATTAAAGAATTAATTAATATATATATATATATATATATATATATATATATGTATATACGTGGAAAGGAGAAAGGAAGCTTCTCCTTTCATGCTTAGTCATTAATTCATTTAATGACAAAAGACAAAAATTGAAGATGAAAGATGAGGATGATCGTGGCTTATGAATCAAGAAGGAAAATGAAAGAGTTTCCTCTCCTTCATTGATGATCATCGTTGGTTTTTGATAGTAGGAGAAAAGTTTTGAAGAAAAGGTGTTTTCCTCTCTTTCTCCATCAATGATCTTCCTCTCTAGTTCTCCAAGCTTTTTCATCTTCTTCATCGTTTTCCAAGCTCTCCAAGAACAAGGTAAGATCTAGCAGTCTTCAACTTGTTCTAGCTATTCCCAGGTCAAAGGGTTTGCCCCGGTTAGATTCTCCGATCTCTGCGTGGATACCGTTAGAGACGGTCTCCTTTGGCCGTTATGGTTTGAGTTTGTTGTATAGACACATGGATCCTGGCTTTCGGGAAGGTCCCGGAACAAAAATTTTTGTTTTTCGCACTATGGGTATATGATGCTCACACTGGGATTTTCCTACAAAGGCTTCTACTTGTTCCTGCTCTCTGGCTCTTCTCTCTTCTTGTTTCCTTAAAGTTCGAATCCTAGGTGATCTCCTTGCTTTCTTAGTAATTTCACCCAAAAGATTCTCTCCTTTCCTTTTTGTCTCACCATCGTCTGTCCTCCGAGCTAGATTATACTCTTCTCTAGGACATGCCTGTTTTATCAAAGGCCTTCCATATAATCTTCTCCTTTCTTCTATAGACATACTCACACTTCCATGGGATATAGAACTTGTTGTTGGAGATTTATTTAATAATCACTCCCCCTCAGTTCTAGTTCTCCTTGAAGAGTCTGCTTCTTCTTTAATCACTGTCCTTAGAGCCATTCACCGTATAGTGATTGAGTCAGTAGTACTCTTCACAGGTACAATCCTTTTATTTCCTTTGTGTAGAAGGACTCTGGATTCCTTAAAAATCCTTGTAAGAAGCATGCCGTAAGGATAGCTGTTTATATCCTTCATCCCCTTAATCATATAATGGAAGATTAAGAAGGGTAAGTCAATAGGATTGCGATTCAATAGGTAGAACAAACATTGTTCATCCAAGGTGGTCACCAAATGCCTTGAACCTGCTCTAGGTAAGATGCAATTAAACAAAATCGCATGAAGAACCTTAGCTTTCGGGACCAGACTCGAAGTCTTCCTCTCCGAAGGGTCATTCACTTCATACAACTGTTTGCTAACATCTTCTTCCTTCATGTTGACCATTGTCATCCACTTAGCCTTGGTTGACAGGGTCTCACCAACTGATGGACAATTGGTCACCTTCCTTATCAGCTCCTTTGTCACGACAACAGATATACCGTCTACTGAGGATACAATAGTGTTGTCTACAAGTTGAGCATTCTTCCAAAAGTCAAATACCTCATTGGTGTACACTGGTTCTCATACCTGGAAGAAATTCCTCCAACCAGCTCTTTCAATCTCAGGTTCTACATCCATACCATCCTTCCTTAGCGACCCGAAATCCACATGCCTTCCGAATATCATAGCTGCCTCCATTGTTTCAGAACGAAAACTGACTCTGGTAAGCTTTTCTTTTAGGGTAGGATGATTGAGAGAATTTGGAAAGCAAGATGAACCGTCTATAGATGAGAATAACCGCAATGATATCAACTTCAGACTACTTGAAGTGCCTTATCACGCATGCCCTAGAATCGTCAGGATTCTAAAGATCGTGAAACGTTTCCCTCCAAAACTTCCTTGTTAGCGAAGTTACCAGCTATAACTCACTGTTTCTAACGCCGTTAATTTTGACGTCTCTTTAGCCTGACTGTTCACTTAACATTACCATGTTAAGGTTGCGTCTAATCTTCTGGAACCGTTCTTCACTCAATGGTTTAGTGAAGATGTCTGCCCACTGATACTCTGTTTCGATGAACTGTAGTTTAACCACCTTCCTTTGAACATAATCTCTCAAGAAGTGATGTCTGACTTCGATGTGTTTCACTCTCGAATGCTGGATCAGATTCTTTGACAGATTGATTGCACTGGTGTTGTCGCAATAGATTGGAATCTCCTCTTCTTGAGCTGAATAGTCTTCAAGTTGATATTTGATCCACAACGTTTGTGAACAACAGCTTGCGGCAGATATATACTCTGCTTTGACAGTTGATAGAGCGATTGAGCTTTGTCTCTTGCTTGACCATGAAACTAAGTTTGAGCCAAGAAAGTGACATCCTCCACTTGTGCTCTTCCTTTCGATTCTATCTCTGGCATAGTCGCGTCGCAATATCCGATTAACTCGAAATCTTTACCTTTCTCAAACATTAAGCAAAGATCGATAGTACCGCAAGATATCTCATAATCCTTTTAACCAAGAATATAATGAGACTCTCTAGGATCATCCTGAAACCTTGCATACAAGCATACACTGAACAATATATCAGGTCTACTTGCTGTAAGATAGAGTAAAGAACCGATCATCCCTCTATACAGGGTTTGATCCACCTTCTTACCATTTTCATCTTTCGACAAAAGGTTTGAAGGATGCATCGAAGTAGTCATTGGCTTCACATTTTGCATATCAAACTTATTCAACAATTCTTTCACATATTTTTGTTGATAAATAAAGATTTTCTCTTCGGTTTGCTTAACTTGCAACCCAAGAAAGAACTTCAACTCACCCATCATGCTCATTTCAAATTCATTTTTCATTACACTCTCAAACTTCATGCATAACTTCTTTGAAGTAGCACCAAAAATAATATCATCAACATAGATCTGTGCTATAATGAATTCATTCTCATAATTCTTCCTAAAGAGTGTCTTATCAACTTGACCTCTAGTAAAACCATTTTCTAAGAGAAAAGTACTCAGACGATCATACCAAGCTCTAGGAGCTTGCTTTAGGCCATATAAGGCTTTATGAAGTCTATAGACATGGTCTGGATTCCTAACATCATCAAAACCAGGTGGTTGCTTAACATACACCTCTTCGTCTATAAAACCATTCAGAAAGGCACTCTTTACATCCATCTGAAATAGCTTTATATTATGACAGACCGCATATGCCAACAATATCCTAATGGCTTCAAGTCTTGCTACTGGAGCATATGTCTCATTGTAGTCTATTCCTTCTTACTGATTATAGCCTTGTGCTACTAATCTAGCCTTATTTCGACTCACTCTTCCTGATTCATCTAACTTATTCGTAAAGACCCATCTGGTTCCTATAATAGATTTCTTAGGGGGTTTCGGAACTAAGGACCAAACATTATTCTTAGTAAATTGATTCAGCTCCTCTTGCATGGATAACACCCAAGCTTCGTCTCGAAGAACTTCCTCAACTTTCTTAGGCTCTATTTCAGAGATAAAAGCCACATTAGCTTCTCTTCTGAATCTGGACCTTGTCCTAACTCCTTCTGAGGTCTCTCCGATAATTAACTCTTCTGGATGAGAACTTTTATATTTCCAATCTCTTTTCAGTCCAATAGTTTATGGAATATCTTCAACTTTGTCTACTTGAGTACCTGGTGTTGGAGTTTCTGTTGTGTCATCTAAGTTCTTTGAAGGACTTTACTCTCCATGTCATCTTCCTTATGGGGTTGGGAACTATCATCAAACTTGATATGGATGGTCTCCTCAATTGTCTTTAAAATAAGGTTGTACACCCGGAATGCCTTAGACGATGATGAGTAGCCTAGGAAGATTCCTGGATAGGTCTTTGAATCGAATTTATCCAACAACTCCTTTGTATTCAGAATAGAGCATTTGCACCCAAATGGATGAAAGTAAGATATGTTTGGTCTTTTTCCATTCCATAACTCATAAGGAGTCTTCTTCAACATAGGTCACAACAGAATTCTATTCTGAATATAGCATCGTTGTATTCACGACTTACCTTAAGTACTTAGGAAGATTCATTTCACAGAGCATAGTCCTAGCCATTTCTTGAATCGTCCTGTTCTTCCTTTCAACAAATCCATTATGTTGTGGAGTCCTGGGAGCAGAGAAATTATGGAAAATTCCATTCTCCTCACAGAATAATCTAAACTTCTCATTCTCAAACTCTCCACCATGGTCACTCCTGATACTAGCTATAGACATTCCTTTTTCATTCTGTAACTTTCTGGATAAGGTCCTAAAACACTTAAAAGATTCATCTTTGTGTGATAAAAACAATATCCAACAAAATCGAGTAAAGTCATCAACAATAACAAGTCCATATTTCTTTCCGCCAAGACTTATTGTCCTTGTTGGACCAAATAAATCCATATGTAGCAACTCTAAAGGTCTAGATGATGTTACAAAATTTTTAGAAGAAAATAAAGTTTTAACTTGTTTTCCTTTCAAACAATTTTCACAGAAAAACTCTTTGTCAAAACTTATTTTTGGTAATCCTCTTACCAAATCATGTTTTGCCAACTTTGAAATGTGTTTAAAAGAGACATGATCTAGCTTTTTATGCCAGACTAGTCTTTCTTCCTTGGAAGATAGAAAACATGAAACATTTTGACTTTAAAAATCTTCTAAATCAATTTTGTAAAGATTATTTCTTCTCTTGGCAGAGAAAAGTATAGACCCATCTTTGTTTCTGACTTCACAAAGATTTTTCTTGAATATGACTGTGAAACCAGAATCACACAATTGACTGACACTGATCAAATTATGTTTCAGACCATCAACAAGCAGTACATTATTTATGCATGCAAAGGAATCTTTGCCTATCTTACCGATTCCAATAATCTTGCCCTGCTGGTTGTCTCCGAAAGTTACCGATCCTCCCTTCTTATACTGAAGGTCTAGGAACATAGATCTTCTTCCTGTCATATGTCACGAGCATCCACTGTCTAAATACCAATGTTGCTTGCCGGATCTTCCAAGGAAGGATATCTGCAGGAGAAAATATTTTATTTTTTGGTACCCATATTTTCTTGGGTCCTTTATGGTTAGTAGCATGCATATGATGAGTTCTTTGATGCAATATTACTAGAATGTTGATTAACACGAGATTTATTATAGTTTCTCTTTTGAGAGAAAGGGTTCTTATGAGGATAAGACATATTGCCTGTAAACCCTAATATGATTTTATCACTCGGATGTCTACATTTTCCAAGCATCTCATTCATTTTCTTTGTGCTCTAGGTGAAAGTAGCTAAATCAGCTGACAGATTCTTAATTTTCAGTTTCAGCTGATTGATCTCTTCTAATCTGTCTACGACTTTCTTTTTCTCCTCTAATTACTTTCTTAGACAGATATTTTCTCTCTCTATTACTTCTGTATGTCTAATATTTTCTACATACTTTTTCTTTAACAGTTTGTACTGTTTCAGAATAGCATGAGAATCTTCTAACAATTCTGAGTAGGCACCGTGCAAGTTATCGTAATTAGATTTTACCTCCTCATCACTTTCTTCCTCATTATCGGTAGGATGTTTGCATGTTAGACGACTTCAGAACACATGTCGATTACGATGAATCTAGGTCCTCCCACATTGCCATCATTCTTTTCTTGCCTTCTCTACTCTTCTTTGGTTTCTTCTTTAGAGTAGGACATTTGTACTTGAAGTGTCTAGGCTGATTGCACTCGTAGCAAATGACAGATGACTTCTCTGGTTTAGCTTCATCTTTGCCATTCTTCTTAAAAGTCTGATTTCCTTTGGACTTCTTCTTCCACATGCGTCTTATCTTTCTAGAGATGAAAGATAATTCGTCATCTTCATCACTTGACTCTTGTTCTGATTGGCTGGAGTCGTCATTCTTTGATTCTTCAATCTTTAACGCTTTTGATGACTTCCTCCTTTTTTGAGTCTTGTGATTCTTTTGTCCGGCCTTCAGCGCTATCGATTTGTCCCGTTTGGGCTTGTCTTCAGCATCGAGTTCAACTTCATGAATCTTTAAGGATCTAAGCAACTCGTCAAGCTTTAACACGCTCAAATCTTTGGCTTCCTGCACTGCAGTAACTTTAGATCTCCACCTCTTCGGGAGACTTCTTAAGATCTTTCAAACATGATCTTGATTGTTGTACGTTCTTCCAAGAGCTTTCAATCCATTGACAATTGTTTGAAATCTTCCAAACATTTGATCAATAGATTCTTCATCTTTCATCCTGAAAAGCTCATACTGGTGCACAAGAATGCTTATCTAGGATTCTTTAACTTGGCTTGTGCCTTCGTGAGCAATGGACAATGTGTCCCACATCTCCTTCGCGGTGTCGCATCCGTGGGCTTTGTCATACTCGCTCCTGCTTAGGGCATAGGTCAAGAAGAACTTCGCTTTTGAGTTCAGCTGTATTCTCATCTTTTGGTCAGCCGTCCATCTGATTCGTGGAATAGAATTCTCATCTTCATATACTGGTGTTAAGGTCCATTCTCTATCACGTCCCAAAGGTCGACATGAGTAGATTCTATGAATAGCGGCATCCTATCTTTCCAGTAATGATAATCTTCTCCGTTGAATGCTGGAGGTCTAGTGACTGAGGCTCCTTCTGCGATGTATATATGTGATTCCGTCATTATCTTTGATCCACACTTTGTTATAGTGATCCTTGGATACCAGGCTCTGATACCAATTGAAGTGAATCACACGTTAATACAATGCTTATAAAACGATATAAGAATGCACGAGAAGGGGAGGGGGTTGAATTGTGTATTTCCCTTTTTTGAAAAAAAAATTCTTTCAAAAATATTTGTTAGAAATAAAATTCTTTTCCAGAACTTCCGATAGATTCTAATTAGTCAAAACTTTGAAAACTTTGTTTACGAACTAAGTAATGATAAAACTTGAATCTAAAAGAGAGATAGAGTAAGAGTAGTTGACACAGCGATTTATCCTGGTTCACTCCAAACCGTGGGTTACGTCCAGTCCTCAGAGTTCTTTCTGAGATTTCACTATCTCTTCAACTTTTACAAGTATTCTTTATGAGTCTCTTCAGGTCTCTATAATCAGTATTCTTTCACACTTAGCCTCTGCAAGCTATCTGTACTACTTCCTCACAGAAAAGTGTTTGAAACTTGTTACAGTAAAAATAGCTCTCGGCTAATTTGCACAGTATGCTTTTTACGATCGCATAGAAGTAATTCAGCTAATTTTTCAACTAACTTTGCAATCTTCGACTTCGACTTGTATTTATAGCCTTCGTCTCCAACTGCTTCTTGATTCTTGTTTCTTGAATCTTTAAAAGAAACGGTTAATCAGTTGAGTTATGTAACTAACCCGAACTGACTCTTGCGTCTGCTTTTCAATTCTTCTTCTGCGTCTGTTTTTCTTAGCGTCTGCATTTTTTTTAATTTGCGTCTTCGTCTGTTTTTATTTGGCAGTCACTGAGGGGGCGATCAGCGCAGTCCTTGTTCGATCAGAGGGTAATGATCAACTCCCGATCTACTACGTTAGTAAGGTGTTGAACGGACCAGAAACGCGGCATGCTCCCATAGAAAAACTGGCTCTCTCCTTGATAATTGCGGCACGGAAACTAAGGCCCTACTTCCAGAGTCATACCATCGATGTATGGACCGACCAACCCCTCAGATAGTGCCTCCAAAAGCCCGAGACCTCTAGGCGGTTAATAAAATGGGCAGTAGAGCTGGGGGAGTTCGATATACACTATAAACCGCGGATGACGATCAAAGCCCAAGTGTTGGCAGACTTTCTTTGCGAAATGAGTCAACGACTCGTAGGTGAACAACGCTGCGTGGAGCCTGTTGTTGTGGATTGTCCAACACTGAGGGATGTGGAGCAGAAGTGGTATTGATCAGCCCACACCGGGAAGAAAAGGTGGAATATGCTCTCCGGTTAGAATTTAGAGCATCCAATAACGAGGCAGAATACGAAACTCTAATAGCCGGCCTCCAGTTGGCAAGAGAGATGCGGGTAAAACATCTGAAGGTGTACAGTGACAACCAAATAATAGTTGGTCAAGTCACTGGGCAGTATGATGCCAAGGGGAACAACATGATCAAGTATCTGGAATTGGTAAGATGGGAATTGAGTAATTTTGAGCAATATTCGGTCAGCAGGATAGAACGAACACAAAATGCTCAGGCAGACGCACTCTCCAAGATGACTTCCGATCAAAATGCTAGGAATAACATCTTGGTTGAGCGGCTTGACCAACCTAGCATCCAGAAGGCTACTGAAGTCCTTCAAGTAGATGAACGGTCAAGTTGGATGGAGCCGATCAGGCAGTACCTTCTCAAGGGAACACAGCCGGTAGAAGCTTTGGAGGCTAGGAAACTAAGGGTAAAGGCGGCCGAATATGCGATTCTCGATGACATTCTGTACAAGTGTTCTTACGACTGGCTGCTATTACGTTGCTTGAATGAAGAGGAGGCAAAACAAGCAATGGCTGAAGTTCATGAAGGAATGTACGGAAATCATTTAGGAGGTAGAATACTGGCTCATAGATTGATCAGACAGGGGTATTACTGGCCGGCGATGAAGAAGGATTGTCAAGAGAAGGTTAACCGATGCGAGGCCTGCTAAAAGAATAGCAACCTATCTCACCAGCCGACCGAGCAGCTGAAAATTGTGAGCCATCCCATTCCCTTTGCTAAATGGGGAATGGACATACTAGGTCCTTTTCCTCTCGGTCTAGGGCAGAAGAAGTTTTTGATAGTGGCAGTCGAATACTTCACTAAGTGGGTAGAAGTGGAAGCGGTCGCCACCATTACTGAATAGAAAATTGAAAACTTTGTACACAAAAATATACTGAGCCGTTTTGGGATGCCTATGGTATTGGTGACAGACAATAGCTGACAGTTTGATAACGACAAGTTCAAAGACTTTTGTGAACGACTGAAGATAAGGCTCCAGTTGACTTCAGTAGCTCATCCCCAAAGTAATGGTTTAGCGGAGAATACTAACAAGAAGATAATGAGTGCTCTTAAGAAGCGCTTAGATGGACGCAAAACCTGGGTGGACGAACTAGATGAAGTGTTGTGGGCATACAGAATAACCCCAAACTGGGCCACTAGTGAGACACCATTTAGAATGACCTTCGGGGCAGAGGCCTTAGTCCCAGTAGAAGTAGTGTTGCATAACCAACGAGTTTCGAGTTACGAGTTACGAAGAAGAGAGGAATGATGAAGCCCGCAGGGCGAAACTGGTACTTCTCAACAAAGATAGAGATAGGGCGACCGCTCGTTCGAAAACCGTCAGAAAAAAAGTAACGAAGTTTTACAATAAAAGGGTAAGGCCGAGCGACATGAAGGTACATCTTGCGAAAGACCGAGGCGACTGGAAAGCATCCTGGGAAGCTTGGTCAGACATAGGAAGGACCCTATCAAGTGGTCAAACAAGCCGGACACGGCTCTTACATCCTGTGCGTTACGAATGGGAAGATTCTACCTAGGCCCTGGAACTCTCAAAACCTAAAGACATTCTACCAATAGATAAGCTTTATTTTAGTTCTCATTTCTTTTTTTATTATTGTTCATTTGTACATGCAACTTATGGGTACCTTTTTTCTGGCCCTGCCAGTCAGGTTTTTTAATGGCCCACGCCCTTGTCATCGTCAATAAAGGGGTTTCAAATTTCTTGACAAGAAAAAATCTCACCAAATTTGACAAAAGGAGAAAATTCCACCAACTGATTGCCGCCTACACCGCTCAGCCTCTACATCACTCTGCCAGGTTGCCAAGACGGGATCTTGGAACCAGGCGATGCCAAGAGCCAAAATCTTGGATCGCTCAGCCTCTACATCACTCTGCCAGGTTGCCAAGACGGGATCTTGGAATTAGGCGATGCCAAGAGCCAAAATCTTGGATCGCTCGGCCAGGTTGCCAAGACGGGATCTTGGAACCAGGAGATGCCAAGAGCCAAAATCTTGGATCGCTAGGCCTCTACATCATTTGGCCAGGTTGCCAAGACGGGATCTTGGAACCAGGCGATGCCAAGAGACAAAATCTTGGATCGTTCGGCCTCTACGGCCAGGTTGCCAAGATGGGATCTTGGAACTAAGCGATGCCAAGAGCCAAAATCTTGGATCGCTCGGCCTCTACATCACTCGGCCAGGTTGTCAAGAGGGGATCTTGGAACTAGGCGATGCCAAGAGCCAAAATCTTGGATCGCTCGGCCTCACAATTGCTCAGTTAGGTTGCCAAGACGAGATCTTGGAACCAGGCGATGCCAAGAACCAAAATCTTGGATCGCTAGGCCTCACAATCGCTTGGCCAAGTTCTCTTGCCTCAGTCGACCATGACTCTCTCAGACCCTACAACCGATCGACGCACATCGAATGCGTTCGTTCAATACCTGCTATTGGAAAAGATAGTCTAATATTAACACGACAGATGAAAGTGATGAAAAATAAAAGAATTCTATTTCTTTAAATTTATGTTCTGATCACAAGTCTAACCAGATGAGCAAAAAAAAATCAGTTAGATCTTTCAGGGGGAAAGGGAGGGCCAACAGCTGGATCGACAGGAGAAAACAATGGAGAGACATCCTCTTCCTCATCTAAGCTTAGGTCTAGCATCTCATCTGCTGAGACCTCTCTTTCCTTTTCGGCTATCTCTCTCATCTCTTCAAGCGAAAGGCTGAGCTCGGAGGGAAGCATCGGCTCGGCATAATCCTCGAATGAAGGACCCTCCGACCCGTTAGGGATGCAAATTTTTTGGCAGCTCTTCAAGATGGAAAGAGCTAAGTCACAAGCGAACTCCAGACACTCCTCGTGTAAATACCGCTCTTTCCATCGCTTGATCACCTCAATCCTTTGCTCCCTGAAGGAGCCTTGCAGCTCTAGCATTTTCTTCTCGATCTTCATTTTTTCTGTCACAACCTCATGACAGTCTCGGAAGGCTTTCGAACGAAGCTCCTCCTCCAATCTCGCCCTTGAAGTGGCATCGAGCACCTTTTTCCTTAGGCCCTCAATGCGGAGCTACGACACTCGGTATTCACTCTCCAGCTTGACCTTGGAAGCAATCACTCTACTCCTCTCCTCCTCCCCCGAAGCAAGCTGAGCCCTCAAAATGCTCTTCTCCTCCTCCAAAATGCTCTTCTCCTCCTCCAGCGAAGAGAGTTGAGCTCGTAAGACGTCCTGTCCCTCCTTTGCCTCTGAAAGTTCAGCTCTTAGAGTATTAACTTGCTCAAGAAGGTCATGAACCTCCCGGTCCACTGTTTGCCTCACTTCATCGAGCTGATCGAGACGTTGATACATCGCAGAGGCAAACGCCATATCCCTGGCATAACCATGGACGAGACTAGCCATCAGCTCTTTGTTGTTCAACGAATCCAAAAATTTCTCGTCCTCAGGAGGAACAACCTTCTGGGAAATGTGCAGAGCCACATCAACATTCCTAATCAACGCAGCCTTGTCAAGACTGATCGTGGACTCCTATTTTCTGCCACTGGAGGCTCGCTCTTTCCCTTTTCCCTTATCCAATCGGGGCGCTTGCTCTTCCCCCACTCCTTTTTCCAATTGACAGGACGATCGACCAACACTCCGAGCGGTCCTCTTTCTTTTGAGGGGCGGCTCCATCTCTTCTTTCTCTGAATTCGCTCGGTCCGCACTCATCGGCTGGACCGACAATGACACTGACACGCCAGGTCAGTCCTCAGTGGATGGAAGGGCCAGAATTGCTAAAGGCTGGTCTAACATCGCCAGCTGAGCGATGTCTTCGCTGGCCTTTACCCCCCTTTGCTTCTTCACCTTCGAAGAAGCTCTAGGCCCTTTGGCTTGCCTTTTGGATTTAGGAAGACGGAAAGACCCGGGAAAATCCTTGACCTTCACTATGGCTGCACAATTACAGAAGCAGGTTAGAAATCGAAATTAATACTTGTGAATACAACAGATAAATAAACGACGAGGAGTTAACCAGGAGGGGCAATCTCCTCTTCTAACCGGGGATCAATTGAAAAGGCATCAGCTGATGCCCCTCCATGATACCCCAGAATAAGACGGTCGAAAGAATACCGACCGAGCGCCTTGATCCTACCGATCACTTCCCATTCCTCCCCAGAAAGGTGTAGGTCGGCAATATCATTCCATTGCTCGGCCAGGGGATATCTCCACGGCCGGGATTCAAAAGTAGATCCTGGGGTCTTCACCAAGAAGTACTTTGTTTTTCACGCTTTGATTGATCCTGCTGTTCCAGCAGGGCGATACCTCGCATCCCTATACTGGAGGTGAGGAATCCCGGACCCGATGCTCGAGCTCTGGTTCATTCTTAGAAAGTGTCGCAGAACACCAACTGATGAAGGACACCCGAAATGATGGCACAACAAAGCCAGACCGTTGATAAACCTCCAACCATTTGGAGGAATTTGGCTTGGCCCTAATTGGTAGGCGCGCTATACTTCATCGATGGTTAGGGCGTACGGAAGCTTCATATCACCAACCGAGAAAAAGCTCTCTGTCATAGAAAAATAGCCGCCCCCGCTGCTATAAATCCTTTCGCTCTGGCCAGCCAGCCTAGGCTCCCAAGACGAAGGGATATTGTTCTTAATAACTGACCGATTCAGCTCCCTTTCGGTCATCGTCGAAGGGTCGCTCGGTAGTTTCTCAACAATTTGCCCATCCTTCCGGGCACTCGCTCTGACTTCCTCATTCCCCCTTAACTCCGACGCCTCATTTCTGCCGGCTTCCAGCGTCTCCACCATTTCCACCGCTATCTCCAACGACCCAACAACCTGTAAAGCTCCTTCAACGACCAGTTCTTCATGGAGCTCCCTCAGAACCGTACTCACTTCCCCACTAGGACTTGGGGATGCCGGTGGCGAAGGCTGGCGAGGAGGCAACGGAGAAAGAGAGGGGGAGCTAGATTCATTCCTAGAGCTAGTTGACAACATGGTTACTAAAAATCACACTTACAGGCGAGGAAAGGAAGAAGGACGTACCTAGTTTAGTGACCGGAGTTAAGTATTTGAACGACGGTGAAATAGGGAATTCCAACGGCTATAAACAGGGAGATGAGAGAAAGCAAAGATTGAAGAATTGAACACGCAGAAAGTGAAGAGATGTGTCAATTTTGAGCATTTATAACAAGACACTAAGCGGGCGTACAAATGGGAGTTGAACGCGCGGTGAAATCTGAGCCGTCCAAATTAGGGTTACCTGATGACCCATAACGGCGCAACAACTGAAAGGACGCCCATGATAGCTGTACGGCAGTTAGATGCACGACAGTTAAAAAGACACCTCATTTCAAAAAGACACCTTGTTTCAAATTTTGAAAACCTATCAGAGGGCACGTGCCGTTAGTAATGATTAAACCAAGAGCCTTCATGCGCTCGGTATTGACACTCACCCGATCAATCTTGGCACGAGCTATCACGCATTAAGCATCGATGCCGACCGATCGGGACATTCAACTGACCGATCCTAGCACGAGCTGTCATGCTCTATGCGTTGATGTCCGACCAATCTAGCCTATCATGAGCTGTCTTACAGAAGAGCTTCACGATCCTTGTGTACTCCTTCGACCCTTCTCCTTGGTCAGACTCGAGGAGTAGGGGGCTTATGGTTGGGTCGGTCGTGCTAGGCCTGTAACATCCCATCTCCGATGGGAAGGGTATTTTAGTAAATTGGGACGGGGACGGGTTAGGAGTATTAAATTATAACGCGGCATGAACATATGTCATGCAGCCTCTATAAATGATGAGTTTTGCACAGGCACATAGTCATACATGCATTCATGACATTTCCCGGCCTAAGTGTCTAATTGTGATCTTTCGTGAAATTGGTGTGATAATGGGATTTGGAAAAATTATTTGGAGTACGCCATAGAGTGTTTTACATTTTTACGGATTTATGGGAATTTTTCTGGAATTATTCGGAGAAGATTCCCGGACCGGCAAAATCGCCGGTAAATGGCCTAAAAGTGTTTTTGTTGTAGAAAGTGTGATTTTCGTGTTTGAAAAATTATTTGGAGTGGACTATCTTATGTTTTACAATTTTGGACAATTTAGGTAATTTTCAAAAAAATGATTCGAGGGAAATTCCCGGACCGAAAAAAAAATCGCCAATTGGCGAACCGGTTGATTTTTGGTATCGAAAATTTTTATCCAATGGCACTATAATATTGGATACATTATTTTGGGATTGAAATTAGGGTCATTGGAGTTGATTGGGGTAAATTTTGATCTGAATTATAAAAATGAATATGTTGACTTTTCTTTGAAAATATGCACCAACCAAAACTTGCCAACATCTCCTTCATTTAATGCCTCCTTATCATGTTTCTTGGTATTGCCTATGCCCTCTCTCGGTGATGACTTAAAGAATGAAGGAATGAGATAAAAAGTGGCTTGTTTATGTCTCATCCACCGAAATCTTCTTCTCTTCCCCTTCATCGACTTTTTCTCCATTTTTCTTAGCTTAAATGGCTACTTTCCTCCAACCTTTCATGCTTACAAGCTTGTACTTTGCTATGATGATCACCATGCTTTGGATGGAAAAGAAGTAAAGAAGTAAAGTAGTTGGTAAATTAAAGACTTAATGAGGTGGAGTTGAAGCTTTGGGTAAGATGATTTTATTTATGGTTTTAGCTTGATTGTAATTGCATGTTGATGATGAATTGTGCATAGGAATTGAGGAATTATTTCTGCCAACTTTTGTGTAAGAATATAGATAAATATTGTGTTGAGTTTGTGGCTGAATTGGAGGTGGAAATGAATGTATATTAATGTAGGTAAAGTGATAGAATGGAAGAGGATGAGGTATAGGTGAAATCTGGAAATTTTGGTGTTGAGCCTATTGTACTGTTTTGATCATAACTAATGGTATAGGTGAGTAAATGAGGTGAACTTTGTGCCCAATGAAACTTTCATATGTTAGCTACATTTTTGTGTGAAATAGGTGTTGTCAAATTGTAACTCTAATAGGTTGAAATTTGGCATGGAAAGTTACTGTTTTATTGCCTGTGAACAGTACCCGAAACCATAACCTATGCGCTTTACTGATTTTTATAAATAAATTGAGATGGAATTAGGGAGAATGGTCTTCATGGAAGTTGTAGCATATTGAGTTAGCTTTCCATTGCCACTGATCTTGCTAATTTTCGAGTTGTATATTGGGAGATATGAACTGATTCCTATGGACTGGTTTTGGGCATGTTGATGAAACCTAGCTTAAGTGTTGATTTTGTGAGCTTTCTGCTTGGGAGCAATTTTACCAATTTTTGTGGACTGAATTGGTGTGAGTGATCTTCTGCAAAGTTGAATAGGAAGAAATTATCTTGAAAATGAGATATGGCATATAATTTTTAGAGGTCAGAGTTGGGAGTTATGATTTTGCAAAAACTGATCCTGCATTAGGTTAGGAATTGCTGATCATGGCAGTAACTTCCATAACAGTTTTGAAATTGTTAAAAATCGAATTGGAGTTTGTGTTCTTCATGAAAATTGAAGTTTGAGATCTTATCTTTTCAGGGATATAAGGTAATGATTTTTGTGACATTTGTGCTAAGAGAATTACTGTTTGAAACATCACTGTCCAGATTGGTTGATTTCAGAGGGCTGATGCTTTGGTGAATTGTTTGACCTAGTTAGTAAGTAAATTTGATTTTGAGTTGTTCATGAAAGTTGGAGATAACATTGTGAACTTACTGAGAATATTTATTGTGTTATTTTTGACTGAGGAAATGAGTAGTTACTGAATTTGCAAAGTATTGCACTGTTTGAGAGGTTTTGTGTAGACAGTAGCTTTGATGGGATATTTGACACCCTTAGGGGTGAAATTGATTTTTATGGTCTTCTTGAGAATTGTAGAGGGTTTCATGATCTTTCCAAGAAGCTATGGTTTGCATTTTTCTGAATTGTGTTCTAAGAATTATGGTTGTTGGAAATTTGGGATTAAAAACAGGAAAAAGGGCAAGGAAGTAGAGGAACCTCGCGAGGCGAGGTAAGTCGGCTTCGATCGCGAGGGTTACGCCTTGCCCTCATGACGAGGCAAATGAGTCTGCCTCATGAGGGCGCGCCGCCCTCGCGACGAGGCAAATGAGTCTGCCTCATGAGGGCGACGTCTCGCCCATGAGGCGATTCAATATGTATATATATTGTTTTATTATTATTTGATTATTTGGTATTTGGTGATTCTTTTGCTCATAACTTTTCCGTCCGACATCCGATTGACCTGATTCTTGAGGCATCGGATTCGTGAAACATTGAATTTCATTTCATGGGAAATTGGGAATTTTTGGACGGAAAATTTACGTGGGTCCGGTTTATTGTTTTTCGTCTTTGTTTTATTTAATTGGGGACCTATAGAGGTCCAATTATGCATCGCCGCCATTAGATTTCTAATTTTAGGCGGATTTTATTATGGGGAAATTTGGATTTAGGGCGGAAAATTCATGAACATGCATATTTCACCTACATGTGCACAAATTGCATCTGTAGTGACCCATTCTTTTCTATTTCTTATAGAGGCCCAGTGGGCGTCGATCGACGGGCGGAAACTTCCCAAGATTAGTTTCGGAGTAATAGGTGAGTAACCTAGTTGGTTCCTCAACCTTTATGTGTTTAAGATTTTGCAATTATGCCATGTGGAGATAATGGGGGTTTATGTGTGTTTGATTTTGATTGATTTGGGACCATAGGTGTATCAAATATTTGGAAACTTGTTATTGAAGTGCTATTTGTGTGTACTGTTTGTGAATAAGTACATTGGAGATCTCGGACTAAAGGTCCGAGGAATGGGAAATAAATATTGAAGTGTTAAAATTTCTGCATTTTGATATATTGGATGTGACTTTTAATATGATATGGTAGGATGCAATAAATTGTAAATGTATAGATGAAACACGGATCAAGGTCCAAGAAACGAAAATTGGTCTTTGAACTATAATCGATCAGTAAATGGGAATTAGAGCATATGCATTCATGCATAATGGCATGATCGAGATAAAGGCGATTGTGACCGAGAAAGACTGTATCGGGCATATCACGCCTAACGTATATGAGAGCTTTCACTCAACGCACGTGACCTCAGTCCAACGTATTGAGCCTCGAGCTCAATGTATCGTGGCTTCAAGCCCAATGTTTTCGAGCCATCGGCTCAACGCAATGTGCCCATCACGGGACGATTTGGTATGGTCACAACAACGTAATGAAAATGGAAAGGGTCTCATGTGCATTGCATATATGGTATGATTAAATGTGGATCGTATGAAAGGCGTCGCCTTACATTTGTGAATTGTGATTGTATGTGATAATTGGTAAATTGTGTGTTTATGCATGAATTGGGTGAACCATCGATGATGGTTTCTCATTTGAGTTCGCAAACTCACCCAACATTGCATCTATTTTTCAGAAATGGAGAGTACCCGTTGGACACACGGAGTGCGATATCGCTAGCAAGATAGAGTATCGGGTCGGGATCGATGTCGTATCAGATATCGCATTAGTGTATTAATTTGGTATTTGGTAGGCCCAATTGTTTACATGTAATTGTATAGAGTGACTCAAAGACTAATGAGTGCTAATAATGAGTGAAATTGTTTTATCGGTAAAATGGTTAAAATGTTTTGTTATAATTGGGCCAAGTCAATGATTGCTTTGCGCACTCTACTGTTTTTGAAAGAAAAAGATAATGCCCAACGTATATGAGAGCTTTATTTCAACGCTTGAGACCTCGGGTCCAGCGTATTGAGCCTCGGGCTCGATGTATCGTGGCTTCAAGCCCATGTTTTCGAGCCACCGGCTCAACGCAATGTGCCCATCATCGGGGCAGTTTGGCACGGTCACAACAACGTAATGAAAATGGAAAGGGTCTCATGTGCATTGCATATATGGTATGATTAAATGTGGATCGTATGAAAGCGTCGCCTTACATTTGTGAATTGTGATTGTATGTGATAATTGGTAAATTGTGTGTTTATGCATGAATTGGGTGAACCATCGATGATGGTTTCTCACTGAGTTCGCAAACTCACCCAACATTGCATCTATTTTTCAGGAAATGGAGAGTACCCCGTTGGACACACGGAGATACGATATCGCTAGCAAGATGCAGTATCGGCCGGGATCGATGTCGTCCGATATCTGCATTAGTGTATTCATTTGGTATTTAGTAGGCCCAATTGTTTACATGTAATTATATAGAGTATGCGAGCACTAATGAGTGCTAATAATGAGTGAAATTGTTTTATCGGTGAAATGGTTTAATATTTGAAAATGTTTTGTTATAATTGGGCAAGTCAATGATTGCTTTGCATGACTCTACTTGTTTTTGAAAGAAAAGATAATGTCATGCGACTCTAATGTTTTCAAAGAAAAAGAAAATGTCATCGATTTTTGGTTAACAAGGTAATGATCGTTTCTAAGACGCCACCCTCATGGTCACGGGCTCGGATATCACAATGGATATCGGGTTCGGGTCTCGTCGGGAGTGGGTAGCTACATTTGTGGTATCAGAGCCCAGAAGTACAATCTTACATGGGCTTTTTGAAAAAAAAATGGGTGTGTCTAGTTATGCGCATTTAAGATGTGTCACGGCAGATAGTGACAACTGATCCCCAGTGTCGTATATGAGTCGTATGTATAAATATGTCCCAGTCGTTTAAGCGGTTAGAAAAAGTGAGAAAAAGGATAATGTGTTAGAGTGTGATAAAAGGAAGAAATGGATATCGCAAAATAGGAAAAAGTGTATGGTTCGACCAGACAGACGAATATTTCGTGCTGGTATTGACGGTTATATTGTGAAGTACAATATTGGAGTTAGATTGGGTATATCCTTGAATATGAATTTGAATAAAGATTATAGTTGGGAATGAATAAAAAAACAACAATAGAGTTAATGGGAAGATTTCCAGTGTAATAGGTGAATGAAAATCAAGTGTTCTATGATATAGCGAGGTCACAATTGGGAATGATTACCGTGATAAGAATTATATATAAGGATTGGTGATTTGGAGTCAAAATATATTAAGGGCAAAATCAAGAATGATTTCACATCTGTGATCTTGATTTGAGTGTGGAAATATATGGGTATAATGCCATAATGAAAAGATTGAAATGTAAGACAATGAAATTGATAGATGAAAAAGTTGTTCGGGTTTAATTGATCTGCTTAAGTAAATGCACACCGCTTATGGGAGCCTATGGTAAGTGAAAATGTTCAGTTGCAATTCTTTGAGTTAATGGATAATTGCTTGCGTAATTCTTGTAAAATAATAATAATTCGTTATGTGTTAGAATAAGAAACGAAAGTGCTCATACTGATCAGTTGTATAGGAATAGAGATTGTATATGATCCTCACGAGCGAGGACGGGTGTAAACAGGAAGGTTATATTGTCACTGTAAGTGTATATCTGATAGTGGGATTACAATCACGGGTGAAATGATTTAGCATAAATGAATAATGTGAGGGATTATGATATAGGACGTAATCGGTGGCCTATTACATAAGCTCCGATTATAATGCCGGTAGCTCTAGTTCAAAATGAGTGAGAGTAAGACATGAGAATGCTCAGAATGATAAATTGAGAAAGAAGTGATACAGTTAAAGATGTTAGCATCAGTAATGAGTTTGCGAGAATAAAATAAGGGACATGAATAAAGTAAGGTCCCCATGATCGAGAATTGGTATCAAAAAGAGAATGATTATCGAGAATTAAATGCAATTAAGGTATTCTTAGCAGTATGATCTATTAATGGGCAAATTGATGGGACTATGGAGATATATTGTTAGATAGGATGTGATGATTATGGCGAGATAATAGAGGAAAAGAAATTGTTTAAGTGCTCTTCAGAGATTTATCTTCGTGATGTATCAAGAGTAACTGATTTGTATTACATCTGGCAGAGACTCTAGCGTAAAAGTTAAACTAAGTTACTGAAAGAGTGTACATTATGTTAATGAGATGATTCTGATTATGTCAGAGAAGTACTGCATATTAAGGAAAGATTTATTTGTGAATTTGAGGGGATTAAAAAAAAAAATTCGTGTATATTTTGTGAAAGCACGAGATCGATATAACGATTGTTTATTCAAGTCAGTGAGTGATCTATCGTGAATAAATTAAGTTATGTGTGGAGAAATGAAGGTAAGGAACATGTGCGAGAATATGTTATGATGAGACAAATTATCTGAAAATTGTTCCTCATTGGAGACGTTCGATAATTAAAAATTACATGAATCAACTATTGGGTACGGAAAAGGAACATGTCTCAATTGTGTTGCAGTGGATAATAGATATAAGCATAAGAAATAGATACATTGGTATAGGTGAGGAGATTGGTTATCATGCAAGTTTCATAAGAGTGAAATAAGGGATGAATGAGTATGCGAACATGGGATATTGGGAGAATTAATTAAGATATAGGTATTGATAAAATGCCAAAGTTCAAAAGATATGTGTAGGCGGAATTTGGAATTAATGGGAACTAATGGAATGCTGGATGGAACTAATGGAATGCTGGATGCGTTCATAAATTGTTAAAGATTTTCTAGTTTTAGCAAATCGACAAGAATAATTGAGGAAAACATGTGATTGTTATGACTGATGATTTGAAGAATTTACTATCTATATTGAAGTGTTCTAGTAAAGGTTCTGATGTGATCTATGGAACATGGATAAAGTGATTTTATGCACTTTGGGACAAATATGATTCCATGGGCGGTATTATGATTGATGATTTGAAATTTGTTATACTGAGTGTGGCCTAAAAGCTTGGAGACATAAATAAATGAAATAGTTTGGAGATGTCTATGAATATGCAAATCGATAACTATTGAGTTATGTCGTGCAGTAGAATGATTTAAAAAGGATTCAGTGGCTGATTACTCCAAACTAAGCTAATGGTGCAATTCAAGGAATTGAACAAAGAAAAAAACAATTAATTAAATTAATTGCAGAAAAATCAAAAGTTAGGCAATAAAGTTATCAAATCTGGTGTATTATTGCGTATTACTAGTCGAACTGAAAAAAAAAGGGGCAAAAGAAAGTATTATTAGCTATGGGAATTTCAAAGGTGGTGTGCATCAAAACGGATTGGCAAAACCCGAAGTGAGGAAGTAGAAATTGTAAACCGTATCAAAGAACTGTAGATAACTCCATTTGTTGAGGAAAGTGATAGGTATAGTTCGAATTAAGAAAAATGGGTAATATTCATTACGGGAATTGTTAGTGAAAATGTAAGGAATGATCGAAGCTTTATGTTTTAGTAAGAGCGTATTGAAAGAGTGATTGAAAGGTTAGAATGGGAAAATCAAATGATCATAAGTAAATGGTTCGAGAAAGCATAAGAAACAATCGAAGTGTTATGTTCTGGTAAAAGTATTGTGGAAAAGCAATTGATGGTTAAACGATGACATGTGTGATTAACCAATAGGTGTTTTTGGATTTCATAGGGATATGAGATTGATCAGTAGTGCAAAGTGATTGTGGTATGACAATCATTATATTGGTGTCACCATTGAAAAGTGTACAAGGGTCTTTATTATGTGATCAGGCCAATAAAGGGATAGGTTAAGTAATTTCGATGGTGACATTAAGTTGAATTGATTCACACCGAGGTTATAAATCTCATGCGATTTGTGTTTTGATAATAACGAATCGATAGCGATAAAGGAAATATTTTGAAAGGTATGGCCTCGGCTAAAATGTACTTAGATGGAAATAAAGGTGTAGTTAAGAAAATTGAATTTGTGAGAAGTGGCCTCCATGCGATTTTGGTGTGAATAGAATTATGGATTGGCAAGTTAGGCTAAAACTTAAAAGATGATTCGGATTCACAAAGTGTTTCATAGATATTGTTCGAGTCGATATATATGTTATTGAGATTGAAAGTGGCTAATCATGCGTAATCATGGAAAGAAGTTTAAGATTGTTTTGATTTCGTCATGGATGAATTTGGTCGTGTAGTGAAATCGGTGGAAAGCAGAGGTATTAATCAAAAGACTCCCCCTTCTTCGATAAATCGTATATGAAATTTCGAGGACGAAATTTTTATTAGGAGGAGAATTGTAACATCCCATCTCCGATGGGAAGGGTATTTTAGTAAATTGGGACGGGGACGGGTTAGGAGTATTAAATTATAACGCGGCATGAACATATGTCATGCGACCTCTATAAATGATGAGTTTTGCACAGGCACATAGTCATACATGCATTCATGACATTTCCCGGCCTAAGTGTCTAATTGTGATCTTTCGTGAAATTGGTGTGATAATGAGATTTGGAAAAATTATTTGGAGTACGCCATAGAGTGTTTTACATTTTTACGGATTTATGGGAATTTTTCTGGAATTATTCGGAGAAGATTCCCGGACCGGCAAAATCGCCGGTAAATGGCCTAAAAGTGTTTTTGTTGTAGAAAGTGTGATTTTCGTGTTTGAAAAATTATTTGGAGTGGACTATCTTATGTTTTACAATTTTGGGCAATTTAGGTAATTTTCAAAAAAATGATTCGAGGGAAATTCCCGGACCGAAAAAAAAATCGCCAATTGGCGAACCGGTTGATTTTCGGTATCGAAAATTTTTATCCAATGGCACTATAATATTGGATACATTATTTTGGGATTGAAATTAGGGTCATTGGAGTTGATTGGGGTAAATTTTTGATCTGAATTATAAAAAATGAATATGTTGACTTTTCTTTGAAAATATGCACCAACCAAAACTTGCCAACATCTCCTTCATTTAATGCCTCCTTATCATGTTTCTTGGTATTGCCTATGCCCTCTCGGTGATGACTTAAAGAATGAAGGAATGAGATAAAAAGTGGCTTGTTTATGTCTCATCCACGAAATCTTCTTCTCTTCCCTTCATCGACTTTTCTCCATTTTCTTAGCTTAAATGGCTACTTTCCTCCAACCTTTCATGCTTACAAGCTTGTACTTTGCTATGATGATCACCATGCTTTGGATGGAAAAGAAGTAAAGAAGTAAAGTAGTTGGTAAATTAAAGACTTAATGAGGTGGAGTTGAAGCTTTGGGTAAGATGATTTTATTTATGGTTTTAGCTTGATTGTAATTGCATGTTGATGATGAATTGTGCATAGGAATTGAGGAATTATTGCTGCCAACTTTGTGTAAGAATATAGATAAATATTGTGTTGAGTTTGTGGCTGAATTGGAGGTGGAAATGAATGTATATTAATGTAGGTAAAGTGATAGAATGGAAGAGGATGAGGTATAGGTGAAATCTGGAAATTTTGGTGTTGAGCCTATTGTACTGTTTTGATCATAACTAATGGTATAGGTGAGTAAATGAGGTGAACTTTGTGCCCAATGAAACTTTCATATGTTAGCTACATTTTGTGTGAAATAGGTGTTGTCAAATTGTAACTCTAATAGGTTGAAATTTGGCATGGAAAGTTCTGTTTTATTGCCTGTGAACAGTACCCGAAACCATAACCTATGCGCTTTACTGATTTTTATAAATAAATTGAGATGGAATTAGGAGAATGGTCTTCATGGAAGTTGTAGCATATTGAGTTAGCTTTCCATTGCCACTGATCTTGCTAATTTTCGAGTTGTATATTGGGAGATATGAACTGATTCCTATGGACTGGTTTTGGGCATGTTGATGAAACCTAGCTTAAGTGTTGATTTTGTGAGCTTTCTGCTTGGGAGCAATTTTACCAATTTTGTGGACTGAATTGGTGTGAGTGATCTTCTGCAAAGTTGAATAGGAAGAAATTATCTTGAAAATGAGATATGGCATATAATTTTAGAGGTCAGAGTTGGGAGTTATGATTTTGCAAAACTGATCCTGCATTAGGTTAGGAATTGCTGATCATGGCAGTAACTTCCATAACAGTTTTGAAATTGTTAAAATCGAATTGGAGTTTGTGTTCTTCATGAAAATTGAAGTTTGAGATCTTATCTTTCAGGGATATAAGGTAATGATTTTTGTGACATTTGTGCTAAGAGAATTACTGTTTGAAACATCACTGTCCAGATTGGTTGATTTCAGAGGGCTGATGCTTTGGTGAATTGTTTGACCTAGTTAGTAAGTAAATTTGATTTTGAGTTGTTCATGAAAGTTGGAGATAACATTGTGAACTTACTGAGAATATTTATTGTGTTATTTTTGACTGAGGAAATGAGTAGTTACTGAATTTGCAAAGTATTGCACTGTTTGAGAGGTTTTGTGTAGACAGTAGCTTTGATGGGATATTTGACACCCTTAGGGGTGAAATTGATTTTTATGGTCTTCTTGAGAATTGTAGAGGGTTTCATGATCTTTCCAAGAAGCTATGGTTTGCATTTTTCTGAATTGTGTTCTAAGAATTATGGTTGTTGGAAATTTGGATTGAAAACAGGAAAAAAGGGCAAGGAAGTAGAGGAACCTCGCGAGGCGAGGTAAGTCAGCTCGGTCGCGAGGGCTACGCCTCGCCCTCGCGACGAGGCAAAATGAGTCTGCCTCGCGAGGGCGACGCCTCGCCCTCGCGACGAGGCAAAATGAGTCTGCCTCGCGAGGGCGACGCCCGCCCATGAGGCAGTTGCAATATGTATATATATTGTTTTTATTATTATTTGATTATTTGGTATTTGGTGATTCTTTTGCTCATAACTTTTCCGTCCGACATCCGATTGACCTGATTCTTGAGGCATCGGATTCGTGAAACATTGAATTTCATTTCATGGGAAATTGGGAATTTTTGGACGGAAAATTTACGTGGGTCCGGTTTATTGTTTTCTGGTCACTGTTTTATTTAATTGGGGACCTATAGAGGTCCGAATTGCGCACCGTCAGCGCCATTAGATTTCTAATTTTTAGACGGATTTTATTATGGGGAAATTTGGATTTAGGGCCGGAAAATTCATGAACATGCATATTTCACCTACATGTGCACAAATTGCATCAGAGTGACCCATTCTTTTCTATTTCTTATAGAGGCCCAGTGGAGCGTCGTCGGACCGACAGGCGAAACTTCCCAAGATTAGTTTCTAGTAATAGGTGAGTAACCTAGTTGGTTCCTCAACCTTTATGTGTTTAAGATTTTGCAATTATGCCATGTGGAGATAATGGGGGTTTATGTGTGTTTGATTTGATTGATTTGGACCATGGGTGTCTCAAATATTTGGAAACTTGTTATTGAAGTGCTATTTGTGTGTACTGTTTGTGAATAAGTACATTGGAGATCTCGGACTAAAGGTCCGAGGGAATGGGAAATAAATATTGAAGTGTTAAAATTGTCTGCTTTTGATATATTGGATGTGACTTTTAATATGATATGGTAGGATGCAATAAATTGTAAATGTATAGATCAAACAGGACGAAGGTCCGAAGAAACGAAAATTGGTCATCGAACTATAATCGATGTAAATGGAATTAGAGCATATGCATTCATGCATAATGGCATGATCGAGATAAAGGCGATTGTGGACCGGAAGCAAGACCGTATCGAGGCATATCACGCCTAACGTATATGAGAGCTTTCACCAACGCATGTGACCTCAGTCCAACGTATTGAGCCTCGGGCTCGATGTATCGAGGCTTCAAGCCCAATGTTTTCGAGCCAGCGGCTCAACGCAATGTGCCCATCATGGGACAAGCCAGCGCCAGATCACAACAACGTAATGAAAATGGAAAGGGTCTCATGTGCATTGCATATATGGTATGATTAAATGTGGATCGTATGAAAGGCGTCGCCTTACATTTGTGAATTGTGATTGTATGTGATAATTGGTAAATTGTGTGTTTATGCATGAATTGGGTGAACCATCGATGATGGTTTTTCACCGAGTTCGCAAACTCACCCAACATTGCATCTATTTTTCAGAAATGGAGAGTACCCGTTGGACACACGGAGTACGATATCGCTAGCAAGATAGAGTATCGGTCGGGATCGATCATCAGATTCCGCATTAGTGTATTAATTTGGTATTTGGTAGGCCCAATTGTTTACATGTAATTGTATAGAGTGACTCAAAGACTAATGAGTGCTAATAATGAGTGAAATTGTTTTATCAAGAAATGGTTAAAATGTTTTGTTATAATTGGGCCAAGTCAATGATTGCTTTGCGACTCTACCGCTTTTGAAAGAAAAGATAATGCCTAACGATATGAGAGCTTTCACCAACGCACAGACCTCGGGTCCAGCGTATTCGAGCCTCGGGCTCGATGTATCGTGGCTTCAAGCCCATGTTTTCGAGCCACCGGCTCAACGAATGTGCCCATCACCGGGACGAGCCAGCGCACGTCACAACAACGTAATGAAAATGGAAAGGGTCTCATGTGCATTGCATATATGGTATGATTAAATGTGGATCGTATGAAAGGCGATCGCCTTACATTTGTGGAATTGTGATTGTATGTGATAATTGGTAAATTGTGTGTTTATGCATGAATTGGGTGAACCATCGATGATGGTTTTCACCGAGTTCGCAAACTCACCCAACATTGCATCTATTTTTCAGAAATGGAGAGTACCCGTTGACACACGGAATACGATATCGCTAGCAAGACAGCAGTATCGGGTCGGGATCGATGTCGTCGTCAGATTCGCATTAGTGTATTCATTTGGTATTTAGTAGGCCCAATTGTTTACATGTAATTATATAGAGTAACCGAGCACCTTAATGAGTGCTAATAATGAGTGAAATTGTTTTATCGGTGAAATGGTTTAATATTTGAAAATGTTTTGTTATAATTGGGCCAAGTCAATGATTGCTTACAGACTCTCTTGCTTTTGAAAGAAAAGATAATGTCACGCGACTCTAATGTTTTTCAAAGAAAAAGAAAATGTCATACGATTTTTGGTTAACAAGGTAATGATCGTTTTAAGACGCCACCCTCATGGTCACGGCCCGGATATCACAATGGATATCGGGTTCGGGTCTCGTCGGGAGTGGGGTGCTACAAGGCCCAAGCCCAGACGCAAAATGACGCATGGGCCGATCGGCCCATCCCTTGCGGATTGACCTAATTTCTACAGGTAATAATCATATAAATTTATTACCTCATCATGAAAAAGGTATGATTTTCAAGAACCCTATTCTTCATTATTCACTAGCCACCAAAACTCTCACAAAAACACTGACTTGAGCGACGGAGGGGCCTACCGGAAATCAACCCCAGACGTGCCTTTATTGTTTTGTAGGTATTTTCCAACCAGAACCAACCAATCTCATGGATCCAAGTGGCAGCGTCTAGCTCCACCAAAATCCGACAGAACCACATTACATAGTTAAAAAAAGCGTTCTATTCCATAGGAATTCTCATTTGGAATCCTTTTTTAATGCATATTTGGAGTACTTAGAAGATTATAAAATTGGACAGAAAATCTCCGGTTCTCTTTCTGACCAGAATGCTCCTCTAGGAAACACCAAAGCTAGTCCACGTGGACTCCTCAGTTATGCGTAAGACTTGTCTGTACCTCCTCCACTACTTCGCTAGGCCTTCGTGTTACTGCGTATCAAACCCTTTTTTTTTCCTTTGTTCAATTCTTCCCGCACTGTTATTTTTGCCCAAAGACAAAAATATGTAGGATTTCTTTCAATGACCTGTAGATTTTCTTTGCTATTTCAATTTATGTCTCTTTAACATTTTATTTATTAGACAACCTTAACTCTCTAGCCTCTACGTAGCAATTCTTCTTTTCACGTAAATTTTAGCGGATATTAAAAAACAGGACCTGTTCGGTTTAGAATAAATTAAGACTATATTTAATTGAACGTAAAATTTTTATTATCATCATTATCATATCAGTCTGAAATCTCGTAATAAAGTAAAATTTAAAGAGGTTTGATAATACACAACTTTACCTTTACATAATAAAGAGTTATTTTCGGACGTAAAATTTTTATCTTTTATCTAATTTCATTCTATTTTATTATAAAATTTCATCTTAAATAATAAAATAAAATAAAATTCTATTTTATTATAATATCCTCAATCAAACATAACAAAGTCTGAAAATACCAAATTTTTCGTACCTTTATTCTATTCTAAACTTATTTTTTCCCTTAAAATAAAGTCGTTTTATATATTACAACTTCATTGATTGCTCTGACAAGTACTAATCTTACTGCCTGATTGACCACGCCGCATACTTCTAAACATTACATTTTACTGTCTTGAGATTTGTTTTATATAAATGAATTGTGTTAAAAGCATCAACAAAGGATTACTTTGTTAAAACAGCAGTAACAATGGAGCTTAAACTTGCCTTAGACCTCATTATAGCTTGTATTAGTTTTTGCCTTATAGTCGATTGGTTGTAATTTAGTGATAAAATAATTAATAAAAACATTTTTATTTTTTATGTATTAATTATATTTAATGTTTTAATACTAAAATCAAATCTTTGGAATACTTAATATGTAATTAAAATTATGATGAGATCATAATTATAAAATTCAATTTACATTTACATATTATTCCTAAATGTTCCTAGTTGTAGTTTTATCAAGACGAGATATTGTTGAAACAGTAAAACTAGTACACATTATTTTTTCTTATAAAAAGTAATTGATCTCATAAATTAAAGTATGAAGATACATAAACCAATATGTGGGTAATTATTAGAGAATAAATCACTAAATCGACCTGACTATGAGAATCCCAAATAGAATATTACTTATATGTTTGTGGATTTCATCATAATGATAATTGTATAATTGATCCTTAGACTTGAGATTACCAATATATCTCATGTGAGAATTACGTGTTTTAATACTACTTATATATTGTCCTAGGATAATTCGGTCAGTAGTACTTGAATGCCGTAAAAACCATATGGAAATAGTTGAGTAAGTCAATAAATAATTCGTTACTCTAAAGTAACTAGAGAGAATGTCCCACTATTCTTGATTAGCAGTGATTTATGGAATTATCTAGGTATAGAGAATAGACATTTGAAAAGGTGTTTTCAATTTTCAAATATCAATTATAAATCAATTATTAATTAACAAGAACAAATGTGATTGGACGAAAAGAGTAGACACTATATCCATACTCTGTTTAATTGGAATATTGGATGACGAAAGAATTAAATTTTACATTATAACCATGTATGGACAAGTTAAGTTAAACCACTTTGACTTTTCTAATATTTGGGTGATTATGACATGTTGCTAGACATTAATCTTCAACTATGATTATAAATTATTTAATTAAAAATAAAGATAAATTAAAAGAAAATTTAATTTATGTAATTTCGATTATGAATTAGAATTAGAATTATAATTTATAATCATAACCAATATATTATGAACCTAATGGGTCACACATTAAAAGGCAGCTTGTGAAAGATAAATCAATTTAATTGAGTTGGACTTAATTATAAAGTTTGAGAAACTTTAGGGATCAAATATAAGATATTTGATTATATTAGAATTAAGTTAATTATAATTAAAATATGACTTTATTTGTAATTAAGGAAATTAATTTTAATAAAATTACAAAACCACTCTAATTATTTTTCTATTAAGGGGATGAAAAGAAAAATGAGCTAGTACTCTTACTTTTTTCCTCTAAAAGTGTTGAGAAGCTGGTTTGTGGATATCGGTCTAAGCTAAGCAATTGAACAGCTCATGGTTGACAATTCAAAAAAAGCTTTTAAAAGATTTCAATAGGAACATAAACACAGGACGCTTTCTTACTATTCGTATTTTATTTTATTCAAGTTAATCAGCTATAGGGATCCGTAAAAAAAATTTATTTTTTGCTACGTCCGTGATTCGATCACAGTTGGATTCTAACAACTTGTTGCTAAGGCTGACTCTTAATTCATCAAATTTGGTTTCAGTTTTGCTCAAACTATCTACCATGCTCTTTGTTATCAGTGTTGCATAAATCCAGTTGTGACATCAGGAATGTTTCTTCTGTTGGACATTCCTGAAGGCCCTAACAATTCTTTAAATTCTAATATTTATAATAAAATTTTGTTTAAATCAAAATATTTAATAATATTAAAAATCAGACTTTAACATTTTGAAAAACTAGACTTACAATTTGGTGTGGTTGGGTACGGTATCTTGTACGCTGAACCGCAACCACGCAAATTAGTATTGTCCGCTTTGGCCGGAGTTCGATCCCCTGACCTCACGATTTTGTTGCGTTGAGACGCACGCCTCTTACCATTGAGCTACGTCGAAGGAGCTTGAAAAGACGCTGAATTTTGTTAACTACAACTTTATAATCTAGTGTCGTGTTCCAGATAACATACAAAGTTTTACAGTGAAAGTATATAGCAAGGTCCGTTTATCACTTCCAGTTGGGATGACATGTTAATAAAGGTGTGGACCCTAATTAATTTCTCAATTTTTTTAAAAAATTATAAGACTATATTCACATTAGTAAAAACTATTACACCATTATAACAAGGTTCTTATAATTTATCAAAATTTTACTTATGCAATATTTTTATGGATAATTCACTACAAGAAAAATTAGTTTCAGCAACTATTATTAATGGTTACTAAAAGTAAGAAAATGGTCGTTAAAAGTTATAGCGACCAAAATCGGGTTGGTCACAGGTGGTCACTATAGGGTTGTTACTAAAAGTGCTCAGTGACGAGTTATTACGTTGGTCGTTAAAAATGCATTATTAACAACCATTTAAAATTGGTCACTAAAGGTAGAATTATTAGCGACCACATTTATACTTGCTAATGTAAAATTTCACGGTCACTGTAATGTTAGAATGGTTGCTATAGTTATGCATACTGCGACCAAATTATTTTTGTTGCTAAACAATAATCTTATAGCAACCAAGTCAATGGTTACTATATCTATTCACACTGCGACAAAATTATTTTTTTTGGTAAAAAATAATTTTATAGAAACCAAGTCAATGGTTACTATAGCTATTCATACTGCGACCAAATTATTTTTGTTGGTAAAAAAATCTTATAGCAACCAAGTCATTGGTTGTAGTTTTATTTATCTGGTTGCAACAAATGGTGTATCAATTTTCTTTTAGTAACCATGTTGTGACAGCATGATGTTGTTGCTAAAAATTTACTTTTAGCAACCGAATAATTTGTTGCTATAGTTTTAATATCGTCACAAATTGTATTATATTTACTATAATTTAGCAACAAAAAATTAATTGTCGGTCACTAAAGTGTATGTGTTTGCCACCAAAACTTGGTCACAAAAATAATTTGGATGGTTCCTAATATATACCTGCCAGTAACCAAAATTGATTGCAAAAATAATTCAAATTGGTCGCTAAAATTTATGCAATAGAAACCAAATAAATACGTGGTTGGAGAAAATTATTTCAATTAGGCCACAATACTCATTCCAAGTGAACTCCAAATATTCCCGCACGATACCTTAACAACCTAATAAATTGATATCAATTTCGTATTGACCAAAATAATCACCTTTAGGTCACTCATTATAACTATTAGGCACATTTGATAGACATAATACAAGATTAAAGTGTCAAACAAATCTACTTAGATAACATTTTCTAAACCAAGAGTAAATACATTGACAATAAATTATCACATTCCGATCATAGTAGGCCTCTCTGTTGAGACATCCCATGCCAAAAATGTACCACATCTATCACCAACAAAAATCCATTGCAATGTGGGGTGAAAAGCAAGTGCGCCAGCACCAAGGAGCTTAATGGTATTATCAACTAAAATACAAAACAAACAGATGGTGTCAGTAAAACACTATCAATCAATTGGTTCAAGTAAAATGCCACATCTGAGTGCAGTTTGAATCAACTAGAGCTGACATTTCAAAATTCGGGAGAAACGTTTTATCAATCAATCTGCCTCAAATTCAAAAACATAACTACTAATCAATGGCAGTCATAAGTAATTTGCATGACCTCCTTGCAGAGATAAACAATTCTTTTTCAGTCCTTTTACCTTTAACTTTCATTTTTTAACTTCTACAGTTGAGATAAAATCAAATAATTCATTCTGTCAAACTCCATCAGGAATTAAAAAAAATAGCTTGTCAACCATATTACTTTTTCATATTTCTTTATTTCTTTTCTCTTAGTTAACGATTTTTCCAATGAATTCCTGTCACTAAAACTCTGATGACAAAGTTTGTTACACTGAACACTTTGTTGTTATATTTTAAATAGCAAGAAGAGTTCATTGGGAGAAGTTAAAGTACTGCAATAGAATTATATCATAAAATAGGAATTGAAATGTAATGGCAAGAACATTTCATTCAAGAGGGAGGAAGAAGCAAAATTGGAATAATCCAAAATTAGACAGTGAGGTCGTGTAACAAAGAACCCATCTTTCAAGGCTACTTGAAAAGAGCCTAGTACCATCAGCAACTAGGTGAAATTGGGAGAAGGATTTAGATATTATTGTGGTTCAATTCATGTGCAGTCAATTTTGTATTCATACAATTTATTTCATAATCTACTACAAACATTATCATTAACCACCTCGCACAATTGCGCTGCATCTAGAGTAATAATTTGATTCCATCATTCCCTTTTATTAAGTGTCTCTTAATATTCCTACAAGTAACAAAAGAATTCCATCTTACTATGTTTTTAATAAAAGTGTTTTCCTCATTGATATCTTAAAAGGACATATTTATCTTCCAAATGTAATAAACACTCCCAGCTGCATGGCTAACCAAGGATGTCCTAAGCATAAGGACAATTATTAAATTGCTGATTAGTGATTATCTTTGTCAAGAAGAAAAAGAAGTGTTCGACACCTCATAAAATATCGATCGAGAACCATAAATTAGACTGAATCGGATAAAAACATAGTTGATTCCATAAAACTCAAAGAAGAGATACACGAAAACAAACATAAAAACACATTAGAAACAAGCATTACCAAGACCGGAAGGCGTGGATGACAAGCAAGATGTACAATTAGCTTTATTATGTCTGTTTTTATTTTTGTTGGCGGCCTCTCCCCTTCAATAGTTCCAACAACTGCAACAAAACATTATGCCATTAGAATCAAAATAACTACAAATACATAAAAAATACACATACCGACATGTATGCTACAAAATGTGCATATGAATAAGAACCTGCAAAAGAATCACGTTGCTGTCAATTTCAATAAACTCAAGAAACAATATTAAAAATAAAAACCGAAAAACTATAGATAATTGAATTTGGTGGAAGAAAAAAACCTATTCAATCTTACCTATTACACATCAATCTAAGTCACTATCATCATAAGCTTGAGATGCAACTTCATCTTCGCTACTCCAATACTCATCAAAAGTGTCATCTTCTTCATCATGATCTTCTTCAGCATCATCATTATCATCAACAAGTGAGTGTACTATTTTTTTAGCAATTTCAATCTCTAAAGGAACTTCATCATTTCGGGCTACTAACCCAACCTCTTGAGCACTATCTAAAACTTCTATATCAATACAATTTTCTTGTTGATATGCATCACTGACATTAGGTTCATTTCCATCAGTAAACTGGAGAAGGGATGGGTCAATCAGATGTCGGTGTTGAGCAATTTGAACTACTTTCTAATTTCCCCTAGTTTTGTATCATTCACATAGAATACTTGATTCACTTGATTAGCTAACACATAAGGTTCATTCTCATACCATAATCTACTCACGTTTATGCTCGTAAACTCACTGTCTATCTTTTCTGGTTTATTCCGATCTAAGTCAAACCATTTACAATTGAATAACGCACATCGAAAGCCACTAACATAACTCAACTTAATTACGTCTTCTAGCACTCCGTAAAACTTAACCATTTTTCCCTTATGTATAGATTCTGTACATACCCCACTATTTTGTGTTACACGTCGACAATCCCTTTTTTTTGTTAGGTACTTAACTCCTTCTACTATGCACCCACTACATTTACTAATACGATAGTCAGGTCCTGATGCAAGCGCAAAAAGCTCATCCATAGCTTCAACCGATTTTATATGTCGATGCTCTTGAATCTAATTTTAATACAACAATACAAATTATAAAATATTACAATTAAGAAAATAATTTCTAACAAAACAACATTTCGAAGAAGATTGGAAATCTTACCCGACTCTTAAACCATGAAGCGAATTCTTTCTTGTGAATCGCCATCCAACCAATAGGGTTTTCACGTTGAAGTATTTCTTCGTGCTCTTTGAACAACAAAAAAATTATGAATTAGTATTACATTAATAATGATATTATAATGTAAAAAAATAACCATTGTTACCTCAAATATGGCTGTATCTCCACACAATTATTCAATACAAACCAATGTAATTCACTATATTGTTGAGAGGTCATTTGAACAAAATCTGTTTCTCCAAAAGTTCAAATTTTACTTCTAAATACAGATAATATTGCATTTGGATGTTCCTCACCATTGTAATTTCTTTCTTCCCTGTTGTATTTCGTCTCAATTCCATGAAGATATAATGAGCAAAAACTTAAGCACTCCTTCATAATATAAGCCTCTGCAATTGAACCTTCAGGACGAGCTCTATTTCGAATCATCCCTTTTAGACTACTAAGAAACCTATATTTAAAGCAGAATCAATATAGACAAAAAAAAAACTACAAAGATAAAAAGATTCTATTAACAATACATGTTTAATCAAAAATAATATATATATTTTTACCTTTCAATAGGATACATCCACCTATAATGAACAGGACCTCCAATCTTCGCTTCTTGTGCCAAATGAACTGCTAGGTGAACCATAACGTCAAAAAAAGCAGGTGGAAAGATCATCTCTAACTTGTATAATATGACGGGAATCTTTTTTTCCAAATTGTCAAGCACATCCAATTTAAGTTTTCTAGAACACAACTGTCTGAAAAAACTTGCCAACTCAGTAATGGCATCAAGAACTTCTTTATGTAAATATCCATGCATTCCTACGGGAAGCAAACGTTGTAACAAAACATGGCAGTCATGACTTTTCAATCCTGCGATCTTGCCATCCTTGATATTCACACATCTAGAGATATTTGCAGCATATCCATCTGGAAATTTGACTGTCTTCAAGAATTCTCGAAACCCTTTATTCTGCTTCTGGGATAAAGTATAAAGTGCACGTGGCTTTAAGTATTTGACTTTACCTTCTTTGTTTGCTTTGGCATTTTTTACTGGTTTCAAGTGCAACTCACTTCTTATACCCATATCTTCCAAATCTAAACAAACTTTTTTAGTGTCCTTCGATTTACCATCAATGTCTAGTATTGTCCCCAACAAATTATCACATATATTCTTCTCAATATGCATTACATCCAGATTATGCCGCAACATGAGGTTCGACCAATATGGTAACTCAAAAAATATGCTCTTTTTGTTCCAACATGGTTTCTGAGATGAATCTTTTCTCTTTTTATCTTTAGAATGCTTACCAAGTACGACATTTTCTACTTCTTTTAATTGGATCAAAATCTGGTCATTGGACAGCTCCACGGGCTTTGACCTAAATTCAGTCTTCCCATTGAATTTTAGACTTTTTCGGTACGGATGATAACGTGGCAAGTACCTTCTATGATCCATATAACAAATCTTGCTTCTCAATCTTCGTGAAGGAGTATTTAAACTACATCTTGGACAAGCACAATACTCCTTTTTCTGATGTCCAGATACATCACCTAATGCAGGGAGATCATTTATTATCCATAAGATTGTTGCATGTAAACGAAAACACTCTCCAGTTCTAGCATCACGTGTCCTCACTCCAGATTCCCATAATTCTTTAAGCTCATCTACCAAAGGTCTTAGGTATACATCAATATCTTTTCCAGGTGATCGAGGACCGGGAATCAAAAGTGACACCATCAGATATGGTTCTTTCATGCACTGCCAAGGTGGTAAGTTGTATGCCATTAAAATCACTGGCCATATGCTATAAGAATTATTCATGTTGCCAAAAGGGTTAAATACATCAGTAGCCAACCCTAGTCATATATTGCGAGGATCCTCATCAAACCAAGGATATTGTTTGTTAAGATCTTTCCAAACTTCAGAGTCTGCCGGATGGATCATTGTGCCAACCTCTTCAACTTTTCCATCGTTATGTCACCTCATATCAGAAGCCGTCTTTCTTGACATATACAGTTTTTGTAACCTTGGTTTTAGTGGAAAATAGCGCAATACTTTGTGAGGAATCAACTTCCCTTTGCCATCATTGACCTTCCATCTAGACTCTTTGCACACTGGACAACTATTTGAACTCTCATTCTCTTTCCAAAAGAGAATGCAATCATTTTTACATGCATGAATAATCTCATAACCTAAACTGATGTCTTTTAATAATTTCCTTGCTTCATAAAATGAATGAGGAATAATATCACCATCTGGTAAATATTCCTTAAACAAATTAACAATCATATCATAGCATTTATTAGTCATCTTGTTCAAAACTTTAATGTGAAGCAACTTAACAAGAAAAGATAGCAATGATTTGGAGCAACCGGGATATAACTTGCGTTGCGTATCACCCAACAATCTCTGAAAATTTTCCACTTCATCATCTAGTAGCACATCTGGCTGATTAATATCTACATTATCATAATAATCCCATGCATTTTCATTTTCAGCACCAAAAACCAAATCTTGCAACAACTCCTCCTCCTCAAATGTTTCATCCGTATAACCATGAATGGTATCATCATCACTATATGGATTTGGGGTTTCGCTATGGTGTATCCATTCAGTATAATAGATGTCTATTCCATTAGTGAGTAAATGAAATTTCACCAAATGAGGTGGTTGTAATTTAAAATTCAAGCACTCTCCACATGGACAAGGCATATCCTTTCTCTGTCCAAGATTATCTAAAGCAAATCTCATGATTATTTGATTGCAGATTGTTTGATTATTTGATTGCAGATTGTCCAAGATTATCAAGATTAATTGATTGCAGATTGTGCCTCTCAATAACCTGTGTCACACTTTAGCAAAAAAAATGTTGGCCATCATTTACACTGTAACTCTTCTTAGGAAGAGAACTTCGAAGAACTGTAGGTATACTTTTACAGTTTAGAAGACTCAATCTTGATATACGTCTATCATGCTAAATTCATTTATTGAGAAATTTAAACCTCTTTTTAATTTCCTAATCAGTGGACAACTAACAAATTAGCTTTGCTTACAAATTTCAAGAATCAAAATTAAATAACTACCCATTCCAAATCATTCTAATATTCTATCAGAAACTTCATTGCAAGTACAAGACATAATATATACCTGTGTATGACCTTAATAAGTTTAAGAATTTTAATAAATAGTTGCATCACATAAGCAACTACTTTTCCACAAAATTCCACCTTGTCATTGCTCAAATACACGTGCAGGAGATCGTGAAAGTGACTTCTCATCCCGCCAAATATTTATAAAATCAATTAACCAAACAATCGATTTCGTAAAGATAACTAACCAGAAGGTGATGGAAACAGAGAATGAGAGCAGTTTAAGAAAGGCGTCAACACCAGGCGATGGTTATCTGATATGAGAAATTGGTAGAAATTGGAATTAGGGATTTGACGGAATGAAATTGGAATTAGGCGATGGTTATCTTGTTATTTAATTACCCTAAAAGTAAAAACTTTAAATAAATGTTTTGAATGTTGTTATTTGATTGACATAGGTTGAAAAAATTTGAAAGATATACGCACCTTTTTGTGCGTTCAGGTGTCTTCGTACTGCTACTGATCCCTTCCCGCGTATGTCGAGCCTCCTTGCGCGTCCAGTCTCCCAACGTGAGATCCTCGTGTGCATTGAAGTCGTGGCTACTGCGTGCGTCCTTCACTTCGTTGCTGCTAGTCTTCCTTCTACGTGAGATATAGGAGCTGCCAATTAAAAACCCAAACATCAAAAACGTCTTCTGTCGTCCTCTCCACTGCCATTTTGTTCTTCCCAGCTGTGCTACGTCGTTTCCTGCTTGTGGACTTATTGTTGTGATGTCTTCTTTTCTTTCATGAGTTGATGGCGTTGTCTTTTTTCTTTTCACTAGCAGCGGCATCTTTGAGGTCTAATTTGAAGCAAAATTTCTTGTTTTTTTGTGAAAAAATCAAAAAATAAAATAATTAGAAAATTTAATGAAAATAAATAAATTAGCTTTAAAATGCCACTAAAATAAATGAATGAATGTATAAAATAAATATAAATATGACCTAAATATTTATATAAATTGGACTAAACGGTTATCTTCAGATGGTGGGTTGGAATTGACGTTTAGGCCCGTTAGAAAGAATGTTATGAATAATAATAAATATTTTTAATAATATTAATACATTTATTAATAAAAACTAATATCGATAAAAGCTGCATAATCAATTATAATAATAAATTTAATAATAATAAGCAATTGTGCCTTTAATTAAAAAACAGCAAATGTGCTTCAATTTGCTTTAGAAAATTTTGTCTTTTTGATCTGAAAAATATATCAATAAATCCAACTTAGTAGTCAACACAAATTAAACACAAAGTGAGCATTTTATCATAAAAATAGGATTGAAATCACATGTGAATACATAAAAAAATATAAGAACATTCAATCCTATCAAGCAACGCAACAACCCTCCAAGAACAAGCTGTCAAGAGCAAGACTAGAGAAGGAGGATGAAATCACTTTTTAATACGGAAAGAAATGGTTTTTAAAATTTTTTAAAAATTGAACTAAAAATTAAATCAATAAGATAAAAAGTTTAAGGTTTAAAGATTTAACTGATATTGGATCATTATAAAACAGGTATATAATAAAGATCGAATAACATTAAATAATTTGAAATATGATTTAAAAAGGAGATAATGTTTATTAACTGAAGTTTAATTAAAAAAGACTGTTAAATAAAAATTAACTGGTTTAATTTAGTTCTCTGACTTTTTGTCGTTTACTATTAGGATCCACTAGGTGATTATTACATCGATTACTATTAAATTATAACCTTTTTTAGTAATATAATTCAACAAGTGAGATATCACTTTCTTCCACTTAGAGACTTGGAGTCACATCAACAATCGTCGAGGTATAACAAAGGTGGACTGTACTATTCACTGTATATAAATCTATAATTAGTCACGCCAACAATTTGTCCTTAAATTGCTATATTTTATAAATAATGGTCCTTAAATTGCCACAAAAAAGGATGGTCCTATTTTGCCATTTGTCAATTGTTATAGGACCAAATTTGCAATAACGTCATATTTTATTCATTAAAACTAAAGTGTATTTCAATTATGAGTTTTATAATATTAAATACTAATAAATTAATAGATATGGCCTATTTTATTGTCTTTATTGCAAATTTTGTCCCATAACTATTGGCAAATGGCAAAATAGACCATCTCGCCTTTTTTGGTAATTTAAGGACTACTTCTTTTTAAATATTGCAATTTAAGGACCATTGTTTTTTAAATATAGTAATTTCAAGACCACTGCTTTTTAAATATAGCAATTTAAGGACATATTTAATCGAAATAAAATCTAAAACCATCTGTTGTGTGGTATTTTGCATTCAAGTACACGGTCCTCTTGGTTAAAGATAATTTCCTTACATTATTGTATATTATCAAATATTTTAAAGAATTTATATACTTGAATCAAATAACTTTCAATTAATGATGAAAAATAAATAAAATAAAAATTTAATTATATTCTAAATATTAGTAATGACATTAATAGGTAAAAATAGTAATAATAAATTTATATTACACTTAATATTAATTTCAATAATCAAAATTAAATATATTTGATATTATAAGTTATGGTACCAAATTTAAAAAATCGATCAAGATGATTTTAAAATTGAATTATGATAAAATTATGGTATCAAACCGACATTAACCTAGAGATTTATTATGATTTTTACTTATGTTATTTTCTCATTAAATTTAGTTTAAGATTCTTAATTAATCATTTTAATTTAGGATCCAAGCTTAATTTAGATTAAAATTGGATCAAATATTTTGGGCATATTGAGATTTTGGCCAAAAATTTTAGCCTTTTAGAAAGCCTTTCTCCTAATCTCGCAAGGGTGAGTTCTCACCCTCGCAAGACCAACTACAGCATATCCAAACAAGACAAGAGACAACTTAGTTGCTTGAGATGAAGCCAGAGTTAGTGGTAAGAATAGATAAGCTTGTAAGAAAAGAATTTTGAAAACTAGAGAGAGCCACTGTGTCTTGTGCAAAAACAAATTTATTGTGTAATGTCATGTTCATCATTCCACACACTGCAATAACAATAATAATAATAATAATAATAATAATAATAATAATAATAATAATAATAATAATAATAATAATAATAATAATAATAATAATAATAATAATAATAATAATAAATATTAATAAGGAATTTAATAATAATAATAAATTTTATAAATACTGCACACAATAAATTTAATAATAATATTTAGCAATAATTATAATAATAGAAATAAAATTAATTAGTAAATTTATGAATATAATAATAATAGTAATAATAATAATAATAATAATAATAATAATAATAATAATAAGAATAATAATAATAATAATAAAGAATTTAATAATAATAATAATAAATTTCATAAATACTCTGCAATAAATTTAATAATAATATTTAACAGTAATTATAATAATGGAAATAAAATTAATTAGTAAATTTTTAATAATAATAATAATACAAATAAATACACTTTATAATAATAAGGAATTTCATAATCTTATGAATAATAATAAACATTTTAATAATAATATTACATTTGTTAATAAAACTAATATATAGTAAAATCTGCCTAAATCAATAATAATAAATTATTAATAATATTATTAATAATAATTAAATTAATAATGTTATTATTATGATTAATATTATTATATTAATCAAACATAAAAATATAATTTAAATATAAAAAAATGACACAGAAAATAAATTGCCTAGCTATAATTCCTCTACCCTTTCTTAAATTGTGCTTATGCCCCCAGATCCTTTCTTCTAGTTTCTTCTCCCAATTATAACCACACACCGTTTAGGCCTTGAAGTAACGACGAAAAGAGATGGTGGAGGAGGAGCATGAGGTCTACGGCGGAGAGATCCCCGACGTCGACAGTAATATGGACCCTAACAACGCTGATGTCGACACGCCGCCGCCGTTGATGACGTTGTTAAGGTCCCTCCCCTCCCCTCAACCCTAATGATTGAAACCGATTATAAGTTTTTCGTGTTAATTGGCCCGCTTCTTTATGGTGCAGGAGTTGGATGAGATGAAGAAGAGATTGAAGGAGATGGAGGAAGAAGCTGCTGCTCTTCGCGAAATGCAAGCTAAGGTCGAGAAGGAAATGGGTTCTGTTCAAGGTTTAATGAATTTGGTTTTCCTTTTGTTACACATCAATTGTTTACGTTTTGGAATGATCCTCTATATAGCTTATGTTTCAGCTCTAATTTTAGCTTGAAATACCTTTTGATTGTCCTCGTGTTTAAACTTTTTTCCAATGGTAAAGTTGGTAGGCTTGTTTGAAACTTTTGCTTGATTCTAAATATTGTTTGTTTTTTGTTGATCTCTTGTTTATGTACAGACCCAGCCAATGCATCTACTAATGAAGCAAACAGGGAGGTAGCTGATACTCGCTCCGTGTTTGTTGGCAACGTGAAGAGTTTACAGAACTTAACACTATTTTCTTTTTTTTCTTTTTATTTTGGCGCTAGATTTTTTTATTTTGGCGCTTTTTTGTATATTTTGTGCCCCTACTTATCTTTACCTCATACCCCAATTCTTTTATATCCTAACCACATGCACGTTCCCCTGTTCGACCCGATCTTTCTCCACCAACTCTTAGTTCTTCTGTGTTCTCTGTTTCTCTCCCACACTCTTGATTTCCCTGTTTTGGTATGTATATCTTCCTCTTGCATATCTGTGCACACATAAAAAAATTGTATTGATAATTCTTTGATTCCCCTGTTATTTGGATGTACTGATAATTATGAAAAATATGAACTTTTCCTCTTGTTTGAAGTGGTGGTATGTCGAGAAAAGGGTCAGGGTATTCGGAGGAGGGTCATATAGTGAATGTATCTCCTCTTTCTTTAATTGAAAAAGACAAGAAGATATTGTAGGTAAAAGGTAAGACACGACAAGAACAAAGCTTCAACACATGGATTTTTGTTGATCGTATATTGATGTTGTTCGGACAAACATCGAGGTACGTTTGTTTTCATGTTCTGATCCATAGATTGTAGTTGGGAGACTCTTAGTTCAGTATAACCTAACTGAAAATGAGCAATTTTGTTTGGAGTAGTTTTATATCAACATTTCTAAGAACCTCAACACGCAGCCGGCGCAGCAACCCTTTTATTGATCTCTAAGTGTTTCTTTTCTACCTCACTGCCTGAAAGATCACAACCTAGAATTATTGTTACGAATACTTGATACATCACCAGCGATTCTCCCTTGAGTTTGCTTTAAAAATCCCAAATTCAACAACCAAATATGTTAAAGACCCATAAAACTGTCATTCTTTGCTTTCTTATATGGAGGAAATCGAGTTTTCTAATACCCAAATTCAGAGCATTATTGAAAGGATGCCCACTATTCTTTCTACAAAACTTGAGCAAACCGTTAAGTTATTGAAGTCTTCTAGGTGGATTTTGAGTCATGACTTTAGGAAGGCAATGGTAGCCAATGTCGAATTCTTGAAGAGTTGCGAGATTAATTATTCGCAGATTGTTGCTTGTATAATCCACTATCCTCATTGCTTGTTGTCTAAACTAGAGACTATTTAGCATTACTTTACAAAGTTCGAGAAAATGGGCTTAGATACAAAATCGATGTTTTTATGTGCCATTAGGGTACTGTCTTCAATGACTTGGGTATTTCTTTTGTTGTTGATCACCCAGAGCTGCTTACTAGCTTACTTTTAGCATTGAGCAGAGGCTAAAACCCCATATAGAGGTTATTAAGGTTCTGGAAAGTAAGAATCTCCTTCCTCGTAAACCCTGTTTCTATGCAATTTTTAAGATGACCCTATCGAAAGTCGTTGACTAGTATGTGGACCCTTATTTATGTGAACTTGGCCTCTCAACATGTCAATATAAGGGGCCAGTGATTAAAAACCAATGAAATCTGCATTGGTCTAGAATATTTAGCTTTGAAGGGAAGGTGTTGTATGGCTAAATATCTTAAGGAAAACTATAAGATCACATTCACTCCCTCACCGTGTAATGCAATAGAGTTCTTCATTTTTCTTGTTGTATGCTAAACAACGATTGAAGATGAGTGCTTTTCGTAGCTATTTTCTTCCTGCGTGTTTTTTACGACTGGAGATTGTGCATAAGTCTTTTCTTATTTTTTACCGTTAGTTACACTCACCTTTGCCATTACAAGTCTTCCGTTGGTAGTCCAGGTTATAATTGTGCTAGGCCTTCGTGTTTATGTTGAACCAAATTGGTTTTTTTTTTCAATTCACTTAGTGAAATTCATTCCTACTTATTTAATGGATAGCTAATACCTATTGTATTTTTTTACAAGATCGAAAATGAGTACAATACTAAAACATAAAAAAGAGCTATTAAGTGCGACGGCAACAGCTAACAGTACAATCGACCAGAAATGTAAATTGTTGTTGTCTAATGCTTTGGCAGCAGTGAATGACTCGAATGATGGCCCAACTGAGTATTCTTTACCCCGAAATTTAGACGGTAATAATTTTATTTGAATTTGATTTTAGTTGTAATTGTTTTGTATGCTTGTTTATGTTAATATTGGGTTTTCAATGTTGTAGTGTCAAATAAATATAAGAGGGTGGCTTTTCCTTTGAAAAAAAACCTTTAGCAATATAAACATTTCAAGTTCGAGAACTAGACAGACAATGATACATAATAATAATAAAGATCAAGGTAATTTATCTTCCATTTTTAAATATTTTAAAGTTAAATATTTTTTTTACAAGTAAAACTCTATTGATATTTTTACCATTACAGTGTCAATGGAAGAATTCGAAGGGCAATCTACCCCTCATCCACCAAATGAGAGTATCATATCAGATGTTAGAGGTAATATTTAATAAATTTTTCTTTTTATATTGCACTTATTATTATGTATTTCATAATGATTTTTTAATAGATCCCTCAACGGAGACTATTGACAAAATATTTGATGCTAGTAATGATAATATTAAATTTAATAAAGTTTATTACATTTTTATTAGTATGTTGTTATTAGCAATTAATGATTAACTTCAATTTTTTCTTAACTAAGATGAGGTAAGTAGAAAACGAGGTCGTGGTCTTACTAGAGAGTTAAACACCCAAAAGTATACACGTAAATGTGGGGAAAAACCTAAAATTATTATTCCTAAGGGAATTAACAAGCCCGTTAGGGAGAATAGTTCTAAACATGCAACTCAGATTGGGGTTTTGATTAGACTGGAAGCCCCAATACAAGTTGAGGGCTGGGCAAACATTCCAAATAAGAAAAAAGAAGATCTTTTCAGAAAGTTGGTTGTAAGTTTTTTTCTTTTTTCTATTCACTTTAATAATATTTTGTTCTAATTTTTTTGATATAATATAATGTAACATATCTCTATTTTTCTCAAAGTAGAATAAGCTAAGTTATGAAGTGGATGAGCCCCATGTTGTTCAGTGCATATGGAAATCGTTTGCTAGGCAATATTCCACTTTTCGATCTAATGCTCGTAGATATTTTCAAAAAATTAAAGATGAAGGTGGTCTGGCGTTGACGAAACAAAGTGTTTATGAAAGACTTTCTACTCGTCTTAATGATTGGCTTTAGTTGTGTGACTTTTGGGAGACATAAAAATTTAAGGTATATATTATCATTTTATTTAAATTTAGAATTTATAATAAATGCACTTGAATTTTATTTATAGATTATTTAAGAAATTTTGTATAATAATTCTAAACTATTTGATGTGTTGTAGAAAATCTCAGTGACTCAATCCAACAATAGAAAAAAATGAAACACAATCACAAATTGGGGACGAAATCTCGTGCAGCACATCAATACGAGCATATAATTACTTACTTCATTCATTTTTCCTTTTTTGACAAAATTATATAAATAATTTTTTATTTACAATTCTATGTTACAGAATTTGGACGATATTGATATGTACGACTCACGAGGCTTAATTTTACAATCCTAAAGTGGGATGGGCTGATGAAGAGGTCGAGGCGAACTGTGTAAGTTATATTTTATGTTTATTTTCTTTGGAATAACTGTAAGTATCTCGTTGAACAACCGGTGCAACTCCATTGATAAAGCCGAATGAGACAATTTCTAATATTTCTTTTGCAAAAAATTGGATATAGATTCTTTGCTACAACCTCATTTAGATTATGTATCATCGTTATATTTAAAATGAACAAATTTTCTGATTTTTGTATAACAGGTTGAAATGAAAAAATTGCGAGAAGAACAAGAAAATTTACCGGAGGATGTTCCTCGTATGAGTGCAGAACAAATCTGCATCCAAGTGCTAGGAGAAAATTCTATGTATGCCAAATCAAAAGGCCTATGTTAAAAAATCTAATCATGGTTCTACTTTCGAGACATCACCAAATCGAGTACGATTAGAAGAGGAGTTGGCATCTACACAAGAGGAATTGGAGAGTACAAAGGCTGAGTTAGCTCTACAAAAAATAACTGTTGAAGCCGTGATGAAATGCGTTGAAAAGATGACAAGCAGAAGTTTTTCTGAAATTATTAATCAATCTGATTGGTAAGTGTTTTTTCATATCCAAACGTGTTTAATAGAAGTTTGGCATATTTATTAATTATTTTTCTTTTATTATGTTAACTTTTTCTTCCATCTTTTACTAAGATGGAAGTTAGTTGATTATATAAATTAATTATTTTGGTTATTTATGCTTTTTTTTAATGCAGATGTAATGTGAAGTTGGGACTTGGCAGCCGTTTAATGGACTACTTTTTTATTTGTTATTATTATTTTGGTTTGTTTATTGGATCAATGAAAGGAAAGTAGATTGAAAGAAATTCATGTTGAGAGAAGATTTAAATATGTTAGGACTCATATGACAGTAATATGCTATTTTCTATTGTTAGCTTTCAGGATTCTCTTTACACTTAATCTCGTTCAGACATTGATTAAAACTTTTTTAAAATTCGTGGTTCATATTTATAATTCATCTATATCGTATTGGAAATTTTGACAAGAACATATGTTTGGGTCTATATATGTTTCCCATTTTGCATATACTAATATAATTCATTTTTTCCCCTTTGTTCCTTGGAGAGAGGTATTGACGCTAGTGACATTGACCCAAAATTGATGTTCTTTATAATCCCATATATTTAATGTTATTCCCACAAAAGTCACAATATATTGGCTTTCATTTTCGGTTTTTGAGCTTTTAGCATCTCTTGCTAGATTTAACATTTCAAGTTAGATTGTAAACTAAAAATTTATGTTTAACTTTTGATTTTTAAATGAAAAGATATTGAAAGTAATATGTCTATATTTCGTACTAAATAAAATTTCACTAATTTAATTAACTAAAGGTAAATGAAATATTAAATTACCAAACATTACCAAACAATAATTTTTATTAGATAACTTCTTTCCTCAAATGAAAATATATTTTGAATTATAAAATTAATATAAATTAAATTATAATGATTAATTATTATAAGAATGAACCTTTAAACTAATTTAAACTATATGGACCGAATCTAAAGAGCTCTTTTCATCTTTTCTAAGTGATCATTATTTTGTTGCTATAAATACTTCTTTAATAATCATATAATGTGGTTGCTGTAAAGAATTCATGTAAATTTAGCAACCAAATTTATTAGCTACTAATGGAAAATTTGAAATACTTGGAGTGACCGCTCAATAGTTGGTTGTTAATAATAATTCTCTATAGCGACCATTAAAGTTGTCGCTAAAATTGTTAAGTTTGATCGTTATATTATTATCCATGAATTGTAAGTTTTAGTGACCATCTATAGCCAACAAGTATTGATTGTTCGATAAAAAATATACGTAACTTATATATTGCAACCAAATAATTTTTGGTTGCAAAATGTATATAATTAGCAACCATTTTACTATGGTTGCTGAGAATTTGGTTATGTAAATTTAGCAACCAAATTTATTGGTTGTTGATGAAAAATTTGAAATACTTGTAGTGACCACTCAATAGTTGGTTGTAAATTTGGTTGTTAATAATAATTTTCTATAGCGACCATTAAAGTTGTCGCTAAAATTGTTAAGTTTGGTCGTTATATTATTATCTATGAATTGTAAGTTTTAGTGACCATCTATAGCCACCAAGTATTGATTGGTCGGTAAAAAATATACGTAACATATATATTGCAACCAAGTAATTTTTGGTTGCAAAATGTATATAATTAGCAATTATTTTACTATGGTTGCTGAGAATTTGGTTACTAAAACTAAATTTTCTTGTAGTGATTGTTATGAAAACCCAACGGGAGTTTAGGAATATGTCAATTTGAGATTCCGATTGAATAATTTATACAACGTTAGGGTCTTTGTTACTTTAATATTCAATTGTAATAATAAATTGAAATCATACATTTTCAAAATTTGCTCTAAGCTTAGGCTCTTATTGCATAAAGCATGCCCAAAAGATACTGATTTATAATCAATTAAGTGTCGCCTATTTAATTAAATGATAGAGAACAACTTATAGAAAGGAGCTAACCCAAACTAAAAAAAATGATTTTTAGGCTTAATTATAAAACAAAACAAGGTGTTAACTGCTCTATTCTACCATTAAGCAATTACCTAATTCTGTGATTAGTTTTGCGATTATTGGACATTTAGGATGAAAGGGTGCGGTGCTAAATAGGTAAGAGTAAAGACAACCATTTATTCAAGAAAACTAAAAAGTAAATATTAATAAAGGATAAAATGAATATGAAGGTGAATTTATACTAAATGTTGATATATGAAATAAATATGACTTCCAAGAAATGGACTCAAACCAAATAATAAGACTTTTAAAACTAATTTAATTTGGATTTAACTTAGTTTAAAACGAACGAGATCATATGATTTAGAATTTATACAAAATAGTATCATTTTAATTAAATAATCATAAATGGAATGGAATCAAATATGATATCAATTTTAAGATGTCTTGGATTTGATTAATTTGATTTATATAACCTAACATGGTATGATGAAATGAACTTAAATAATAATGATTTAACATTATACTCACTTAAAGGCTCTAACTTGTAAGTACTATCATTGATCCTCTCATCAACTTGAAATAGAGTATTTTCTCTTAGTTGTAACCAAGACCATCTTTGTAATGAGAATGTTTCCTTCCTTATTTGCACCTAAACCTAATCAAGTTTAAAGATAACTCATCTTCTAACCTTTTAGATTTAGTTACATATTGCTCATTTTTCTTTTTTTATTTGATACTTTACAAATTTGTGAAGTTGTTTCATCATTTTAACTATCTTCTTCCCAGCCAAACTAACTCTTTCATCAATAGGTAAAGATAACAAATTCAAAGGAGATAGTAGATTAAAACCATAAATAGTCTAAAATGGTGAATAATCAGTATACGAATTTATACTCAAATGGTGAATAATCAGTAGACAAATATATACTCCTATTATATACAAACTTAACAAATGACAATTCCATTCCTAATTCTTTAAGTTTCTTTGAATGATATCATAATGTAAAATGGATAAGGATTATTTACTACTTTAGTTTGATCATCGGTTTTAATATGACTAGTTGAAAACAATAACTTTATTCCTAACTAGCCCACAAAATTTTCTAAAAGTAACTAAGGAACATAGTATTCCTTACTTATTATACTCTTAGGAACTCTATATAATCGTACAACTTCTTTTAGGAATAAATTTTTAATATAGGTTGCATTATCAATTTATTACAAGAAATAGAGTGCTATATCTTAGAGACCCTATCAACTACCACAAATATATTTTCTTTACCCTTCTTCGAATACTTGCGAAAAAGTCAATAGGAATGTCTACAATTCACTAGGTACCTATAAGGCTGTTTATAATCTATGTTATAAAACCCAAGATTTAACCTTTCTAAAAGTGATGCACCTATTACACATCATGTCTTATTTTAGTCCAAAAAAATGTTTATGTAACATGTTTAATGTATTTTTTATACCAAAAAGACCCATTAAATCTCTACCATATACCTTGTGTGCATAAATAGGAAATAATTGCCCATTATGCTTGTAAAAATTATCAAATTCTACTTTTTAACATGCCAAATATACATTAGTAAAGTCAATGTCATTAGCATGCAATTCCATCATATGTTTAAATCCTAACAATTTCACACTTAAGGAAGTAAGAAAAACATACTGAGATCATACATTAACAACCATATTTTCAATAGCTTTTTTTTATACTTAATGACATGTGGAAATCTTTCAATGAATTCCATTCATCTAATATGGTACTTGTTCAACTTACCTTATCCCTTTAGATGCTATAACTATTCATGGTTAGTATGTATAATAAACTTTTAGGCCATAGGTAATGTTGCTGCTCTATAATTCTCTTGCCAATTAGTAAACCCTTATATATAATATACATTACTTAACTCCTTTAGTCTATAGAATGTCCAAGGCAAATGAACGTATCATTGTATAGTATAGGGTTTAGAGTTCCAACTGTCAGTTCTATAGGGACTATAAGTACTAGTAATGATTCTTTTTCTATTATGTAATTGACAATTAAGATGATGGTGATAATTCATATTTAAAATTAAACTAATAAATTAAGGAAAAGTCAACACAATCAAAGAAAACTAAAAGTAAAAGAGTAAAAATAAAACAAGTAAAATAGAAGTACTTTTATTTCAAATTCCACTAAGATTTCTCATGTCATGATCTTAATAATCAATTCATTCTAAAACTTATTGGAACATAGAAATTTCTAAATTATGCCAATATCTTTCTTACGACTATTAGCACCTAATTCTAGGTTGACTAATTAAAATCTATTTTTAATTAAATCTCATAGAATTGCATTAGCGATTGATGAATCTCATTGTTAGGTTGACTAATTAAAATCTATTTTTAATTAAATCTCCTAGAATTGCATTAGCGATTGATGAATCTTATTGTTAGGTTTGACCTTAATATAAAGGATCTATGTCAAACTATCTCTAGATTTGCATGTATTAAATTTATTTATTAGAGTCAATTATGTTAGATTTATGTATACATTAAATTTCTCAATCTCAATTGTTTGAGATCATACATGAAACAATATGCCAACAATGCTAACTTAAGAATAAATATGAACACATAATTGAGTGTTAATGAAATTAAAGAATAAATTAAATTAAAACAAATCCACTTCAAGATCCCCTTTAGGGTTCATCTAATCCATATGCCAAAAGATATTTAGCCGATGATAATAGAAAAGATGACAGCAAAACTAAAGAAAAACTTGGAAATCTTTGAAAACATGGTTGGAATCTTTAAAATCTCCAAAAACTTCATGTTATACTAATGAAAATCTGCTCTAAAGAGGTTTCCTTGGTTACTTCTCCTCCTTTTCACCATTATAGGGTTCCTATTTTTATGTTTTCTACCTCCTCCTTTATTTGCAACTCATTCTTATCTTTTTAAATTTGAAATTCAGACATTGTGAGACACACCAACATTAATAAATGTATGTTGATAACTGTTTCCTTTAAATACACTAGCATTAATGTTGGCCCGGGTCCCGTTTCCTATCCCGAGGTGACCGCTCGGGGTCGTCGAGTAAGGATCGCGTGAGGGGAGGGTCGAAAATATTCAAATTTAAATGATCAACAGCGGAAAAAGATGGGTTCATCGAGGCGAAAAAATGCTCGTCGCGGCGGACGCCTCACAGGAGAGGGTTCGTCGCAGCGACAGACTGGCTCGCCCCGGCAAACTCCCAAATTTTCAAAACCCGACTCGCAACACTTAGCAATCCATACTAACACATGCACATTCATTTTAACTAAAAGTTAAACACACTCATATACAAAAGGAACTTCAATTCTTCATGTCATTACAATTTCAAAGAGATTGAACAAACTTTGCTAACATAACACCATACATATCAAAGCTTAAAACAAAATACATAAGGATGCTCAATGTTGATATGCTTGAAAAGCTAACCAAAATCACTAACTTAGTACAAAAGCTTCTAACTATCTTAGAGTTTTCGATGCCTTGCAAGGATCAATGATCTTCTCATTCTACACCTAAGGAGTGGAAGGTAATGAGGTGAGCTGCGAAGCTCAGTGGCTTATACATTTATAGCCATTGGCAACAAGCCACACACTCAAGCATATATAAACATAAATATGTAGCAATTCAATACTTAACAATTTAATCACAATCTTATAGCTACCAAAATGTCATCACAAAGAATATGGCATGTAATTTCTTCATCATAACATAACCATTAATTATGCATCCTGCCTAACAAATCAATAATGAAATGCACAACAAATGGCTCGAGAGTTCCGTGGAATAAAACAGATAAATCGAAGTTTATACCGTGAATAAAACGAGTCCGATTTCTCAGGATCTCATGGCCTCAAGTGGGCAGCCGGGAGAGGGCTATATGTTGACGTGCACGTGACTAACAAAACGTTCCTCTCTTGCCCAAACACAATCAAATGTCAATGCTTAACTCATTTCATACACATTCATGCTTTTCATGCTCATCATGCTTCTTCGTCTTTTCATTCATACAAAATGCCATGATATTTTTCAAGGCAAAACATGATCACAATCACAATGCATTTTCAAAAATTTCCATAATTCAAAACAAGCAACGTCACACATACATGCAAGCAAGCAAGACAATTTGCCCATACACAACAACTATAAATATATTAACCACCAACTATCACTTGATAATCCAAGTTCAATGTTGTCCTTCCTCTTGCGATTGGATTAGGTCTTCTTGGTTTCCTATAAAAAACCAAGTTCTCATTCAAACAACATTCAAAGAAAATGCATAAAGCTTTGAAAATCAAAAGTGCTAACACTATAATCTATACTCAATTTCCATACAAAATTTGAGATCTTTAGAGACTGATTCAAAACTTCCTTTCTTCATAAAACTTGTATCCCTATGTCTCTAGTTTACAACGAATCAAAAATTACCTCATTTAGACATCTACAGCAAAGGTTATGTCTAAAATACCAAAATATGTCTGTGTAGGAAAACAGGATTTCGCCGCGACGAAATCAGAAGCTCGCCGTGATGAGGAAGTTGGCGCGCGTCGCGACGTGCGAGCCCAAAATCGCCTGAAAACCTGTTTTTCCCACATTCTTCAATCATATACCTCCCATAATTCAAATATAATTCATCTTAACCCCAAACCATCATTCCTACTTCATTTATAAGCTCATTCCAACCCAAAATTAGCCACAAACACAACAAAATCATGAACCCTAAAAGATTACAACATTCTCGTACACCATTCCACAATAACTCCCTATAAACATTCAACCCCATTTTCACTTCTAACTATCACTAAATAAGGTTCATTCATCCAATTAATACTTATACTTACTTGGAGAAGCTTCAAATTCTTCAAATTCTCCAAAAACCCTAGCTTGGTTTTCTTCTCTTCTTCTTTTCTCCTCACACCCACGACACTTCTTCTCTTCCTAACAAGCCAACCATTTCTTCTTCTAATTTACACTCTTAATGATTGCAAAATGACCCTTATGCCCTTCCACTTATGCCTTATGACTTAAAGGTTTAAGTGATCTACCAAAATTACCCCTCATGCATTCTTACTACATTTATACTTTAATTCCATCAATTCAAACAATAGTTCCTCCTAGCATTGACATGCTAATTACTCCAAAATAATAAATCTAACAAGACCTCAAAATAAATTAAATCATGCTTAAACAAAATAAAGTAATAAAATTTCGGGGTTGCCTTTTGAGATTTTGGATTATTGTTGTAATTGTGGCTTGGAATGCCTTTAGAGCTTGTAAAACTCTATCTATTGATGTTAAGGAATTATGAATTATGTATGGATGATGTTGAGTGGAAGTAAGCATTTGCGTATATGGATCAGATTGAGTGGAAATTCGGTATACTTGAGGAAGTTATCGATTTGATATGAATATTTTGATTGTGAATTGTTGTTACATACATATATATATAAGTGAGATGTGTTATAGAAAAAGGAATATAGAAATGGTATGAGACTTTAAGCTTCATGATTTCTTTGGATTACGCCAACATTTATGGTTCAATAGTTGGACTCCGAAAATGGGGCTCATCATGTTTGGTATTAGAGCAAGAAAAGATTTCAAGGAACCACGCTTAAGTATGATGGTATTTTGTTTCCGAGGTTGGGTTCCGGAAACGAGGCCCAGCAGTTAATTTTCTGTATCTCCTTTTATTGTCCTTACTCTAGTTTGTACACCTTCATACATATCCTTAATAACTCATATATAGGTCATAGGAACTCTCTTAACTTCTAAACACCTCCATATGATTTCCCAAAGTACCCTGTCATAAGCATTCTCTATCTAAATAAAAACTATATGTAGGTTATGATGTCTTTTCTTGTAATATTTCATTAATCTTCTAAGGAGATGTAAAGCCTCTATCATGGACCTTTTTAGCATAAAGGCAAACTAGTTCTTCGAGATAAGTGCGTTCCTTTCTCACTCTCTTCTTAATCACTTTCTTCCATAACTTCATAGTGTGACTAAATAGTTTGATATCTCTATAGTTGTTACAGTTTTGGATATCCCCTTTGCTCTTATATAGAGGAATTAGCATACTAATTTTGTACTCATCTGACATTTTGGCAAACTTAAGGTTACATTAAAAAGCTTGGCTAGCTAAGTAAGACCCTCTTCATCGAGGCTCTTCTACACATCTATTGGGTATCTCATCAGGCCATATTACTCTTCCACTTTTCATCTCCCTCAAAGCTATTTTAATTTCTTCTTTTGTAATTTGTAGACAACAAGGAAAGTTACAATATCTCTCAGCCGTGTTAAGATCACCTAAAAAGATGTTGTCCCTCTATGCTTCATTAAAAAAGCTATCATCTCCCTCAAAGATATTTTAATATTTTCCTTGTAATTTTCCAACTGCAAGTAAAATTATGATACCTCTCAGATGTGCTAAGATCACTTAAAAAGATATTGTCCTCCATGTTTTATTGAAAAGACTAGAAAAGTATCTCTACCATATTCTCTTGATGTCATTTTCTGCCACGACACCATACTTACTTCATCTTTTATAATAAAAATTTGATCTAAGTTTCTCGTTTTCTACTCCCTAGATCTCACTAACTTAAATATATAATTTTCTCCATTTTAGTTTCCAATCATTGGTATGGTTTCTTGTAAGCTTTGCTTTTAACTTTTAAGATTATCTTCTTCACCTCTTTCTTTTCCATATTGTAACTGTCTCTATTAACTAACCTTTCTACCTCTATAGTGCTATTTAATAGAGCTTTATAGGTATTATTCTTTATCTTAACTTTTTCTTGTACATCTTCATTCAACCACCAAGACTCCATCTTATTACTTCTAAGCCATTTAGAAACACCTAATATCTTTTTAGCTATATTCCTTAAGAGAGTTGTTACCCTCTTCCACTTATTTGGTTAGCATATTCTTTTAATTTCTATTCTTCTCTATGTATTACTCTATCCCTAAGTTGTTCCATCCTATCCCCTTTCAAATTCTACTATTTGACTCTGATACGTCTCTTAGGACTTCTTTTCTTCCTCCAACTCTTAATTATAAGTTCCATAACCAACAATCTAAGCTGAGTTGACAAGAAAGCATCAAATATCACCTTGCAGTCCTTGCAACTAGGATGATCACTCCGTCTTACAAAGAAGTAGTTAGTTTGAGTTTTCGTGATTTTGCTCTTAAAAGTTACCAGGTGTTCCTCATTTTTCTTAAAATATGAGTTAGTTATCACCAACTCAAATGCTACCTCGAGATCTAACAAAAGAAGCCCACTATCATTCCTATTATCATACCTAAAACCTTATGAGTCCATGAATATCCGTTTAAGGTCGCCCCTATATGACCCTTAAAGTCTCATCCTAGAATAAGTCGCCCCTATATTACCCTTAAAGTCTAGAATAACTCTCCTGTTAGGGGGATTTACTAAATCACTTTATCTAGTCTTCCCAGTATTAACGTTAAAGTTGTTCATCCGACCTTACTTGAAGTATATAAATACACATCATATTAAATCCCTTTTATTATGGTAATATCTTCTATTTATTAATCTCAAACTTTTCTTTTTAAAGTAGAAGGAAGTATCTGGATTGGAAACAATTGGAAGATTCTAAGATAGATAATTCATAAGAATGTTTTGTTGAGTCAAAATGACTTTAAATATATATGATTTTGATGAATAACAAAGAAGTCATAAAAGCAGACGTAAAATAGAAAACAGACAGACGCAAAATGAGAAGCAGACGCAGACGAAGTTAGAAAGCAGAAGCAGACGCAAAATGAGAAGAAACACAGATGAAGAAACACAGACGAAGAAACACAGACGCAGAAACACGGACGCAAAAATAAAAACGGAGAAAAGCAGACGCAGAATTCAAAAGAAGACGCAAGAGTCAGTTCGAGTTAGTTATAGAACTCAACTGATAACCGTTTCCTTCAAGATTTCATTTCTTTCAAGATTCAAGAAGCAAGATTCAAGAAGCAGCTGCAGACGAAGGCTATAAATATAAGTCGAAGTTAAAGATTGCAAAGTTAGAAAAAGTTAGCAAAAGTGGAGATAATTGATCTACGTATACGCGAACGAAAAAGGTTGCCTGTAAGACAATTTTGCAAATTAGCTGAGAGCTAGTATTACTGTAACAGGTTTCAAATACTTTTGTAAGAAAGTAGTAGAGATAGCCTGCAGAGGCTAAGAGTAAAAGAATACTGAGTGTAGAGACCTAAAGAGGCTCGGAAAGAATACTTGTAAACGTTGAAGAGATAGTGAAATCTCATAAAGAACTCTGAGGACTGAATGTAACCCACGGTTTGGGGTGAACCAGTATAAAATCGTTGTGTTGACTTCTCTCTACTCTATCTCTCTTAAAGTTCAAAGTTTTGTTATTACTTAAATTTCGAAACAATTTTTCAAAGTTTTGATTATTTCGAATTTACTGAAGTTTCTGTAAAAGAACTTGTTTTTTAAACAAAACAGTTTTGAAAGAGTTTTCAAAAAGGGGAATACACAATTCAACCCCCCCTTCTAGTGTATTCGTTATCGTATTATAAGCATTGTACTAACGTGTGATTTACTTCAATTGGTATCAGAGCTTGGTATCCAAGGATCACTGTAGCAAAGTGTGGATTAAAGATAATGGCAGAATCACATATATACATTGCAGAAGGTGCCTCAGTCACTAGACCTCCAGCATTCAACGGTGAAGATTATCATTACTGGAAAGATAGAATGCGACTGTTCATAGAATCTACTCATGTCGACCTTTGGGATGTGATAGAGAATGGACCATATACACCAGTAGACGAAGATGGAAATCTTATTCCACGAACCAGATGGACGGCTGACTAAAAGGCGAGAATTCAGCTCAACTCTAAAGCGAAGTTTTTCTTGACGTGTGCCCTAAGCAGGAGTGAGTATGACAAAGTTCACGGTTGTGACACTATGAAGGAGATGTGGGACACATTGTCCATCATGAAGGCACAAACCAAGTCAAAGAATCCAAGATAAGCATTCTTGTGCACCAGTACGAGTTTTTCAAGATGAAGGATGAAGAATCTATTGATCAAATGTTTGGAAGATTTCAAACAATTGTCAATGGATTGAAAGCCCTTGGAAGAACGTACAATAACCAAGATCATGTATGAAAGATCTTAAGAAGTCTTCCAAAGAGGTGGAGACCAAAAGTTACAGCGGTGCAGGAAGCGAAGGACTTGAGCGTGCTAAAGCTTGACGAGTTGCTTGGATCACTGAAGATTCATGAAGTAGAGCTCGATGCTGAAGACAAACCCAAACGGGACAAGTCAATAGCACTGAAGGTCGGACAGAAGAACCACAAGACTCAATGAAGGAGAAAGTCATCAAAAGCATTAAAGATAGAAGAATCAAAGAACGATGACTCAAGCGAATCAGAACAAGAGTCAAGTGATGAAGATGACGAATTATCTTTCATTTCCCGGAAGATAAGACGAATGTGGAAGAAGAAGTCCAAAGGAAGCCAACCCTTCAAGAAAAATAGCAAAGATGATGGTAAAGCAGAAAAGACATCTATCATATGCTACGAGTGTAATCAACCTGGACATTACAAGGTCGAACGTCCTACTCTAAAGAAGAAACCAAAGAAGAGTAGAGAAGGCAAGAAAAGCATGATGGCAACTTGGGAAGATCTATATTCATCAGAGTCGGATACAAATTCTGAGACATCTGAACATGCTAATATCTGCCTAATAGTCGAGGAAGAAAGTGATGAGGAGGTAACTTCTGAATATGATAACTTGCATGAAGCCTATTCAGAATTATTAGAGGATTCTCATGCTATTCTAAAACAGTACAAACTGTTAAAGAAGAAGTATGTAGAAAATCTTAAACATACAGAAGAAATAGAGAGAGAAAATATTTGCTTAAAGAAAAAACTAGAGGAGAAAAAGAAAGTTGTAGATAAATCAGATGATGTAAATCATTTAAAGCTTAGAATTAAGAGTCTTTCATCTGATTTAGCCAACTTCACTGAGGGTACAAAGAAAATTAATGAGATGCTAGGAAAATGTAGACATCCGAGTGATAAAACCGGATTAGGATTTACGGGTAATAAATCTCATAATCATATAAAACCACTTTCTCAAAATAAAAGGAATTACCAAACATATTCTCATCAACAATTTAGTAAAAGGCATCAAAGAACTTATTATATGCATATTACTAACCAGAAAGGACCCAAGAAAATATGGGTACCAAAGAGTAAAATAGTTTCTTCTACAGATATCCTTCCTTGGAAAATGAGACAAGAACTGTTGGTATTTAGACAGTGGCTGCTCGCGACATATGACGGGAAGAAGGTCTATGTTTCTAGATCTTCAGGATAAGAAGGGAGGATCAGTGACTTTCGAAGACAACCAATAGGGCAAGATAATTGGAATCGGTAAGATAGGTAAAGATTCCTTTGCATGCATAGATAATGTACTGCTTGTTGATGGTCTGAAGCACATTTTGATTATTGTAAGTCAATTGTGCAATTCTGGTTTCATAGTCACGTTCAATAAAAATCTTTATGAAGTCAGAAACAAAGATGGGTCTATATTCTTTTCTGCCAAGAGAAGAAATAATCTTTATAAAATTGACTTAGAAGATTTTCAAGATCAAAATGTTTCATGTTTTCTATCTTCTAAAGAAGAAAGACTAACCTGGCATAAAAAGCTAGGTCATGTCTCTTTTAAACACATTTCAAAGTTGGCAAAATTTGATTTGGTAAGAGGTTTACCAAAAATGAGTTTTGACAAAGAATTTTTCTGTGAAAATTGTTTGAAAGCAAAACAAGTTAAAACATCGTTTTCTTCTAAAAATTTTGTAACATCTTTTAGACCTTTAGAATTGTTACATATGGATTTATTTGGTCCAACTAGGACAATAAGTCTTGGTGGAAAGAAATATGGACTTGTTATTGTTGATGACTTTACTAAATTTTGTTGGATATTGTTTTTGTCACACAAAGATGAATCCTTTAAGTGTTTTAGGACCCTTTCCAGAAAGTTACAGATTGAAAAAGGAGTATCCATAGCCAGTATCAGGAGTGATCATGGAGGAGAGTTCCAGAATGAGAAGTTTAGGTTATTCTGTGAGGAGAATGGAATTTTCCACAATTTCTCTGCCCCTAGAACCCCACAATAGAATGGAGTTGTTGAAAGGAAGAACAGGACGATTCAAGAAATGGCAAGGACTATGCTATGTGAGATGAATCTTCCTAAGTACTTACAGCAAGGTAAGTGTGAATCTGACGTGTTATATTCAAAATAGAATACTGTTGCGACCACTGTTGAAGAAAACTCCCTATGAGTTATGGAATGGAAGGAGACCAAACATATCTTACTTTCATCCATTCGGGTGCAAGTGGTCTATTCTAAATACAAAGGGTTGTTGGATAAGTTCGATTCAAAGACCTATTCAGGAATTTTTCTAGGCTACTCATCATCATCTAAGGCATTTCGGGTATATAACCTTATTTCAAAGACAGTTGAGGAAACCATCCATGTCAAGTTTGATGATCGTTCCCAACCTCATAAGGAAGATGACATGGAGAGTGAAGGTCCTTCAAAGAACTTAGATGATACAACAGAAACTCCATCATCAGGAACTCAAGTAGATAAGGTTGAGGATATTCCAGAAACTATAGGATTAAAAAGAGATTAGAAATATAGGAGTTCTCATCCAGAAGAGCTAATTATCGGAGAGACCTCAGAAAGAGTTAGGACAAGGTCCAAATTTAGAAGAGAAGCTAATGTGGCTTTCATCTCTGAAATAGAGCCTAAGAAGATTGAGGAAGCTCTTCAGGACGAAGCTTGGGTTTTAGCCATGCAAGAGGAGCTAAATCAGTTTACTAGGAATAACGTTTGGTCCTTAGTTCCAAAACCTTCGAAGAAATCCATTATAGGAACCAGATGGTTTTTTAAGAATAAGTTAGACGAATCAGGTAGAGTAAGTCGGAATAAAGCTAGATTAGTAGCTCAAGGCTATAATCAGCAAGAAGGGATAGACTAAAATGAGACATATGCTCCAGTAGTAAGACTTGAAGCTATTAGGATATTGCTGGCATATGCTATTTGTCCTTATATAAATCTTTTTCAGATGGATGTGAAGAGCGCTTTTCTGAATGGTTTTATAGACAAAAAGGTGTATGTGAAGCAACCTCCTGGCTTTGAGGATGTTAAGAATCCAGATCATGTCTATAAACTTCATAAAGCTTTACACGGCCTGAAGCAAGCTCCTAGAGCTTGGTATGATCGTCTAAGTAATTTTCTCTTAGAGAGTGGGTTTACTAGAGGTCAAGTTGATAAGACGCTTTTCAGAAAGGATCTTGAGAATGAGTTTATCTTAGTACAAATTTATGTTGATGATATTATATTTGGTGCTACTTCAAAGAAGTTGTGTATGAGTTTTGAGAGTCTGATGAAAAATGAGTTTGAAATGAGTATGATGGGTGAGTTAAAGTTCTTTCTTGGGTTGCAAGTTAAGCAAACTGAAGAGAAAATCTTTATCCATCAACAAAAGTATGTGAAAGAATTGTTGTCTAAATTTGATATGAATAATGTGAAGCCTATGACAACTCCGATGCATCCTTCGAACCTTTTGTCAAAAGATGAACTTGGTAAGAAGGTGGATCAAACCCTGTACAGAGGGATGATCGGCTCTTTCTTGTATCTTCTGACAAGTAGACTGATATTACATTCGATTATACGCTTGTGTGCAAGGTTTCAGGCCAATCCTAGAGAGTCTCATTTTATTGTTGTTAAAAGGATTATGAGATATCTTGCAGGTACTACTGATCTTTGCTTAATGTTTGAGAAAGGTAAAGATTTCAGGTTAATCGAATATTGCGATGCGGACTATGCCGGAGATAGAATTGAAAGGAAGAGCACTAGTGGAGGATGTCACTTTCTTAGCTTAAACCTGGTTTCCTGGTCAAGCAAGAGACAAAGCTCAATCGCTCTATCAACTGCCGAAACTGAGTATATGTCTGCCGCAAGCTGTTGTTCACAAATACTGTAGATTAAATATCAACTGGAAGATTATTCAGTTCAAGAAGAAGAGATCCCAATCTATTGTGACAACACCAGTGCCATCAATTTATCAAAGAACCCTATACAGCATTCAAGAGTAAAACATATCGAAGTCAGACATCATTTCTTGAGAGACTACGTCCAGAGGAAGGTGGTGCGACTACAGTTCATTGAAACAGAGTATCAATGGGCAGATATCTTCACTAAACCATTGAGTGAAGAACGGTTCAAGGAAATCAGACGAAACCTTAACATGGTTATATTAAATGACCAGTCAAGCTAAGAGATCGACAAAGTTAACGGCGTCAGAAATAGTGGTTTACAGCTGGTAACTTCTCTCATAAGGAAGTTATGGAGGGAAAATCCGATGGTCTTGAGGGTCCCAATGATTCTAGAATACACCGAACAAGACCCCTACAAGTAGTCTGAAATTAAAATCATTACGGTTACTCTCAAATACAGACGTTTCATCTCTCTCGAAAACTCTTGAAATCAACTTTACCTTTGAAGAACACTTTACCAGAGCCAGTTTCTAATTAGAATCAATGGAGTCAGCTATGATTTATGGAAAACATGTGGACTTCGAATCTCTGAGGAGTGACGGCATGGATGTTGAGCCAGAGATTGTAGAGGCTGGATGGAGAAATTTCTTCCAGATGCGAGAACTAGTATATACTGATGAAGTATATGACTTTTGGAAGCATGCGCAACTGGTTGATAACACCATTGTCTCCACAGTAGATGGAGTATCTGTTATCGTGACAAAGGAGATAATAGAGAAGGTAATTGAATGCTCATCGGTTGGAGAAACCCTATCAACCAAAGCCGGATGGATGTCCAAGGTTAGTATTACGGAAGAAGATGTCAGAAAATAGTTATATGGAGCTAATGACCCATGGGAGAGGAAGACCTCAAGTTTGGTCCCGAAGGCTAGGGTTCTTCATGCGATTCTGTTCAATTGCATCTTACCAAGAGCCAGGTCAAGGCATCTAGTGACTACCTTGGATGAGCAATGTCTATTCTATCTGCTGAATCACCGAGCAATAGACCTACCATTGTTAATTTTTCATTATATGGTTAAAGGGATGAAGGATACCAACAGTTATCCTTACGACATGCTACTCACGAGGATTTTTAGGGAATCCAGAGTCCTTCTTCACAGAGGAATCAGAAGAATGGTATCTGTCAAGAGTACTATTAACTCAGATACAATAAGAAGAATGGGCTTGAAGACTGTGGTGAAAGTAGAAACAGAGTCTACAATAAAAGCTAGAACTGAGGGGGAGCGGTTATTGAAGAAGTCTCCCACTACAAGTTCAAGATCTCAAGTAAGTATGAGATTGCCTATAGATGAAAAAAGAAAATTATCAGGAAGACCTTTGATAAAACAGGCGAGTCCTCAAAGAGAAGTGAGCCTAGTTCGAAGGACAGATGAAGGTGCACTGAAGAGAAAAGGAGAGAATCTTTTGGGTGAAATTTCCAACAAGGCGAGGAGATCACCTAGGATTCGTACTCTGCGACAACAGGAAGAGAAGAGAGCCAGAGAGCAGAGTCAGGCAGAAGGTTCTGGATCTCGCGTACCAAAGGCAACAAGATCTCTAGTCTCAATTTTACAAGAAGACTCAGCTAAACAGGCTAAGGAGACTGAGAAGAAGAGGAAGTTGGAGTATGAGAGACAAAAATCTCAAGTTTAGAAAACTCTGAGACTGACTAAAGCAGTAGGAAAGACTAAAGCAATTAGTCGAAAGAAGAGTGTGTCCACTGCTGAGGAAGTTAGTCAAAAGAAAGATACGTTCAATGTTGCTCAAAAGGAAAAAGAAATTGAGCATAGCAGAGTTCAGGATATTCCCATTATTGCTCAACAGGGGGAACCAGTGGAGCTAAGCCTGGTTTAGGTTAATCCTATTGAAGCTCAACAAGAAGCAACAGCAGATTTAAGCTTGGTACAGGTACCACAGGAAGAATCTGATGAACCGAGTCTAGTCATAGACAACTACTCTTGTAACATCCCATCACCGATGGGAAAGTCATATTGGTAAATGGGGACAGGCTAGTGGGTCACATTGCATATTTTGATATGAGCATACATTTGGCCTCTACTTTTATAGGAATGAGACATTTTGCACATGCGTCTATAGGTACATGCATTCATGACATTTCCCGGTATTTATGTGAATCTGATGTGTTCTGTGAATTCTGAGACAATTGTGTTTGATAAATTGAATTGGAATGTTTTAGGAGTGGTTTTCAACTATTAGTGACTTTTACCAATTTTGCTAGAAAATTGGGAGAAAATGTCCGGACTGAAAAATTTTCTAAGTGACGGACTGATTGATTGTATAGTACTGAAATAATTGTCCAATGGCCATGAAAAATTTAGATATATGATTTTAGAAATTAATATGTCGAACCATTGAAATTTGGAGACGAATTGGACTGGAAATGATTTTGAAGAGGGAAAGAGATTTAAATGTATGTTGAGGAAATGACATGTTTCAAGTGGCTATTAATGAAGGCTTATTTGATGATTCTCAATGCCCTAAAGTTTGAAACTTTTCCCTTGAAACTTACCGAAATTACTTTGGCTGGAAATTTTTCCTCCATCTTAGGGTTTTTCTATTTCCTCTCCCCTTGGTGATTTTCGATCCCCTGCAAGACTTTTGCTTGATCTTTGGCTTGTTCGTTTGCTTCTTCTTCTTGTGCAAAGCCAAGCTTAACCCTAAAGATGATGAAGATTTTGAGGTTTTAGTGAGAGAGTCGTAGGTGTTAAAGGAGTTGGAGGATTTTCGGGAGTTTGAAGATTGAAAGCTTGATTTGGTATGTGAATGGATTTTATGTTGTTGATTTGTTAGTTAAATGCATTAATGGGTTTAAATGTTAAAGTTTGGGGTAGTTGTGGTTGAGTTATGACTGATTTTGAAAGAGAAAAGAGTGAAAATTGTCGAAGAAGATGACCTGCGACCCGCAAGTCGCGGCGCGCCTGCGCCACGACGTGGCGAGAATTAAGGTTCTCGCCGCGGTGAGCGTACAAGAGGTCGCCACGGCGAGCTCGAAATTTCTACACCGCGGCGAGCTCCCTTCTGACACCGCGGCGAGCCCGACTTGTTACGCCATGGCGAGCGTTCTTTGGCCACGACGAGGACCATTTTTCTACATTGATGCATTTTAGTTTTTTGGGTCATAACTAATGATGTAAACCTCCAAATGAAGTCATTTTTGATTCGTTATAAACTAGAGAAAGAGATCTACAATTGATGTGAAGAAAGAAAATTTGAATTCAGGTTTTTAAGATCTCAATTTGTGAATGAAAGTTGGGTTTAGATTGTTATTACAACCTAAGAGCTGTTGCATGATTACTGGAGCATCACTTTGAGACTGCTGACTTACATTCAATGCTTTTGAAGTCTATAATGGGTGAATTGACTGAATGAATAGTAATTTTGGCTTTGAGGTCTTCTTTGAGAATAAGGGTATTGTCTAAATGTTATACTATATATAGAATGAAAAATCGGTTTCGATGTTGGACCCCACACCCCACCTGTAGGTATTTGCTCAATGGTAAGAGGCGTCCACGCAAAATGGAACAAAACCCTGAGATCTTGAGTTCGAGGCTAGAACTCACCTAAGGCCAGAGGGGACAATACTGATTAAGGTTGGATGCCGTGGTATAACCCGTAAACACACGCCGCAGTATAACCTGCAAACACCTACGGGTGGGGTGTGGGGTCCAACATTAAAAGGCGCCTTTTTAATGTTAGACCCGCCCCACTGTAGGTGTTGCAGTTATCTCTGTGTGTGTTTTGGTGATCTCTGACATCCAACCAAATTGGTATTGTCCTCTTTGATCGAGATTGAACCCCGACCTCGAGGTTTTGTTGTTATCTAGCGTACGCCTCTTATCATTGAGCAGACGCCTCTTACCATTGAGCCAATTGGCTCGATGGTAAGAAAGCGATCCATAAAGTGGAACAAAACCACGAGGTCTTGGGTTCGAGGCTAGAACTCACCTAAGGCCAGAGGGGACAATACTGATTGAGTTGGATGCCGTGGTATAACCCGCAAACACCCGCCGTGGTATAACCAGCAAACACCTAAGGGTGGGGGGTGGGGTCCAACATTCGAGACTAAAGAAAGTGGCATTTGAGAATTTGCACCGGGAAGGTCATGAACATGCATCGTACATCTTTTATATAAGACATGTGCATCATTGAATTATTCTGATGGTGCATTTAGTAAAGGGTAATTATTTGACTGTTATAGAGATACTGGTGGAACAACATTCCACGAATATTGTTGTGACTTCCAGGCAGTAGCTCGGAAGTTACAGGTGAGTAACCTAGTTGGTTCCTTAATCTTGGTGTGTTTAAAATTATGTACTTATGCCATGGGGAGATAATGGAGGGTTTATATGTTTGATTTTGACTGATTTTGGACCATAGGTGTCCGAAATATCGGGAACTTGATATCGAAGTGTCAATTGTGTGTGAATTGTAATTACTTGGTTTTAATGCGATTTGAGACATATGGCACTATGTTGTGACACAACTATTGTAAATTGAGACATATGCATTCATGCATAAAGGCATGTTCAGATAATGATAGTTGTGGCCGGAGCAGCAATCGTATTTCAGAGCTTAAAGCTCAACGCAACAGGGCCTCGAGCCTAACGTAATTTAGAGCCACAGGCTCACCGTATCAGGGCTTCAAGCCCACCGTAAATTCAGAGCCACAGGCTCACCGTTAATGAGCCTATTTTTGGGACAGATTAGGTGCACGGTCACAACACCGTAATAAAATGGAAAGTGTCACATGTGCATTGCATATACAAATAATTAGATATAGACTGTGTGAAAGGTGAAACGCCTTACATTTGTGAAATGATAATGCATGTGATATTTTTGAATGTGTTACTATGTGATAATCTATGAATTGTCTAAGAAATGCATGTATGCATTTAATTGAATTTTTTTTGGATTGTGAAAGAGGTAAAATGCCTCGCATCTATGTGACTTTTCTGAATATGCTATTATGAAATGATCTGTAAACTGCTATGTGATATTTTGAAGGTGTTATTATGATAATCTGTACGATATTCGCGTAATGCATGAATTGGGTGAACCATCGATGATGGTTTCTCATTGAGTTCGCAAACTCACCCAAAATTGCAACTATTTTTTAGGATTTGAAGAGTACCCCGTTAGACAAACGGGAGTATGCCTACTGCATGCAAGTCAGAGTTTAAGGCCGGGATCAGTTCACGTCTGCATTAGTGTTATTATGTTCTGGTATAAATTTGTATTTCTGAAATTTCCATAAAATAGCGCTTTGTATTTCAGTGGTTCCCAATTAGCTAATGCCATATTTGTAATGTGATTACTGAAAGTGTTCAGGAACAGCATTGGGCCCAATTTGGTTCTGGATTTTCGTACATGTAATAGTTAAATACTCTGGAGTGTCTTTTATGACTAACATTGTTTTATGATCGAAAATGTTTTCGTATTAAAGCGGGCACAAATCGTTTACTGAATTTCGCACATTCGATTGTTTTCAAAATAAAAATGTCTTACTGAGTTCTTGGATTGTTTTGAGTGCTCTAGCATACCACCCTCGTGAGGCACGGGCTCGGATATCACCCTCGATGTCGAGTTTGGGTCTTGCGGGAGTGGGATGCTACATTTGTGGTATCAGAGCCCATAAATACTATCTTATATAGACTGTTTTGTTGGACCCCAAACTATTTTTATGATGTCATTAAGCATGAATTGTGTTAATTATGTGTTTATGCCTTAATTTGATTAAATTGAGAGGATTAGTGGATAATTGAGATTTAGTTAAGTTTAATGTGGCTTGAAAAGATAAAAGTATTGGAGGGCATTTTGGGAAGATTGCTTAAGTAGGAAGGGTTAAGGATTTGAAGGAGGGGTAAAATGGTCTTTACCCATCCTAGTTAGATTTAAGAGTAAGAATTAGAAGGAGAAGAGAAAGAAAGAGAAGAAGAGAAGGGAGAGTTATCGTGGGAGAGGAAGAAGAGAAGAGGAATTTGAGTTTTCGTTCCTTGAGGGATTTCGACAGATATGAAGCATTTTTCAGGTAAGTTCCGCTTGTTTTAATCTTGTTTCAGTAAGATTTAACCTTGGATTCGAGTTGAATGAAGTTGAATCGGTGGTTTTAGGGTTTAGAGGGGAGAATGGATAGATTTCCTTGGGTTGTTGTATTTGTGACTGATTTTGATGTTTGAATGGGTTAGAAATGTAGTTTGAGACTTGATCTAAGGTTTAGATGTGTTGTATTTGGAAAAGGGAAAGGATTGAAGTTGGAAAATGCTAGAAATCGAGTTTCGGAGTCGTTCTCCAGACCCGCACGTCGCGACGTGTGTATGAACTGCCATGACGTGCGTGGAAAGAACAACGTCATGACGTCTTGAATTAATATTCGTCATGACGTCTTGAGAGAAGCGACGTCATGACGTCTAAAAAAGGCGTTAAATCGCGAAGTGCGAAGAGGTATTCGTCGCGGCGCACACTTGCGTGTGCGCCACAGCGAAACCGATCGTTCGCCATGGCGAACCCTATTATCAACAAAGATGATTTTTGGTATTTGGGGCATATCTTTTGGTGTAGATGTTCAATTGAGGTGATTTTGGATTCGTTGAGAACTAGAGATCAAGGGTTACAAGGTTTATGAAGAAGGGAAGTTCAGAAATTGCCTCTAAGGGTTCGGGATTTTATGAGGAAGTCGAATGTAGACTTTTAGTGCTTTATTTTGGATTTTCAAGCTTTTGAATATTTCTTTTGGGATGTTAATTGAATGAGAACTTGGTTTATTATAGGAAACTAAGCGGATTTGATTCAATCGCAAGAGGAAGGACAACAGTGAGCTTGGACTCTCAAGAGATTTTAGGTGGGTAATACACTTATAGTTATTGTGTGATTAGGCAAATTCTTGCCTGTGTGTGAATATATGTTATATGTTTGTATGTTTACATATGATTTGAATTCTTTTCATTTTGCATACTTTGAAAGAACCATGAAAAGTGATTTCGATTCAGAGCATGTTATGCCTCGACTTTGGTCATGGCATTTTGAATAAATGAATGCTGGAAAGCATATCATCTGATAAAATGATTATGAGAATGATTTTGTGCTTTTGTTTGGGTGAGAGTGGAACCATTTCGTTCGTCACGTGCACGTTGACAAGAGCCTTCTTCCGGCTGCCCGCTTGTGGCTTATGAGTTTCGAATGGACTCATTTTGTTCATGATGTAAACTTCGGTTTCTTCCTTTTGTTTCCATGGAACCCTCGAGCCATGTGATGTGCATTGCATTATTGATCCGTTTACTATGAAGCATATTTGTGGCATGTTTTGCAAGTTGCATTAATTATGATGAATGTGCTAGAATTGTTGCATGTATATACATATATACATACATATGCCTGATTTTGTGCTAGTTACCGATGGCTATAATTATATTAGCCACTAAGCTGTGTAGCTCAGCCCATTATTCTTTCCCTCCTCAGGTGCAGAACAGGGCAATCGAAAACTTCAAGCTAGTTAGGAGTTTTATATTAAGTTAGTACTTTGGTTGGCCCTCCGAGCATTTCATCATGGAGTATTTTTCATGTATTTTGTCTTTATATTTATTCTGTATTGTGTATGGATATGAATACATATTTAATTTCTTCGGATTGTAATGGCATGAAGCCCCTTAGTTTTTGGGGGTGTTTGATTATGTTTTAATGTGTGCGAAATTGCATGTATGAGTATGTATGTGTTTGTATCGAATTATGTATGGATGTTGGGATGGGAATTAGAACTTATAGGCGCCGTGGCGGAGTGCTGACAGAGAGTCGCCTAGGGAATAGGGATCTGGGACCTGGACCCAACATGTTTGGTATCAGAGCGCCTAGGTTTAGTGTCCTCGGCTTAGAATGCATAGTAGGATGAATTGTTTGTTATCTGATTAATTATTGCATTGATTAAGTGACATGCATATCATGCATACATGTAGATTGACCTGTAGCTAATCCTTAGTGTTTCCATTTGAAAATGCGATGCCACCTCGTAGAAGGACACGAGGAATTATCTGAGGATCTGTTGTGCGACTCTCCGACTAGGGAGGAGAGGGTGATAGTCGATGGCCCAAGAAATCTTGAGGCTTCAGTAGGGCTGAATAGCGAGCCTCTTGATTCTTGAGCTCAGAGTGCTTGACTATCTGAGGAGCAAGTGCCTCCATTGGATCGAGGTTATTCGGTGTTCACTGGCGTTTGTTCAAGGCTATGGGTGGATACCACGACTATACCTTCATTGACCAAGAAGGGCAAGCGATTCAACAAGTTGAGAAAGTATAAGCGATGGACTTCTATGGGACCACTAATCCAGGAAAATGAGACTTGGTGAGAAAGGCGAGAGGTGTTAGATCGGATGGAGTGTGAGGATGCGAGAGGATTGTTTATCTTGCCGATTTGCTTGAGGAGATGCTCTGCATTGGTGGGAGGCTGTGTGGAGTCGGATGAGGCCGATGGGGTTGGCATGTTAGGACTTCCTTCTTTGCTTGGGAAGAAATATCTGTCGAGGTGTATATTTAGCGAAGCGAGAGGAGTTCCTCGGTTTGACTCGAGAGGAGATGACGATCGGTGAGTATGGCGTCGGTTCACTCGGTTGGCGAGTATGCTTGGTTTAATCTTGAGTGAGGCTGCTAGATGTCGTCGGTTTGAGTCTGGGTGCACTTGGCCATCGAGAGAAAGTGATTGTGCGAATTTACTGATTTTCAGCGATTGGTTGAGGCGACTCTGAGGTTGAGAATATTGAGAACATCAAAGTGCGATGAACAAGAGAAAGAGAGAAGCGGTTTAAAAGGGGAGGTAGTACTAGTACTCCTATGCCAGACAGGAGTGCCAGGAGCTTCCTTGTTCAGTCCGAAGAGAGGAGCAGTGGTGTGAGCCGACCTAGACCGATGAGGACTTCTACTGTTTCTCACCAAGCTTCCACGGTGGGCAGCAGCAGAAGGGGAGATGGGGATAGGTCATCCGTCCCTAAGTGTGAGCATTGTGGCAGTTTTCATGGAGGCGAATGTTATAGATTAACGGGCTGCTTCAATTAATAGACGAAAGGGCACTTGGCTAGAGAGTGTCCCAGGCCGTCTAAAAGAGAGGGAGCTCAGATGCAAGCTTTTAGGAGAGCAGAGACTGTGGGTCAGAGGACTGCAACAGAAGTGGGCAGTTCAGATGTAGCTAAGAGAGTGAGTATTTTGGGGAGACCGAGGGGACAGGCACCGGCTAGGGTGTTCGCTATGACTCGGGAGGATGCTGAGACCGCTCCGGATGTTATAACCGGTATGGTTCGACTCTTTTCTGATGATGCGATTGCTTTGATTGATCCGGGTTCTACTCATTCGTTTATTTCTTCAAGTAGACCCGTGTGTGATAGAAATGTGAGCCCTTTAGATACTCCGCTGATGGTGAGTACTCCAATCGGTCAGTATATTATTGTTAGTCTAGTGTATAGAGAGTGTGAGATTTGTATTAGTGGAGAAGTTCTGGTTGTGGATTTAATGCCATTGAAGATGGGAGGATTGGATGTCATTTTGGGCATGGATACGTTAGAGAGGTACAATGCTCGTCTGGATTGTAAGTGGAAGACAGTGAAATTTGAATTGGATGACGACAGAAGAGTGGTGTTTTCTGGGGACAGAAAAGCAAGTCCGCCCAGAATTGTTTCAGCTTTGACAGCAGAGAAGATGATGAGTAAGGGGTGTGAAGCATTTTTGGCCTACGTGGTAGACTCCAGGGCAGATAGAGGGAAGCTTGAGGATATTCCGAGAGTCGGGAATTCTCGGACGTCTTTCGAGAATTGCAGGACTCTGCCACTTGGAAATTGAGTTTCCCATTGAGCTTCTGTCGGAATCTGGTGCCGATTTCAATTCCGCCTTACCGGATGGCTCGTGAATTGAAAGAGCAAGAGCGATTGGAGGAGTTGTTGGAGAAGGGGTATATTCGACCGAGCTCTTCGCCTTGGGGAGCTCCGGTTCTTTTTATAAAGAAGAAAGATGGATCGTTGAGGATGTGTGTGGATTATCAAAAGTTGAATCAGGTTACTGTGAAGAACCGATATCCGCTTCCTCGCATTGATGATCTGTTTGATCAATTGCAAGGGGCAAAAGTCTTCTCTAAGATAGACTTGAGATCGGGTTACCATCAGTTGAGGATTAAGGAGTCGGATGTGCCCAAGTCTACTTTCAGGACTCGGTATGGGCATTTTGAGTTCTTGGTTATACCCTTTGGATTGACGAATGCGCCTGCAGCATTTATGGATCTGATGAATCAGGTTTTTAAGTCATTCTTGGACCAATTTATCATTGTCTTTATTGATGATATATTGGTTTATTCCAAGAGTGATGAGCAGCATGAGGAGCATTTGATGATTGCTTTGGAGACTTTGAGGAGGAACGAGTTGTATGCCAAATTCGATAAATGCGAATTTTGGCTGAGAGAAGTTTCATTTCTTGGACATGTGATCTCAGAGCAAGGAGTTTATGTGGATCCAAAGAAGATAGAAGCTGTGGTGAATTGGGAAGAACCGAAGAATGTAGCAGAGGTGAGGAGTTTTCTGGGTTTGGCAGGCTATTACAGGAGATTTGTGGAAGGATTCTCCATGATAGCCGCTCCGATGACTAAGTTGTTGCAGAAGAATCAGAAGTTTTTCTGGAATGATGAGTGTCGAAGAGCTTGAGGGCTCAACGCAGTTGGCGAGTGCCCGATTTTGATTTTGCCATTGGGTGATGAGGGATATACTGTGTACAGTGATGCTTCGAGGAAGGGTTCTCGGTTGTGAATTGATGCAAGGAGATAGGGTAATTGCTTATGCTTCGAGGCAGTTAAAGCCTTATGAGTTGAATTATTCGACGCATGATTTGGAGTTGGCAGCTGTGATCTTTGCTTTGAAGATTTGGAGGCATTATCTGTATGGAGTTCAGACGAGGATCTTTACCGATCATAAGAGTCTCAAGTATTTGCTGAGTCAGAAGGAATTGAACTTGAGACAGCAAAGATGGATAGAGTTGCTTAAGGATTATGATTTGCTGATTGAGTACCATCCGGGCAAGGCCAATGTAGTGGCGGATGCTTTTGAGTAGAAAGTCTTTGATTGCTCATGTTCGATCGATTTATCTTCCTTTATTGGAAGAGATGGCCAAGCTTAATATAAGCTTGAAGCAGGAGGAGTCAGATTGTCTTCTAGCAAACTTCCGAGTGAGACCGGTACTCAGGGAGAAAGTTAGAGAATTGCAGGTTCAAGATGCAGATTTGAGCAAGCTCAGAGATGAAATTCAGAATAGTACGGTTTTAGAAGTAGTAGTAAGGGATGACGGACTTATGACAGTGGGGAACAGGCTGTGTATCCCAGATATGCAAGAGGTTAAGGATGAGATTACGGATGAGGCACACAATGCGCCTTATGCCATGCATCCAGTTAGCACCAGGATGTACAGAGACTTAAAAGAGCATTTTTGGTGGAAAGGCATGAAGAGGGATGTAGCGGAGTTTGTGAGTAAGTGTATAGTGTGTCAACAAGTCAAAGCTGAACACCAGGGACCTTCAGGCTTGTTGAGGCCATTTTCCATTCCGAAATGGAAGTGGCAAAGGGTGACTATGGATTTTCTGATGGGTTTGCCTAGGACCAGTAGGAAGCATGATGCCATTTGGGTTATTGCGGATCGGTTGACGAAGTCAGCTCACTTTTTGGCGATTAAGCATACTGATTCTTTTCATGTGCTAGCAAAGAAGTATATCGATGAGATAGTGAGACTGCATGGGATTCCGGATTCGATTGTTTTAGAAAGGGACCCTCGGTTTACTTCGAGGTTTTGGGGAAGTTTGCAGGAAGCTTTGGGTACTAAGCTGAATTTTAGTACGGCTTTTCACCCTCAGACGGATGGTCAATCTGAGAGGACCATTCGGACTCTTGAGGGGATGCTTCGGGCTTGTGTGATGGACTTTCGAGGAGCATGGGATGAGCATTTTCCATTGGTCAAATTTGCTTATAATAATTCGTACCATTCGAGTATTCAGATGGCCCCATATGAGGCTTTTTATGGGAGGAGATGTAGGACTCCGATTTGTTGGGATGAAGAAGGAGAGAGGAAACTAGTAGGGCCAGAATTGATTCAGACGACAGTTGAGAAAGTCAATTTGGTTAAGCAGCGGCTTAAGGCAACACAGGATAGGATGAAGAGCTACATTGATGCACACCGAAAGGAGATGGAGTTTGATTTCGGTGAGAAAGTGTTCCTTAAGACGTCTCCTTGGAAAGGAGTAATGAGATTTGGCAAGAAGGGTAAGTTGAGTCCGAGGTATGTGGGTCCTTATGAAATCCTTGAGAGGATTGGACCCCTCGCCTACAGGTTGGCGTTACCTCCGGAATTGTCTCAGATTCATGACGTTTTCCATGTTTCCATGTTGAGAGGTATAGATCAGATCCTTCTCATATTATTCAGACTAGTGAGGTGCAACTGAGGGATGATTTGAGCTATGAGGAGCTTCCAGTGTAAATTTTGGATACCAAGGAAAAAGTTCTCAGGAACAAGACGGTTCAGCTAGTCAAAGTCCTGTGGAGGAATCAGTCAGTAGAGGAGGCTACATGGGAGCCATTGGACGCTATGAAGGAGAAGTATCCGTATCTCTTTGATGATTCAGGTAATAATTTCGAGGACAAAATTTCTTTTAAGAGGGGGAGAAATGTTGGACCCCGAATTATTTTTATGATGTCATTAAGCATGAATTGTGTTAATTATGTGTTTATGCCTTAATTTGATTAAATTGAGAGGATTAGTGGATAATTGAGATTTAGTTAAGTTTAATGTGGCTTGAAAAGATAAAAGTATTGGAGGGCATTTTGGGAAGATTGCTTAAGTAGGAAGGGTTAAGGCTTTGAAGGAGGGGTAAAATGGTCTTTACTCATCCTAGTTAGATTTAAGAGTAAGAATTAGAAGGAGAAAAGAAAGAAAGAGAAGAAGAGAAGGGAGAGTTATCGTGGGAGAGGAAGAAGAGAAGAGGAATTTGAGTTTTCGTTCCTTGAGGGATTTCGACAGATACGAAGCATTTTTTGGGTAAGTTTCGCTTGTTTTAATCTTGTTTCAGTAAGATTTAACCTTGGATTCGAGTTGAATGAAGTTGAATCGGTGGTTTTAGGGTATAGAAGGGAGAATGGTAGATTTCCTTGGGTTGTTGGATTTGTGACTGATTTTGAGGTTTGAATGGGTTAGAAATGTAGTTTGAGACTTGATCTAAGGTTTAGATGTTTTGTATTTAGAAAAGGGAAAGGATTGAAGTTGGAAAATGCTGGAAATCGAGTTTCGGAGTCGTTCTCTAGACCCGCACGTCGCGACGAGCTTATGAACACGCCGCGACGTGCGTGGAAAGGAAGCAACGTCGAGACGTGTGAATTAATATTCACCGCGACATTCGAGAGGGGCGACATCGCGACGTCTTGAAAAGGTGTTAGCATGACGTCTGAAGAGGTATTCGTCATGACATCGAGCATAACCGTTCTCCATGGCGAAAGCCGCCATGACAGACCCTTGTTGTCAGCAAAGATAATTTTTGGTATTTAGGGCATATCTTTTGGTGTAGATGTCCAATTGAGGTAATTTTGGATTCGTTGAGAACTAGAGATCAAGGGTTACAAGGTTTATGAAGAAGGGAAGTTCGGAAATTGCCTCTAAGGATTTGGGATTTTATGAGGCATTCGAATGTAGACTTTTATTGCTTTATTTTGGATTTTCAAGCTTTTGAATATTTCTTTTAGGATGTTAATTGAATGAGAACTTGGTTTATTATAGGAAACCAAGCGGATTTGATTCAATCGCAAGAGGAAGGACAACAGTGAGCTTGGACTCTCAAGAGATTTTAGGTGGGTAATACACTTATAGTTATTGTGTGATTAGGCAAATTCTTGCCTATGTTTGAATATATGTTATATGTTTGTATGTTTACATATGATTTGAATGCTTTTGATTTTGCATACTTTGAAAGAATCATGAAAAGTGATTTCGATTCAGAGCATGTTATGCCTCGACTTTGGTCATGGCATTTTGAATAAATGAAAGCTGGAAAGCATATCATCTGATAAAATGATTATGAGCATGATTTTGTTCTTTTGTTTGGGCGAGAGTGGAACCATTTTGTTAAATCACGTGCGTTGACAAAACCTTCTCGGTTGCCGCTTGTGGCTTATGAGTTCTGAATGGACTCATTTTGTTCAGGATGTAAACTTCGGTTTCTTCCTTTTGTTTCCATGGAACCCTCGAGCCAAGTGATGTGCATTGCATTATTGATCCGTTTACTATGAAGCATATTTGTGGCATGTTTTGCAAGTTGCATTAATTATGCTGAATGTGCTAGAATTGTTGCATGTATATACATAGATACATACATATGCCTGATTTTGTGCTAGTTACCGATGGATATAATTATATTAGCCACTGAGCTGTGTAGCTCAGCCCATTATTCTTTCCCTCCTCAGGTGCAGAACAGGGCAATCGAAAACTTCAAGCTAGTTAGGAGTTTTATATTAAGTTAGTACTTTGGTTGGCCCTCCGAGCATTTCATCATGGAGCATTTTTCATGTATTTTGTCTTTAGATTTATTCTGTATTGTGTATGGATATGAATACATGTTTAATTTCTTCAGATTGTAATGGCATGAAGCCCCTTAGTTTTTGGGGTGTTTGATTATGTTTTAATGTGTGCAAAATTGCATGTATGAGTATGTATGTGTTTGTATCGAATTATGTATGGATGTTGGGATCGGGTCTGAACTTATGGGCGCCCATAGCGGGCGCAGCCCGAAGGGCCGCCTCGGGAATGGGGATCCGGGACCCAGGCCCAACATGTTTTTGAAATATGGGTCAAGTTACATGCATTTAAGTCATGTCACGGCAGACAGTGACAACTGATCCCCAGTCTAGCATATGAGTCACATGCATGAGCATGTATCAATTGTTTAAGCGGTTAGAAATAGTGAGGAAAATGATGATATGTTAGAATGTGATAAATGGAAGTTGTGGATATCTTGGAATAAGAAAAAGTGTATGATTCGATTTGACAAATGAAGATTAAGTGTATTAGTATTGGTGGATATACTATGAAATACAACATCAGTGTTATACTGGGATATATCCTTGAATGTGGGATAGATATGAATATATACTTATGAATTGATAGAGGAAAATATAGATATGTTAGAAATGGCAAGATTTCAAGTGTATAAGATGAATGAAAATAAAATGTTCTATGATCTAGAGAGGCTACTATTGGGTTTGATTACCGTGATGAGAGTTATGAATAAGGGTTTATGACTTAAAGTCAGAATATGTTAAGTAGGAAATCAAGAATGATTATACATCTATGATTTTGACTTAATTGTGGACATACATGGGTTTGATGAAATAGTTGTCAAGGTTCAGTTGATTTGCCTATGTGAATGCACATCTGATAATGGGAACGCCATGGCAAGTGCAAATATGAAGCATATATGTATCATATGTGTGGGAATGATATCGGAAGCAATCGGTGAGTTAGTGGATAATTGTTAATCATAGCTCTTATAGTTTAAAGTTCAATAAGAATTAGCATAAGAAGTGAAAGTGCTTATAGTGATCAATTGGGAATGAATTGAGAGGGTTGTCAAAAATCAATGAGATCAAGGTATCCTTAGCGTAAGTGCTTAATTGTTTAGTTGCCCTACATCTATCTCTCGATAAGATGTAATGATTTTGATAGTACATACTTCACTGACTCTTATTAAGAAGGATGTTCTGATTATCTGAGTTATGTCATAAATTGATCTTCATAGGATATTATGAATAGTTAAAATTGATTTCTTAAGACATTGAGATTGGCTGACAAGAAATGTGACGACTGTTGATGATTAGGAATTCCGTGAGCGGTATTGATGAAAATAGTAAGAAATCTTCTTTAAAAGAAGAGTTTCCCTTAATTGGGTTAAGTCGATCAGATGATTCAATTGAAAAAAATTATAAATGAAAGGACAAATCGGAGATAAATCTGAAATGAATTAAAAGTCATTGTGGGAGTCCTAATCCTAGCGGAGACTCAAGCATAAGAGATAGAATCTGCTACTGAGAAGGTATGCGTTATGTTAATGTAAAGGATCCGACTACGTACTAGGATTTTCGAACATTAAGGAGACATTAGTTGCGAATATGAGGAGAATATCAGTTCAAGAATATTTTGTGTAAATATGTTCGTAGAATACAAGTGGATTTGATGAATGTATTATCAACCTAGGTTGTAAAGATGGCAATAAATTGAAGAGTATGGAGAAACTAGTGTAAAGGAACATATGTCAGAATATGTCATTATGAAACTGAGAGAATCATAAGAGAATTTTTCCTCATTGGGGAAAATTAAATACTTAAAGAGTTAGGAAAATCAATCATGGGTATAAGGAGTTTTAGGTTGTAAATGTCAGAGATAACAATGCCCCTGACAGTATTATATTATAGAAGAGTAAAGTGTCTCAATTGTGTTTAATGTGAATAGTGACTATGACCGTAAATGATATATCAAATGCATTTGAAAAGTGAAGAAGAATAGTTGGCTTAGATGAGGAAATCTTTTATATCACGAAAGTTTCATAAGAGTGAATTTTTGCTTGATTAAATAAATTGTGGGTGAATTAGTATTCGAACATGGCACATTGGGAGACTTAATGACGATAGAGGTGATGATAAAATGCGAAATTGCAAGGGACATATGTATATGGGATTTGGAGTTACTTAGAACTAGTTGTATGTTGGATACGTCCAGAAGTTGTTAAAGGTTTTCTGGTCTTAGCTATTTGAAAAAAATGTTTGAGGAAAAACGTGTGAATTGTATGAGTGATGAGTATAAAAAGAGACATTTTGAGAAGTTTACAACTCGAGTATTGATTGTATCACTTTAATTTGGAGATTTTGCAATATTTAGTGAAGTGTCCCAGTAAAGTTTATGATGCAACTTGTTGAAATAGTGTAAAGTGGTTCTATGTACATGGGGACAAGTATAACCTCATGGGTTGCATTGTGATTGATGATCTGAAATTTATTGTACTGGGTATTGCTTTGAAAGTTTGGAGACATTATTTGTACAGAAACATTTTTGGATATATCTATAAATATGCAAATCGATAACAGTTAAGATATTTCAGGAATTTGAAAGAATTGAAAAGGATTATGCGATTGAATATTTCAAATTAAGCTAGTGATGCAATTTAATGTATTGAATAGAAAAATGCAATGGCAGAAGATCACAATTTGGGCGATAAGGTTATTAAACCTAGTGTAATACTGAGTGCAAATTGTTGAGTTTACAAAGGGGAAAAGGAAAGTATTATTAGCTATTGGAATTCCAAATCAGGTGTGTATAAAAAGATTGGCAAAGCCCAAATTGAGGATTCAGAATTTGCGAACCTTATGGAGGAATCGAAAATGAATTCAGCTTTGAAGAAAATGATATTTAAGGCTGGATTAAGAAGTTTGTGTATTACCCACTAAAGAAACTGTTAGAGAAAACGCAAGGAACAATCGAAGCTTTATCTTCTAGTAAGAGTACATTGAAAGAGTAATTGAAAGTTTAGAATGTAAAATCGAATGATTATATGTGTGAATAACCAACAGACTTGACTGCTGGAGACAAATGTAAAACTAATATTTTTGGAGTTCATTGGGATATGAGATTGATGTATAGTTCAGATTGATTGTGGGCATAACAATCGTTATATTGGTGACACCATTCGAATCGTGTATAAAAGGTCTTACAGCCAAAAAGGAGTCGTTCACCCTATATTAAAGTGAACAGGGCCTAAAAATAGTCGAAGGTCGTGATTGATTTGAGATAATGTTGATAAGTGAAATGAATCTGTAATAGGGGTTAAGTAATCCAAGTTAATGACAATGAGTCGAGTTGATTAATATTGAGATTATGGAATTTTACGAGATTAGTGTTTTAACACTAAAGAGATGTAATCTAGTAAGCGATAAATGAAATACTTCGAAGTGTATCACCTCGGCCAATATGCACTTAGATGGAGATAAAGGTGTAAGTAGGGGAAACTGAATTCGTTATAAGTGGCCTCTATGTGACTGTGATGTAAGTAGAACTATGGATTGGTAAGTCAGTTTAAAACCTAAAAGATGATTCGGATTTATAAAGTGTTACATGGATAAGATTAGGAAATAATGTTATGATCCGATATATGTGTTATGGATACCGAAAGTGAAAAATTGCGAGTAATCATAACGAAACAGTTAAGACAGTGTAAGAGAGGTGATTGATTGTATTGATTTCAGTTATTTGGCAGAAATTGGTCATGTAGTGAAATAAGTGGGAAACATTTTATAAATGAACGAAACAATTCCCCTGCCTTCCTGATCTATCAGATATGAAATTTCGAGGACAAAATTTTTATTAGGAGGGGAGAATTGTAACATCCCATCATCGATGGGAAGGTCATATTGGTAAATGGGGACAGGCTAGTGGGTCACATTGCATATTTTGATATGAGCATACATTTGGCCTCTACTTTTAGAGGAATGAGACATTTTGCACATGCATCTATAGGTACATGCATTCATGACATTTCCCGGTATTTATGTGAATCTGATGTGTTTTGTGAATTCTGAGACAATTGTGTTTGATAAATTGAATTGGAATGTTTTAGGAGTGGTTTTCAACTATTAGTGACTTTTAGCAATTTCTTTGGAATATTGGGAGAAAATGTCGGATAGGAAATTTTCGAGTGTGGTGATTGATTGTATAGTCTTAAAATAAGCATCCAATGGCCATGGAAAATTTAGATATATGATTTTAGAAATTAATATGTCGAACCATTGAAATTTGGAGACGAATTGGACTGGAAATGATTTTGAAGAGAGAAAGAGATTTAAATGTATGTTGAGGAAATGACATGTGTCAAGTGGCTATTGATGAAGGCTTATTTGATGATTCTTAATGCCCTAAAGTTTGAAACTTTTCCCTTGAAACTTACCGAAATTACTTTGGCTAGAAATTTTTCCTCCATCTTAGGGTTTTTCTATTTCCTCTCCCCTTGGTGATTTTCGATCCCCTGCAAGACTTTTGCTTGATCTTTGGCTTGTTCGTTTGCTTCTTCTTCTTGTGCAAAGCCAAGCTTAACCCTAAAGATGATGAAGATTTTGAGGTTTCAGTGAGAGAGCCATAGGTGTTAAAGGAGTTGGAGGATTTTCGGGAGTTTGAAGATTGAAAGCTAGATTTGGTAAGTGAATGGCTTTTATGTTGTTGATTTGTTAGTTAAATGCATTAATGGGTTTAAATGTTAAAGTTTGGGGTAGTTGTGGTTGAGTTATGACTGCTTTTGAAAGAGAAAAGAGTCAAAATTGTCGGAGAACACGACCTGCGACCCGCACGTCGCGGCGCGCCTGTGCCACGATGCGGTGAGAATTAAGGTTCTCGTCGTGGCGAGCGTGCAGGAGGTCGCCGCGGCGAGCTCGCAATTTCCACGCCGCGGCGACCTCCCTTATGATGTCGCGGCGAGCCCGAATTGTTACGCCGCGGCGAGCGTTCTTTGGCCGCGGCGAGGACCATTTTTCTAAATTGATGCATTTTCATTTTTTGGGTCATAACTAATGATGTAGACCTCCAAATGAAGTGATTTTTGATTCGTTATAAACTAGAGAATGAGTTCTATAATTGATGTGAAGAAAGAAAGTTTGAATTCATGTTTTTAAGATATCAATTTGTGAATGAAAGTTGGGTTTAGATTGTTATTACAACCTAAGAGCTGTTGCATGATTACTGGAGCATCACTTTGAGACTGCTGACTTACATTCAATGCTTTTGAAGTCTATAATGGGTGAATTGACTGAATGAATAGTAATTTTGTCTTTGAGGTCTTCTTTGAGAATAGGGGTATTGTCTAAATGTTATAGTATATATAGAATGAAAAATCGGTCTTGAGACTAAAGAAAGTGGCATTTGGGAATTTGCACCGGGAAGGTCATGAACATGCATCGTACATCTTTTATTTAAGACATGTGCATCATTGAATTATTCTGATGGTGCATTTAGTAATAGGTAATTATTTGGTATTATAGAAGTGCTGGGTGGAACAACATTTCACGGATATTCTTTGGGACTTCGGCGATGGCTTCGGAGATTCTGGTGAGTAACCTAGTTGGTTCCTCAATCTTGGTGTGTTTAAAATTATGTACTTATGCTATGGGGAGATAATGGAGGGTTTATATGTTTGATTTTGACTGATTTCGGACCATAGGTGTCCGAAATATCAGGAACTTGATATCGAAGTGTCAATTGTGTGTGAATTGTAATTACTTGGTTTTAATGCGATTTGGGACATATGGCACTATGTTGTGACACAACTATTGTAAATTGAGACATATGCATTCATACATAAAGGCATGTTTAGATAATGGCAATTTGTATTTGGAGCGACCACCGTATTCGAGCTTAAAGCTCAGCATAGCACAGACCTCGAGCTAACGTAATTCAGAGCCACATGCTCACCGTATCAGGGCTTCAAGCCCACCGTAAATTCAGAGCCACAGGCTCACCGTTAATGAGCCCATTTTTGGGACAGATTAGGCGCACGGTCACAACACTATAATAAAATGGGAAGTGTCACATGTGCATTGCATATACAAATAATTAGATATGGACTGTGTGAAAGGCGAAACGCCTTACATTTGTGAAATGGTAATGCATGTGATATTTCCGAATGTGTTACTATGTGATAATCTATGAATTGTCTGAGAAATGCATGTATGCATTTAATTGATTTTTTTTTATTGTGAAAGAGGCAAAATGCCTAGCATCTATGTGATTTTTCTGAATATGCTATTATGAAATGATCTGTAAACTGCTATGTGATATTCTGAAGGTGTTATTATGATAATCTGTACGCTATTCGCGTAATACATGAATTGGGTGAACCATCAATGATGGTTTCTCATTGAGTTTGCAAACTCACCCAAAATTGTAACTATTTTCCAAGATTTGAAGAGTACCCCGTTAGACAAACGGGAGTATGCCTACTGGATGCAAGTCAGAGTTTAAGGTTGGTATCAGTTCACGTCTACATTAGTGTTATTATATTCTAGTATAAATTTGTATTTCTGAAATTTCCGCAAAATAGCGCTTTGTATTTCAGTGGTTCCCAATTAGCTAATGCCATATTTGTAATGTGATTACTGAAAGTGTTCAGGAACAGCATTGGGCCCAATTTGGTTCTGGATTTTCGTACATGTAATAGTTAAATACTGTGGAGTGTCTTTTATGACTGACATTGTTTTGTGATCAAAAATGTTTTCGTATTAAAGCGGGCACAAATCATTTACTGAATTCCGCACATTCGATTGTTTTTAAAATAAAAATGTCTTACTGAGTTCTTGGATTGTTTTGAGTGCTCTAGCATACCACGCTCGTGAGGCATGGGCTCGGATATCACCCTCGATGTCGAGTTTGGGTCTTGCCGGAGTGGGATGCTACAACTCTGAATTTTTTAGAAAGATGAGTTGGAAACCAGACTGGTTGAAATTGTGACCAAGAGAAGCACTGCTATTGCAATCTGAAATCAACCAAGAAGGAAGGTAAAGGCTATCCTACAACCTATTTTGATAAATAGTGAGACATGGCAGTTACTGAATGAAGATGAAAACACTTTCTATGATGTCTTAAGGGATGCTGCTACAAAGCTATACCCTACAAAAATGTCTAGCAAACCATGTACTATTTATCCAATCACAGAGAAGACGGTGATAAAGGTTGTACCGGATGTTCAGCCTAGATATCCTTTGGATTTGAATAAGGGGAAGATGAAGTTATATCCTGAAGGAATAAGTGATGATCTGTTCGCAGATCAAATTGAAGATGAAGTGCATCGAATTGATGCAGCATGCACTTGAAAGAGAATCTTGGCAGACTAGTTGCATTTATACAAATAAGAATGAATCTTGTCCGATGGGGAAGGCTGATTCTGGTCGTTTATTGAATACCTTGTTCAGACAATAATGCGTATTAGGCCCTTATCTAATACACTGTCTATTGAAGCTGAAGCCATACCCCTGCAAGGAAGACAGTTGCTCATGCTACCTACTCCTTTTGATTTAGACCTTCCAGAGCATAATCTATCCGTTCATCCACCAATTTTTGAGGTTGTTGACGATTACATTCTATCTTCAGATGCATATGCTACAACAATTGCGTTCACTTCACCCTCAGCAGATAATGATCAACCCTCCTCACCGTTTGACTCCCAAGCTGAAATCAGCCACTTACGCGGAGAAGTCAACGAGATAAAGGAGATGATGAATGAAATGAAGAAGATGATGACAGAACCGATGAAGAGTCATCGTCATTGATCATTTTTTATGATAACAAATAAGGGGAGAAGAGAATGGAAGGCAGCAGAAGAGAATGGAAGGAAGCAATCAAAGAATCTCAAAGGGTGTGATTGAAGGAGTCGAAGAAAAAGAAAGAAGGAAGAAGGAAGAAGGAAGAAGATTTTTTAAGATAAGAGATAAGATTTTTTTTTTTGTTTAAACATTGTATTTTGTTTTCTTTTTATGTATATAATTTGTTATCATCAAAAGGGGGGAGATTGTTGAGTCAAAATGACTTTACATATATATGATTTTGATGAATAACAAAGAAGTCGTAAAAGCAGACGTAAAATAGAAAACAGACAGACGCAAAATAAGAAGCAGACGCAGACGAAGTTAGAAAGCAGAAGCAGGCGCAAAATGAGAAGGAAAACAGATGAAGAAACACAGACGAAGAAACACGAGCCTTGAAACATAGGCCTTAAAAATGCAGGCGGAGAAAAGCGGGCGCATAATTCAAAAGAAGGCCTTGAAGTCGATTCGAGTTAATTCTGAACTCAGTGATTAACCGTTTCTTTCAAGATTTCATTTCTTTCAAGGTTCAAGAAGCAAGGTTCAAGAAGCAGTTATAGACGAAGGCTATAAATATAAGTCGAATCGAAGATTGCAAAGTTAGAAAAAGTTAGCAAAAGTGGAGATAATTGATCTACGTATACACGAACGAAAAACCTTGTCTATAAGACAATTGTGCAAATTAGCTGAGAGCTAGTATTAATGTAATAGGTTTCAAATACTTTTGTAAGAAAGTAGTACAGCTAGCCTGCAGAGGCTAAGAGTGAAAGAATACTGAGTGTAGAGACCTGAAGAGGCTCGAAAAGAATATTTGTAAACGTTGAAGAGATAGTGAAATCTCATAAAGAACTCTGAGGACTGGACGTAACCCACGGTTTGGGGTGAACCAGTATAAAATCACTGTGTCGACTTCTCTTTACTCTATCTCTCTTAAGGTTCAAAGTTTTGTTATTACTTAAATTCTGAAACAAGTTTTCAAAGTTTTGATTATTTCGAATTTACTGAAGTTTCTATAAAAGAACTTATTTTTTAAACAAAACAATTTTGAAAGAGTTTTCAAACAGGGGAATACACAATTCAACCCCCCTTCTAGTGTATTCGTTATCGTATTATAAGCATTGTACTAACGTGTGACTTACTTCATGTTTTCTACAAAAAAATTTAATAATTTTGAATTTAATGGGAAATTATCCAATATTTTCAAATGTACATTATTTGATTTGTAAAATAAGGTTACTCAATTATAAAATTATTTACTAAATAATGAATAGAACAAATTATTCCTACTTAACAAAAGAAAATAATTACCATTATGAAATAATTTTGACTAGCTCAGATGAGTAAAATATAATTTAAAATGGTCAAATTGAATTTTCAAATTTTGATGAAATTAAAGTTTTAACATTAATGGTGCGATTTTATTTGATAAAAAAGAACTTACGGAATTTCCATTATCATTTAACATTTATTGGTAAATTCATTGTCTCTTATTTCAAGAAAAATGTACATATATATATATATATATACATATATATTTTTGGTTTATTTAGATTACTAAATATTCTTTAATTGAATGAGTGAAATGGAGTTTTAAATTTGTATTTTTTAATAAAATTTGGTGGGAATTCGGTCGTCTTGAAGCCCGAGCCCAGTCCACGCATCTACTGGTCTATTCATGAAACCCCATGTATACGTAAAGACCTAAACCTAGCATCTATTCCATATATAAGGTACTACTTTGCCATGATACAGGTACGAGATTAGAACCCTGATTTTCTCTGTTTTACAACGACCAAAACCCTCACAAAAAGACTAACTTGAGCGTCGGAGGGGCCTGTCAGTTATCAACCCCCGGCGTGCCTTGTGTTGTTTTGCAGGTGATCTCTTGCTCAAGACAATCAATCTCATGGATCCAAACAGTAGCGTCCTACCTCACCAGAATCAAGCAGAACCAGTTGGTGCCCACCGTGGGGCCCGACATCAAGGCACCACGTCCAAAAATACTCAGATCAGTCAAGCGGCAGCAGCCAACCCTGATATAGTCGTCTTTGCGGCACTTGCGCTACAGCGGATGGGTTTGCAGTTATTTGCCACTCTTCCTGTAGCATCATGATTCCCACACAATCTTCGCGCTTTTGAATGATCAACCACAACCTCGAGAATCGGATCGAGAAGAGCAGTGTAGCCACAGAGGACAATCTTTGAGACCAATCGTATCAAATTCCGGCGCTCCCTAGATGCAAATCCTCCTGCACCACAACAAACCTCCCTCACCCGAAAACAGATCGAGGAAGCGAGTGATCTATTGATTAATCAAATTTCTGATCTCGGCAAAACGACCGCAGACACTTGCAGTGATTGGTATGATGGCCGATTGTCATTCTGCTGAAGCCCTAGAAAAGATCGTGGACGATCGGATCAATGTGGCTATGAATTCCTGTCCGGATCACCCATCAACGCAATATAGCTCTCCCTTCATCCCGACAATCTTGGATAGCCTCCCAGCAGTCGGCACCAAAATACCGACGCCTGAAAAATATACTAGAAAAATCGATCCCCTAGACTATCTGCAGCACTTCCAGTCAATGATGAACCTACATTGCGTCCCCGACGTCATTCAATGTAAGGCATTTTACACCACCTTTCAAGAAAGAGCCCAGCGATGGTTCAATAGTTTTCCAACCCATGTTGCATTACTTGCTTCGAGGATTTTAAGCTGCTCTTCCTCAATCAATTTGCTACAAGTAAACGACCACAGAAGACCGCTTTGGAAGTGATGCAGTTGACCCAAGGAAGGAACGAAAGTTTGCGGGAGTTCATCACTCGGTTTAATAATGAAGCTGTCGAAGTCCCTGACCTCACTTGCTCGTCCATGTTGGCGGCACTGATGAGCAACACAAGGGATGAAGAGTTTAAGAAGTCACTGGCCCTCGATCAGCCCAAGTCTATTCAAGAGATAAGAAATCGGACGAACAAGTATATCCAGCTCGAGGAAGTGTTAAAAACACAAAGCGTGAAGCGAGCGACCATGGGCGGCGGCCGAGCGGATGATTCCTGGCGACAGAAGGATTAGTCGAGCTGGAGAAAGCCGACCAATCGACAGGGACATCGACTAGAATCCTTCACCCCGCTCAACAGGAGATATGCGGAAGTATTGGAGGCCGTGAGAGCAGATGGGGAACCCCTCTGAGAACCCAATAAGTTAAAGACCCCTTTCAAGAAAAGGGATCTTGATTTATATTGCCGCTTCCATAGAGACATCGGTCATGACACAGAGGATTGTTGGGACTTGAAAAAAGAAATCGAACTCCTTATCCAAAGGGGAAGGTTGGGTCGATTTTTTAAGAATGGAAAGAATGCCGATCGAGACAATGAGAATAAGAGTGGTCGGTCCGACAACTGGCAACAGCCTTAGAGGCGAAACGATAGGAATGATGGAGGGAGGCAGAATGGGAATACTAACGATCGACACTAAGCGAGAGGGCAGTCCAGGGCAAGAGGCGACAGAAACGTCAGACAACAAGATGACCGACTGGTTAGGGTCATTAACATGATCTTTGGTGGTAGTGCAGCAGGCGGGTCCACCATTAAAGGAAGAAAGAGGTATACCAAGCAGGTCGATGAAGACTTGTCGGCCAAGAGAAAGAAGCAGAAAGATGGGCTGATACCGTTCGACAAATCTGATCTACATGGTGTCAGTTGTCCTCATGATGACGCGCTTGTAGTAAATCTAAACATGGATGGTAACGAGGTAAAACGGGTAATGATCGATACGTGCAGCTCGGTCGACCTATTGTATTATGATGCCTTCAAGCAGATAGAGATACTGGAGGATCGACTACTGCCTATAGAAGGACCTATCAAAGGGGTAACTGGAGCATCAGCCTACCCATTTGCCCGAGTCTTTTTGAAAGTAAAATTTGGACAAAAGCCGTGTCAGATAGAGAAAGACGTCGAGTTCCTGGTTGTGAAGTTTGTAGGGGCGTACAATGCGATAATCGGACGAGCCATTCAAAACGCCCTGAGAGCAGTTGTCTCCACCTACTACCAATAAATGAAGTTCCCAACGTCCCATGGAATCGGTGTTGTCAGGGTCAGCAGAGAATCGCTAGGGAATGCTACTTAACGGAAACAAAGACACTAGACGGGGCGGTAGTCTTGACAAGCTCTCTTGATGTGAGGGCTGATGAAGAAATGGAGAGGATGAACCCCGTAGAAGAAACACAGCAGGTCATATTCGATGAAGCAGACCGCTCCAAGTTCACCAATCTAGGTTCCGAGCTTCAGAAGGGTCTAATCAAAGAAATCACGAATTGCTTGGTAGAAAACAAATCGGTCTTCGCCTGGGTACCGAGCGATATGCCTGGAATTTCTCGATCGGTCGCATCTCATTCTCTTAGTATCCGAAAAGATTGCAAGCCAGTTAGACAGAGGAAGCGGTGGCAAAGCAAAGAAAGGCAGGAAGTGATTAAGAAAGAAATAGAAAAGCTGCTTAGTGTTGGGTTCATTCGGGAAGTCAAATACCCTGAATGGTTAGAAAATGTTGTACTTGTGAAGAAGAAAAACGAAAAGTGGAGAATGTGCATTGACTTCACTGACTTAAACAAAGCATGCCCAAAGGACAGCTTCCCTCTGCCAAAAATCGATCAGCTGGTAGACTCCACGTCAGGGCATGAACTTCTCAGTTTCTTGGATGCTTTCTCAGGCTACCATCAGATTCAAATGAGTCTCGAAGACGAAGAGAAGACAGCTTTTATAAGTGACCAAGGCATATATTGCTACCAAGTAATGTCGTTCGGCTTGAAGAATGCAGGGGTCACTTACCAGCGGCTCGTCATGGAGGTTTTTAAGAAACAGATCGGTCGATCAGTTGAGGCTTATGTGGATGATATGGTGGTCAAAAGTAAGACGGCCGCTGAGCATGTGGAAGATCTCAAAGAAGTCTTCCAGACCCTTAATAAATTTCAGATGAAGCTGAACCCGAAAAAATGCGTCTTTGGTGTGGCATCTGGAAAATTCATGGGGTTTATGATTACTCAGCGGGGGATTGAAGCTAATCCAGAAAAGATCGAAGCTATTGTCCAAATGCCCTCGTCGCGGTGCTTGAAAGATGTTCAGATATTGACCGGACGGATAGTTTCTTTGAGCAGATTCGTCTCCAGGATGGGAGACAAGTGCCTCCCGTTTTTCAAAATTTTGAGGAAAGAGGATGTGACCCAGTTCCAATGGCCAGATGAATGCGAAAGAGCTTTTCAACACTTGAAGCAGTATCTGACTAGTCCACCCATCTTGCGAGCCAGTTGAGGAGAATCGATTACGTATTTGGCGGTCTGAGAGAGGCGATCGGCGCGATCCTTGTTCGATCGGAGGAAATGAGCAATTCCGATCTACTACATCGATAAGTCTTTGAGCGGACCGAAACACGGTATCGCCCATAAAAAAGGTGACTCTCTCCTTGATAACTGCAGTGCGGAAACTAAGGTCCTACTTCTAGAGTCATACCATCGAGGTATGGACCGACCAACCCCTCAGGCAGTGCCTCCAAAAATCCGAGACCTCGGGGCGATTAATAAAATGGGCAGTAGAGCTGGGGGAGTTCGATATACAATATAAGCCTCGGACGACGATCAAGGCCCAGTGTTGGCGAACTTCGTTGCAAAATGAGTCAACGACTCGCGAGGTGAGCAACATACACACGGAACCTATTGTTGATGGGGTCGTCTAATTTGAAGGATCACGGAGGCGAGGAGTGGTATGATCTGCCTTGCGTCGGGAAGAAAAGGTAGAATCGCTCTTGATTAGAATTTAGAGCCTCTAATAAGGAAGCGAAATCGAGGCTCACGATAGTCGACCTCAATTGGCAAAGGAGATGGGGTAAAGCATCGAAGGTGTCTGTGATAGCCAAATAGTGGTTGGTCAAGTCCTTTGGGCGATCTGAGGCCAAGGGAGCGGCATGATCAAGTACACAGGTTGGTAAAACAGGAGTTGAGTAATTTCGAGCAATACTCGGTCAGTAGGATAGAATGGGCTCAAAATGCTAAGGCAGATGCACTTTCTAAAATGGCTTCCGATCGAGATGCAAAAAATAACGTTTTAGTTGAGCGGCTAGACCAACCTGGCATTCAGAAAGCCAATGAAGTCCTTGACGCAAATGCCGAGCGAACAAGTTGGATGGAACCGATCAGATAGTACCTCCTTGAGGGAACACAGCTGGAAGAAACCATGGAGGCCAAGAAACTAAGGGTAAAGGCGGTCAAATATGCTATCGTTAATGGCACCTTGTACAAGCGATCTTATGACTGGCCACTACTACGATGCTTGAGCGAAGAAGAGGCAGAGCAGGCAATGGCTGAAGTCCACGAAGGAATATGCAGAAATCACGTAGGAGGTAGAATGTTGGCTCATAGATTGATTAGACAGGGATATTACTGGTCGATAATGAAGAGAGACTGCCAGGAGAAAGTCAATCGGTGTGAGGCTTGCCAAAAAAATAGTAACATGTCTCACCAGCCGACCGAGAGGATGAAAATCGTGAGCCATCCTATCCCCTTTGCTCAATGGGGAATGGATACACTAGGACCTTTCCCCCTCGGTCCTGGATAGAAGAAGTTTTTGATAGTAGCAGTGGAATACTTCACTAAATGGGTAGAAGCGGAAGCGGTCGCTACAATTATTGAGCAGAAGGCAGAAAAATTTGTAAAAAGAAACATACTAAGTCATTTTGGGATGCTTATGGTGTTGGTTACAGACAACAGTCGGCAATTCAATAACGACAAGTTTAGAGATTTCTGTGAGCGACTAAAGATAAGGCTCCAATTGACTTCAGTAGCTCACCCTCAAAGCAACGGTCTTGCGGAGAACACTAACAAAAAGATAATGAGTGCCCTCAAGAAGTGCTTAGATGGACGTAAGACTTGGGTAGATGAACTAGATGAAGTATTGTGGGTGTCCAGAACAACACCAAATGGAGTCACAGGGGAAACATCGTTCAGGATGACCTTTGGGGCAGAAGCCCTAGTTCCAGTAGAAGTGGTGTTGCACAGCCAAAGAGTGTCGAGTTATGAAGAAGAGCAGAATAATGAAGCCCGTCGGGCAGAACTTGTGCTCCTCAGTGAAGACAGGGATAGGGAAGCCACTTGTTCATAAGCCATCAGGCAAAAAGCAATGAAGTTCTACAATAGAAGGGTAAAGTCGAGTGATATAAAGGTCAGCGGATACGTCCTGCGAAAGGTCGAGGCGGCTAGAAAGCATCCTGGAAAGCTCAGACAGGCGTGGGAAGGACCCTATCAAGTGGTCAAGCAAGCAGGACATGGCTCTTACATCCTGCGCAATGCGAGCGGGAAGATTCTACCGAGGCCCTGGAACTCTCAAAACCTGAAGGCATTCTACCAGTAGATAAGCTTTATTTTAGTTCTCATTTCTTTGTTTATTATTGTTTATTGTACACAACTTGTGGGTACCTTTTTCTTGGCCCTACCAGTCAGGTTTTTTAACGGCCCACGCCCTTATCATCGTCAATAAAGGGGTTTTCAGATTTCTTGGCAAGAAAAAAATATCATTCAATTTGACAAAGAGGAGAAAATTCCACCATCTGATCATTCGGCCCTATGATCGCTCGGCCAGGTTGCCAAGACGAGATCCTTGGAACCAGGCGATGCCAAGACAAGATCTTGGATCGCTCGGCCTCGACATCGCTCGGTCAGGTTGACAAGACGAGATCCTTGGAACCAGGTGATGCTAAGACAAGATCTTAGATCGCTCTGCCTTTACATTGCTCGGCCAGGTTGCCAAGACGAGATCTTTGGAACCAGGCGATGCCAAGACAAGATCTTGGATTGCTCGGCCTCGACATCGCTCGACCAGGTTGCCAAGACGAGATCCTTGGAACCAGGTGATGCCAAGACAAGATCTTGGATCGCTCAGCCTCGACATCGCTTGGCCAGGTTGCCAAGACGATATTCTTGGAACCAGGCGATGCCAAGACAAGATCTTGGATCGCTCGGCCTTGACATCCCTCGGCCAGGTTGCCAAGACGAGATTCTTGGAACCAGGCGATGCCAAGATAAGATCTTGAATCGCTCGACCTCGACATCCCTCATCCAGGTTGCCAAGACGAGATCCTTGGAACTAGGTGATGCCAAGACAAGATCTTGGATCGCTCAGCCTCGACATTGCTCGGCCAGGTTGCCAAGACGAGATCCTTGGAACCAGGCGATGCCAAGATAAGATCTTGGATCGCTCAGCATCTACATCGCTCGGTCTCTACATCGCTCGGTCGGGTTGCCAAGACGGGATCTTGGAACCAGGTGATGCCAAGACAAGATCTTGGATCGCTCGGCCTCTACATTGCTCAGTCAGGTTGCCAAGATGGGATCTTGGAACCAGGCGATACCAAGAGCAAAAATCTTAGGTCACTCGGCATCACAATCGTTTGGCCAAAGCTCTATCGCCTCAGTCGACCATGACTCACTCTGTCCCTACAACCGATCGACGCACATCGAGAGCGTTCGTTCACGACCTGCTATTAGAAAAGACCGCTCAATCTTAACACGACAGATGAAAGTGATGAGGAACAAAAGGATTCTATTTCCTTGAATTTAAGTTCTGGTCATAAGGCCGACCAGATGAGCTAAAAAAATCAGTTTGATCTTTCGGGGGGAGAGGAAGTATTGGATCTGAAACCCAACTACTTAAACTTAACACTTTCACTCTATGCTCTGATACCATAAATGTTGGAACCCGATCCAGAGACCGGATCCCAACCGAAAATCAAAAGCGAAAGCGAGCGAGAAGCGAAAGAAAGCGAACATAAGCGAAATCAAATCGGATACGAATGATGAAGCGGAAACAGGAAGCGAAGCACATAAATACGGAAACAAAATCGGAAAGCAAATAAACAAACGGATCAAAGCAAACGAAAGCGAATTGAATACGAATTTCCGACATCCAAATTCTGAATCTTAGAAAAGCGATCGCGTTGGAAACCTTAAGACATTCCAAAACTGGTATAAATTTTTTTCTTTTTTTTCTTTTTCTTTTCCTTTTCTTATTTGTCAATCCTTTTCTCATCTTATTCATCTTAAATCCATTCTCATACTAATCAAAACCATATAGTTTTCCCTTTCTAGGAAACTATTCCTCATGCAAATCTCAATTCTTAATCATTTTCTTATACATTCATATAAATCCCAAAACTTATTTTTATACCCATTTTACCAAAATTTCGGCAATATAACGGCTGCATTTGTAAAAACCCAAAACCTGCAAATGGCAAAAATACACTTCTAAAATTCCCAAACAGTCACACAACTATCAAAATCCACCGGACTCTCCGTCCGAGATCTCAGCATACACAAACGCACTCCTATATCTAAAACATTTCAATAAGCCTCAATCTTTAATCAGAATAATCCATACACAATCCAAATCATAACTTAATCCAATACATTTGTCTAGAATTCATTAAACATTCTCAAAATGAATACACAATACACTTTAATGGCATTGCAAGCCATTTACAATACCCAAAACCCTAATCCAAAATACACAACATTTCTAAATTTCTTAGCAATCACTTAGCTAAACAAATATACCATAAGAACACATACAAACGGAAAACTTCATTTTCCTTCACCCGATCTTCTTCTCATCACCTGTGGATGGGAATGAAGAGGGGGTGAGCTTATTGCTCGTGGATAATATATTTATAAATTGAATAATAGCGAAAATAATTACAAATCTTTTTGCCATTTCTTTCAAAAGTTCCTCTGTAGAAAATTTTTCAAATTTCTTATCTTTCGATCTTTTTAAAACATTGCTAAAATAATTTCAATAATATCACTGCTAAAAATCCACAAAGAGCTTATTTCTCAAAATTTCTCACATTTTTCACTTTTCATGAACAAAAAATCAAAATCATGTAAATCTTCATTTCTTTTATATTTCTTTCAAATCATGCAATGCATCACACTTACAAAAAAAAACAAAACACGTAGCACATCAAATGATCTAGTTCGGTCCAAAATAGAACGTACTGCACATTCCCGCATAGCAGTCCTGTGCAGCCGTGAACAGGACATACTACACTTTTCTGCATAGCGGTCCAGTGTAGCGGTGAAGGGAGTCCGAAATCGAAACTCTAGTGCCACTAACGGGCAGCCGGGTGAAGGCTATAAAAATAGACAAGTGCGCACTCGTCCCACTTATGGGACCTGACCAAACCCACATAACACATAATCATATTCGAAAAATCGAATAGCTCGAAGGCACATTTCGAAAACTTGATTTTTCTTTCAAAATCTCATATCGCATCATCATATCGTGTCATAAATGACACATTAACATATCCACATAAATTCATATAACAAATCTAATGCAATTCATATTATCAATTTAATCACATATTAATCAAATTCATAACAATGTATGCAACAATTTCTTTAAATCATAAATCGACTTATTTAAAATCACAAAACCCATTTTCAAATTAATCGAATAATTCGAAAATCATGAATTTCATAAATCTTGTATTTTCTAAAAATCATTTCTAAACTAAGGAATTTAATCCTTCGAAATCAAAATTTTCAAACATTTACATAAACATTAATTTCTCAAAAATTTGCTTCTTGAATTTTTGAAAATACATGCTTAGCTTAAAATTCAATAAATAAATATAATACCCACCTCGAATCAATGCCAGAAGCTTGTTCCTAGCTCCAATTTGATCCTTGCTTCTTTCTCTCTTCCAATTAAAAATTCCCTAAATCAAATTAACCCAAATTCAACTTCATAAATGACATAATCCTCAAAATTGGACTTAAAAAACACTAATTCCACATATAATCAAGCCATCTAAATCACAAATTTTCAAAACCCCCAATTCACAAAATTGACGTAAACCAATTTATCCAAATTCAATATCATAAATCACAAATTCCTCAAAATTGATATCATAATTCACCAATCCATCATATTTTTCATGATTCTAAGCCAATAATTTCTAAAAATCCCAATTTCCGAAATTAGGCATAAACTCCATTTAATTTCCATCCAAAATTAAACATAACCTAAGGTAATCATCAAAATTGAGCTTATAATTAACAAACCCATACCAATTTCAAGTAATCTAAACCAAAAATTTACTAAGAACTCAAAGATCAAAAATCGACACTTACCTCTTTCTCTTCCCATTTCGAAATTGTTAAGCCCCATGGGAAGCTTTCATCCTTTTCGATCCTTTTTCCTTGAAATCAACTTAAAAACTAGCTTGAAGGCCCATAAAATCGACACCCCAAGCTTCCATCTTCTTCTCCATAGCCGAAAGTCTCTTCCTCTCCTCTCTTCTTTTATTTTTCTCTTCTTTTCCTCTAAGGAATCATGCTCCTCTTCTCCAAATGACAGCCATATGCTTTATATAGTGCCATGTCATTTAAATGATGGCTAAAAGACCAAATTGCCCTTGAACTTTACTTTAAGTCATGCTTACTTTCGGATATGATTCGCACTATCAATTTGAAGGAATTTGCTAAAACTTCCTTCTCAATAATTGTTCCTTATTGTCTCAATTTCGTAACGCCACCAAAATCATCTAATTTGGAGCACTACATCAAAAGTTATGCTCAAAACATTTCAGATATGTCTTATGCTAAATCATTTTCCAGCACGATTATTTCTATCCAAAAATTGACATCCTTAAAGACAAAATTGAAAATCGATTTCTTCATAACAATTTTAGCCCTATTTTTCTAGTTTAATCCAAATTAAGAATCACCTCATTTGGATTTCTAGATCAAAAGTTATGGCTAAAATACATTCAGATGTTCCTAATCTAAGACTGCACACGAATCTGAACTTCAATTCAAAAATTGAAAGTCTTAGGGGCTAAATTGAAATTCACTTTCTTCATATGACTTGTAGCCCCATGTCTTAATTTTATTTTGCCTTAAGGATCACTTCAATCGAATCACCACAGATAACAAATTTCTCAAAATACTGAACTATGTTCGTAAAATTTTCTGACTCACTTTGATTAATTTAATCAACCTCAATTTAATCTCAAAAATTCACAAATTTCTCATACAAATGAAATTCATTGTCTTAGGAATCCAACGCTTCAAAAACCAAGTCAATCGGATGTCGGACAGAAAAGTTATAAGCAAAAGATCGGAAGAGGATCATATTTCTTATAAAATGGAAATAATAATTAAATAAATAACAAAAATAAAAATTAATTTAGAAAACTTTGATCTCGCGGGGCGATTAGCGAGATTGCTCTTGCAAAAAAAAAATTCAAATATATATATATTATTACATATATATATCTGAATTTTTCAAAAATCGTAGCTCTTGATTCCGAATTCCAAATTTAACAAATTTGGTATCAATAGAAAGCTTAAGGGAAGTTCTACAACTTCCATGAGAACTCAAATACTAATTTCATCTCTAAAGTGATCAAATTTTTAATCAAAGATTCTGCCCAAATAATAAATCTCTAAACAATAACTAAATTTTGAAAATTTCTATCTTTCAACTCCAAAGTCCAAACATGTCATATTTTATATCACTGCAAAGATCAAAAAGTCACCTACAACTTTCATGAAGGACATAAAAGTCAATTTAACTTCTAAGGCAGTCAATTTTCCCATCAAAAGTTTTGTCATCTAATAATCATGCTAAAACCATAACAAAAACTTGTAAAAATCATAACTTATTATTCCTTGATCTAAAAATTGCATACTTTATATCAAACTAAAGATCATTTCAAAATCTTCAACTTTCATGAAGAACTTAAAGGCTAAATCAACCTCTAAATAGGTCATAATTTCTCTCAAAACACAACATGCACAAAACTACACTTAAAAATATTTTTAAAAGTCAAAATAGAATAACCTTAACTTTGACTGACCATAACTTTCACTCCCGATATCGAAAAATTGCAAACTTTATGGCAACAAAAAGCTCTCAACATAATCTATAAGTTTCATGTAGATCATTTTCTCAAATTATGCCTAAATCAAAAAGTCAACTCTTAAGTCAAACTTTCTATCTCCAAAAGTCAACTTTCTTAATTTTTCAAATTTTCACCCTTTTCTTTTCATTTCTTGATTTTTAAACTTTCCTTTTCAATCAACTCATTCACTTGAACTTTCATAAACTATACAAATCTCCACAATAATCAAAATTATCAAAACCCAATAATTCTTTTCTCATAAATCTCCTCAAAGCATAAATGCATCTATTTCACGATACATATGTAAAACCACTCATTTAATTTCACTTAATATTTCTAAATTTCCTTCAAAAATTGGGGTCCAACACAATTTTCAAATTCATTATCACTATCAATTCTTTTTCTCATTGGGCAATACATCTCTAACAAAGTTTATATACAAAAATACTCAATTAATTTCATTTCTTATTTCTAAATTTCACTTAAAAATCGGGATTCAACAGGAAGGGCCAGCAGATGGATCGGCAGAAGGGGAGGTCGACAAATCAGCCGAGGCAAGACCAGAGTCTGCAGGAAGAACCAGAGAGTCACCCCCGTGAGATCGCTCGTACTCCTCGTCCGAGCTAAGGTCCAGCTCCTCATTCGGCATTAACGTGCGTTCTCCCTCGGCTATCTCCCTCACTTCCTGCAGAGAAAGGTCGAGAGCGGCAGGAAGCATCGGCTCGGCATAATCCTCGAATGGAGGACCGACTGACCCGCCAGGGACACAAGCGTCATGGCAATTCTTCAGGAACGAAAGGGCCAAGTCACAAGCGAACTTTAAGCACTCCTCCCGTAAGAACTGCCTCTTCCATCGTTTGATCGCCTCAACTCTCTACTCTTTGATGAAGCCTCGCAACTCCTTCAGTCTATCCTCGGCCCTCAGTTTGTCCCTCACCGCTTTATGACAGTCCTAGAGGAATTTCGATCGAAGCTCCTGCTCCGTCCCTATCTTCCTCTTCAAGTCTTTACATTCCTTGGCCAAGTCCTTACACTCCTTGGCCAGCCCGTCCTTTGCCACAATCACCCTGCTCTTTTCCTCCTCCCCTTTAGCGAGTTGAGCTTTCAAAACGCTCCTCTCCTCCTCCCAAAATTTCTTCTCCTCCTCAACTAAAGAGAGTTGAGCCCATAAGATGTCCTGCCCCTCCTTCGCCTCGGCAAGTTCAGCTCTTAGAGTATTAACTTGCTCGAGAAGGTCACGAATCTCCCGATCCATTGTTTTCCCCACCTCATCGAACTGATCAAGACGTTGATACATCTCAGAGGCGTACACCATATCCCTGGCGCAACCGCGGACGAGACGAGCCATCAGCTCTTTATTGTTCAGCATGTCCAAAAACCTCTCGTCCGCAGGAGGAACGACTTTCTGGGCAATGTGAAGAGCCACATCAATGTCCCTAAGCGACACAGTCTTGTCAAGACTGATCGCGAACTCCCATTGCTTGCCACTAGAAGCTCGCTCTTTCCCTTTGCCCTTATCCAATCGGGGTGCTTTCTTTTCCCCCACTCCTCTCTTCTGTTGACTGGGCGACCGATCGGCACTCTAAGCGGTCCTCTTCCTTTTGAGTGACGACTCCATCTCTTCCTCCTCCGAACCCGCTCGGTCCACACTCATCGGCTGGACCAGCAATGACGCTGACACGCCAGGATGGTCCTCAGTGGGCAGAGGGGCCAGAAACGTTATAGATGGGTCTAACTCCATTGGTTGAGCGGCGCCTTCGCTGGCCTCTGCCTCCTTCCTCTGCTTCTTCACTTTCGAAGAAGCTCTAGGCCCCTTAACTTGCCTTTTGGATTTAGGAAAACGGGAGGACCCAGCGAAATCGTCGAGCCTGGCTATGGCTGCATAGCAATAAAAACATGTTAGAAATTGAAACCAATACTTACAAATACAGTAAATAGTTCAACCACGAGGAGTCAACCAGAGGGGGCAGTTTCTTCTCCTAGCCCGTTAATTCGGGGCGGGGGTTGATTAAGAATGAATCGGCCGATGCCCCCCTGCAATATCCCAGAATGAGGCGATCGAAGTCATACCGACCGAGCCCCTTAATGCGATCGACCACCTCCCACTCCTCTCTAGTAAGAGACAAGCTCGACGCGTCGTTCCATCGCTCGACTAAAGGATATCTCCACGGCTGGGACTTAAAGGAAGATCCCTGAGGCCTCACAAAAAAGTACTTCGTCCGCCAAGCTTGGAATTTAGAAGTCGTTCTGGCCAGGCAATATCAAGCATCTCTATACTACAAATGAGGGACCTCGGCCCTAGCGCTCGAACTCTGGTTCATCCTTAAAAAATGGCGTAGGATGCTGACCGAAGCCGGACAGCCGAACTGATGGCACAGTAAAGCCAAACTGTTAATGAATCTCCATCCATTCGGAGGAATTTGGCTCAGCCTCAATCGGTAGTCGATGCACACCTCGTTAATGATCGGGACATACGGAAGCTTCATTCCGTCGACCAAGAAGAAGTTGTCAGAAACAGTAAAATACCCCCCCAAATTGCTATGGATTCGTTCGTCCTTGGAGGCTAGCCTAGGTCCCCAGGACAAAGGGATATTGTTCCTAATAATTGACCAATTCAACTCCCCCACGGTCATCGTTGATTCGTCTTTCGGTGGCTCCTCAACGACTAACCCATCTTTCCGGTCACTCGCCGTGATTCCCTCAATAACTCTCACCCCTGGCACTGCCATTACTTCCGCCACTACTTCAAGCGGCCCGACTGGTTGGGAGGCCCTCTCGGCGGCTTCATCCCTAGGGTTAACCCCACTTCTAGGACTGGTTGACGACATGCTTATAAAGATGAAATTTTGAGGAAGAAGCGGAGAAAAAGGACGTACCTAGTTGGAGATAGAAGTTGGGAATTTGAACGGCGGTTGAAAGAAAACTCTGGAGACTGTAGGAAAAAAGGTGCAAATGAAAGCAGAATGAAAGCCGGAGAACAAAACAAGCGTAAAGAAAATCTGTAGTCTGTCGATCCTGAGTATTTATATAAGATCAGTCGAATGGATGTCCCAACCAACGCTTGACGCATGGAGAAAATCTGAGCCAAACTCAGACACGTGGCAGAATCTGAGTTGAGGTGAATTAGGGTTATTAGAAATCCGGAGCGACGCAGCAGTTGAAAGGACGTACGTGACAGTTGCACAACGGTTACAAAGATGTTTCGTTTCAAATTCTGAATCTGTCAGAGGGCACGCGCCGTCAGTAATAATTAAATTAAGTGCCTTCACGCGCTCAGTGTCGATGCTCACCCAATCTATCTTAGCACGAGCTATCATGTAATAAGCATCAATGCCAACCGATCGGGACACTCAATCAATCGATCCTAGCACGAGCTGTCATGCACTATGCATTGATGTCCGACCGATCGGGCCTACCACGAGTTGCACGATCCTTATGTACTCCTTCGACCCTTCTCCTTGGTCAGACTCGAGGAGTAGGGGGCTTATGGTGGGGTCGATCGTGCTAGGCCTAAGCCCAGGTCCACGCGTCCACGGCCCATTCGTAGAAACCCCTATACATACGTAAAGACCTAAACCTAGCATCTATTCCATATATAAGGTACTACTTTGCCATGATACAGGTACGAGATTAGAACCCTGATTTTCTCTGTTTTATAGCGACCAAAACCTTCACAAAAAGACTAACTTGAGTGTCAGAGGGGCCTGCCGGTTATCAATCCCCGGCGTGCCTTATGTTGTTTTGCAGATCTCTTGCTCAAGACAATCAATCTCATGGATCCAAACAGTAGCGTCTTGCCTCACCAGAATCAGGCATAACCAAAATTAAAACAAAATTTCTTTCAGAAGTTATCGTTCCTCAAACTTTAGTTATTTTTCTCTAAGATTAAGTGAACTATAGTAAGAACATGACATCTATGAAATTAATTTTTTTTAGGACAAAGAGTAATTATATGTAAGCTAGTAAGTTCCATAATGTTTTAGTAAATATGGTCAATGAGACCGGCAGTAGAAGTAAGAACAGAGATCTTTCTCAGGGGATGAAGTTATCTTTTCAGGCGGTAGAGGATGCGGTTGTCATGGAGGAGGGTGACGTTGAGAATTTGGAGAGACAGTGGGGGTATTGTTTGGTTGGTTGTTTTATTGGTAAATTCCCCGGTATGAAAGCTGTTCAGGCACAAATGGATAAATGGCAGGTCCCGTGTCGTTTTACTCCTCATAATTGTGGTTGGATGATCTTCCATTTTAATTCCGAGGCCGTTCGAATGCACATTCTTGCTGGTGGTCCGTATGTGCTATTTGGAAAAACACTGATTCTGAAACCTTTGTCCCTGGGGTTTACATTCGATTACTCTGAGTTCATGCTTGTGCCCATGTGGGTGCAACTCTCGAACGTCCCTTTGGATTACTGGAATGCTCGGGGCCTTTCCAAATTAGGCTCACGTCTTGGTGTCCCTCTCTGTACTGACCAAATCTCCAGACAACAACTCCGGCTGGGATATGCCCGATTGCTGGTTGAGGTGGATGTCCAGAAAGGTCCGATTTCTAGTTTTCTTATGACGTTGCCTTCTGGGATCCATTACACTCAGCGTGTTTTGTATGAGGCTTATCCTAATTATTGTTGTCACTGTAAAAAATTCGGTCATAGCCCCTTTCAGTGTAATCGTGAGGAGGTGGACAAGGGGACTACTCGGCCAGGGGACGCGGGTGTCTCTGCTCCCATTGCTTCCGAGGATCCGGTTCCAGTTCAGGCTCCCTTTCAAGGCGAGGGCCCTACGGTTGGGAGTGCTCTGACGATTGCTTCCTGCCCCCCCTCGGGTCAAGTTTTCGAAGTTCCTGGACCCAGCTCTCCATGAGCATCGTGTCTCTTCCTTGAGTACTCAGGGCACTGCGTCCTCGGCCTCTGTTTCATTGGGAGACTCTGATACTCATTCTTGTGATCCTGATGGGCAGTCGATATCTGGTGGTACCCAGTCTACGGGGCACCCAGGGGACTGCCCTGTTGGTGCCAATGGTTCAGTGTCCAATCCTGGCATTGGGGACTCTACTTGCTTGAGTAAGGGGATGGTGTCTGGGGGGCCTTTGCCTAAGGGGAAGGAGATTGTTCATACTGCTCCTAAACGGGGTTCGGGTTCCCAAGGTCTGCCTGGTGCTGGGCGTCATGGTTCAAGGAAAGGGGGTAACATGCGCAAAGGGGATGGAGGTTCTGCCTCCATACCACAACCATGAAGTTTCTCAGCTGGAATGTCCGAGGGTTAAATAAACCCTTGCGACAGAAGAGTGTTGCTGCTTTGCGGAAGCAACACGATTGTAGCCTTTTGTGTTTGCAGGAAACGAAGCTTACCATTGTAGGCTTGCGTTGGTTTGTTCAGTCTCACCTTCCGGGATGGAGCTTCTGGCATAACTTTGAGGATATTGAAGGGGGTCGCATAGCTCTGCTTTGGGACCCTTAACGCCTCAGGTGTTCTCTACTGGCCAAAGGTTCTTAGTTTCTCCACTGTGAGGTGATATGTTGTATCTCCCAATTGCAATTTCTGGTAACAGGTGTCTACGGCTTGTATACTGTGTGTGAGCGTAGGGCTCTCTAGTCTGCGTTAACGGACCTTGCTCCTTCCAGTTCCTCCCCGTGGTTAGTCATGGATGACTTTAATTGCGTTTGTGCTGCTTCTGAGCGTCGGGGTTGCCTCCCCCCGCAGCTTACTACCTGCAGGACCTCTTGGACTTTCGTCTGTTGCATGGTTTTGAGGATGCCCCGTCGAGTGGGGGGTTTTTCACATGGCAGAAGAATCGGCGATGGGCGCGGTTGGATAGGGTGCTCCTCAATTAGGAATGGTCAGGTAGAAATATCCCTTGTTCATCCATTACCCTCCCAATGTTAGCGGAATCGGATCACTGTCCTCTGCTTGTTGATTTCCATCGAGAGGTTGCTCCAGGCTCTAAGCCGTTTAAATTCTTTAATATGTGGTTGGACCACCCAGATTTTAATTCAGTGGTGGCTGCGGTGTGCCGCCGCAGGGGGTCGAATGCGCCCAATACATTTTATGCTCCAGGCTCTCAGCTTTGAAACAGCCTTTGCAACTTCTTAATCATGCTACGTTTAGTAGGATCTCCTCCCGAGTTCAGGAATCGCAGGAGGAATTCCAATGTCGGTATCATGAGTTCCTTGTATGCCCAGAGGATGATGTTTTACGCTGTCAGGTTAACACACTTAGGAAGCAAGTGGTGTTCCTCCAAGATGCCGAACGTTCATTCTTCCGTCAGAAGGCGAACTGCACCCATCTCCAGGAGGCGGATAAAAGTACGAAGTATTTCCACGCTTTGGCAAGGAAGCACAGCCGAAATAAAATGATCACTCACCTTACTAGGGAAGATGGCTCGGAGACCACATCCCTTCGTGAGGTCTCGACCATGCTTGTTGATTATTTCTCCAAACTATTAGGTGACTCCCCCTCGTGCTCTGTGGTGGATCCGGATGTAATCTCCAATGGTCCGCTACTCAGCCCTGACGATCACGCCAGCTTACTTGCTCCTTTTTCGGATAAGGATATCCGGCTGGCATTGTTTAGTATTGGTAGTGAGAAATCACCGGGACCTAATGGGTTTTCCTCGGAGTTTTTTAAAAAACAATGGCCCTGTGTAGGTCCTGGTGTCTGTGCAGCTATCCAGGAATTTTTCCGCACGGGGCACTTCCTCCACAGAATGAATCACACTGCCCTTACCATGATCCCTAAGACCCTCATCCGCGGGTTACTGAATTCTGCCCTATTTCCTGTTTGAACGTGGTTTATAAAGTCATTACGAAGCTCTTGACGAGCAGGCTGGCACTGGAGTTGGATCGCCTTATTGACCCTGCGCAGTCTGCTTTTGTCGGAGGACGGAGGTTACGTGATAACGTCTTTTTGGCTCAGGAATTGGTGCGCGAATATAGTGCAAACGCATTTCCCCCCGCTGCCTTATTAAAGTAGATATTACAAAGGCTTATGACTCTGTCTCCTGGTCCTTCCTTCGTGAGATGTTGTTTGGATTGGGGTTCCCTCTACGGTTTATCAACTGGGTTATGGAATGTGTGACTACGGCATCTTACTCTGTTTCTCTAAATGGAGCGCTTCATGGTTGGTTTCGGGGTTGTAGAGGCTTACGACAAGGGGATCCCATGTCCCCCTCTTTGTTCCTATTGTGCTTGGAATACCTGTCCCACTACCTCAAGACTCGGACAACTGCAGGCCCGTTCAACTTCCACCCGAAATGCCAACTGTTGGGTATATCTCACCTAGCCTTCGCCGATGATTTAATGCTCTTCTCAGGGGGTGGTATCCCTTCCATTCGAGTGTTGCTGGATGGGCTACAAACTATCCGTCAGGTGGCTGGTCTCTCTATTCATCTGTTGGAAATCCACCCCAATGGATCACGGGTCCGATGTCCTACGTGACATCCGGACGCGCAAACCACGAGGGAGGGATTCCTCACCACGATGGAAAACTTGTTTCGGCATTAAATTTGCAACAACATGAACCTTGAGCTTATAACCTTGCAGGGTCCTTAGTTGTAACTCCACATTCATGGCGAGCGCACACTATGTAAACACCAAAATCATAGGTTGACTTATTCATATGAGTTGTAGCTCTATGCCTCAAGTTCGTTTCGCAAAAAAAATCACCTCGAACGGAGTTGTATAACTCAAGTTATGCTTAAAAAGCCTAAAAGAGCTCATACTCCAAATATGATCTCCAAACCGACCTCCCACTTACTTAAATGCAAAATTTTTCAATTTGACTCCAAATGATACCAATTTTTGTGGAGAGAAAGATATATGTCTTATAAATCTAATAGTTTAAGTCTCACCTCAATTGGAGGTCGGATGAGGGATTTATGCCCAAAAGAATAGATAATGTTCACACCCTAAATCAGTTTCAACATCTTTTGGCGCGATCACCATAACTTTCGATTTATAAATCTGGTTTCATTCACTTTTAGACCATTAGAAAGCATACATCTAGATCTACAACTCTCATGAAGACCATAAAACGAGATTCGGCCTCTAACAATTTCAAAATTCACCATCTTTCCCGTAGCTATCCGTTTAACGGACACGTTCGGGTGAAAGTGTCATAAATGATCCGCAAATGTCCGTTAAACAGACATGCAAGTCCGTTTAATGGACATGGGCAGGCTAAGGGGTGTTTTTGCACCCGAGGCTATCCGTTTAACGGACAAGCAATTTCTCAAAACTCCAATTCCTCTTCCAATGCATCTCAATCTTCAACCTAACACTCTAAACACTTGCACCCTTCCCGAATTTACTCATTTCAAAACCTAAATACATCAAATTCCAAGTTCAACTCACCAACTTCATAATTTCCAACTTAATTGGTTCATCAAACCATGGATTTCAATCATTTGTCATCAAAGTTATCATAAATTCATAAGCTATATGAACAACCAAAATGAACTTTAACTGTTATCTTTCAATTGTCATAACTTCTTACTCCAAATCCTAAAAATTACATATTATACCTCAATGGAAAGATAACAAGATGCTCTACAACTTTCACCAAGGATGCAAATGTTAATTTCATCATTAAGCAAGGTAAAAAAGCCACTCAAATGCACTGCTCATAAAAAGGTCCAATGAAACAGTAATATAGCTATATGAACAGTGACTGAATGTGTTCCTAACCTCATAACTTCTTAACCCCAAGTCCAAATGAGACAAATTATATGTCATTAGAAAGATCTGAACCTCTACTACAAACTCCAAATAGACTTCCCGATCTAAATCAAACCCTAAGAGGGACTAAATCCCAAGTGAAGTTTCTATCAAATTTTAGGAAAATTTGACAGCACTTCCCTTGAAAATTCAACTAACCAACTTCAATCCTAGCTCCACCACCTGCATAAAACTCAATATCCAACCTCATTCAACATAATTCAATCCTAAAGTATCTCCAAACATAGTTCAAAGGCAACAACCACACTCCTAGACATCTACTCCATACCAAATATAAATCAATACAAACTCATACCACTCTTTTATCAACTATAGCCATACAATGATGCATGTGTGTAAAACATATGTAAATTACATAAATTACAATTAGAACTCAACAATCTTGTATTTACATGAAATTCAAAGTTATTACAAAGCTTTAGAGGGCATTTTAGGCCAAATACATCAAAGTCTCAAGATACAAAATACAAAGTACATTGCTAGTTCCAAAATGCTATCTAAAGCCTTGGTTTCAAACATATGATTTCAAAAACCAAAATTGCATCGGAGTAATGCCTCATTCCTGATGCGGTGTCTCGGTTTCTCGGTCATGACCTGTAGAGGGGAAAATGGGGGTGAGCTCGACGGCTCTGTGGGTAAAAGCTTAATAATTAAGAATAAACATGCCAAAATCCTTTAGCAAGTTATTCTCAAGCAATTGAACTAAAGCATCTTTGTCATAAAGCAATTCTTCATTAATATCAAATGATCAAAGGCAATTGCAAAACAATATATCATACAAGAACAACTTAGGCAGCATATAACATAGTCACACATAAGTTGGTTTGGGTGGGTCCATCAAGACGTACTACACATTTCCGCAAAGCAGTCATGTGTAGCCGTGAACACATGAGGGAGTCCGTGAGGAACTCCGTGGCCACTAGCGGGCAGGCGGGAGAAGCCTATATAGATGCACCTATCACATAAAGGACCACCCTAAACCTATAGAAACATGCATATCACATTATTCATGCATTTCATACATAGAAGCCACCAATGGCCATTGCAACCTACCTTTCACACAATTGCTCAAATCACATATTCAAATCTCTTTTTCACTTGTCAAACAATTATACACATATTTTCACATCTTATACAAATTTAAACCATTTTAAGAAATACTAGCAACATTGATAAATCATTTGAAAGCATTCAATAGCATTTAATAGCATTTATTATAGAACTTTAACAAGTTCATTAACTCAATTATTAAGAAAGTACCCACCTTAATCCCTTAGCCTTGAATTTAGACACTTGACCTTGCTTCTTGCTCTAATAACTTCTCTTCATCTTCATTAAGAAAATAAGAACCCAATTAACATGAGATATCCCAAAATTAGACAATCCTAGGAGAGAAAAACATGGAATTAAACCTATCTAACTTTACCCAAACCTTACCTAAGCCATTTGCATCAAAACCCACTTATAAATCCAAAGAATTTCACATTTTTCTTACCTTGAAAGGAAATTTCTCTCTCTCTAGGCTTTGATGAAACTTTTAATCCTTTCTTTCTCTTCTCCTTCTTAAGCACTCTACTACCCTTCACTAAACAAGAAAATCCTAAAGACCTAGCCTCTTTCTTCTTCTTCTTCTTCTTCTTCTTCTTCTTCTTCTTCTTCTTCTTCTTCTTCTTCTTCTTCTTATCTGAAACTCTCCCTCTCCTTTTCTCTAGAAATTTCGTGATTCTCCTATAACAACTCTAACACTTGTCTTTTTAACTTACAACTTAAGCTCCAACTTATCCAAAACTACGGAGTTTTGGTTAGAATCATACCTTTCCTTACAAACTTTACTCCTCTCCCCTACATGAACGATTCCACTATGCATTCCTCTTCTTTTTGTTTTTAATTGGACTTAAAAGGACCCAAGTAACCTTCCTTCAAAGCCTTAACCTCTAAAACCATAAGTGGATTACCTAAATTGCCCCTAAGCCATTTTAGTCCTTTTAAATTCTAGCAACTAACAACTAGTTCAACTCTAATTTAAACTAATTCCTCATATAACTTTCATCCCTCTAATCACTATAAACCTCAATTTAGTCCAACAAAATTAATTTTTAAATTAATCCTCAAACATAAATTAAAACATGCTTAATGCAAATTGGGGCCCAACATTTCTCCCCCTCTTAAAAGAATTTCGTCCTCGAAATTCTTACCTGGATCAATGAAAAGATGAGGATACTTCTCCTTCATAGCTTCCAATGGCTCCCACATGGCTTCTTCCACTGAATGATTCCTCCATAAAACCTTGACTAGCTGCACTGTCTTATTCCTCAAAACTTTTTCTTTTGTACCCAAGATCTGCACTGGAAGCTCTTCATAACTCAAGTCATCACTCAACTGAACTTCATCAGCTTGAATGACATGAGAAGGATCAGATCAGTATCTTCTTAACATAGAGACATGAAAGACATCATGAATCTGTGAGAGCTCAGGAGGCAATGCTAACTTGTATGCCAATGGACCAATCCGTTCCAGAATCTCATAAGGCCCCACATACCTTGGACTCAGCTTACCCTTTCTCCCAAATCTTAGAATCCCTTTCTAAGGAGAAGTCTTAAGAAAAACTTTCTCGCCAACCTCATACTCCATCTCCTTCTGGTGAGCATCTTCATAACTTTTCATCATGTCCTGAGCTGCCTTCAGCCTGTGTTTAATCAAGTTGACCTTATCAACAATCATCTGGATCAACTCTGGACCCAATAGCTTCCTGTCTCCCTCTTCATCCCAACACACTGGAGTCCTACATCTCCTCCCATACAGAGCTTTATACGGCGCCATCTGAATGCTCGAATGATACGAATTATTATAGGCAAATTCGATCAGAGGCAAATGTTCATCCCATGCTCCTCTAAAGTCCATCACACATGCCCTGAGCATTTCCTCTAGGGTCCGAATGGTCCTCTCAGTTGACCATCGATGCGAGGATGGAAGCGATCTTTGAAACTCAACTTAGTACTAGAGCTTCCTGGCGCCCCAAAATCTCGAAGTAAAGCAAGGATCCCTATCAGACACAATCGAATCCGGAATCCCATGCAATCTCACAACTTCATCAATGTACTTTTTAGCTAGCACATGCAGAGGATCAGTCTGTCTGATTGCCAAAAAATGGGCTGATTTCGTCAATCTATCCACAATCACCTATATGGCATCATGCCTCCTACTGGTCCTAGGCAATCCCATTAGAAAATCCATCGTCACTTTCTGCCATTTCCACTCAGGAATGGATAATGGCCTCAACTGACCTGAAGGTGCCTGATGCTCAGCCTTAACTTGCTGACACACCATACACTTACTCACATACTCACCCACATCCTTCTTCATACCTCTCCACCAGTAATGTTCCTTAAGATCCCTGTACATCCTGGTGCTACCTGGATGCATAGCATAAGGCGTATTGTGCGCCTCATCCAGAATCTCATTCTTCACCTCCATGACATCTGGAATACAAAGTCTATTCCCGACTGTCAGGAGTCCATCATCACTCACCATCATATCGGACTTCTTACCCTCCTAAACCTCTTGCCGCAGCTTACTTAGCTCTGCATCCTGAACTTGCAACTCTCTCACTTTTTCCCTGAGGATTGGCGTCAGTCTAAATGTAGCAATCATAAAATCAGTCTCTTCCTGCTTTAAACTGATCCTGAGTTTAGCCATCTCTTCCAATAGCGGTAGATACACTGTCTGGACATATGCTATGGAAGACTTCCTGCTTAAAGCATCCGCAACAACATTTACCTTACCTGGATGATACTCAATCAACAGATCACAAAAGTCTCAAATACTTGTTAAGTCAGAAGGAGCTGAATTTGAGACAGAGAAGGTGGATTGAGCTGCTTAAAGATTATGACCTGAACCAGGACCCTCTCTGTCCTTTTCATCCAAGCTTCAGCTTCCTCTGGATTGGTGGTACCATGGAAGTCCACCGCTCCAAACTTCCTTAGCTTATCATACTGCCGCCCCTAACTACTGGAGCTGGCACTGGAACCTGAGACCCTTGACCCATGGCAAAGGTGAAAGCCTGGGCAAAGGCCTGGAGAAACTGTGGGTCCATCGCAGGCATAGAAGGAGGAGGAGGAGGTGGAGGCTCCTCAGGTTGCACACTAGGTGCTTCTGAACTAGGGGCAGAGTGTGTCCTCGCATCTTGCGGGACATGAGACTCATCTGTGCTCCCCTGGTGAGAGCGAGAACGAAGTCGGGCTCCTCGAGTTCTACTCCGAAGTGGCATAATACTCCTTCAAAATAAAACCAGTGAAAAACTTTAGTTCATGCAAAAACAATTTGTCAAAATGTATCGTACGATTTAAATCATGAAAAATCCGGTCATAATCATGCAAAAATCAACATTTAGTCAAAATCACCATGTAGGTATGTAAAATCAATTAAAACACTGCAAAAGAGCACAAATCATGCAAAGTTTAATAGAGGTCATGAAAACCCTAAAGTTCTCCTTCTACCCGAACCTCAACCGAAAGCTCTAATACCATAAGTGTTGGAACCCCACCCCGGTGGATCACGGGTCCGACGTCCTACGTGACATCCGGACGTGCAAACCACGAGGGAGGGATTCCTCACCACGATGAAAAACTTGTTTCGGCATTAAATTTGCAACAACATGAACCTGGTGCTTATAACCTTGCAGGGTCCTTAGCTGTAACTCCACATTCGTGGCGAGCGCACACTATGTAACCACCAAAATCATAGGTTGACTTATTCATATGAGTTGTAGCTCTATGCCTCAAGTTCGTTTCGCAACAAAAATCACCTCTAACAGAGCTGTATAACTCAAGTTATGCTTAAAAAGCCTAAAAGAGTTCATATTCCAAATATGATCTCCAAACCGACCTCTCACTTACTTAATTGCAAACTTTCTCAATTTGACTCCAAATGATACCAATTTTTGTGGAGAGAAAGATATATGTCTTATAAATCTAATGGTTTAAGTATCACCTCAATTGGAGGTCGTATGAGGGATTTATACACAAAAGAATAGATAATGTTCACACCCTAAATCAGTTTCAACATCTTTTGGCGCGATCACCATAACTTTCGATTTATAAATCGGATTTCTTTCGCTTTTAGACCATTAGAAATTAGACATCTAGATCTACAACTCTCATGAAGACCACAAAACGAGATTTGGCCTCTAACAATTTTAAAATTCACCATCTTTCCTGTAGTTGTCCGTTAAACGGACATCCATGTCTGTTTAACGGACACGTTCGGGTGAAAGTGTCCTAAATGATCCGCAAATGTCTGTTAAACGGACATGCAAGTCCGTTTAACGGACATGGGCAGGCTAAGGGGTGTTTTTGCACCTGGTCTGTTTAACGAACATCTATGTCCGTTTAACGGACATGCAATTTCTCAAAACTCCAATTCCTCTTCCAATGCATCTCAATCTTCAACCTAACACTCTAAACACTTTAACCCTTCCCGAATTTACTCATTTCAAAACCTAAATACATCAAATTCCAAGTTCAACTCACCAACTTCATAATTTCCAACTTAATTGGTTCATCAAACCATGGATTTCAATCATTTGTCATTAAAGTTATCATAAATTCATAAGCTATATGAACAACCAAAATGAACTTTAACTGTTATCTTTCAATTATCATAACTTCTTACTCCAAATCCTAAAAATTACATATTATACCTCAATGGAAAGATAACAAGATTCTATACAACTTTCATGAAGGATGCAAATGTTAATTTCATCATTAAGAAAGGTAAAAGCCACTCAAATGCTTTGCTCACAAAAGGTCCAATGAAGCAAGAATATAGCTATATGAGCGGGATTGAATGTGTTCCTAACCTCATAACTTCTTAACCCCAAGTCCAAATGAGACAAATTATATGTCATTGGAAAGATCTGAACTTCTACTACAAACTCCAAAAAGACTTCCCGATCTAAATCAAACCCTAAGAGGACTAAATCCCAAGTGAAGTTTCTATCAAATTTTAGGAAAATTTGACAAGACTTCCTTGAAAATTCAACTAACCAACTTCAATCCTAGCTCCACCACTGCATAAAACTCAATATCCAACCTCATTCAACATAATTCAATCCTAAAGTATCTCCAAACATAGTTCAAAGGCAACAACCGCACTCCTAGACATCTACTCCATACCAAATATAAATCAATACAAACTCATACCACTCTTTGCTCAACTATAGCCATACAATGATGCATGTGTGTAAAACATATGTAAGTTACATAAATTACAATTAGAACTCAACAATCTTGTATTTACATGAAATTCAAAGTTATTACAAAGCTTTAGAAGGCAATTTAGGCCAAATACATCAAAGTCTCAAGATACAAAATACAAAGTACATTGCTAGTTCTAAAATGCTATCTAAAGCCTTGGTTTCAAACATATGATTTCAAAAACCAAAATTGCATCGAAGTAATGCCTCATTCCCGATGCGGTGTCTCGGTTTCTCGGTCATGACCTGTGGAGGGGAAAATGGGGGGTGAGCTCGACGGCTCTGTGGGTAAAAGCTTAATAATTAAGAATAAACATGCCAAAATCCTTTAGCAAGTTATTCTCAAGTAATTGAACTAAAGCATCTTTGTCATAAAGCAATTCTTCATTAATATCAAATGATCAAAGGCAATTACAAAACAATATATCATACAAGAACAACTTAGACAGCATATAACATAGTCACACATAAGTTGGTTTGGGTGGGTCCATCAGGACGCACTATACATTTCCGCAAAGCGGTCATGTGTAGCCGTGAACACATGAGGGAGTGCATGAGGAACTCCGTGGCCACTAGCGGGCAGGCGGGAGAAGCCTATATAGGTGCACCTATCACATAAAGGACCACCCTAAACCCATAGAAACATGTATATCACATTATTCATGCATTTCATACATAGAAGCCACCAATGGCCATTGCAACCTACCTTTCACACAATTACTCAAATCACATATTCAAATCTCTTTTTCACTTGTCAAACAATTATACACATATTTTCACATCTTATACAAATTTAAACCATTTTAAGAAATACTAGCAACATTGATAAATCATTTGAAAGCATTCAATAGCATTTATTATAGAACTTTAACAAGTTCATTAACTCAATTATTAAGAAAAGTACCCACCTTAATCCCTTAGCCTTGAATTTAGACACTTGACCTTGCTTCTTGCTCTAATAACTTCTCTTCATCTTCATTAAGCAAATAAGAACCCAATTAACATGAGATATCCCAAAATTAGACAATCCTAGGAGAGAAAAACATGGAATTAAACCTATCTAACTTTACTCAAACCTTACCTAAGCCATTTGCATCAAAACCCACTTATAAATCCAAAGAATTTCACATTTTTCTTACCTTGAAAGGAAATTTCTCTCTCTCTAGGCTTTGATGAAACTTTTAATCCTTTCTTTCTCTTCTCCTTCTTAAGCACTCTACTACCCTTCACTAAACAAGAAAATCCTAAAGACCTAGCCTCTTTCTTCTTCTTCTTCTTCTTCTTCTTCTTCTTCTTCTTCTTCTTCTTCTTATCCGAAACTCTCCCTCTCCTTTTCTCTAGAAATTTCGTGATTCTCCTATAACAACCCTAACACTTGTCTTTTTAACTTACAACTTAAGGTCCAACTTATCCAAAACTACGTAGTTTTGGTTAGAACCATACCTTTCCTTACAAACTTTACTCCTCTCCCCTACATGAACGATTCCACTATGCATTCCTCTTCTTTTTGTTTTTAATTGGACTTAAAAGGACCCAAGTAACCTTCCTTCAAAGCCTTAACCTCTAAAACCATAAGTGGATTACCTAAATTGCCCCTAAGCCATTTTAGTCCTTTTAAATTCTAACAACTAAGAACTAATTCAACTCTAATTTAAACTAATTCCTCATATAACTTTCATCCCTCTAATCACTATAAACCTCAATTTAGTCCAACAAAATTAATTTTTAAATTAATTCTCAAACATAAATTAAAATATGCTTAATGGAAATTGGGGCCCAACATCATCCACTTAAATCCAATATTTACCTGGGCGGTGTTCTTGGTAGGGCTAAAGATGCTATCTTGCAAATGGTTGGGTTCCCTGAGGGGGCTTTTCCAGTCCGGTACCTTGGTATTCCCTTAGCCCCGTTGAAGGTTTCGGTGGCCCAGTACTCCTCCCTTATCGAAACGGTGGAATCTTATCTAACTCATTGGCAGGAGAAGAGTCTGTCCTATGCTGGTCGTCTGACGCTGGTTCAATCCGTTATTCAGGGAGTGCTATCATTCTGGATGCAGACGCTACCTCTCCCGGCCTCCATCCTTGATCGGGTCACCTCTCTGTGTCGGCTGTTTCTCTGGGGCGGACGCCACTTTCGCGTTGCATGGGACTCTATTTACGGCCCTAAATGCGAGGGTGGCCTAGGCCTTCGACATAGCAGAACATGGAATGATGCTTTGCTTGCTACGGTGCTCTGGAATTTCCATGAGGAAGCAACTTCACTTTGGTCTCGCTGGATGCATGCTTACCATTTGCGGGGGTCCTCGATATGGAACTGGCAACCGCACTCTCGGGACTCCCCTTTGTTCAAACGTCTGGCTTCTATCCGGGACTCTCTTCTTGCTACTTTGGGCGGTCGCCAGCTGGTTATTCCTGGCCTTATGTCCCTATGTGTGGCAGGGCAGCTCTCGTCGACCAAGCTTTATGACCTTCTTCGGGTGAAGAGGCATCCTCGGCCCTGGATGTCCCTGATCTGGCAGAGCTATGTTCTCCCGAAGTTCTCCTTTATTGCCTGGTTATGTATGCAAAACTGATTGCCTACCAAGGATAATCTGCCCTTCTTAGACATTTCCCGTTGTTGCCCGCTCTGTCGCCTTGGTGATGAAACTGTGGACCACCTCTTTTTTGCCTGCTCTTTTACGAGCGAAATTTGGAAGACTGCTCGGCAGGGACGGAGCCATGTTATGGGGAGGGGGGCTACGGCCCCCCCTTTCAAATATATATTTTTTAAAACATTACCTATATAATTAAATTTTTTAAAATTATAAATATAAGTGGCCCCCCTTAAAAATATAAGTGCCTCCTTAGATGTTAGCCCCCGGCCCCCCCTTAGAGTTGAGTCTGGCTCCGTCCCTGCCGTTCGGGGATGGGTTGGCTTACCCAGGGCCATGACAACTCTTCGGAGCTCTATCTGGTGGCTGAGGTAGACTCATCGGGGCTCTTTAATCCGATGTAAAGCTGCCAAACTAGCGTTTCTTACTTCTCTCTATATTATCTGGAAGATCCGGAATGCAGTGCTCATGGATGCTACTACTTTCTCTTGTCTTGATGTCGTTGCTATTATTAAAACTCATGTATATAAGATCCTCTATCGTCTCTATCCTGTGGAGCTATTTGATTTTTAACCCGTCGGATTCCTCTGGCATCCGGGCTTCTTCTCGGATGCCTCCGGAATCCCAGCTGGGTGTCTGTAGCGATAGAGCTGTTTTGATTTTGAGCCCCTGTTTTGTCCCTACTGGCTTTTTTTTTCTGGTGTTGGGTGTCCGCTGTCTGCATGGTTCATACACGGGTACGTCCTGTGGGCTATTCTCCCCTATTGCTATTTATACAGGACGGTGCTGTCTCTTTGCCTGCTTCGACATCGTTCTGGATTTCGCTCTATGTTGCCGTTTTGGCTGTGCGATGCTGCTGCCTATTCGGTGTCGTTTGGGTGCCTGGGCACGATATCGTTGTGGGGATCCACTATCTACTTGGCTCTTGACGGGTACATAATGGAACGGTGTCGTCTGTGCATCTGGGGACTTCGTCCATCTCTGCGTTGTCGTTTCATCTGCTTAGTTGTTGTTCTTCCGCCTCTACCTATGCCGCTCTCCAACTTCTGACTGTGGCTTTCTCCGTCTGCTTCGTCGTCGTTTCCGACCTCCCTTGACGTCGTCGTCTTGGTTGAGCTGAGGGTTTTCGTGGCTCTGTCTGTCCGGTGCCGTATGGGTAGGTGATCCGATGTCGTTGTGGGTTGCTATCTTGCCGCTGCCCCGATGCCGTATTGTCTGGTCCTTCGGTAGGATGTTGGGCTTGTGCGGCTTACTGTAGTCTCCTGTCTCTGCTCGTGCGACGTTGTCTCCCTCTTGTTTGGGTTGTCTCTTTGCTGGGCTTCTGGTCTCCCGCCTTAGCCTCACTTGATCCATTCTGTGGGCCTTTGATGTTGGGCTCAGCCCCTCTTTGCTTGTACTGATTTTATAGGCCCTTTTGTTGATCCCGTGGGCTTTTATCTTGGGCTTGTTGGCTTTTTTGCTTTTTTTTAGGGTTTGTCCCGATTGTCTTTGTACATTTTTTTCCTATGCAATATAATTTTATTTACCCGAAAAAAAAAAAAAGGAAAGTGAAGCAACGTAATGCTGTCGTTTGTCTCTTGACTTTCACGGGCAATTCCCACCCTCTTTCGTGGTTACGTAGTTCGTTTCTCACTCGCCAAACTCCATAACCCTTTGTCTTTGTTTGCTTAGACGGCCATGACGGAAGTAGCAAGCTCCGTGGTCCACGAGGTACTCGGCCGCGGGCTCCAGGAAGTGGATCAACCAATTGTGGATTATATAATAAACGTCCTCGCCGATGAGGACTTCGATTTCGGCGATGGAGGAGAAGGTGCTTTTGAAGCCATTGGTGAGCTCCTCGTCGCCGCTGAATGCGTCTCTGACTTCGAGGAGTGCCGCCAGGTTCTTTTTGCCTTTTATCTTCTTTTTTCAATAATCTGTGAATATTAATAGGGGAATCGATACTGTCACAAGAACGCACATTGGCTTATGCTCAAATAATGAGCCCCCTTGCTTTAAGAATCTAGATTTGGGATGCATGTGAGGCATTGAAATGATGCCTAACTTCAAACTTCACTAAAGATTTAATCGATCATGGTGAAGTAATTGAACTCTACGGGTGCATTTTCTTTTAAATAAATTTTAGGTATGTAACAAGCTGTCTGAAAAGTTTGGAAAACATGGGTTGGTGAAAGCAAAACAAACAGTTCGGAGCCTCACGACACCATTTAGAATGAACGAGGGAATGGATGAGGAGGTTAAAAAGAAGAAGCCAGAGTTGATGGATGGCCCTGCCATGTCTGAGCGTGACCGTCAAAAGATGGAGCGGAGAAAGAGGAAGGAGGAGCGCCAAAGGGAGGTATCTGCTGGTCCTTTTTTTCTGTTATTATTTTCACGTCATAAGTATTAGGTTATTATTTGATGATAGTTTATGCTTATGTCACCAATGGAGGAAGTAACATTTTTCATTCGACTTTTACACCATTAGAAGATATATTCCTTTTTACTATGTAACTGGCTAGTGGACTCCGAGTCTGAGGTTATGTCATTTGGCTATTTCAAATGAAGCTTCCATTTTTTTCACCGGCACCAAACTGACCAGATGTTTTTCCATAAATTAACTACCCACGTCATTTGCTTGGCTACATTTTAGTTTCCTTTGTATTGTGCAGGCGCAATATCAGATGCATTTAGCAGAAATGGAAGCAGTTAGAGATGGAATGCCTGTAGTATGTGTTAATCATGATAATTCTGGTGGACCTGTTGTAAAGGATCTACACATGGAGAATTTTAATATCTCTGTTGGTGGTCGCGATTTAATTGTAGATGGTTTAGTGACACTTTCTTATGGAAGACATTACGGTAAGTTGCTCTCTTTTCTTGCTCTTGACCTTGTCCCAAGAAATAGGAAAGAAGAAAAAATGGGATGTTAAAAAAGTTGATGGGAAATTAGAAATAGGTGAATTACCAATTCCTCTAGTTGTTTGTTTGGAGATTATATTTTTCTGTCTCTATATCTTGTGTTTAGGCCTTGTTGGAAGAAATGGTACAGGAAAAACAACTTTCCTGAGGCACATGGCTATGCATGCCATTGAAGGTATTCCTCCAAACTGTCAAATTTTACATGTTGAACAGGAAGTGGTTGGCGATGATACATCTGCCTTGCAATGTGTTCTCAACTCTGACATTGAGAGAAACCAGCTTTTGGAAGAAGAAGCTCTTCTGCTTGCCCAACAGGTGAATCTCTACCTTTCATTAGGGAGAATTACAGTTATGATCTATTTGTTGCTCATGCCGTAATGTTTACTTAATTTTTTGCTTATGTATGGATGAGCTTCTTGTAGAGAGAATTGGAATTTGAAGGTGAAATTGCAAACGGGAAAGCAGATCGTAATGGCTCAACTGGCAAAGATACTATTGCTCAAAGGCTGGAGGAAATCTACAAAAGGCTTGAGATGATAGATGCATATACTGCAGAAGCACGTGCTGCTTCTATTCTTGCTGTCAGTTCCGAATTAATTTTTACTTATTGGGATACAATTATTGTACGGTTGTTTGCATAGTGCCAGATATTGGAAGGTTTTGGCATCTTATATGCTGTTATATTTTAAGAATTATGTCGACAACAGAGTTATACAATGTAGAAATAATATCTTAGGCAAATTTGGATCTAAGAAAGTGAGCATTACGGGTTTCATCTGAAAGAGAAAAAACATAACCGTGTAGGTCAGTTTTCAAAATGTGATTGCTGCAGTACTTCAACCTGATTTACGCGTAATTTAATGTAAATTAGTTGAATATAGCTTAAGAATCCACGGTTCTCACGGTTCATTGGATATTTACAGGGCTTAAGTTTCTCCCCGGAGATGCAACGAAAGGCAACTAAAACCTTTTCTGGAGGATGGCGAATGAGGATAGCTCTTGCTCGTGCCTTGTTTATAGAACCTGATTTGTTACTACTTGATGAACCAACGGTGGAGTATATTTTATGCCTTCTGTTGTGAAAGATTTTTTTTTTCTGTGAAGCATACTTTGGTTTTAACATTTTTCGACATTTTTCTTTCTTTTTCAGAATCACCTTGATCTTCATGCTGTACTGTGGTTGGAATCATACTTGGTGAAATGGCCAAAGACATTTATAGTAGTTTCTCATGCTAGAGAATTCTTGAACACGGTAGCACTAAGCTGATTAGGATTCTAGATCGTTGCAATATTCTTTTAACTGTTCCCTTTAAATCAGTTTTCCTTCTCAGGTGGTGACGGACATTCTTCATTTGCAAAGCCAAAAGCTAACTGCATACAAGGGAGACTATGATACATTTGAGAAGACACGGGAGGAACAACTTAAAAACCAACAGAAGGCATTTGAGGCAAATGAGAAAGCGAGGGCTCATATGCAGGTTTTTTTTGGTTGGATCAGAAGATTACAATGAGGCTTAATGTTTATTTGTTGTTTGGTGATATCTAGTCTAATCAAATTACCTTTTTTCCATTTCTTATTCTGCACTCTAGTATTTCATTTTCCAATTGATAATGATTTCAGTTTTCACAGTAAGGATTCACATCAGGCTCATTTATTGTTGAATGCATGAAAGCATGTGATATGTTTTTTTTTTTTAAATAAAGATTGCATTGATTAAATATTTACAATCTAGAGTGCAAAAGGTCGAGGCTAATCCAAAAGGTCTAGATTACATAGAATTGTGGTTCCTAATAATCATCTACAACTTGAAAACTAAGAGATACTTGTGAGACCACATAACTAATATTACTCCAATCCCCATCTTCTTTTCATACTGCTTGACAGCTTTGTTGCTATTCCTCTTGCTAACATGCCCAATCTGCAATGGAGGAAAATGTCCTGAAAAACCAATTCAATGCTTCGGCTTTGTTGTCTAAGGATTCTGCAATTACGATCCTTCTAGATGAAATACATCAAAGCATGTGATATGTTACTTGAGCTCATATAACATAAAACATGATATTATGCTTTGCACCATTTCTTTTCCTTTTCCATTGGGTATATGAGAGCTTCTACTGCGCTTTCATCTATTAAATTTATGAGTACAAGGTCCTACATTATGTGGTGGTGCCAATTTTTGAAGTTCGTGCTATTGTACCACATTGGCTTGTTGGTCACCTTGATATTGAATAGCTATTAGCCTAAAATTCTCTCTCTTGTGCATATGAGTCAATGGTGATTCCAGTAGTTTTGCCTTTTGATTGCTGCAACTGAGTTTGACAGTTTCGAAATTGCAATTGCTGAAACCCCTTTTGTTTGACATGAGATTCTTATTATGGTGAAATTTCCCTAATCATACACGCTGTTTAATTGATACCTATATTCTCTTTGATTATGCAGTCCTTTATTGACAAGTTCCGCTATAATGCAAAGAGGGCATCCCTTGTCCAGTCTAGAATCAAGGTTCTTGTAATATCATGATGGTTAATACTAAATTTATGTTTTAAAAAGCTATTTCTGATCTTTTTTTGTCTTAGAATTTTCCTTTTCTTTTCCATTGATGTCTCCAGGCTTTAGAGCGCATGGGTCATGTAGATGAAGTTGTTAATGATCCAGAGTATGGATTACTTTTCTACAGTTTACTTATTCAGTTTTTAGGCGTCATCCATTTACTTAAAAAGTTTTTATTTCTTGTCTTTGTTCAATCAGATTCTTGTCTTTAATTTGTTTTTTTTTACTACTTTTTGCTTAATATGATGGACAGCTACAAATTTGAATTTCCTACTCCAGATGATAGACCAGGCCCACCTATAATAAGTTTCAGGTACAAATTGGTCTTTTTAATAACACTAGAAGTTCACTAAAAATTCTTTCTATAGTTATCGTCTGTTGCTTGTATGTTTGATAGATCTCATTGGTTGTTGTAAAAACTTCCATTTCTTCTGTTATTTGCCATCAAATTTTGTTAACTTTACTTGATTAATAGCCAAATAAGTATTGTGTTAGACCTCCTATCGCTAAGGTTTATTCTAGAAGGGAGAAGGAAAGTTCTGTTATTTGCAAAATCTCTCAGCTACTGAGAGTTCTATCATATTGTTGGATCTATGTGCACATCTATCAATGATGATTGAATATGAAACAGTGATGCTTCATTTGGTTATCCTGGAGGCCCAACACTGTTTAAGAACTTGAATTTTGGGATAGATCTGGACAGCCGCATAGCAAGTAAGGATGCTTTCATTTTGAGAGTTTTTGTTAGCATCACATAAATAATTTGTGCATTTGCTCTTTTTATTTCAACAGTCCGTGTTATGTTTTGAACATAAGATCTGCAACAATCTCAGAGTGCACTGTCATTGCAAAAGATAGTGCCAAAAGGTATCATCATATGGCATTTCTCTGATGTCCTATTTTTGTTCTTTTTGCCAGTGGTGGGACCTAATGGTATTGGCAAATCAACAATACTAAAACTAATTGCTGGAGAGCTACAGCCAAGCTCAGGCACTGTTTTCCGATCCGCAAAGGCATTTTTACTCTTTCCTTTGATCTTCTACAAATGATGGCAAAGCTATTATGTCTTGAAATTTTGTGGCATTAGATTGTACTAGAAGAGGGTGACTTCATAATTTAAAATACAAAGACAGACCTTTGCTCATACAGTGAAACCAGAGATTCAGATTTTTATTATCAAGTTTGTCTAGTTTATTCATTGCTCTTATACTATGATGCTTTTGTCATGACTTTCTGATTTTCTTTTACTACTCTTGCTTATTCATTAGAGCCTGATGAGAACTAGTATTGTTTGATGTCCAGGTCCGCATTGCTGTGTTTAATCAACATCATGTTGATGGACTAGACCTGTCCTCAAATCCTCTTTTGTATATGATGCGATGCTTCCCTGTGAGTACTTTTGATGCATAATTCTGTCATTCTCTTTGTTCAAGCTATTTTTTATTTCAATGAGCAAGGAATTGAGTTTTTGGATATCTTATATAAACAGTGTCTATAAAACAGACTCGTCTTTGTGTGTCCATAATATACTTAGTATGAGGCTACTTAAGCCACGAGGAGGGCTTTGTATCACTTCAACATAATATTTTGGAAAGATATATGGTTTGAAATTTATTGTTCACCATCCATCTTGTTCGTTTTAAATGCCCTCATGCAGGGAGTGCCTGATCAAAAGCTACGTGCTCACTTAGGTTCTTTTGGTGTAACGGGAAATCTTGCTCTTCAACCGATGTACACATTATCTGGTATATTTCCTTTTTCCATGCTTTGCTGGCTATGATGGAAACAGATTTAGATTGATCTGCTTGAATTTGTATTAGCGAGGTTTATTATTGGGTGCTAAAATTTTGATTCAGAGACTTGCCTGGAACCAAAAGTACAGGTTAAATAGCTATGCTTAATGGATGATCTGTTTGTGGTGGACTTGTGTCTGTGGTCTTGTCTAAACTGTTTGGTAAACATTTTGATGGTGCGTTTGATATTGTGCGCTGTTTATTAGGAGGCCAGAAAAGCAGGGTAGCATTTGCAAAGATAACCTTTAAGAAACCCCACATAATATTGCTCGACGAACCATCCAATCATCTTGTAAGTTATTTCCCTTTCTCCATTTTCTCTTTGTACCATTGGATGTAGGAAATTGGAACATGTAATTATTAGATTTATTGGCGACTTTGTCTTGACTGCTGTTTCTATCGTGGACTAAGTTATTATCGGTTGCAGGCATTCTTCCCTCCTCTTCAAAACACTTTGTTTATCTTGGATAACGTCCTCAGCTGGAGATTAACAATGATTTTATTAGAAAAATACTCAATATTGAATAAGGATTAGATCTCGATTCTCAACACAACCATTCATATATTTTCTTTTTCAATAGTTCCTGTTATTACTAACATCTGCATAACTCATCATAATCACCAACAAGATGAATGGTCTAGCAGCATATACTTAAATTGTCTTAAGATTATTTTTTCTTGTCATCATCAGGCTCTTGTAAGTGTTTTGTGAGGGGGTCTTAAATTTCTTTTTCCAATTGGAATCTAGGATTTGGATGCTGTGGAGGCGTTGATTCAAGGGCTTGTACTGTTTCAAGGAGGGATTCTGATGGTACCATGATCAATGACTTTAGTCTAGTATGTTGGAATGGATGATATTAAATATGTTTGCTGATGCCATTTTTTGACATCGTTCAGGTTAGTCACGATGAGCATCTAATATCTGGTAGCGTGGAGGAGCTATGGGTGGTATCCGAGGGAAAAGTGACACCCTTTCAAGGAACATTCCAGGATTACAAGAAGATACTCCAATCATCTTAACTGTAATGTACTCCCACTGCATCTATGACTCTTACATCATACGAGCAATCAACATTATTTTCTACAAAATAGTACCCGTTATAAACACAGCTTTCTGGACATCGCCCCAACAACCTTTCACGCTTTCCCAGTAGACTTCCGAATCTTTTCTTGATTGAAAATTTTAATATTAAATAATAAAATTCTGATGATTTTTTTAAATTTTGTGTGTGAAAATAATCAAGTTTTCTGCTTATTATTTGCTGCTCTGTTATATAATAAAATTAAGAAATCATTGCAATAGTCGGGACATTATATTTTTTATTAAATTAATAAAAGCAATTAATTATTGCCAAAAACAGTTTGTTCTAAGGGGTTGCTGTCGATGTCATGGTACCTTGATCAGATATATCATCAATTATATAATCAAGGTAAACTTGAAAAGATATGTTTTAGGCGTTAAGCTTATTGGCGATTTATTTATTAATAAGTTGAATATTTTAATGATTTTATGAAAATCAAAGTTAAAAATACAACATGATAAAAGCTTCAATTGATTTTCCAAACTTTGCTGAGAGATCTTGTAAGATTATAACTTCGTTAATAATGATTAAAGATTGTTAAATATAAGCTACCTCTTAAAGTAACTTCCAAAATAAGAAATACATGCTGTGCCAAATTTTAGTTGTGCATTGGAGTGAGGACTCAAAACTTGCCAGTTACATTTGAGCATTTGCCACATCCACAAGCTTGCTTTCGCCCCTTCTTCATGAAATAATCCAATTCTTCATATTTAGTTATCCTAATGAGATTTCTTATTATTTATGTGAAAATAATTATTCTTTTAGTTTCTTGCTGTGTAAACCACAGTTCAAGTTTTCTGCTTGCCATTTGCTGCTTTATTATGTCAAGGAAGAGAAGTTTTACCTATTGTAAAGCTAATTAAATAAATTATTTATAAATCATTGTAGTACTTGGGGCTATTTATTTTCTTAAATTAATAAAAGTTGTTCATTCTGGCAAAAATAGCTTATTCTTTTAAAGGATAGCTGTTGATCTCATGGCACTTTACTTCTAAGAAATTTATTCATAAATATAAAATATATAATCAAAGTAACCTTGAAAATATATATTTTAAGCAGAAAGCTTAATTAGTGATTTATTTATTAATAAACTGAGATTGATTGGGGATTGTAAAGTTTAACAAATTTATGTAAATCATAATTTATATGACCAAAAGTTAAAAATATCTAATTAGATACAATATTACAACACAACAAATTCTTCAATTAAATTTCCAAATTCTAATTTTCTTTCTTGAGGGTTTTGAGAAAATTTGATAATTATAACCTCATTAATAATTTCCTGAAAATTAAAACAATAATATTAATGAAGGAACTCCAACAAGAGTTACAAAGCTTAAGAGTCGATACAAGGTAAAAGAGGCAACAAGTTTATAAAATAAATGATCAAAAACATAATTGCCTATCTAATGCTAAACATCAAGCTAACCAAGAGGTTTGGAAAATTTAGGAGGCGCTTGGTTCAAATGGGATAATGATAATAGGAATGAGAATGAATATAGTGAAAAGTGATAATAAATATAATTATTATAATTATGATGGTTGGTTAGACGAAGAAATGATTACTATTATTATTGATCTTGGTTGATTTATTGAAAATCTTGAGAAATAAAATTTATTAAATTTTGTTTTACATCAAATTTTAATATATTCTAATTAATTATATTGTTTTTCTTAAAATCGTTAAATTTTATATCAAAATTTAATATATTCTAATTAATTATATTTAATTTTAATATATTTAATTAATTATATTATTTTGTTAAAAGGAAATATAAAATTTATAAAAATTTTGTTTTACATCAAATTTTAATATTTTCTAATTAATTATATTTGAATTTAATATATTCTAATTAATTATATTGTTTTGCTAAAAAGGAAAAAATGTTAAAATTTTGTTTTACATCAATTTTAATATATTATAATTAATTATATTGCTTTGTTAAAAGGAAAATAAAAATCTGTTAAATTTTAGTTTTACATCAAATCTTAATATATTCTAATTAATTGTATTTAATTATAATATATTCTAATAACAAAATAAAAAAAGCAAAAAAATAATTGTCATGGGCGTGACAGCCTGTGACACTCCTCTCACAGGCGTGACAGAGATCTGTCACACTGTGACATGTGTGTTAACTAGGAATGAGTGGGTCCTCTCATATTCAGGAAGTATATAGTAATCCCAAAAATTCAAATATTAAAATACTATTCACGTAATGATAATATATAACCGACTGACTATTTTTCATTCCTTAATCATTAATATCTTCCCAAACCCATTAGCCAAGTACCTACTTACATTATTAAAGAAGCTTGGTAGAAGAGCAGAGGTATTATGCCTTCACACTAGGATTTAACAACTATAGTGATGCACTATAGTTAGTGTGAAGGGATTTAACAACAATAACCTCTCTTAGCCAATAATACATGAGACAATTTAGAGTAGTAGGTGTTTTTTTTTTTGAAAGATTATACTATTCATTTCTCTCTAAACACCGTACAAGTAGTAGTTGAAACACAATTTAAAAATGTTAAGATCAGACTTATTGTGGTTGTTGACCACCTAAGCCTAGAAGATAACTTGATCCTATGAGTTAGGATTAACTTATAAATTACACCATTAAAATAGCTTCTTTTATATGAAAAATGAGTAAGAACAAGATAAAAATAAATGATAAAGGGCTTTTAGGGTCCATTTGACATAAATAGGATGAAGTAAGGACAGGAATCGAACTAATTTTATCTAGAGTCTTGAGGCATTTTTTTGATAACCATCCACGTTAGAAAAGATATCTTAGGGACATGGCCTTTGAACCATAGCATATTAGACCAAGGGACACATTCTAGAGGAGGACTAAACATATATGCATAAGACAGGTTGGTGAATCTCCCTAACTTGTGCCTTAACTAGGAGATGGAGTCTTTTTTAAGAGGCCAGGCTTGTAGCTAAGGACAATGTTGAGGATATTGGACATTCTCTTATGCTCATAAGACCACTTGTCCTCTTATATGATAACTTTCACCTTTACATTTAGAGGGATTAACTATTTCACAGGGAGAATGTTGGACATATGTAAAGAGGCCTAAGATTAGACTAGTTATCATACCAAAAACTAGAGCTTTCTCCATTACCAATTTGATATTTCATTTCTTTATCATAAACATCTCTTAGCATAAACATTTGGTTTAATGTCCAAGAAGTGTCAAGTTTTGCATACTTTAGAAGCTTTTCCCTTTTAAGTGTTCCTTATAAGTCCATTTTACCTACAAGGTTTCATGATCATTGAAGAGGCTTGATATTCCTTTAGCCAAGAGATCCTTGTTAGAGATTTGAATGCATTTTATCTCTGATCCTCTTTGATCCTTAGGAAGACAAGCCTCTTTCCAACTGATTTTAACCATTCCTTTTAAGAGGCCTAAACCAGTTTATAAGAAGTTTTTAAATGTTTTCTTAATTACTTTAACAAGGTTAAGAGGCTATGCAAGATGAGAACTCCAATATATGAGAATATGATTAAGAATAGAGGATATAAGCTAACACCTTCCAAAGTAAGATAAGACCTTATTCTTCCAGCTGTGAGTTCTTTTCAAAATGGAATCAATTAGAGGGGCACAACCTTATATGGAGGTCTAGTGGTGGTTATAGGAATACGCAAGTATCTAAAAGGGGAATTATGAATTTGGAGCCCTGTGAACTTTGCAAGTTTTTAAGAGAGTTCCTTTAGGCAACAAAAGACAAATAACTAACTTTTGGAGTAGTTAATAATGAAATCAGATAATTTAAAGAACTTTTTAAGGGAGTGCATTAATTTCCCTTTAGATTCCTTATCATCTTTATAGAATAGATTCCTTATCATCTTTATGGAATAAGTCATCAACAGGTAACATATTGAAGAGATTCACATTTTTATATTTGTAGTGATAGTTAAAAGGCATTGAGCAATGTTATAAGAGATGTATTTGCTTAAAACATCAATGCATATGATAAATGAATAGGGAGAGATGGGTTTTCCCTTGTCAAATATATTTAGCCCTTTTAAACATATGAGTAGCTTCCATATTCACTAGTATACTATATGATGGAGTGGATAACCATTGATATATCTAACTGATAAAATTATGAGGAAATCTAAAAGCTTTCAGAGCGTGTAAAAGAAACCTCTAACTAATGGTATCAAAGGCCTTAAGGAAATCGATCTTCATAGAGCATCTCTTAATAATTTTTTTAATGATAAGATTTAAAAAGATATTGATCTTTACTAATATTATCTCCCATCCCTTGACCTAGAATGAAAGCCCCGATAGTTGTGTATTAGTATGTGTTTTTCTAAGTATTTGGCATATGTTTCTTGCATAATAGTTTATTATTGTCATGTTTTAAGACTTATTTTTTTTATGTTTTTGTTTAGTTTGATTTTCATGGTTGTTCTTTTATGTTTGATGTTGATTTAGGGTCAGAATTGATCATTTTGATGTAGGAATGGAGGATGGCCACCTTTATGATTGAGCTAGAGACAAAGGGAGGAGAAGAGAAGTGGAGGAGTTGTAAGACAAAAACCCACGATTGTGGGATTCATGCTAATTCCCATGATTGTGGGATACCTAACTCGAAGAGACACGCATGTTTCACTTATTTTTAGGTTCTTGTGACTATATAAGGGCACAAATCCCTTGGGCCGAAGGGTAGGTTGTGAGAACTTGCCTCCTTGAGCTAAAAAATTAGATTTAGAGGCCAGAGAGAGGTATAAAATCAAGATTTCCATTCTAAATTGGGCAAAGAGCACACCAACTCCAGATTTTCTAGATTTGGGCAAACATGAGGAGGAACTTGCTTCATCTAGTTCTTATTTCGTTTTTCTCTTCTAGCATCTTTATTATGAATTTTATGGTGGTTAGAGATGTTAATGACATTATGTGTAGCTGAGTTATTTGTAGAGATTACTTTTGAACTACTTATTAAAGTCATACTTTGTTGATTTGAATGAATGATGCTTTTGATGAATGTTGAGCTTATACCTTGCAATATGTTGAGAAATTGAGTTAGGTAAATTATGTAGGGCTGTAAAATAAGAATTGTCAATCTATAGACCTACATTCATCAAGTTAATTGATTAGTTAGAGAGAGTTCTTGGTTAATTAGTTGATTACCCATAAGATAACTTCATAACTAGTTGAATTGGTGGACTAATTCTGTAGATTGAGAGATTGTTTAATCATTTCCATTTAATTTGGTTAGGGACAATTGATTACACCTTGAGAGAGGGTAGTTAATACAACGAACTCAAGAGTTTTGCCGCAGCGAACTAAAAAGAGTTGGCTGCGACGAACCAAAGTTGGCCACGGTGAACTTTCACAGAAGACTCGTCTTCCCCACTTTCCAGATTTTAAACCCAGATTTCACTTTCTCACGCTATAATAATTTCTCATTTCTCCCCATTCTTCACATTTATTTTTACATCAATTAACTCAGAAAACACTCAAAACAATTCTTCTAACTCATTTTTAGCTCATCAACACACACAATTTAAAATCTAAGATTCACTCTTAAACATCAACTTCACTTCTACAGATAAACAACGGGCACAATGTATGCATGTACCATTTCGGCTTTCTCAAAACCTGAACAGAGTATATACATATCTTCCAATCTAGAGTCCATTCAACACCATTTTAAACAATTCTTAACTCTCAAGTTAATCATCTAATTTATTTAACACCGAAACCAAACTTCTCAATTCCATGTATGCATGTATTTTCCTACACCATAAAATATCATTAAGTTACTTACTTGTTTCAGCTTTTATTTCCAACAATACGATTAACTCATAGACAACCATCAAAAGCAACTCAATGATCGGTGATGAAGAAATCAAGCAGAAAATTCTTCAGATGTTCAAAAACTACTGTAACTCTTCCTAGTGTTTTCTTTTCAAAACATAAAATACGGGGTTCTTTGCCTGTCATACATTTGTCACCACTAGCAATCCACGTGTCACCATACATACAAGTCATTTGTCCCAATTATAGGATGCCACGTGTCACACTATAATTGGCCAATAAATCAATATTTTTCTAAATTTTACTAAAAATACCAAAATATCCTAAATAATACCAAAATTGTCAAAAACACATTTTAATCATATTTACTAACTCAATTATATCCGAACATGTCAAAGAATGCATGCACAATCATATGAATGTGCAAAAATGTGTGTGTCACACTTAATTTATGCATGATGTGCATTTTCCTAATTTCTCAGAAATTTATCAAAATTCACAATTCTAGCTCTAATATAAGTAACGGGATATTACAACATTGATCTCCCTTTATAGAAGCAATAGTAAAAACAAAAATAAGCTCTCATCAGCGTCCTTATTTATGTCTTAGAAAAGAGATATTCAATAACAAAAAATTTATAAATTTTTTTAAAAAATTAATTTTATATGAGCCATATTAGCATCTAGATGGTAGTAGTTGTTGACTTGGCATATCACATATGATGGATTAACATCCTCATAATAGAAATTTAGTAGAAATTTAATAAAGTTAGATTTTAAGGTGCGATTAGTGTCACTATATAAACTTTAGGTTGTGAAGTGGTACCAAAAAATAACCAATAGACTAATTAAAACCTTCTAGAAAACATTAAAAATCTATTTGCGTAGATAAATAAAACAAAGTTATGAACTCATTATCTACATCAAAGCGTGGCCTTACCAAAATCCATCTCCTTGATGAACTTTTTGGCCTTCCTTGGAACCATCTAGATATTGTTAGAGATAGCTCCACCTTCGAGCTCTCATTCAACTCCACTATCATTGTTTCATCTTTGAAGCCTCTCCTTAAGGCTATGTTTGTTTAGGGGGTTTAGTAATGAAAGGAAATAGAATGTAATATTATTTTATTCGTTTGGGAGGAGAGTTTATAATGAAATAAAATAGAATAAGATAGAAGGAGAATGTTTCATATTACATTTCATTCCATCATAAAAAGTAAAAATAAGTTACCTTTGATTTGAGAGGTTTATGATGGAATGTAAAATGATAAATATATACTACCTAATATATTCTCAATAATTTCTTATAATTCTAGTTATACACTCAACCCTATTAACATATGTTTTGTTCTATCAAGGGTAGAATAGTCATTCATGATTACTATACATACATTACATTCATTCCATCTATTTTTCAAATAACATTTAACTATATTACGTTATGAATCCTTCTATCTCTTTTAAAGAACAAATTTTTAATTTTACATCCATTTACATTCTATTTCATTAGAAACCATTCAATTTCATTCCATAAAAACCTTATGTCCAGCCACATGTAGCCTATATTAATTTGATCATCTCTTTGACACACATCAAATTGCTAACAATCCCTTACAGCACAAAACAATAACAAATGCTGCACGTAGATATGCGGAGAAGGAGCTCTTTAATTTGTATGACAAATTCAAATAATGTTTCTAAGAGTGTTGATTGAGTGAAGAAATAGTATGTATTTGTTTTTTTTTTTTTGGAGGAAAATAGTATGTATTTGTTGATAATTGTCATTAATTATAAGATAATTATTTAATATTTTAATAAAAAGATTATGAAATATTTTAAAAATAAAAATTTAATTCATATGAACCACATTAGCATCTAGATGGGGAGAGTTGTCCAATTGACTGGTCACATATGATGTGCAATTAGCGTCATTATATACATAAAAAGTCCTACAAATAAATCGTTTACAAAATATGAAATGAAACATCAAATTGATTGCATGAAATAATTTCCTGCATTTAAAAAAAAACACTAAGGGGGTGTTTGGAATGTGATGAATTGAGATTGAATTCAATTCATGTGTTTGGAACTTAAAAAAGAAGATGATTTAAATTCTTCAATGAATCTAATTCCCACTTTCTTAATGAATTCAATTCATGTTTAAAACCACACGAATTGAATTCCTACCACTGGCTTTGCACACTAAGTTCCTGCTGCTGACTTCAATTCACGTATAATTGAAGTGAACAAGGGCTTGAGAGGTTTTTTATTAGTAACCTACACTACTCATGTTCTTAATATATAAACATTAATTTATATTTAATTTATTAATTAAAAATAATTTAATTAAATAGTAAGTTTTAGATAAAAAGTTAATTTTTAAAATTTTTATTTTATTTAATTAATACTTTATTAATAAATATTATATAAGAGATTAAAATAAATTTAATTAATTTATTTTAAGTTTATATAAAGTTTATATTATTATTATCATACCAAAAGATAATAATAATAATAATAATAATAATAATAATAACCCATGTTTTTCTTGATTATTCCACTCCTCTTAATTAAATTCCAACATGAATTGAGTTTTATAATTTCATGTTTTGATATATTTTATATTTTTATAATAATTATAAAAATTATATTATTAATTCAATTGTTTTTATATTCAATTCAATTATATTTTTATTATATAATTTTGTTAATATATTATTAAATTATCTTCAAATATATATAAACTTCAATTTATATTTGATTTAATAACTAAAATAATTTAAATAAATAATAAGTTTTAGATAAAAGTTAATTTTAAAATATTTTGGTTTTATTTAATTAATAATTTATTTATAAATATTATATAAGAGATAAAAATAAATTTAATTAATTTAATTTATAAATTATAAATTAAATAAAATGAAACATTTTAAAATTAACTTTTATCTAAAACTTAATATTTATTTAAATTATTTTAATTATCTAAAACTTAATATTTATTTAAATTATTTTAATTATTAAATTAAATATAAATTGAAGTTTATATATTTTGAAGATAATTGATTTTAGTGTAATTGAATTCAATTATAATATTCTTGGATTGTTAAAACGGTGTAATTGAATTCAATTCTAATATTACTAGATTTGTTCCAAACAGTATAAATTGAATTCAATCCCAACTTCATTAATGTAATTCGAAAGTTTCCAAATAGTCCGTAAAATTAATAATAAAATATGAAAGAATATTTAGTACCTTTTAAGGGGAAAGGCAAATACCTGCATTTTTTCTCATTTCCTTGTCTGATATTTTACCAAAGCAACAGCACCAATCGCTCGCCGCCACAGCCACCGCTCCGGGTTTTCATCTCCGCCTAGTTCCTTTAAGGTGGAGAGTCTCCTTTAACAGTTTGTTTCTTTTTCTTTCTATGTTTTGCATATTTTGAGGGATGGATGCTTTTCTTTTATCAAGATACCACAAGTAGTTACTAAGCGTCTGTTGAAAGTCTTAATTCATCAAGCGTTTATTGTTTTGTGTCGGGTCATCTTTGTTATCCTATTCTGCTGTTCTTCATGTTGCTACCTTAGTTTAGTTTAGGTAACTCTGATCTTCTTTGGACTGCATTTAAATACGACTCAGCCAAAATGGAGGGATGGGATACCAGCACCAAATCAACGCTAACCCAGATCCCACTTCTGTCCGCGAAAGCGGGACCCAGAGATGGTGCTAGCTGGACCCAGAGGCTGAAAGAGGAGTACAAGTCCCTCATCGCCTACACTCAGATGAACAAGTCCAACGATAATGATTGGTTCCACATCTCGGCTGCCAATCCCGAGGGGACACGTTGGACTGGAAAGTGCTGGTACGTCCACAACCTTCTCAAGTACGAGTTTGATCTCCAGTTTGATATTCCTGTCACTTATCCTTCTACCGCCCCTGAGCTCGAGCTACCGCAGTTGGATGGCAAGACCCAAAAGGTAAACTTTGTCAATTTGCCCTTCCTTTTCTTATTGTAAACTTGTACTTCAAAGTTCTGAGGCCTCATTTTTCACTTTACAGATGTATAGAGGTGGGAAGATTTGCTTGACGGTACATTTCAAGCCTCTATGGGCCAAAAATTGGTAACATGTTTTTCTTGATTCTTGTTTTTGTTTAGTTGATCCAATTACTTTGTTGGTTTTTAGTGCATTTATGTTCTTTCTGCATGCTGTTAGTTGTTTGTGTGTGTGTCTATGTTATCTTCAATGCTACGAAATTGAACACGTGAACAGTAGGCACAGTATCAGTTGTCAGTACATGCTGAATCTCAATCTGTTCTTATACTTTCAACTGATAACCGAGATTTGCTTCGTACCTATGCCTGCATATGCAATTAACTATTACAGATGCAATGGGTGCCATAATAACAGGGGTAAAGTTTCTTTCCTAATTTTATCTCTTAGCTGGCCAACGCCAAGTTCTGAGATCAGATGCTTCAGTTTCTTCTTTTAGCTTTGGAACCTATGTCTTGCACATTCCAGTGATCTCAGAGAAACTCTACTGATTTCCCTGACATAACTAGAGATGTGAAAATTTTTGCTTCTGTTAGCTGTTTGTATGATGTTAGGTAATGTAGAGATCGGAGAAATCTACTCACATATGTTGTAATGATTTTTTCTTATTCATGAGTTTGTATAAGCTTGGTATAATGTTCAAGCCTCAATGTAAAAATAAAGAGATCCGGACCAATAATTTTCTTACAATGTTTGCAAAACTTTTTAACTATTTTTGTCGTTGCAAACATTTACTTCTAGTGTTGATAACTTAGCTGCCAAGGGAAAGTTAAATGTTGGTTTTGGAAGAGTTAGGTATATCATTCTTCTATGTTGGTCTGCTTGCCTCTTGAGATGTTATTTTAGCTTGGTTTTGATAAATTCCTTGTTTCATCAAACAATTTCATCTTGTGGAATTACAAAATACTGTACGTTATGGGTTTCATATTTTTTCGGCAGTCCAAGGTTTGGCATAGCACATGCACTGTGCTTGGGTCTTGCCCCATGGCTTGCAGCTGAGGTTCCAATTCTTGTGGATTCTGGAATGATCAAGCACAAGGATGATTCATCCTCATCTGCAGAGTCCTAAAGTTTATGAAATCACAATACTTCGGTTCTGTTCTTAACTCAAAGGAAATAAGCCTTGAGATTTCAAAGATAATTTTACAATATAGTTGGCGTGTATTCTATTTGGAGGATGGCACTCCTAGTAATCTAATTGAAAGTCTCGAATTGTTTAAGCTAACATTGAGTGCATTTGCTAGTAACAACTTCAATGAGTGAAAAACAAATAACCTTTGACAGAGAAGTTCTGTACAGCGGCAGGCAATCTGGTAGTTGAGTTTTCCCTTATCTAAAATTTGAATTCAGCTTGGAGAAGATAGAAATGCTTTCTAGTAGATTATTTCTATATTTCTTCCATGATTTATTTCTTTGCAAGCTTTTCGTTGTTCTGGAGGAGCCTGGCTAAGGGCCCATTCATAAAGATGTTGGAAGTTTTATGATTTTTGCTCTACTTTTGGATGACTGTCTAGAACATGTTTGTAATCATCGACGTGTTTCAGGTAGATCAACTTTCCTCAAGTTCATATTTGAAAGGTAATCAATGCTCTTGTAAGTCGATGTAATAGTAATTATTTGTTGTTGGTCCTTTAGGAAGGTTCCAAACGACTATAAATCAAGTTAAACATTTTTATTGAGGTTTATGTCATACGTTTTCTTTATCTTACGATTTTATTATAAGAAATTCTCATGTTCTTAGTTAAAAATATGTTGTAGAATTTAAAATATTTAGAAAATGATAATGTACTAATTTTTGAGTTATTTTAATACAAAATATTATCTGATTGAATATTAAACGCATGAAAAATTGTGCATTTTTAACTTTATAAGGAAATTTGTTGAAATGATTTATCAAAACTTAATAAAAGTCCCTTTTAAATATTTTAATATAAAAAGTATTTTAAATAATTATAAACTGTTAAGAGTAATTTTAATAATGATAAGAGCTAGATTAAAAAGGGGACAGCAAAAGGATATCATGTGATTGAGCAAAGAACTCATCCACAAGAGAAGAGAAAGTGTAGTAAATTTTAAAAATTACCAATTTTATAATGGCATTGTGTTCCTTTTTAGAAATTAAAAGAATGTTATTATTAGGCAATTGCTTTGTCAAGTATAAACGGTTAAAACTTACAGTCCAGAGATGACAAGGTAAGCAATACTAGCCCACATTCATAAGTAAATTTGATATTAAAGCCAGAACATCATTAAGTGTAAACAAAGTGAAACCAACCAACCATAAAGCTGGTGTTAGAAATTATGTCTATATTCATTTGGATGATCAAGCTAAGATCTTGCGTTTTCCTTTAAATATTTGGAGTTCCTCTCTAACTATACAGAATAAGCCATATTCCTAAAAAAACCATTTTGAAGAATAGGAAATCATCTTTATAAGAGTGCTTATAAGTCCTAAACTACTGTAAAATACAGCTCCAACATGTTGCATGAGAGAAGAAACTATCAAGGTCCTAAATGGACTTCCATATTCCATTGTAATGGGGGATTTCAAAGAAGAGATGGTCCATATCTTCACTATAATTATAACAAAGGTAGCATGTAGGATTGAATATATCTGCACATCTAATCCTATCTGTAGTGCTCAGGTAGTTTTGAATAACAAACCATAGGATAAAGGGTAACTTTAGTGTGAGGACTGTACATCTTACCAGATCATACCATTCTACTATGGGACTATAATTTCTGAAG